>OW679196.1:167547284-167675123 GCA_940337035.1 Agriotes lineatus | reverse complement strand
TGTCATCCGCGTATCTCACGTTGTTAACTATTTCTCCATTTATACTAATTCCCGCAGATTCTTCATCTAAGGCTTCTTTAAAGATGGCTTCGCTGTAGATGTTAAACAGAAATGGAGATAGGATACATCCCTGTCTTACTCCGCGACGTATCTCAATTTCCTCGGCTATTTCTGTTCCAACTTTTATTTTGGCGCTCTGTCCCCAATATAGGTTACTAATTATCCTCACATCTCTCCTATCTATACCTTTCTTAAGTAGAAGTTCATGTAGTTTACCATGTTTCACTTTGTCAAAAGCCTTTTCGAAATCGATGAAACAGGTATACACATCCTGGTTCATATCTAAGCAGCGCTGGTAAAGCACATTAACCCCAAAGAGAGCTTCTCGCGTTCCAAGACCTGCGGGAATTACTTATTTCTTCTTCCAATGTTTTATAAATTCTTTTATGAATAATTTTTAAGAATAGTTTTAAAATATGTCCCATAAGTGCAATAGTTCGGTAATCTGAGCAATCTCTTGCGTTAATTTTCTTGGGAATTAAAATAAAGGTAGATATCAACCATCGTTTGGGGATTTGCCCTGTGTCATAAATAACGTTAAAAAGGTCTAAAATAACATCTAATACTTCATCGTTACAAAGTTTCACAATTTCTACTGGTATCCCGTCAGGGCCAGCAGCTTTGCCTGTTTTCATGTTTTCTAGCGCATACATTAGTTATAACTCAAGTCTCCAATTTAAACAGTCTAATGCTGCTTCATAATATGTTCTTTCCAATGCTTAATAAAACAGGGATTCTTCAAATTCTGTGCATTATTAGTATTTATATAACATACAAATTTAGATGTGCTTTCAGATATTATGGATAGTATGTAAATTTTGTAGTAATTTAAAATTTATTCATTTATTTATCATATTTAAATAGCTTAAAAATAGTTTTATTCAAAATAAATATGTGCATTGTACAAATTTTCTATTATCAAAATTGGTGCCTCGGAGAGCACGTTAAGCCGTTGGTCTTGATCGTCATTTTGGTGACAGGTTACCTCAGGAGTGCTCCCGCAACCTGAAAGCTCTGACATCAGGTTTCATACCGCAAGCTTCATAGCTTTATTTCAGATGTTTATTGTATGCTGAAAGTTGTTTTATTCAAAAAAATACTAGCAGTTGCAATCATAAAACAGGTATTGCTTGTCCTACATGTTAGAACAGGAATATGATGTGTGTATTAAGTACTTACAGAGACATCATAAATGATTAAAGACCATATGACCAGTGACATGGGAGATTCTTGACTTTTATGTGCTAATGTTGCTCACAAGCACTGTTTTGATGTTCATGGTGTAGTTTTAAATTTTCACTTTGTGTAAATTCTCTAATTTAAGACACTTTATTTCCTTTGCATCAACAACAGTTTTATTCAGAGCTACGTTACCTACTATAATATGTAGATTCCTTAACTTGTGGCATGCCGCTGCTACTCAGAGTTAATTTTTAACCATGGATGCAAACGGTGTTCAATGGGTTGCCTATCTTATGTGGTCATGTGGTCTTCAATCTTTTTCGACGTCATTGTAGTATTGTGTTAATACATTTTTATTTTCAGAGTTGAACACGTTTTATGGAGGGTCTTGAACGGAGAGCTCGATTTTAGCATACCAGTAAAGGCAGTTGTGTTATTTGTAGGAACCAATAATACAGACTGCACAGCTGGAGAAATCTTCAACGGAATCTGTGAAATTATTAAAGTAATCAGGCTGAAGCTTGGCGACGTTTTAATTATATTACCTGTAATACACAAAATACAGACAAAAGATCAAATTGAAAGTTTTGATTTTGCAGACACTCCTACCAAGGGGGCAGCACCCAAATTTAAATCATGATCGGAATATGCTTGTAAATACACTACTAATCGACCAGTTTCAGCATAATCCTGCAAGCATCAAGAATGTGATCAAGTCTCAAAGTGCTTTTACAAACGTTCACGTTGTTCCCATACACGAAGATATTATACAGAGTGATCATACTATATCGCACTATATAATGCATGACTACTTGCATTTGACTAATCAGGGCTATTATAAGATATTCTCGCCTATATATGAAAAGTTACAGTACTTATTACAAAGTAGCTGTTCTGTTTGAACAGATCTGTTATGGAATCCTGTTGTTAATGTATCTAATTTTGTATATATGCTTACAATGTGAATAATAGAATTGTGAAACTTTTACATTATTTTTTAAGTAAGTGCGGCTTACATACTTTAAACTTAAAAAATATTCGAAATGTTTATTATTCATAGAAAAAATATATTTATACAGAATGCTGATTTTCTATGTAATCGAATTTTATTGCTGTAGTTTTCTCCTAGATTTATTTATTTTGTTTTTTGATACAAAGTAATATCAAAAGATATCTTGTACGCATTGTACATTGTGTTCCTTTAATCTGATCATAACATTTTCACTAATAGTAAATGCTCTACTTTAGAGTAATCTTCAAGACTTTTCTTGTTCTCTATGATGATTTGGTTTAGCATTATTTGCAACTAGTTGGTGCTGTTAGCAAATTAAATCGTGTCATATAAATTTCGAAATGGTGCATCTGCTAGTTTTTTACCAGCAATATTAATTTCACAGTTGTTGCGAGACTTCTTTGAATGTTGCGTTAAAATGTATTGACGCCTCTTAAACGTCTTTGTAATGAGAAGAGTTTTCCCTTTCATATAATTTTTCTCTTTTAACCTTCTATATTTTTCTAGCTCCATACAGGTATTGTAGAAAGATGTTAAAAAAATCCTGCCTGTTCTATTGGTTATTGAGAATCTGGGTTTTTATACAGGGTGCCCAACTTAAATGTACGCAGCTTTAAGCAAGTGTGAATGGTGTATGTGTTGCATACTCACCTGCTTAAAGCTGCGTACATTTAAGTTGGGCACCCTGTATAAATTCTCTTTTGCATAATTGTTGGCATGGAAGAAGTACTGGGTGGGCGCCTAAGTAATGCTTATAAAAACAAATTAAATGATCTCATCAAACACCCGATTTGTTATTGGCGTCTAGTGGCATGGTTTGGCTTTGAAGATAACCAAGTTATGATCGGGTTGTGAAGTCCATCCCAGCCTACATTCTAAATCTAAGCTTGAGGGACCAGGCCATGGCCTCCTGGATTAACGCGAGACTGACGTCTATACGGCCCAGCACATTTGTATAATTTTTGTGATTCTTACGTCAACGTTCTTTAGTGCCATCTATCAAGCATTTAATAAAATAATCTGTGACATATATGTTTAGATCATATATCTAATACTTACTATATTGCTAGCGGCTATGAGTGGGAAACTCACGAAGGAAGTGAGACAGACAACCAACTCTTCAATGTATAATGGTGAGATGTGCCCAAAGGGGAAGTGGTCAATTTCAAAATTCGCTTTTAAAGACTATGTCGGCGCCGTAATGTTTTCGGAAGTTTCCACGCCCTACTAGCAATATATGTGTATTATATATATGGTTTAAAGCTAAAGAAATGACAAATTTTTAATAACTTATTAAATTTTATATTATTAATAAATTAGTATAATATCAAGATTATTTCCCGAAATGCCTTCAATAAAACGTGTATAATTTGGAAAATATTTCGTATCACATTTTACCCGTAAATATAAATGTAATTTAAAAATGGAAAGAAGCTTTACGCAGGTATAATCTAACACTACAATTCATTTATGGTAAGATGTAATCATGAACATTTCACACCAGAAAACTTTCATTTAACTAAAAAACGACGCATGTTAACTACAGGAGTCGTACCTTCGGTATTTAAGGTATAGTTATTCAAATATACAAAACATTTTTAGCTCACGAGTGAAGTTCATAACCTTTGAAACAATTTGTATGTACCTATGCATAATCTGTAACCTCATTTACCTTGCGGTGTAGGGGTTGGTGCTTAAACACGTCCTAATTGGAGCGAACCCCAGAGTTTTTACAATTCTCGTGATATTGATACCCAGACTGTAATTGAGACACTAGAAGAACTATGTGCATTATTTACATATATGACCTAAATCATCTCGAATTGAATCAGCAATCATTGCTTTTCTATGCGGATATCTTATTATGAAAGCTAAGGAGTCTGTCAATTGTGAATTATGTTTATCTACTTTATGTAATAAGACAACCAAAAGAACAAGTCCTTTGCTAGAGTTTATTTAAAATCAAGAAAAGTTACATTATCTTGGCAAACGATTTGTATGTGTAGAATGCTGAATCTCGCCTTGTAAATTTATGTTTATAAATAAAAGACTTGATTACTATTATTATTATATGATACAAATCCTGTAAAATTTTCTGCCTCACCTTTCAAAATAAAATATAATTTAATTTCAAAGAAAGTTCTTGCTTCATATCTTGATCCTCTTTCAGAACGTTTCTTTACATGATGTTTATGTGTAAATTTTGATTTATTGGTCACATTATGAAACATCAATCATTTTTAACTGTATTAAATATTTTTATAAAATGTAATTTTTATAGGAATATGTTATTACCGAAATGCCGGTATTTTTTACATCAATACTGGTTTTTAATACCGGACAAGGTTCATCCCGGATCCCGGAATCCCAGAATTGTAAGCACTACCTATAGCATTTAAGATCTGGTAGGGGACGAGTCGTGAAACAAATGTCAAATTAGCCTGAATCTTTAGAATCACAAAATCACTTTCAAGTTTAACTGGCATATTTTCAGAGCCAGACGAGTATGTAGATATATATATTGTTGTGATACACTAAGATTAGTTCAAAGATAAAAATATAAAACTAATAAATTTGGAAGATTACTACAATCAAATCTTGAGGTGTTTGATGGTTGAGTTTAATTTTACTAAAGTTCAAGCCAAGGTTACAATTGACAAATGTATTTGTTAGAATGATAAGAATTAATAGCATGTAATAATAGGATATTTAAAATATATAAGAGTGCAATAAGAATTGTATCTAACACGGAGACAAATTTTGTTTAATTAGTTACAGAACCAACTCATGAAAAATGTACATGTATTTTTGAAATAACGAATTTGGTAAATAAGAAACAAGAAATTAATGCCTTAATTTGTATCATTATTTGGTAAATACAAATTAAAAGGGGCTAGCAACAAATATGCGTGGTGTGATAGGCGAGAATATAAATTGGAACTAATAAAGACATACAATCGGTGAAGAGATTGTACAAATACAGCGAATTGGAAATAAATAATACAGAAGATTACATTATTTGAAGAGATTTGGATTTATTGATACATACAAGATATTATTGGTATTCATGGGTGACGTTAGTGGTTGTATGGAGGACAATTTGAGCGTTTGAAAGGAGGTTGTCACAATTAGCTCATTGATTTGGATCATTTTTCTGGGTATTGCTGGAGACATAGGTATATCTGCAGAATAAGCAAGGTTAGATTTGGATCATCAATGATACGGAAACTTACCTGGAGTCCAGTGGCGTAACTATCATATGTGCAGGGGGTGCAAAGAACCTCGGCGCCAAATCTATATAGGCGCCGCGGTAGCGGAGTTTTTAGTGAAAATAAAAGGTTTCGTAGAATAGTGGTTCAAAGCGACAACAGACTATGATACGTGAGCGCCACTGAGCTCTTTTGAGTGCGCAGTCTTTTCTCCTTTTGAGTAGATTAGAAGTTCAAGCTCTAGTGTGTGTGATTCTTAGATTTTATAGTGCATAGTGCATAGTAACATACTATAAATTCAAAGTTTTAAACCGCAAATTTCTGACGATTGCCTCAGATACAGAGGTCATAGAGAGTGCCAAATTACTTCAAACTACGTATGAAACTGATCTAGATTTCTAGATGACGGCTTACTAAAGCAAATTGTACAATTTCGATCTTCGTACAAAACTAGTAAAAAATCTTGCTTATCAGTGAATAAAGTGGGTGAAAAATGTCTGACTAATCACACATCATTGGCTAGCTTTTCAGATTTGTATACAGCTTATATCCTATTTTTTACATCCCGTCGCTACAGCCACCACTGAGAGATCTTTTTCCAAATTAAAAATTATTAAAAACTTTTTGCTAAGTAAGATGAGCCAAATACGCATAAAGAGTTTTGCATTACTGAGTATTGGGAAAGTAAGAGCCAGCACTCTTGGTTTTAATTCACTGATAGATTTGTTAGCTTTAGCAAAGTCTCGCAAACGAAAGTTTAATTAAAGTAAGATATTTATATATCTATATCTTTTTCCGTCGACCTACCTATAAAATGTGATTTTACGGACGCATTTACGTACGAAAACTGTCACTTTTTTGGACACCATTAACTTTTCGTCCGCAAACACTTTTCGTCCGCAAATGCTTTTCGTCCGCAAACACTTTACGGCCGCACTTTACAGCCGCAAACGCTTTTCGTCCGCAAACACTCTTCGTCCGCAAATGCTTTTCGTCCGCAAACGCTTTATGTCCGCAAACGTTTTTAGTCCTCAACAACTCTTATAATTCGGACTCCACTTTTTTCAAATTATGACAGTCGGCGGAAAAATGTATGCACCTCGGACAAAAACTGCTTTTTATGGCCTTGCCTGATTGCCTGTCTCGGCTATCGCCTCGGCCTGCAATTTCAGGCATCGTCCATAAAAAGCCAGTTTTTCGGCCTAGATACATAAATAACTATTATTTTTCTTGTGAATTATTTAACTTTTGTTAATGACTGACAGCATATTTACAGGGTGAAATTCATCACCCTAACATGGCCTCCTATCTGGCAAATAACTATTGAACGGTTTATAGATTATATGTATTGTTATTGTTGATGTTTTTGTCACTTTATTTTATTAAGGACGTATAAGGGGCCTACAACAAATTTTCGCGGGGGAGGGGGGGGATCTGAAGTTACGCCACTGATTATAACTTAGTGAAATTAATTTGGTTGGGTAAGCGCCAGGCTTGAATTAAGCAAGTCCTCGGTTCGAATCCCGCGGGGGTCGGAATTTTTCTGCAGCATTGGCGATTGGAATCGGGCACGGTGAGACCATTCAAATTAACTGTGCTCTACTCAGAACCACAGACCTAAGAAATAGAGTAACAAGGTCAACACATCACCAAGACACACACCTCACACAATGGTTGCCGCGCAAGCACAAAAGACGCGCTCCAACTTTGTATCCCGAATGCGGGGCAATTTGAGCATTGTACCGCCAGATGCCAGCGCATAAAGCGCCAGCCTCTACACCGCAAGGTAAATGAGGTTACAGACTATACATACATACATATACAATTTGATTTAGCAATACACAAGTTGGAAGAATTCCTTTTCAAGTTCAAAAACGTTGTTTATTAATTAAAATTAAAACAAACGTAAGTATGTTGCCTAGAGAAATAAAATACGCCGTTGCTATATCCACGCACCCGTAAAAATAGCCGCACTAAATTCACGGCTAAGGTACCGTTTTATCAAAAAATAGTTTTTTTTTTGCATAGTGATCGTGAAAGCCGTCTTTTTTTTAACGAAAAATCGTGAAAGAAAGTACACTTTTTTTAACTATTTTATTGAAATGTCAATTAGGCTATTGTCAATTCCGAAGTCCTTTTCGACTAAATTTCGACCAAGAGATCACTATGCAAAAAAACTACGTGTACAACACGTTTTGAAAGTCCTTTTTTTCATTCATTTGCTTGATTAACTCGTTATCAAACTGCAAATTAATGAAAAAAAGTATGACTTTCAAAACTAGTTGTACAAATTACTAATAAAATATATACTATCCATTCACAAAACTCGTAAACTGTCAAAACGCTGTCGAGTTGGTACCTTGTTTAAATTTTGTTTTGGAACTTCTGCTTGCTGATTTTTCAGCACTGAAATGTTTGAAATTTAAAAACTTGACTTATGTCACACTTTCTTGTAAAAAAAAGAATCTGCAAAATTCTTTAATTTTTGTGCATACACTTCAATTGCAATGGAATAGAAACCAAAGAGGGTTATATTATTGGAAAGGAAAAAAGGCTGTAGTTGATTATTACAAGGAAAAACTAGAAGAAATAGTTTTGACTTTTGACACATGTAACATAACCTTAACTTTAAATATTACTAGAAATCACTAGATCCGAAGTGCATTACAAAAAAAACTGTAATTTCCAGGTGCACTCAGCAAATATTTTAAAAATTTGACATT
Source organism: Agriotes lineatus (assembly GCA_940337035.1). NCBI lineage: Eukaryota > Metazoa > Arthropoda > Insecta > Coleoptera > Elateridae > Agriotes > Agriotes lineatus. The sequence goes on along the minus strand of OW679196.1, from coordinate 167,666,937 downwards.
GACAGTTCATGAGTTTTGTGAATGGATAATATTTAACTATGTAAAATATAAAAACATACGACAACCGGCAGTGATCATGGAGGCACATCCAGGCACAGCCTAACCTGCATTTTTATTCTTTTGTCAAATCATTTGTTTATTTCTAAAATTTGCTGTATGACATAAAAAACGTATTGAAAAATTACGTTTATGCGTTCTGACATACATCATACAAAGTATATTATCTCTTGGCTGAAATTTCCGATTAAGTGGTTAGAAAAAATGGTTCCTACATGACAACGTTGGCTGCCTTGATTTTTCTGGTATCTGGGGACGCGCGTAAGCCCTTGGTTTTGGTTATCAAACATGGCTGGACGTGGTGGTTATGAAGACCGTGATAACAGGTATTTCCATCATTTACTCATTTTCCCGACTTTTTTGCGCGAATTTCGAGGCCGCCCGAGCTGCCAGCGAGTGACGTTTATGCAGCGGCGAGATTTTCCCTGTCATAAACCGTGCTCCAGCCTGAGATTCAAATATTCCCGGTACTGCCGCTTTTTTGAGTGCACATGCTTCCCATTTTATTTTTAATAATTCCAGAGACTATGGCGGGGGCGGTAGAAGAGGCGGCAGGAAGCCCTTGCCTACCGAACCGCCGTTCACAGCCTTCATTGGTAATTTGCCAACAGGCATCGTGCAAGGAGATGTAAACCGTATTTTTGGAGAGCTGAAAGTGAGAAATGTACGACTCGTTATGGACAAAGAGACCGATAGATTTAAAGGCTTCTGTTATGTCGAGTTTGACACTGTTCAAGACTTGGAGCAAGCCGTCGGCATGGACGGCCTCGTAGAAGTAGAAGGCAATCGAATTAAAATTGATGTCGCCGAAGGTAAGCTACGATATAATTAAGAGCATAGTGAGTTGTATATACACGTCATTTTATAACATTTATAGTCTTTGTACTTGTCACGGTTTGAAAACGAAAAATATGTGTATATGAAAAAGGACGGAAGTTACTTTTTGCAACGTTTTGCCACTTAGCAAGCTACACTTTACTTATATATACTGAATTTACATATTTGTACAAATGTTGTGTCTGTAACTGAACCTTAGCAGTTAATTCATGATGAACTGGTGCGTTTTGGCATTATTGTATTCTACTTCGTTTAGTAAACTTGCATTTGGCAAATAACTTCACGTTGCGATGGATTGTATTGGAATTAATAAATATTTCTATTAAAACTGTCGGCCAGTAATGGATTAACATTTTCCCAATTTCAGGCAAAAGAAATGACAGAGGAGGTGGTTTTGATCGAAATCGGGCAACCGAGGGGGATTTAGAGGTGGCAGGTCAGGTGGCGACCACAGAGGATTTGAAGACTTTGACCGACGAGGTGGTGGTGGCGGCGGCGGCGGCGGTGGTAACAGAGGGGGCTTCGCAGGTTCGAATCTTTTATTTTATAACATATACTTGCGTGCAAATTTTTTATTGTGTTTCTTAGAAAATATGATTCCTAATAAAAGGTCTTGCGTGGCCTAAAACCTAGAAGTCGCTATTGACAGTTGGCTTGGCAGTTCTCGCATGCAGCGGAAAAGCTGTCTGCTATTTGTTGATATTTAGAAATTGGATCGGATTCTTTTGTACGTCAACATATGACTCATGTACCGTATGTGTTACCTGCTGGTCTGTAAAATACAAGCAAAATAATCTAGGAGTGTCATGTTGTTTTATTGTAATATGAATAGCAAATTAAAACCAAGAGTAGCTCTTAGTCCTGCTTAACTCCGTCGAACTTGTTTGAGCCAGTTGAAAAAAGTTCGATCTGACTCGTGTGAGCAAATGAAACTAGCTGTTAAAGAGTGGGTGAAACCATGTTGAAAACCATCGTATTTTAGTTTGAAGTTTAAATAAATAATGTAGAAGATTTCCTATGGATATTTCTTCGTGTAACGGAACTTTAGACCAACAGGCAATATGTACGGTACATACCTCGTAGAAACCTCGGTAAAAGCAATCCAATTTTTAAATTTAACTCACGTTAAGGTAACATACAACATTTTTGATAAAATATTGAAATAGAGGGGTCGTACACTTTGTGGGAAATGTCTAGGAAATATAAGAAAATTTGACATAAATGAGAAATGTGTGGAACATATGCGAATTGTCCAAAAAAATCACTATTATTTCTATTTCCCCGATCGGCAGAGGTGTAGGAACATGTTGGCTTTCGCGCAGTTGCCAAGGGTGGTGCTGGGGCGGCACGAGCCGTTCTACGATATCTGACGTTTATGTGCTTAATCAAATTGAATTATTAGCCCCCCTTGGTTCATTTAATTTTAATATTTATTGTTAATACCGTGATATCATAAGGACATATAAAAACAATTCGTATTGCTTTTACAAAATAAAATTTTGTTAGACAGGTATATTTTTCTTTGAACGAGAGTTTATAATTTGTACACAATTGCGTATATTGTTAAATTAGTTTGATTTAAAATTAATTTTTTTTAAATCGGTAGTGTAGAACCTTGAAATCGTCATTAAACTACGAGAAATCGGCAGTGAAGTAATCGATTGTTTGTATGACTTTTTGTAGGTGGCAGGGTGACAGATAGGTGAGAGAAAATCTCAACATAACCTACAAGTTTGTTAAAATTTGTGACTTACGCTTTTTTTATTTAAAAAAAACATGATGTACCCCTCAGCATTGAAGTTCTTTTTTACTTCCTTTTACTACTATAAAGGAAGTATTGGATTCACCCCAAAAATTCGAAATTGAGTTTTCAACAGATCTTCACGTTTTAGAGTCCCCTGATCCCAAAAAACATATTTTTTTTCATTGGTCTGTCTGTCTGTCTGTCTGTGTGTCTGTGTGTCTGTCTGTGAACAGAATATCTCAAAAACGAAAAGAGGTATGGCATTGAAACTTCATATATAAGTTTTGTGTACTATGTAGATGAGACAGCAAGCTTTTGAAGAAAATCGCATAACCGGAAGTAGGTGTTTACTCTTGTGATTTTTCAGTTTTTTTCGATTTTTTCAAAAACGGCTCTAACGATTTTTTTTAAACTTTACATTTTTCTTACATTTTTAATGTGTATTGATGTGAGATAGGTGATTTTCCAGTTGAATACTTCTAAAGTGGGTTTCTTTTGTTTTTTTTTCTATTTTTTTTATTAACTCCTATTTTAAATAAAACACCCGGTATATTATTACATTTTTGAATTCACCTTAAAATTCTAGAGAAAATTTGTCTCTTCAACTAACACTCGATTTTGTACCGTTTTTGTAGAATTTGTAATTTTTGAAAATTTTTAACAAATGGTTAAAAATTAAAATGAAATTTTTGACTAATTATAAGATCACTGTAAAAGGAAGTTGTGTGAGTGTATCACACCAGATTTTTATCCCTCATGTGGTTTGTTGATTGCTCTCTGCAATTGCATCTATTCCATGATGCAAAAGGGGTAGATGTGATCCGGAATTCCTGCTGTTTACAGACTGTAGTTCGACGTTTGGAAGGGCCGTGACGACATTACTCAAATCTGGTGTTACAGAGATTTCCTAACTGCAAACACGCAATTGATTTTGACACTTTCACAAATGCTGCAATTAACCTAAACAAGCTAGAACGATACACAGCATCTTATGGGTCATTTAATTAAAAAACTATCAAAGGCTGCAACTAACCTAAACAAGCTAGAATGACGCAACGATTTGTTGGTGAATTGTTTGAAACCACTGCTTCTGTGAATTCAACTAGCCTCGGGCACAGTAAAGTGGTTTGCACTCTAGGAAATGTTATGATGCTTATTAAACGTTGTTCACCACTGCGGAATTAAGTTCAGTACGTATCTGATAATTAAGGTACGGTAGTTTGATGCTTTATAAACATTTCCACGAAGAGTGCATAGAAATAAACAAATTTGACATTATAACCTCAAACTATACAGCGGACGCTCGATAACATGAAGTAATTCAAACCAAGTGTGTATTTTTAATGAGAAGAAAAATAAGCTGCTATTTTATTCTGCATAAATTAGCGCCAATGTTCAGCAATGACTAAAATGAAATGCAAACGCATCATAAACATTATCCGATCGACTCAGCTGTGTCGCAGAGGGGAATCCCCTACATAAATCGGCGACTAAAGAACTGTTTACGTTATCGGGCATTCTGTTTGATCGTATAGTATGAATTTTGTGTTTACATTAGCGCGATGTTTTCATTATCTCATATTTACGTTATCGAGCGCTTGCTCTATGTACCCCAAATAATAAAATACTTGAATTCAAGAAAACTAAATGGGGTCGAGTTTAGTACACGGTCCAGTCTATTGTGAATGCGCTGGGAGTGAAGTATGTTTTATAGTTCGATCAGAGTACGTTAAAATGTGGGTGCGGCTATCATCTCGTAATGTTTAAAGCTATGTTGTTGCGCTCTCGGCTGTTCAGGTTAGCGATTTAGGTTAGTTGTTAGGTCTTGATCAGTATTTTTTTGTATAGAAAAAATACAGGAGAGTATGTTCACTGGTACATTTTTGCGCATGCGCAATTTACCGGACCGTACACTAAACTTTTACCAATAAATGTTGAAAAATTACTTCTTTTTGATAAATTAGCTGCAATTTCTTTTGCAATTGTTTATGTGTAATTAATATTTTTGTTCTACTGCATCGAAAAGCTATCAATTTCGGCAGCATAGCAACAAAAACTACAACCTTTTCTATTTGTCAAAATTAAAATAGATACTTCCGTTTTGCAGTATGATCATGACCTTCTCAACTTTTTCCGACTTCCTTGATTAAACTGTTATTTTATAATTTAATAAAAAACCCTTCCAAAGCAGTAGAATACAAAATTATGTGTGTAATTCACATGAAAGCGGACTTTTAAACTCGCCGTATTTATGTGCCTCGCTCGCTTGGCCATAAACTGCAGCTCATCCAAAAAGGTCCTTAATTTTGGACTTGTAACATATCAATATTCTAGTACTGTTGGAGTCGGGAGTCTGATTTTTTTTACCGATTCCACAGCCCTGCTAGCAACTTTTACTTTTCGGCGGTAATCACCTTAGCAACAAACATTAACGACTATTCCCATTATTCTCTGAATGTCATTCTTTGGCAGTGTTAATGCTATGTTTTATCAGACTTTTTCCACTGTCTATGGTGTATATCAGAAGACGTTTCAGGAGTTTTTGATCTATTCCCGTCTTTAGGTGTTTCTGGTTAGTCCTGAGAATGACTGATATTGTACGTCTTTATCCGTAAACCCGTGCCTACCTCAGGGTTTAAACCCAGGACCGCTGATCGCTTTGATTTCCATTAGTCGAAATCAAAATAGACAGTCCCATTTTACGGTGTGATCATGACCTCGACTTTTCCCAACTTCCTCGATTAAACTGTCATTTTATAATTAGAAAAAACGCTTTCAAAGCAATAGCTCGCACGAACGCGGACTTTTAAACTCACTTTATTTATGCGGCTCGCTTGGTTCGCTCAGTTGGCCATAAGCTGCGGCTCGTCCAAAAAAGTCCTTAATTTCGTACTTTTAACACTTTAATCGCCACGTGAAGCTAACGTGCATCTCGATCTTTTTATTTACAGCGCCGTGTGATGCTAACTTGCATCTCACGTTGAAAAGTTTTCGTGGCCGTGTGATTCACGGTAGCTTCTCATTGTGCGTAACTTTACATGCTTTGCCTAATGCACGTGGCCTCCTATACCCAACAACACATTTACCCCTTGGATAGCGTATTTGGTTGCCTATTTATAGGCGTTTCAATATTAGATATGTTTTATTGTTTCTTCTACGTAGTGGCCCTTGAGACCCATTTCTGAATTTGTATTGCGGCGATTAACGTGTTAACATAAATAGCTATTATTCTCGTGTATTAAAATAATGACAGAGACCAATTTATTGTCATTTCGTAATTTATTTAGTAATTTCCAGTGTTCAAACTTCGTTTAAACATGGATTTAACATTAAGAGTGTAAAACAAAGTGAAATTGGGCAAATACAAAAAAACACATGCAAGCGAGTTACAAAACTAGCAAAAGCGTGCCAATTCCGTGTTTACAAACAGACGCTGCAGTTTATCAACCGTAGTAGGTCATATTACGAAGCATGCAGCGAGCGCCTTTTACAAGCGGTGCAGTTTGTGCGGCCAGTGGGTCAGATGACAAACAAAGTGTATACAATTACGCTATCTTAAACACAGACTAATGTAATTTTACTAATAGGTCGTGAAAACACGACACACATTGCCTGTATATATAGTTCTGTATTGTGATTTTAAATTTAATATACCTTTAGCAATGATCGTATATTCATTGATAGTGGTTGACGAAGGCAACAATTGTCAGTAACGAGGTGGTTTGGCCTGACCATTTCACACTATCTCTTATAACAACGAATTAAGCTTCGATACCTGTCAAGGAATTAACCTGGTTCTACAAACTATAAAAACGAATTAAGCTTCGATTCCTGTCAAGGAATTAACCTGGTTCTACAAACTATAAAAAAGTGCTAAGTTCTAGTGAATTTGGCTACCCTTTTTTACATCCAGAGAGCGGATCGCCCAGCGAATAGGCAATTGGTTCTGCACATATGTGTGTTGTCGAAGGCAGTCTTCTGCGTGGTGCAGTACCCTGCAAGTTGCTTTTTTCTGCTTAGTGCAGTTTCCTACTACGAAACTGCAATCTTTCCGCTGAGTGCAGTAATAGTCGTCCCTAGATGGCGATATAGTTAGTTGTAATTTCTGGTTCCCCAAAAATTACACAAAGGCGTTGAATGTTTGTTTTGGTTCTTCTTGTGCCGATTCTTTCGCCATCGGCCGTTCTGAGCTTTCCTGAGATGGGTTGTTGAATATGGGCCATTACTAGCTATGTCAGGCTAATACAAAACAATCGATTGAGCCATTTTTGCACCGTGGTCATTTTTTTGAGGTTGGGACCAGTTTTCTGTCTTCACCTTACGGGCTAAACTATTTGAGTAGAGAGGAAGTCTTCAGATTAGCTAGTTGGCTTGTAGTTTTTGACTGGACTTATTCCCGCTGGTCCTGAATGGGACGAGCAGTGCCCAAGTTAGCCTCCTGTGTCCGCCTCTGTGCTGGTCGAAGCAGCTGGTTCTAGCGTTGCCTCTGCCTCCTACGACATGTACAGTTTGTGTCCAGCTTGGGTTTTGTTATTTTAATCTAGTAATTTATATGCAATCGAATTCATTGCAAACGGCTTCTCTGTTTTAGTATCAAATTGTATTTTCATGTGTGTAAAATCAGCGCCGGCTTCCAGCTGAGTTTAATTCTGGTATAAATAACGTCGCTTTGTATGTTAAAAACTAGCTGAGTGGATGGTTACCCCACTTACATTTGTTCTCATAATTATCGCCATATCAAGTTTGCTGGCTGGGGAAAGCGATCCCAGCATATAAGGTATATCGATTCAACATGCAGATATCTGAATGTGGGATTGTTCGCAAAATGCAATTAAATCATTAAGGGTGGAACACAGTAACGTAATAACGTTCATTCAGTATACGGGTTGTTTCAAAATTATCTCTTTGGCTAATTTACAGTTTTAAATTAATGGAAAGTAGCATTTATATTTACTCAGCAAGGGCTGTGTTTCCCTATGCACACTATCTCAGGTTTGACTTATTGAAATTGTCATATTTAGATATGTGATATGATATTAATTATGTGATAGTGTTGTTATTATTCGTTGATGGCAGTAATTATAAATCGATTTTACTCTCCCTGTTGGAAACCTTACACGATTTTTTCGAACTGTGGGTTTTCATTGTTTATATTGTGTTGTTACCTTTGAGCAATTTAATGGTTCGTTCGCTCAAATGAACAAGGGAACATGGGCCTGAACCATTTGGCGCCCCTATAATTTAGATCTTTTAGTTTTGAAGGTAAGTTACCTACACCCTTCCAATGAGTTAGTACGAGTGCATGTTCCGATTCAATATCGGCAATTTATAATGTAACATGACAATAAGATAAATGTATTGTATTTTTATCAATGACTGAACCACGGCAGACCATTACAAATTTGCCAAGGGTACTGAAAGCCTAGCTATGCCTCTGCCGATCGGTTTAACCCAAAAATGAATTATTTTACTGATCATTTATAAACTTCAGACATCAAACTTAATCATACCTACGCCGTATAGGAAAAAATTTTAAAAATGTGTACATATAAGGGGGGAAGTGGACAACCCCTCGGTTAAAATTCAAGCGCATTTGTTCCTGAAGAACAGAATTAATTTTATCCAAAACAGACAGAGATCGAGGTGGCCACAGGGGCAACTACGGCAACTTTGGAGAGGAGGGCGGCCGAGACTGGGGCCGAGGAGGTAACCGGCAAGGGCCAGCCAGTGGTGGTGCCGGCGGCGGTGGAGCCGGTGGGTTCGGAGGCGGTGGCCGGCCTCGGCAGGATCGAAGGCCTTTCAATGAAGAGCTTCCTAATCCGACACCAGGTATATCTGGCGGTAAATTAGAGTTTCTTAATTTTTTTTTTTAGTTAGCTTGACCTGTTTTTGTGGAGTTATAACTAGCAGCTGCATGAATAGTCATTGAAAGTGCTGATAACTAGTAAGTGTAACATTTTTCAGTAGCTCTCGATATTGCATGTAATCAATTCTGTTGCACTTAACAAAACTGCAGCGACTTTCCAGAGTTTAGTTGTGTGCTCCTTTAACATGTAGAACGAGCCATAGCAGGTTTGTTATTGAGTTAGTTAGGAACTGTTCATAAATGACAAATTATTAAGGCAAAGCCGTAACACGATTGTTGACGTCTCAACAGTAATACTTTAACTCTGTTTCTTTGCATATGTGAAACTCTTCGAGTTATAGGTTATAGTGAGTAGTATATTGATTTACATACATTGATTGATCGTGACTAATTACATACAACTGATTAGAATATTAGATCCTTGTGAAAATGACAAAAAAAATAACGATTAGGATTATATTACAGATATCAGTTTCAAAGATAAATTGACAAGTTTGTTTTAATTACTGAATAGTGTTATAATTTCCGGGCTTTAATCTTATATTATAAGAGCTGATGTCGGCCGCCGGCCGACCGACCGCCGGCTGTCCGACCGACCGCCGGCCGTTCGACCGTAAGCACTGGCGCACGCACATGCCGATTGTAAGCACAAGTGGCGAGACCGTCAACAGTAAGCAGCGCCTAATAATATGTCATTTATGGTTACATTTAAGCACTTTCAGAAACTAATTGTAGGTGTAACACATGTAGATACGTCGGGAAGGCCAAAGCTAAAACTGCAGCCAAGAACCGTATCGGCCCCAGTGAACGACGTGGCAGATACTTCACAAAGGTCGACCATTTTTGGCGGTGCAAGACCGCGGGAGGAAAATATAGAAAAGAAAGGAGACGAGAAATAAGAACTGTTGTTCGTGTGTCTTTTTAACATAAGTTATATTGTGAATTATTTAAGTAATTTTAAACCGACACTTCAAAATGCTTCGATATGTATTAGTGTATAAATGCGGCACTCACAAGTAAGAGTATTTGATTTTGGTTGTGCTGTATAAATTGGGTTTTCCATACGTGAGGTTCTTTAAGTGACACATTTTTCTCCTCTTGACTCATTATCGGTCCTTTAGTCGGCAAAGTTTTTGAGAAATTGGAAAGCGAGATTAATTAGAAACTTGCTGACCTCGTAACGGTTGTTTGACATGATCTTTTGAATGCGACTTTTATTTGTTTACTAACTTCAAGTTAGATAGTTGTTGAAAATACCATGAACGATAAAAACATGCAAATAAGTGTAAAGGTTTTATAGTTACAATTTACAATAATATAAAGCAACTTTATTGGTTGCTGCTATTGCTTTATGATTTTTGTAAAAAGATTTGAAACATTTATAAATTAAATTTAACAAACTCGTCTACATAGAAATAGTACATAGTTTAATTGGTAATATCGAGCATTGTAAAAATGGTGATCATTTTGCGACTTATTTTTGTTTCATACATGTATAAAATGTACCGTTTTTTGCAATGCTTCTGCATGTACTTTACACTTGTCGTGTAATTCACATGCATGTGTAATATAATAAAACAATAAAACTGGCTTTGCGTTTATTACAGAGATAACTTTTTATTATTTATAAGATTGTGGAAATATAGTTCCGACAAATATATTATTGTTTTCCTTACAACTGGTTTCGTGTCTTACATAGTAAATTAATTGTCTGAACCAAAATATGAAATTGTTGTGTGTAAAGTACAATTTAAAAAGATGCTTTTTGCCCTTAGACTAATTTTGCTAGTTTTTTTCTTCTTAGTCCCGGTGTATCTATCATTCTTTTAAATTTCGTGATCTATACTTGAAATCTAAATTGTAAGGTTCAGAGCAGGCCGTGATATTAGCTATTTTTAACAGTCAAAAGGTGGTTGGTCTCCGGTCCTGCCACGACAGTGAAAGGTTAAGTGAATTTGAGGAGCAAGTAACAAACCGCGAAGAAAAGCCAGCCACAGCAACCAGTAACTCAAGGTAGGAAAGTCTTTTACTAATAATATTTAGTGAAATACGCAACACCGATAAGACTTGACTCTCTGCGAGTGGCTGTAGCGGTACAATTTTAGCACGGCAAGGACAGGGGCATGTCAAGGAAAATGAGCGAATTGGATTTAACAAATGAGAGGCTCGAGAGATGAAGACAATTCGGTAGCGATGAGGAAGAAGAGCAAGCAGGAATGAGAAGTAAAAAACAATTAGAACACCTGTTAAGATGAATAAAAATAATGACAAACTAATATTAAAAGAGATCAACAAGAGAAATGAACGAAGGACTGAAAGAAAAAAAAAAGACATGGAAGCAAGAAAGACAGTAGCATCGCAAAAGTGGATAAAATAATCGAAAAGCAATATCAGAACAGGAGAAAAAATAATATTGTAATCAAAACAAAACAAAAATGATTATAAATAACAAAAACACTGAGATAATAAGAACTATAGAAATAAATGGGATAACAATAGAAGTAGTTACAGCAATGGAATATCTCGGCTCAGTAATAACAGATGATGGAAGAATAGAAGTCGACATTGCACAAAGAATAAAGAAAACAAGGAACGTATATTATGCTAGAAACAAACCAATACTACAGAAACAGGAAGTAGACAAGCAAGTGAAACTGAAAGTATACAATAGAATAGCGAGACCAACACTAACTTACGGCAGCGAGACATGGACCATAAACCAAAAGCAGCGAAAGCAAGATCAATGCAGTTCCTTAGAAGAATTGAGAGAGTTACAAAATGGGACAGAGAGACAAATGAAAGAATAAGACAAACTTTAAGACAAGAAGGAATAATGGACTTCATAGAAAGGAAACAACTAAGATGGTATGGTCATATAATAAGAAAAGAAGAAAAATCGCTACTAAAAGATAGATAGATAGTTTTATTAACCATTACAGAAATACCCATATACATGGCAAGTCAAAACAACAAATAATTCTTCTTTATGAAATAAAGTTAACAAGATTATGATTGAAACAGGTTACAATTATTATTACCGATCAACTTTATATGTTTACACCTATTTAAAAACTATATTGAACAATTTTGAAATACATTAAATACATATTTCATCTTCAAAGTATTCGTCGACATCATAGTAGGCCTTCCCCAACAAAAGGGCTTTAACTTTGTGGCAGAAAGGACTGTGTCGTAGGAGTCGTACTTCTATAGGTAATTTATTATACAGTTTCACTGCATGGTAGTTGGTGCCCTGTTGTGAGGCTACAATTCGATGTAGAGGGATCACAAGGTCTTCTTTTTTTCTGGTATCATACCCCTGAACATCATCATATCTAGTGAAAAGATACGCATTTTCATGAACATATTTAACGCAATTAAATATATATAATGCACTCAGGGTAAGTATTTTTTGTTCTATGAATAGATTTCTACAGTGGGCCCTGTATTCTGCTCTGCATAATATTCTAATGGCACTCTTCTGTTTCCGGAATATGCTATGGACGCCGTTGGAGTTGCCCCAAATGATTAGACCATAGGTCAATGTACTCTGAAAAAGTGCAAAGTACGCTTCCCTAGCCGCCTGGTAGTTGGCAATTTTCATAAGCCTCCTTAGGGTATATAGGACAGAGGCTAGTTTACCATTTAATGTATCTATTTGTTTGTGAAATTTCAGGTCAGTCTCCAGAACAATTCCAAGGAATGTCACATTACTTATGTTATTTTGCGGCCTAGTATCGAAAGTTAGTCTACTTGTTTTGTTTACGTTGAGCTTGAGAGTATTTGCATTGAACCATGCTTCAGCTTGTTTTAGGGTGTCGAGCGTCTTGATATCCGAATCGGTTTTAGTTTTTGCAACATTAAGGAAGTTTGTGTCATCGGCGAATAAGCTTATGCTGTCTGCTGTAACATTTAGTGGTAGGTCGTGTACATAAACTATGAACAAAATTGGCCCCAGGATAGATCCTTGCGGAACACCACAGGAAATTGCACCCCAGTTCGATGATTTGCCATCTACGAAGACTCTCTGTGTTCTGTTCTGCAGATATGAGGACATGAGGTTAAGTGCGACTCCTCTTATACCATAGTGTTTTAATTTGCTTAATAGGGTCTTATGGTTAACGCTATCGAAGGCTTTGCTTAGGTCACAACACGCTATCTGCGCTGTTTGTTTGTTGTCAAAAGCTTCAGCAACTTTTTCTACGATGTCAACCAAAGCCGTGGTAGTAGACTTTTTCTTCCTATATCCATGCTGTTGATCTGCCAAAATGTTTTTGTTTTCAAGGTATTTTACTAGCCTGTCTTTGATTGCAGTTTCAAATATTTTTGAAAAAGCTGGCAAGATGGAAATTGGCCGGTAATTCGTGGGATCTGTCCCATCTCCTTTTTTGTAAAGAGGAACAACCTTAGCATTTTTGAGGACGTCTGGGAAGAATCCTTCCGCGAAACATCTGTTGATAATATGTGCTACCGGAGCGGCAATCTCTCTGATTATCTTTTTCAGCAGGGAGGTACTGAAGCCATACACATCTTGAGTATTTTTGTTTTTCAGGCGACTTGTTATTTTAAGTACTTCTTCTGGGGTAACATCATGCAGATAAAACGAGTTCCAGGTATTATGTCCCTTTTGCAGGTACTCAATTGCACTATTATCGTCTTTTGACATACATGTAGCAATATTTTCTTCTACATTTATGAAATATTTATTAAAAGTTTGTGGGCTTATGCTGGATGTCATCTGAGGTGAACTGCGTTTGCATTTCCTTTCATTATTTATTAAGTTCCATATTGCCTTTGCCTTATTTTCAGATTTCATGATTTTGTTATTGTTTTCTACTTGTTTAGCTGTAGTTACTGCACTTCTATATATTTTTTTGTATTTTAAATAGGCTTTACGACTCAGATCATCCCGTTTTACTTCATAAATAGTTCCAATTGCATCCAAAGTGTTTTTTAGTCTTGCGATTTCTTCTGTGTACCATGCATATTTGGTTCGGTGTTTCTTTTTATTTATTATTTGTGTTTTTTCAGGGCATTCCTCATCTAGTACAGCATGTAGAGAGCTAAAGAAGAATTCGGATATTTCTTGAATTCCAAAGGACAAGTCAAAGATCTTGTCCCATTCCATCTGCTTTAGTCTGTTGTTTATACTATCACAGTTTACTTCTGTGATTTTCCTCATTTTGGTTAAGATGTTTTTTGTTTCAAGCTGTCCATTTTTGCTGTTATATACCAAAATTTGAGCCTTGTGGTCAGATAAGTGGGGGTCTACAACACAAGATGGTAGGTCTTCGAGGCTGCCGTTGTGGAAGATATTATCAATACAAGTAGCACACGTATTACTAACTCTAGAGGGTTCTTTGAAAGCTGGATGATACCCATACTCTTGAAATGTGTTTAAGAAGTCTTTAGTGTTTGAATTTTCTTCCAAGATATTTATGTTAAAATCACCACATATAAATACGTTTTTAAGTGTTGGAAATAAGTTTTGAATTTTTTCTAAGCCGCTTCTCATTTTTTCTATAAATATTTGTGATGAAGCTTGGGGTGCTTTGTAAACGGCTACTACAACAATATTTGGCTTTTTTATTTCAATAGCAGCAATTTCAAAATTTAATTCTTCAGAGAGATCATTTATTTCTTCCAATTTTTTGCTTTGTAAATTAGATTTTGTTAAGATCACAACTCCTCCATGACTACTGTTTCTGCGTGAGAAAAAGTCAGCCAAGGAGTAACCCTCCATATTCACACATTCTATAGTGTTTGTTTGTAGCCAATGCTCGGTGATACAGGCTACGTCAATGTTGTGCCCGGTTAAGCAAAGTTGAAGGTGCTCTATTTTGCTACTCAGCGACTGCACATTATAATTAAGTATTTTTATGTTCCGTCGATTTGGGGATATCTTGAAGTGACTGTCTGTGGGATTTTGGGACTTTTTAGTACTGTTGATGGTTTTGTTGGTTTCGAAAAAAAATATACGGTGAAACCATAATTCCTTCTGGCCAATTTTCTGATTTAGTAAGTTCAGTTTTAAATTTATGATCAGTTCCTACCTTAAAACAGCTGTTTCTACCTTTGGTATTTAATTTTTGCACTGATATTTCTGCCTTGTCGACAATAATTTCCTGTATATGTTCTTTAATATCTTCTGTAAATTCTGGTTTTACTCGACTCGCAAACAACCATGTTTGTCGTGGAGCGCCTTGAATTTAGAAACTTGTTGTTCCATTTCCTAATATTCTTTTAGTATTTCGTACTGCTCTTTTATTTACTACTTCCGTCCACATAGGTGCTGATGTTTCCACTTCTGTTGGAGGACTATTTAAATTTATTGTATTAGACAACTTTTGTGCAGACTGAGCCTGCATTACAGCTGTTGCAACATCTTGCTTTGATATACCACTCGCTTCTGGAAATTTCTTTTCTTGAATTATTGTTTTATTAACAGGTTCTTGTTTTCCTTTATTGATATTTGTATTTGTTAGCTGCTGCGGAATTTGATTTGGCGTCAAATGTTTATCATTTGTTGCCGTTTTTTTCGACACTTGTGTTTTTTGATTCTGTTCTAATGTTTTCATTTTGTCTTTCAACAGCTTATTATGTTCATACAATAGATTGTTTTTGTCCTCTAATTCCTTTATAGCCCAGGACTATTAGGATTTAGATACAAAATCCTTCATAACCAGCTAAAAATTTGCATAATGGTTCAGAATAATGTCTCGAACAACATACTAAAACTCCCCACCCCTCCTCCGCTTGCGTCTCTAGATATAACCCTCCTGCCCTCCCCCACATCGTACCACCGCTTGCTGCGTTTAGTCTGTTTGTTTGGGAGCGCGTGCATTCCATGTGCATTAAGTTGGCCGTTGGCATCATTTTAATTAACACATGTGACCGTATAACCCCTACCCCCTCTTCGCGGCGCCTTACAGACCACGTGGTGTACGTGTGATTCAAGTTTTTGTTTTCTTCTTGCTTGCGTTGCCTCGTCGTAGGTAACAATGGATGACTGATTATTGTGGAATCTTTCACTTGATAGTGGCAAGGTGGTAACAGTGAATCGTGGTATTTATACGTTAATAAATGCTAGTATAACAGGTGGAGACAGCCTAGAAGAGGCGTTAAAACAAACCCGTCCTCTTCGTGTACACGAACAATGCAGAAAGAACTAGACTCGGTCCTTGTCTATAAAATTAAGCAGAAAATGTAGTACTGCTAATCCGTAGTTAAATACTATATCAACGTGATCAAATGTATCTATTATTAACTTTAAAAAATCAATCGTGCATTATTTGCGGGGATGAAGCAGATGGGCAAAAAGGAAAAAGCTTCCTCAGAAATATAGACGTACAATTTGTGAGATAACCACCTTAGAATTAATACATAAATTAAAATCTATTGCTGGGAAACGTAACGATTACTGGGGAAGAGAAGTCCAAAACAGAATGACAGGTAGTGGCAGCAGAAGGGCGTTACCACAAGGACTGCTATGGAAAATGTTTACAAGTTACATGTGAGCCTTATTGCAAACAGACTGACCTCCAAATTAGATCTATACCAACCTCGGGAGCAAGCTGGGTTTCGATCAAGTTATTGCACAAATGACCATCTTCAAACTCTCAAAAGCCTAATAGAGAAAACAGTTGAATATAAAAAAGCCTTCGACACCATCAACCAAGAGAAAATGTTAGAATCGTTAGCTGACTGTTGAATAGATCATCGCTACACGACAATAATTAAGCATATATATGAGAACGCTACGGCCTGTATAAGGTAGAACAACTTCCGAGTAGAAAGAGATGTTCGCCAAAGCGACACCATTTCTCCAAAATTATTTAACAGCTTGCTCCAGTACATGTGTAAACAAATAGACTGGGAAGAGCTAGGCTTGAACATAAACGGCGAAAACCTGTGTCACTTAAGATTTGCTGATGACATAGTTCTAATATCTGACTGAATTAATAAAGCCCAAAAAATGGTACAAAGGCTGAACACGGCATCTCAAAAGATGGGTCTGAAAATTAACTTAACAAAAACCCAAGTAATGACGAACCTAGTAATTGGTGGCGGTATATATATTGATAAAATCCAAATCGAAGAAACAGCTTCTTACAAATACTTGGGTCACGAAATACGAATCAGCCGCGATAATCAGACCTATGAGATCGCTAGACGAATAGGGTTAACGTGGGCAGCCTTTGGCCGGCTAACCAACATTTTTAAATCGGCACTTCCAACATGTCTAAAAAGAAAGGTTTTTAATCAGTGTGTGCTGCCCGTTCTGACGTATGGCGCTGAAACCCTAACACTCACTAAGAAGACGGCAAATAAGATAAGAGTTGCACAACGTGCAATGGAAAGATCAATGTTGGGGTTATCATTGACAGACAAAGTGCCAAACGTGGAAATATGCCGAAGAACAAAACTAACAGATGCCGTAGAAAGATTAACAACTCTTAAGTGGAACTGGGCGGGACACATTGCTAGGACCAATGATAACCGATGGACCAAGAAGATAGTGGAATGGAGGCCGCGACAAGATGCTTTTAGAAATAGGGGTCGTCCACCAACTAGGTGGCATGATGATCTGAAACGTATCCACACCAACTGGATGTAAGTTGCCCAGGACAGGAAGCTATGGAAACAATCAAGGGAGGCCTATGTCCAGCAGTGGACTCTAGAGACTGGTTGATGATGATGATTGATGATGTGAGCCTAGTACTGACCCTCCATTAAATATAAAAGTTTCAGAAGCTGGTGTCAATACACACTTACAGAACTTGAAGATCATATGTCTCCAATCCTTGACGGAAATGATGGATATACTACTCAATACCTGAAACAAAAACTTGTGAAACATTTTGGCAACAATATAATAATCACCAGCCGTAGTGGGTAAACTTCAATCGTCTGTTTTCGTGAGACTATGGACAACATAATCCACAAAAATTGGTATCAAGAGACATGCTCTGATAAGTCTAAAGAGCGTCTCAGGATAGTATCGGCAGCAGCAGCTATAATACGAAAAGACATACGGTCTCAAGTATAGGAATTGACATCTTATTCTGGTGACATTGGAAAAAAAGATATTATTCCACAACCCTTGCAATATTTCACCAATATTGTCATTCAATCTAAAAGCAATTCTAAAAATGCCCAAAGAAAATGCCAAAGGATAAGCGAAGTCCTTATTTCAGCTTGTCGTCCTAGATCATTTGTATCTCCAATTGTTTTAGGCATTTGCTACATATATACAGAGCCGAGCCGTGCCTGGGGTGCAAAGCGTGCACAGCACCCGGGCGGCAAACTATTTGGGGCGGCAAAATGAAAAATGAAAGAAATTTAAGATAGGTATGCTTGTGCCTTGCGGCATTAGAAAATGCAACATTTTTTATCAAGTTATAGTCTTGTGTCTGGCTTTTTTTCGTATAAAGGTAACTTGATACAGAGAAACGGTTGCATTTTTAAGGCGGCAAGCATACAATAATAATTTATTACTTATAATTTATTTTTATTATAAACACGTCGCGTCGGTGCCGTTTGCTATTGTACACGGTGATTATACCGACACACGAGTTATCGCTCTGTCGCTATGGTGCAGCGTCATGAAACACGAAACTATATAGATCAGCGAAATCAGCTAGACTAAGCGGCCCTCTTTAGACACAAAAATAATGAGTAAATTGTGTATTTGTGCTTTGTTGCAACATGCTTCATGCTCATGCATGCCGCCGGCATATACGATAACAAACTTAAAAAGGGCAATTGGGGGTTAGTTTAGTTTGCGATTGAATGCTAGTAAGATTGTACTGAACTAAGCAGAAATAAAAAGGCTAAACGTTTCAAGCAAGAGCTAAATAATATAGTGCTTTTTAAAGTTGAAAGTTTTAAAACGTAAGTATTTTTCATTATTTTAAACATTTGAACTTTTCTGCTTATTTTTCTGTTTCGCTATCCTTAGAATTTATTTGTGCTTAATTCAGATGGCCGATGGCAGAAAGAGACTTTCCGGCTTTCAGTATCGAAAAAGAAAGTCCGAAAAAGACGAAATTAAAAAAGGACTGGCTGGCTCCTTAAAAAAATTTTTTGTTTCCACGGCGGCTGCAGCCGAACAACCATCAACAAGCCTGCAAGTGGAGGAACAGCTTGATTCGAACAAGGACACGCATATGGAAAATCCAGAAATAGGGCAAGAAAATAATAAATCCGAGGCGGATGCACAGGACACACCGGATTCACCACCACCAACCGAGGTTGCTGCTGAGGACGCTGGGATGGAAATATTGAAAGATCCTGCTCTTTGGCCGCAAGTTTTAACAGATAACATTAAAATGTCTATTCTTGAATTGGGGCCATTACAATTGAAAAATATTGCATTTCCATTAGACGATTCAAACAGATCTTTTTCAACTACTTATTATGACAAAAAATTAAGCAATAATGAAAAAGTTCCTAGAACATGGTTAGTTTATTCTAAGTCAAATAATTCTGTATTTTGTTTTTGTTGCAAATTATTTAAAGTTACTGATAATGTTTTTAACGATGATAAAGGTTATACTGACTGGCGACACTTATCTCAAAATTTAGACAGGCACGAAAAAAGTAAGGGGCATTTTGAGAGTGTTAAGAAATGGGTCGAGCTAAAAAAATCGATTGAAAAAGGGACAACTGTTGACTCAGTCAACCAAAATTTAATTAAGTTGGAAAAAAAACGATGGACGTCAATTATTGAAAGAATCATTTGTGTCATACAGTATTTAGCTGGACAAAATGCAGCTTTTAGAGGAAGTAATCAAAAACTTTTCGAAAAAGGCAATGGTAATTTTTTGAAGCTAATTGAATCAATTGCAAAATTCGATAATATAATGGCGGAACATATTGGCAGAATTCAAAAAGATACCAATAATATGCCACATTATTTAGGTGATAAAATCCAAAATGAATTAATTTGTCTAATAGGTGAAAAAGTCAAGCAAAATATAATCGAAACTTTAAAATTGTGTAAATATTATTCAATTATATTAGATTGTACACCTGATGTGAGTCACGAAGAACAAATAACTGTAGTTGTCAGGTTCGTTTTCATTAATGATATTTCAAAGGGTATAGAAATTAGAGAGCATTTTTTAGGGTTCTGCCCAGTTACAGATACAACTGGTGAAGGACTAACGGCCTTTTTATTGAATTATTTAAAAGAATTAAATATTGATATTAAGGATATGCGAGGGCAGGGATATGACAACGGTGCCAACATGAAAGGCAAACATAATGGGCTGCAAAAAAGAATCCTTGATATAAATCCTAGAGCCTTTTTTGTCCCTTGTGCAGCTCATAGTCTTAATTTAGTTGTCAATGATGCTGCGAAAAGTTCGCTTGAAGTAACAAATTTCTTTGCTATTATTCAAGAAATATATGTTTTTTTTTCAGCCTCCACCTACCGTTGGCATATTCTCATGAAAGAACTTCCTACCATAACTGTAAAACCTTTATCTGATACACGGTGGGAGAGTAGAATCGATGCCATTAAAACCCTTAGATTTAATTTAGAAAAAATTTATGATGCTCTCTTTTCCCTTTATAATGATACATCAAGAGACAATGACACAAAAAACCTTGCAAAGTCACTAATTAATAAAATAAAATCATATAAATTTGTGTGTTCTCTAGTAATTTGGTACAATATTTTATCAAAAATAAACACTGTAAGCAAAATCATGCAAAAATCTAATATTATTTTACCAGAAACTGTAAAAATGTTGACAGAAATTCAAATTTTTTTCATTGAAATACGATCTGAAGGTAGTTTTACAGCTATGCTTAATGAGGCAAAAAAAATTGCTGAAGATATAGACTGCGAAAGTGTTTTTCCAGCTGTAGGCTTGGTTAGACCGAGAAAAGCAAAGGTTTTTTTTGATTATGAACATAGAGATGAATCAATCGAATCACCAGAGTTGAATTTCAAAGTCAATTTTTATTTTTATATTCTTGATATAGTAATATCAAAATTAAATGACAGATTTGAACAGTTAAACGAGTGCAACTCCTATTTTGGCTTTTTAAATAATTTAGGCTCTTTATCTATAGATAAAGAAGAATTAATGAAATGTTGTATGGATTTACAAATTAACTTAACCGATTCATCTACAAAACAAATGGATGTTAATGCAATTGATTTGTGCAATGAAATTGAAATATTGTCCATTTATAATAAAAGCAATACGACTTCGACCAAGGAAACTTTAGAATACCTTGTGGCTAATGATTTAATTAGCACTTTCCCGAATTTATCTGTAGCCCTACGAATTTTTTTAACGATGCCTGTCACTGTGGCTCATGGTGAGAGATCGTTTTCAAAATTAAAAATAATTAAAAACTATTTGAGATCTACTATGAGCCAGAACAGACTTACAAATTTGGCTGTAATAAGCATCGAGGAAGAGATCTGCCAGGCGTTAGATATGACGGATTTAATACGAGAATTTGCAATTAAAAAAGCAAGAAAAGTCGCTTTTGATATTTAAATTTAGAATTTATGTAGTTTTTAGTTCATGTTTATAACTTCTAAGTTACTAATAATAAATAATTTAAGCAATACTTTGTTTTATAACTATTAAAGCATTATGTTAGTTGTTTTAAATATTTAATTTTTTAATTTATACAAATAATAAAGTTTATAATAACCTTTATATTTTTTTAGTTTTTAAAACAAGTTACAGTTATCAAGGCAACGCAGAATTTTAAAATTAACACTATTTACGTCTAAGGAGCTATACGCTATAGGGGCGGCAAACTATATCTTGCACCCGGGCGGCAGATACCCTTGGCTCGGCCCTGGTTAAGCCAGGGTCGTACTACAGCATTTTGACATTTGTTTTACAAGACAATTCTTTCACGTTAATTTGATACGTTTATTTTGGTGTTTTATGTGTGTTTGATATGTTTAAATGTAAATATACGTAGATCCAACATTCTCGCATGTAGTTTGTATTAGGATTGAATCGTACGGGCATTTGATTGATTTGTGTTTCCGAGATGTTTCAGTTGTGTTTTGAAGTCAATATATTTCTGTAAACAAATTGGTTTTTCTTGTGCATTATTTAAAATCAGTTTAGTTCGACAATACTACAGAGGAAACCAGATTCTTGTTTTGGCAGATAGCGATCTTTCATAAACGTCTAACTGAGGCATTACATGCATTCACTGCGCTACCTGAGGGATAAAAAGGGCAAATAATCATCGAAGTATTAAGGCATATCGGAATTCTTGTTCAAATTTAAAGTATAGCGCGTGAGGGTAGAAATCCCAAGTACTGTTACAATATGCATCTATACATGGTGTATACAAATTGGCGCAAAAGCTCCAGTTAGCGATATTCTTTGTGCAATTCTGAGTCGAAAATATTAATACGAAAAAGTTGGATTGGTCTTCAGGTAAAGTACCCCTTCTGTTTGAGATACGACAAAATGTTATCAGGAGGAGTTGTTCCAAATGTAAAATTATAGTCTCATGTAAAATTTCAGAACTATTGGCTTACTTTTATGACACCATGTTATCACAAAATGCATACGGTTTCATAAAAGTACGTCGATATTTCTGAAATTTTGTATAGGACCATAATTTTATATTTTGAACAACTCTTCCTGATGACATTTTGTCGTATTTACGACGGAAGGGGTACTTTACTTGAAAATAAAACAGTTGTTTTTACCTACCGCTCGTGAGGGCTCATGAAGACCAATCCAACAATTTCGTATTAAGATTTTCGACTCAGAATTGTACAAGGAATATCGCTACCTGGAGCTTTTGCGACAATTTGTATATACCCTGTATAAACAGATTCCGTTTTATTCTGAATTAAACTTGAGAAACATTTAAAAGATAAACTTTTTTATGCTGTTTTGTAATTCTAAAATACCAAATACAGATGTCGAAGAAACCAATAGTAATTAATACCAACGTTAACTAGCTAAAATTACAAACCCGGTAACTATACGCTCTATTGACTAAATAGTCCATTCATAGGTACTCATTCCCTACATTTATGAATATTTTTTCTAAGCCTACAATTAAAAAAATAGTTATTAGACGACCACATATGAAACTAACATTATCGCGACAACAGCCTACTACAGAAAGTTGACAATTTCATACACTAGCACGATATTATATCGTACTAGTCATATCGTAACGGCACAAAGTTAGTTAAATAATCTAGACACTTTTGCTTTATTCGTTGCTATGCTTCCCAACAAGCTCTCATTGTGTATAATTGTACCAATAATAATATAACAACCACTTTTGTAAACGAAATAAAAACAATTCTTAAAAATAGAATTTACTTTGTGTGGTCGTCTAAAAGTTAGTGTTCATAACTCGCTCGAAAGTGCAAATATCTGTGCTCGTGTTTTAGATCCACTCGGGCTTCGCTACCCTACGGCCTCGTTTGCTTAATCGACACTCGCACGATATTTGCTACTTTCGACGCTTGTTATGAAAATAACTATTTCGGTCTGTAACCTTCTTATTTGTAAAAATAAACCTATTAACTATATCAGAGGAAAGGGATAGGGTACTTATAACTAATGTATAGCCACTTTCAAACCACATTTAAATAAACGCGCATGTATTATCCATGACCTCATTTTACCTTGCGGTGTAGAGGCTGGTGCGTTATACGCTTGCATCTGGCGGTACAATGCTCAACTTTCCCCGGATTCGGGATACAAAGTTGGAGCACGCCTTTTGTACTTACACAGCAACCATTGTGTGAAGTGTGTGTCATGGTAATGTGTTGCCTTGTAAATTTGGTGCCCAACTGTGAATGGTTTCACCGAGTCCTATTCCAATCGCCGAGGCTTCGGAAAAATTCTGGCACCAGCGGGATTCCAACCGAGGACTTGCTTAATGCAAGCCTAGCGCCTACCCAACTGCGCTACGCGGCCTAGTTAATTTAAATATCTTGAAGCTGCAAAAACCGCTAAACTATGCTATCGCTGATAATGATGAAGTTAAAATAAAAACAAATTAAAACTGAAAACGGTTTTATCTACTTCGATGTCACAATATGGCTATTATAACACCGAAAACAGTGCTACAATGGAGTCCATTATAACACTGTTTTTGGTAACTATTTGTTCTAACGGTGTTTTTTTTTAGAGGGATACAACTTTAAATTGAAATAAAACACAGAAAGATGTTTTTAATATCTATGAAATTGGCTTTATCTGAAAGATAATTTTATGGCATTTATGTTTGAATATGATTTCGGGCATGAGACCGCCGCGATTGGCGTATACATGACGTAATCTGAAGGTCCAATTTTCACACACTCTTTTCGCAGTAAATCAGGCTGTATTTCATTGCAGCGATAACGCGTCGAATTTTGGTGCTCAATTGTTTCCGGTTTATCGGCATAGACATGCGACTTTACATATCCTCAAAGAAAATAATCTAACGGCGTCAAATCGCACGAAAGAGGTGGCCAGTTAACAGATCCACAAAATGGATCCACGAAATGGATCTGTTAACTGGCCACCTCTTTCGTGTGATTTGATGCCGTTAGATTATTTTCTTTGAGGATATGTAAAGTCGCATGCCTACTTAGATAAACCGGAAACAATTGAGCACTTTGAAGCCAACATTCGACGCGTTATTGCCGAAATACAGCCTGATTTACTGCGAAGAGTGTGTGAAAATTGGACCTCTAGATTACGTCATGTACACGTCAGCCGCGGCGGTCACATGCCGGAAATCATATTCAAACATAAATGCCATAAAATTATCTTTCAGATAAAGCCAATTTCATGGATATTAAAAACATCTTTCTGTGTTTTATTTCAATTTAAAGTTGTATCCCTCTAAAAAAAAAAACACCCTTTATAAGATTGGTGAAATTTGCTTTTACATGCTCATAACACTACAAAAGTCAGATGTCGGATACATAACTACAATCTCTAAACTGTACTTATTAAATTTATTCTAATCAAGTATTACTTAAACTGAAGCTACGTTTTAACGAATTAATTAAACACAATTATTGTTCTGGGTAAGGCACTATATGAACAACACATGAACAAAAATTCCTGCACCAAATTTAAACTAATTTAAATGTCAGAGCAGCGAAATTGATACTTTGTCCAATAGATGGCGACTGTCCAATGTCATTTGACAATGTCGCCATCTTTACGCTCAAAAATCCCTAAATTGCAATGCAATATTTTTAGTATTCGAAATTTAGAATTTATATAAAATCAGCAACTCAAAGTAGATAAAATAGTCTATTATACTTGCTTACTAAGAGGCCTTGTAGCACTTGTTCCATTGGAGCATTCCTTGCTGCGTTCGTCGTGCCCCATACCCACGCGTGCTACAATGGGCCCTCTTATGAAACTCGTATAACAATATACTATTATTTTCACTTTGTAGCGAAAATGAAACAATACTCGATGTTCGTTGCACACACTTACTCTCGTATAATTACCGAGTGAAGATCGATTTTAAGTTTTTCCTAATACATTTAAAATAATTATTGGATGCAAAGCAGTTCTCTATTGTTTAGTTTCACTAGTTTATTTGCATAAAGTACATTTAGCTTTGAATACTGTTCAACAGACTTATAGGTAATGATTTTCTAACTGCTGAAATTATTGCGTTTTGCTGAAATGTGTGTTACCTATCTTCTAAAAACTTAAACTATAAACTACAAAAATGGATACCTGTAACAAGTACAGATCGAACAAAATGCATATTTTCTTAAATATGCAGCTCTTTCTAC
Source organism: Agriotes lineatus (assembly GCA_940337035.1). NCBI lineage: Eukaryota > Metazoa > Arthropoda > Insecta > Coleoptera > Elateridae > Agriotes > Agriotes lineatus. Next base: position 167,641,659 of record OW679196.1, on the reverse strand, counting down.
TTTATTCTAGTTAATGGGTTGCTGCGTAAAATAATTGGTGCATAGCCAACACGGATAAATAACGTTGTATTAGATCTATATTTACACTCTGTGTCTCAACAGGGAATAACGAGTTCGTCATTATCACCATCGCCAGGTCTTTATTTCGTTTTCCTCATAAACGCTCATTGTGATGAAATGCCAAAAGTGTTTTAGTATTCAAGGGATCACATTCGAAACAAAATGCATTTTTTATCAAACTTAGTCAATTTTTCCATAGCTTTCAGGAAGTACTAGGCATTACATATCCGTTATAAACGATTTTTCTACTAAAAGTCTTATTTAGGACTCAAGCTACATTAAATGTAATTTTTAGTATCCCTGAATTCTTCTTATTAAGAAAATACCGATTTTCAAAACCATCTACCATTTGGTTGTAAAGTCTAGCAATGTTCAAATTAAATATAAGTATAATAAAAATTAATTAATTTTATCAGGGTTACTTAGAGAGATTTGATCATATCTGAAACCTTTTTGTGGCGGTCTACTATTCATGCTGTTCATGGTTCATGTTTTGGGTATTTTTCTGCAGTAAAAAATTTAAAAAAAAGGGGAACGTGTCGGGAAGTATAATTTAGCTTCTTTTACTTGAACATAAGTATAGTCAATCACCAATAAATTAGTTACGGGTGTTAATTGTAAACTTTAAATTAATTCAAATTTTGTAACTTTGTAACCAACCGTATGTTGATTACGAATTTCGCTTGTATGCTAGCTTCTCTACTACAGTAAACCACGTTCTGTTCTTTACCCATTTTAATTGTTCTGTGCATTCTGCACTTATTATTAGGTACTAGAATAGTAAACGTGCATAATTGATGAGCTTGATTTTTTATAAACGCGTCATGTCTTGGAAGGCCGATGCGCCAATTACATCAGTAAATAGATTTCCTTGGAACGGCCGATATAGCTCGGTTTCAATTAGGATGAAAACTTTGGCTGTATCGATTACAAGCGCTTTATTTACTCAAGTCATTTGTTTCTAGCTCGTATAATTCTCGTATACTATTTATTTAATGTAAAGTTCTAATAAAATAAATTTGTCAAGCACGTTGGATCTCAGGTATTGTTACATAAATTTGCTTTTCAGTATATAGCTCATTTTTCCAAATGCCACCCATCCCAATCTGACCCTTTAATTTACTTTCACTGTTTGATTTGCTTTAGTTACTTGTACTTCTTGAACTCGGTATACACGTATAGCAGTTTACGTCCTCAACATTATTCGAAAATCTTATAAGTTGTTAACTGTTAGCAATTTTAACTTATGGGGCCCAAACTCGGACATTCACGAAAAACAATATCGAAAACTTGGCGAAAACTCAGAGGTCTGTAGAAAGATCGATGACAGATGGAACAGCATTATACTTGCGAGAAAACTTCTGTAAAGCCCTTTACAGATTTCTTTTATTTTAATTATTATTGTGATTACTAAACTTATTACTCTAAATACCAAACGACTTAGTAAATGTGTACTTTATGTTGAACTACCAGGCTCCTAGTCAACATTATTAAAAACACATTTTACATCAGTGAATTAATCGCAAATTATGCAACATGTATAAATAAAATTATGGACATGGAAACTCCAGATGATGTGTTTTTAGAAACATATAAAAATGAAAGTTAAGTTTTTTCCTTCATTTGATTTGATATTTCTAAAATGTGAAAAAAATATACTGATAGAATTTTCAACGTATTTTTACTCTAAGCAAGTGAACAAATAAAAAATAATTGTATTTGAAGCTATTTTCAATTTTTAAAAACTCTGCTAAAGAGAATTTTAAAGTTTTTTTGGTAGTAGTTAAATATTCCATCTCAGCTGGCCATTGCTGACTACAAGCCTGCAGGACTTGTTTTTGCAAATTGCTCTGAGTGCAGGAATTGTCGAAGGAACATATGGATTTACTACCTTCGCAGCTGAACAACTGCACTATACGCTATTTTAAGCTGCTTCGGAATGTAAAACTGCAGAAAATACACGCAAGGGATGCATTATATAATATGATGAATGCAGCTCTTCGACGGCCGAGTAGGTTTTGACATCTTTCAGCATACCAAGCAAAGTCGCTTACAAGGCAAGGTACTTCATAAGAAACTACTTTATTAAAAATAAAAAAATATTGGAGTAGTGAAAATGGTCCATAGGAATTTTCAGAACTACATTAACATGCTCGTATCAGCCAAAATTTAAAATCACGAAAAGCATCACAGCCTCTTAGCTTGGCGCGTTTGTTTAGGAATTCTTGCGTCCTTCCAGAACTCCCACTTAGAAATTTACATAGTATCAAAACTCGGACTCGAAAAAGGGCAGGAAGGATTCTCTAGAAAAACATAGCAAATGCCATCCCCATTCGCGAATTTGAATCGAAATAGCAGGTGCGCCTGGTGCGTTGCAGTTCAAATTCGAAGGTTCTGGGCCTACAGTAAAATTAACAGGGAAGTCATTCTTTGTTCTCGAGAACAATGCTGGTCAACAAATCGCCAGCAACAAAGCATCGGCCCTTAAAATAGCTCGGGGATAGGGACAGTTTGTTGGTAATAAAAGTTATATGTGTCACGTATCTGACACCGTCATAAAAAATATGAGGGCTTTGAATAAAACTTCGATAAATTTGAATTAAGTAGTAAAGGAAGTTCCGGCCGTAATTAAAGAATCCGGGCCTCTGAGCAATTTTGTTTACCTAGAAGCACAATTTAATTTACTTTCGCGAGGATATTGGAATGAGCTTCAGAGTTAGGATGGATTAAACTTTTTCCAATCAAGGGCTGGGTTTCGTTGAATTTTTTTATATCGAGTTTGCCAGGTTTGCTACCACTTATTGGTAGAAAGTTATTACTGTCGTGCTTTTATATTTTGTATAATCTTCAACTACATCAAATAGCAGTTTGACTACTGTATTGGAAAGAGATTTTATTGTTTCTTGGTCTGAACGATTCATGTTGTTGCGAAATGACATATTTTAGATCAAATATACACAGAAAAGCTGGAATTATCAAGACAGATTTTGACACTCTGAGAGATTTTTTCACTATGGTTAATACATTTTGAAGTTTGCAGTTGCGAGGTAGATGTACAAAATCAAGTTTAAACTTTCGTGTTGTGTTCTCAGAAATTATTGTAGCGTTGAAAGTTGCAAGTCTGCAGAAACTGCCGTGTGGCCAAGCGAGACTTGTTAAACTTGTAGAAACACTATTTGCTCTAACATTTGAAGTTTTCCAGTCTGCTAGAGGATTCTTAAAAGTGACTGCAAGGGGTGATTACTATAACCTCCCCGACTTATATGGATATAACGCAACCATAAGCTAACTAAGGTGGAAGCTCGAAGGAAATAATTTGATAGAAAATTGTCATTGCTGAATTCCAGTTCTATTATTATAATCCTTTAACTTTCTTATTTTATTTTTTTAAATGAAAGTTATATGGGTAAAACATAATGGCGGATCCAGTAAGAATAGTAACCTTAGTAATCATTAAGAGGCCATTTCACTATCAGAAGCGACTTTAATGCAAAGCATAAACATTGGAACCCTGACAGAAGATATTAAAGAAGTAGTGTGATGGGGCGCTAGGTGAAGAGTGTCGACGGTTGTACTATTGGCCGAGAGATTCATTCCAAATCTTGAGGTTAAGAAATTTATTGGCTTATGCTCCTACCTGGTGCGGATCAGAAAGGCCGATGACGACGCATAGGACTACGGCGAGGGTTCGGATACCGTGGATCACGTGTTGTTCGAGTGCTCCCTCGAAGTATGGCACAAAGGCGTTTGGTGGCATCGGGGGTGAGGTAGCCGAAAGATTTGGAGGGTGAATGCGCGGGAAAGATTAATAGATAAAGGGTGGCAGTATAATAAAGGGTAGCTTAGTTATTGTAATTAAGAATATGAAGTATGACGTATGGCCAAAGTTCGAGTTGTTCTACCTAGTTAGCATTAAGTAACTTAAGATTGAAATAGAGGCTAGTGCTTTATGTGCTTGCACCTGGCGGCACAATGTTCAACTTGTCCCGGATTTGGGATACAAAGTTGGCGCGCTCCTTTTGTGCTTGCGCAGCAACCATTGTGTGAGGTCTCTGTCATGGTGATGTGTTGACCTCATTACTCAATCTCTTAGGTCTATGGTTCTGAGTAGAGCGCAGTTAATTTGGTGGCAAACTGTGAATAGTCTCAATGAGCACGATTCCAATCGCTACGGCTGCAGAAAAATTCCGACCCCAGCGAAATTCGAACTGAGGACTTGCTTAATGCAAGCCTTGCTTCTCTGAAATATTAATACTATTTTTATTCATCGAATTTGTTATAAATGTGTTGGCAACCGGGGCAGTGTCCATCGACGGGGCACTGGTAAAGTTGTAATTTCTGCAATTAATAGATTGTAAAGTCCGACAGACAAAATAGATACCAGACCTAATAGCCTTCTTTGCGTTGAGGTAGTGAGTAGAATTTCGACTTACATCTGAACGTTCACAAATTATCTTGGCGTTAAGTGAAATTGTTATCGCCAAACAGCACCCACCTCGTCGCCCAAAAGGCTCACTGATTAACAAGGAGTTAGAGCGAAGCTTGAACAAAAAGTGATTGAACATACCATTGAAGACATCAAAGCGGTTGATCGATGAATTAAAAAAACTTATTATCGGCTTTCAGCTAGCAGCATGAAAAAAGCTCCAGGACTTAGAAACTGGGCATAAGAGAAATCAAGTAAGTCAGACAAAAATATGTGATATAAAAAATTAAACTTTGACTAACCTCTTGCAGGTGTTGTATGATGACAAAGACTTCGACAATTCGTTTTTGTCAACAGAAAAGCTTTAAAAAGGCCGAAGAATGATAACACATGAAAAATACCTTCCAGCCACCAGTTAATAATGAAGATAATACAAAAATCACATCAGGCAGCCTTAATCAGACTATAAATGAAAATAAAAACAGGTTAAGAAAACGTTAGGATATGATCTTAGAGCCGCGCACATTTTTAAAGAATTACTTGGAATTGTGGTAATCACTTCAACACATATCTTTATTGCAGGTTTGCTACTTAAGTGCATAACGATGCAGTATAAGTAACGATGATGCCAAATTTTTAGATGTTCAACTAAGATGGAAAACAAAATTGTGAAGAAAAGGCGTGGCGAATTAGGACTTCGACATAAGAAAATGTATGGTCCTTGGGAAGTATTCTAAATTGCGTCTTTACAAACAAAATCTAAAACCAGTCTTACATTTTTCTTCTCTATGTGTCATCTAGATATTAGCGATGCTATTATTTACTATTTCACAATATTTGTTATAATCATGTACTGTTAAGAAATTCTGTTGTTAACAGTTCAGCCAATACATCGTCCTACGTCTTATCAATGTTTTTCCTCAACTTTCTCCATCTCTTACGACATGCCATGCATAGCCCAATTTTCTCTTTTGTATTGCTGTTATCAACTTTCTATCGTAACCCATGTTTCTTAGAGTTACGTCGATTCGCACCCTTCTGATGCAGGCTATTAGCATCATTCTTCTATAGATACATATGCCAAATTCCCTAATTTTCTGCATAATGTAGATTTTTTTAGGTCTGTAATTTTAAACTTGTAATGTAAAACTTTTGATCCCGTTTGAAATTTTCCGACATTTGCATTTCGTTGAGGCTAAGCGGGAAACGTACAGTGGAGACGAAAGAACACGCGCACAGTTAGGTCGTAACAGTCGTCGCTTAGCGCGATGTGAAGTTGCCTTTTGGAAATATATTTTAATGGCCCTCGTGGCAAACCTACGGCTTTTGCCGGATCAACCGCTTCCTTGGAATTACGTTATTAAACATTTTAATAAGGTGCCGTTTTGGGTATCGAAGAATTTAATTGTCGAATCACTGCGGATCCAGAAGCATTTTATCGCAACCTGAGCGCTCCTGCTTGTCCAGCGGCTGCCGGTACCCATCCTTCCGAGCCAGGAATTACTCAAACTTTTTCCATCTTTGTGACCCAGTTGCCATTAGAATTTATAGCCGAACCGTAGTCCCGAGTTTTTGTCTTCAGATTGGTGCCGATAATTTACTGCATTACCACTAAGTACTTCTTTGTGTAATAAGGGTAGTAATATTTACACCGCATATGTGTGAAATATTTACAAATAGAATATGAAACGATCGTTTCACGAACCTAAATTTTTAGTGTGTCCCCGTCGTGTTGCGCAAACCACCATTTAGTACAGTGGGTGCGTTGCAGCCACTCCATGAATACCACTTACTTTAACCTATCAATTGGCCGTGACAGCAAGTTAGTTAGAATACCTTAAATGTAATATGATAGAGTTCTGATCACAGTAGATTTAAATCAATTTGACCACATTTTGTGCATTTAATATAGTAGTATTAGATCACTTCCTCCTTGATTTCTTGTGAAGCGCAATGCAGTACAGGTTGTAAAGAAATATACGATTCCAAGCACCTGAAGGTAAGGTAAGTTCATTTAGTATGCTTAGTACGCACAGTTCGCAATGCCTTGTGGAAGAGTGTTCCTTTTGCAGCTTCCCAACACATCAGAGGAAGTTGAAAACAATGAGGTGTAGTAATAACTCATGCGTTTTCAGATTAATACCTCGCCCGTCCCACTACAGTTAGCTGCGTGCAATTTTTGAAGTCTGTTGCAGGCAGTTTTTTCTTTTTATGTTAATTTCCACAAATGTAAAGTGATGTAAATTACGTTTTGTAATCTCTTTTAGCATTAATATGCGGTAGTCGACTAAATTATGTATAGAACGCTTATCTAAAGTTTCTTTTTTGCATTTGTGGGTGCAGGCGTGCAAAAATTGCCACTTTAGCTACTCGTTGTATAGATAACTATTTTTAAACGCTTGTGTATTTTTACGAAAAGTAGCAATCGCAACTATAGGGAGATTTAATCAACAGCTCAGTGCATTAGCTCAGGGGAACTAAATTAATAACAGCCCCATTTGCTGCCGCTGCAAATTGCAGAATGTATCAGCGCCAGAGCACACATCACGGCCACCTGTTTATTTGGCATTTCCAAGCGACTCGCACTCGGTATTCAAACAACGAACTATTCAAATTGAATGCAACTAATGCATCGCACTGCAGGCTGCGGGCCAGGAGATAGTTTTGCATTATGCTCGACTTTGTAAGCAGCCTCGGGAAACGTAAGGAAACAATTAAAGGACGTAAGATGGAAATATGGCCCATAACGTTTTATGGCGCTTAAGGTCGGATTTTTACAGCCTTATGCCGGACGAGGACGTTTTTAACCACCTACCTTCGTATCGACGTGAAGTACTGGTCCAGGAAGTCTTTGGCGTGCCGCAGCACGTCGTCCACCACCCGCGGGTCGCTGGGGCTGCGCCCCGGGTTGTTCATGATGCTCCCCAAACATGTTTGAGCTGTACATATCGTGCTCTGAAAAGAAAGAAACGAATTAGTTTTTCTTGTTACTTTACTCGCAAGTAAATAATGGAACTGAATAAATTAACAAAAATAATTTATATTTCGAACGGATACAGTTACAAAATTGTCGAAACAACCACAATAAACGCTCGCGCCCAACATCTAAAACCCTTTCTATACGGTGCTGCCCAGTTGTGCTGTCTAGTTTTTTTGGAATTTTGTAGGCTGTTACCTGCTTGGTCTTCCAGATAATGAGCAGTCCAGGAAGTCAAATTTTTTTTAGAGATTACCAGGTCAGTGAGCTGTTCCAAAGTCTGCTACAAGCACCCATTTCATAATAGAACTCGACGTGTGATAAAAATAGCAACCTCGATAAGTATTATTATTGATTCATTTCCAATAAGCTCTAAAAATTACCAATATCTACCTTCCGTTAGATGTGCTGAAGGCAACAAGCCTAATCCTGGGCGAAGCAATTTTGATCGGCTACCATGTAGCGTGACAGAAGCACGAACGCAGTCTGAGTCGCTTTTTTATATATATTATAAACTTTGCAACTTTATTTACTTGTACTGTGTACTGTATGCTATTGCATCAAGAGATAGCCTTTATTTGGCTAAATTTACATTGAAATTATTGTATTTTGGTATTCATAAAGCACTTTTTATATTCTCCCTACGTAAATCTGAGCTGGAAGTTGCTGTAAATGCTCTAGCCGGGTTTTAAATATCTAAGATTTGCTAAAGCTTTTTAAGGTAGCAAAATTGATATAAAAATAGAAAAAAACAGAACCTTCTTCTTGTGGCTCTAACTAAATATACGTTATTAAATGGCCGTAAGTGTATGTAAGCAGGGGCGGATGGGCAACATCTTAGCGGCCCGGGAAATAATATTTATTCGCAATCACATTGTAATCTGTCAATTTCATGACATGACAACAGCTGGGAACTAGATGATTACTTGAAACTAGCCAGGAAATTATTACATACCCCGAAAAATATTACATACCTGAAGAGTGGGGTGTTTCCATGGTAACAAAACATTGAGTGTGTTGTTTTCATGGTGACAAAAATATTAGCTACATCAAGATATCTATTATTCAGAATTCAATTGTAGTTATTTTTAAAATTGGATGATTGCAAATAAAATAGTATACATACCACGGTGGAAAGTTTCATCCCTGTCTCGAGATAAAGTTAACCTCGACGCTACGCGTCTCGGTAAACTACCTAATCTCTCGACAGTAATGAAACACTTCCCACCTCGGTATGTAATATACTATTGTCGGCTCTTTTTTAATTTCCGGATATGGCTAAAATATACATTTACAGGGTGTTACGCATTTTCCTTTAAAATTAAATAGAGCATAGGTTTATTACAGATTTTTGAATCAGATTACATTTACTATCCAAAAAACATTCTTTTAGTTAAAAATGCCGGACTCCCAGTCAAGTACATACAGGGTCTAGAAATGCTTTACGCACCATAGGGATTTCAATGGTAATTTCTTCATATGAAAATATTTGCTTCCCTAATTATTTTAGAGCAAACTTGTATCGAAGTTTTTTGTAGAGAAAAAAATTCTGTATCCATTTATGCCAGCATTTGTCATTTTACATTTCGGAAAACCGAAAATTTAAAGAAAAAAATTACCATTTTTAGACAAATCAGTGATGCCTTGAAATTACTAAATCGTCTCAAAGCATCAACAAATTAGTTTGTTTGTTGTTTGTTTGCATCTGTCAAATGTAACGGCAACCACACAGTTTTATACGTTAAATTTCTGTGACCGAATGATTCCTTAGCCGTATGAAAACTAAATATTTCTAATCGCTGGTGGTACTTACTTCTTTCTTTTTCAGTCAAAAATTGAATTTGTCCCTCTCATTTCATAAAATCGAATAGTAATCAATCAACAGCGCGTGACGCGTGACTTATCTTAATTACCACAAAATAAACAAAACATAAAAGTTTGAGAGTTATTTATGGGCAGTCGGAAGAAGAAATATAAAAACTAAATTTTTTGCTGATTAATTATATAGGCAAATAATAATGTAAAATACAGAAAAACATGTACAAAAATCCTACAAAAATTTATTAAGAAACGCTAGACTCTTTCTATTAGTTTAGGTCTGAAGTAATTGGACTTTATAAAGTTTTTTCTATACTTTCATATAAAAAATTACTAAAAGTCCAGTAAGTGTGATAGATTCATTTGTCGACCAGAAAATGTAATTTTTCTAAGTAGGTACTGTCATATTTTACTTTCCTCTTCTGAAAAACGAAGAAAGTATTAAATAATCGTCTGCCGAGATTTCTTCAGGGTTTCTAGATAACGAAAAGGCGATATTTTGCGTGCAGATTAAGTGTATCTAGCCTAAAACCAAATATACTTTCCAAATATATACAGGATGAGGACCTTAAAATATAAATTGTTTATTTTTGCAACGATTCCCGCGTCGTTTATAATGTAGCTGTAAGCGAATACAATTGATACACGTTCTCAGGCTACTGGTTAAAATGCTGGGATAGTAATCGCATTTGCCTACGAGCTCGAGTTCGAGTCCCAAGGGCTACAATAATTGTTATTTATGTAATTCACATAACTCTTTCCAGAGAAGTTTCATGTAAACTCCTTTACAAATTTGTTATACTACTGTATTACCTACTGAACTATCAACGGATTCAAATGCCGCATATCCAAATTTAGTTAACAAGTACTAGTGTAGGCAATACATTTAATTCGATAACTGAATCAGCGTTAGAAGTGGCAATACCAAATACTTTTTTATGTAAGCGTGTATTGTGAAAACCGCCACAATTATACGTTTCTTTATTATATGAGACTTACTCAATGGAATGCCATTTACATTTTAATTAATGAAATTTCAATCGTATTTAAAACTATAATTAGAGGAATTTTACATGTGCACTAAGCATTAAGGACACTCTGTTTATAAAATTTGGGTGGCTACTGTTTGAACTGTATTTACAGCAATAATTTCTGAAATTTCTTTAATGGATGGACAATGATTTTCGATCGTCGAATTTTCCAGACACCTCAGTTGCACTCAGTTGATGCAGTAAGGGTTGCATATGGTTATGGTTCTTTCGATGTATTTTGTCTTCGACTTATACACCATTTTGTAAGATTGCATAGGTAAGATATGCGTGACCATAGACAATTAGCATTTATATATGAATATCCAATGGTTGATCACCTTCATTACATAAAAATTGTACAGATTTTGTACCAACATTATTAAACACGAATTGGCATTTACACGACTACAACTTCTAGAAGAAAATATAAACGCTGGATTACATAACTTCTACAATACACTATAAACAAGAAAAGACCATCAACCCTTTGGACATACGATATAAGAAGAACAGCATGCAACCTGCAATGTTAATTCCAAAGCAGAGATAAATGGAAATACCTAGGGGAGGCTTATATTCAGCAGAGGATGTTAGAGGCTGGTTGATGCTTATGATGGTGATGATCGTGCGACCATTGTTGAAGTGTATGGCGTGAAGAACGCTGTATCAGTCCATAATAAAAATGCATTATTCGAATAGTTACATGATTCATTCAATAACTATGTTGATATTGTTTTTTTTAAATATTTTCTAAAAGACTTACGATCTCATATTATTATCTCATATTATTATTACACAATAATTTCAATATTGGATATGCAATAGTTTTATTATGTTTTTATTATACGAGTACTTCGTAATAATTTCAAGAATTTAACTGTAGAATACTAATGCATTTTAGCCGAGTTTATGTACTACTAACGTATAGTATAATATATTTCAGCATTGAAAAGCAGGATACACTTTGCATTACTAGCGCAAATAATAGCTATTTATGTTACAAGTACGAAATTAAGGACTTTTTGGACTAGCCGCAGTTTATGGTCACGTGAGTGCAGCGAACGAGGCACATAAATAAGGGGAGTCTAAAGGTTTGCTTTCGTGCAAGTTACATATATAATTTCTATTCTACTGCTTGGGAAGCGTTTTTTTCTAATAAAAAAACTAGAGTTTAATCGAGAAAGTTGGCAAAAGTCGAGGAGGTCATGATCATACAGCAAAATGAGAGTGTCTACTTTGATTTCGACCAATGGAAATGGTTGTTAGTTTTTGTTACTATGGTTATTACTACCGAAAAGTAAAAGTTACTGGAATTAATAAGTGGGAGTTTTCGGCATCTAAACGCTGTTGAAATTAATAACTTTTCGATGCAGTAGAACAAAAACATATTATTATTATATTTTACTTTTTGTGAACACTCAATACAAAATCGGGACCGATGCTTTGCGTATATTGATTGTGTGCAGTGTTTGCAATATGTAGATCTCATTCTATGTTTTTCGTGGGACAAATATTGCAGATTGTTCTCTACCTTCTTCTACGTCGACTTCAGTTGGTGTTGGTGATCCTCCGGTTTCAGATTGTATGTTAACATCCACACGTATATACACAGCTGCCTAAACATCGTTTTCTCTTTTAGCAGAAGAGAGGCACGTTTGTCATTAATGTTGCATTATTTATCCCTCGCATTTGCAGAGAAGAAAATCAGCTCCAATAATGCCACCACTATTTCCATTTTGTTTGTTTCAGATACTGTTGACGAGTTCTCTTTGTAACTGGCCGCTTTTCACCTAATAATACAATTTGTGTGCTTGACAATGTTAGCAATTGCGCATTCGTAGGACGAGAGTGTCCAACACAGAAAGCGAGGTTAATAATGCAATCGATATGTTAATTGTTACGGTATAAAATTGCCTTTGGCGACAATATTCATATTTCGCAAGTCGCATTATAATCTCTCCTGGAGCGTTTTGGTTTTGAGCGTGACTTTGATGTTACGTGTAGCGTAGCTCCGTCTTTTTTGTTTTATGCTGTAATACAGTCCAGATTGCTGCGGTTCGTCGCTCCCAGAACCTTGGGCGCTTAACCTTATCGCCTCATGTTTGAATTGAAGATAGTAATTAGCTTACGCTACGCCGGTAGGCGGATTTCAGCTGTGTAGCGACGGTTTAGGAGCTTGTCTTCTACGCCACTTCGGCAGATCATTGCGCTGAGTTTGGCTGGAATTCAGCATTTTGTGGCACACCTTGGATTGAGTTTTGCATCTCACCACTTGCGCAATCGTTGTAATTTACGCTATTGATTTGCAGCCGTTACTATCGGGTCAAACGGAGATGGTTAATTTTTCCCGATTGAATGCCTCCTATGAGACTGCTTGAGTGCTCTTTATGTGGCGACGACTGTACTATGTCAGCGTGACCTTGACCCAGTAACCATCTTGTGCAGCTGGTTGTATCTCAGTTTTGAACAAAGCAATTAAGATAAGTACATGGAATGTGAGAAGCATGTTTAAAGCAGGCAACTTAACATCTTAGGAATAAAAGATTTAAGGTGGTGTCCACCACATCGGTCAAGGTGTTATGTATTACTCCGGAAGTACTGATGAATCAAATATATATGGAGTTGCAATCTTAATGGATAAATATGTACACAAATTAGTATCCAGCTTTGTGCCCTACTCAGATATAGTAATATTAATACAGATGTCATCCCATAAAAGAAATATTGATATTACACAGGTTTATGCACCAACAGCCGATAAATTCGATGACGAAATTGAGACATTTTACGAAGCATTGCACATGGTAATAGAAAACATCAAGGAGCAAAATATCACTATAGTCATGCGAGATTTTAATGCAAAGGTGGGGAAACGAGCCGTAGAAGATATTATGGGAAGGTATGGACTTGGGGAGAGAAATTAAAGAGGCGACAGATTAATAGAAATCTGCCAATCAAAGAATCTAGTAATTAATAATACTTACTACAAAATACCACAAAGAAGGCTCTATTCATTGAAGTCTCGACAGGATAACGAAGAAAAGATAGTAACGAACCAAATTGATTACATCCTAATTAAGAAAAGATTCAAAAATAGCGTATCAGCAGTAAAACATACCCAGGGCCCGACATCGGATCGGAACACAGTCCAGTAGTCGCTGGAATTCATACCAAGCTAAAACAATTAAAACCCAAACCCAAAAATAACAGCATAGCCACAGAAAAAGGTAATGATACAGACGTAAAAGAACAAGGACATAAACAGCTAAACGCTAAGATTAATGAAGAACGTCAGAAAAAAAATAGACCCAGATATAGACATTAAATTGGATAACATAAAAGCAGCACTAATAGAGGGAAGTAAAGACCTACTTACACCGGATAAGAAGAGACCCAAACAAAAGTGGATAACATGAAAAATTCTATACCTTATGGAAAAAAAATAAAACCAATCCGAATGAGTATAAAGAACTGCAAAGAAACAACGAGAAAAATGCGAGAAGCAAAGGAAACGTGGATAGCAGCAAAATGTAAATACGTATATAGAAGAACTTCAAACAAAATATGATAATCGCAATCTACATAAAGAAACTAAAGATTTAACAGGAACAACAAGAAGAAACAGCCTGCCATCATTAAATATATAAATGGACATATTATAGTACATCCAGTACAAAAACTTCTATGGTGGAAAGAATATATAGAAAAGCGTTTTAAAGATACAAAAAATGCTAGAATCAAACAAAGGAATACCGAATGACCAAAAATAATAAAAGAAGAAGCCATCTATGTAATAAAAACATTAAAACGCGGGAAAGCATTTGGGCCCGACGAAATTCCACGCGAACTTCTAAAATTAATAGATGAACAGATGAGCCAATCTACCTATATAACTATAAAAAAAACGAATGTCAGGGAATGCAGTGATTGCCGAACAATTAGTCTGATGAGTCACACATTCAAGGCGTTTCTTAAAATTATTTATAAGAGACTATATAATAAACTAGAAGACATAGGTAGTACCCAATTTGAAATTTGAAACGGCCTCGGTGCAAGGGAAGCACTATTCGGTTTTAATGTAAACACATAGATACCTACCTATGAACCAAGACGTGCACGTTTGCTTCTTAGATTATGAGGAGGCCTTTGATAACGTTCGCCACGATACTCTAATAAACTTCTTAAAACAAAAAACATAGACGAGCGAGATGTACAGATTATTGAATCGCTATACTGGAATCAAACAGCCACCCTTACAGTAGATAATGAGGTAACAGGTATACAAATATCGAGAGATCCAAAAAAAACTGTCCTCAATGGGCTGTGGAAATTCAACGTATGAATAATATGTTGGTGGCACTGTACGTCAATGTCAAATTCGAGGTTATCAGGTTAGGTTTCCGTCAGTTATGACACAAAATGACGCAAATTCTAACCTGCTAACCTCGAATTTGACATTGACGTACAGTGTCACCAACATATTATTCATATGTTGAATTTCCACAGCCCGCTGAGGAACAGCTTTTTTTGGATCTCTCGATACAAAGAGGTGTACGACAGGGGCGTATGCTGTCCCCCATGCTGTTTAATCTGTACTCGGAGAAGATATTTAAAGAAGCACTAAATGAGGAACCAGCAGGAGTCGTCGTAAATGGTAAGGCAATTAACAACTACTCTGATTACAGCAAAGACGATAAATGATTTACAGAAAATAGTAAAAAAGTAAAAGATGTAGGACAAAATACATGGTAATATCAAATGCAAGAACTGCAATTCAAAACTTAGTAATCGACAATGTACCTATAGAAAGAATTACTAAAAACAAATATCTTGGCACGTGGATCACCAATAGCATTTTGATCTAACATTAGAATAATTGAAATGGCCAAAAACATATTTATCAAAATGCAGGAGTTCCTCTGTAATAGAGCTTCGTATCAGAATAAAGTTAAGAGGGTATGTGTTCTCTGTTCTACTCTATGGAATGGAAACATGGACACTAAAGTAAACTGAAATAAAGAAGTTGAAGGCTTTCAAAATGTGGTGCTGTAGGCGCATGCTTAAGATATCCTGGATAAACAAAGTGACAAACATTAAGGTGATAGAACGTATGGACAAACAACTTGAGATCATACACACAATAAAAAAAGAAAACTAGAATACTTGGGCCACATAACAAAAGGACAAAGGTATGAACTACTACAGGCGATAATGCAGGGGAAGATATCTGGCAGGTGTAATATCGACATGCGGAGGATCTCATGGCTGCGTAACTTGAGAGAATGGTACCACATCCAAGGAGTTGTTCCGAGCTGCAGCTTCCAAATTAAAGTAGCGATTATGATTACTAAGGCTAGGATTTTAGGTTGTAAAAAACTTCGTTTTAGGTACTTAAAATAGGTTATTAAAAACCAGGACTAGGTACTTAAAATAGGTTAAAGAAAATTAAAATAGAACAAAATCTAAACATTAAACTAAATTTATTTGCTACTGTTAGCATAACAAATAAAATACATTTCAACATTTTCTGGCGTAAATGAGTATCATTTATCTGTGAATATATTTTTCAGCCATGAAAAGCTAAGTTTATCTTCTACAGAATTAGATAATAGGTACAAATTTGTAAATGAACCAATCATTATTATCTATAGGTTCATTGGGCTGTTCATTATTTGAAGTTTTAGTACGTTTTTCATAAACAACCTGAATTTTTCTCCAAAATATTAGTTAATCTTTTAAAAGCATTTTCGCTTGGTTTGTCAGAAGTTCCTTTCAACCAAGTTTGAATTTTATTAATTTATTCCATTGAATCTGTTAATGACAGCCCGCGTTGTTTCAATTTCACTATGACATCTATTGTTTTTTACTAGTCTACGCAACTATTTACCAGATTATCAACGAGTCTGGTAGCACATAACAACGCCTGTGATGCGTGTTATACTTTTGGAAATACAGAAATATATTGCTGCTTGCATTGTCAGTTTCTGTCACATTCGAGGTTAGCAGGTTAGGTTTTGCATCAGTCTGGTACAAACTGCCGCAAAACTTAACGTCGAGACATACACTGACAGTGCCACCAACAATACACTTCTGTACTACTAAACGTATAACACGAATCGCACCATTTTGAAAGAAAATAATTTGAGATTATTCTTTAATAATCCAGATGGGTCTTGTTCTAGTTCAGTATACAAAAAAAAATACAACACACGGCCGGTATTCGCGTTTATGGCCTTGCTAGATCACTTGTCTCGACCTGACGGGCTCAACTGTAATGTACTAGCTTGGCAATAAATGCTTAACTACCGGCCTAATGCCGCAAATAGCTATTATATACAGTAAGTCTATTCCAGTTGGTCATAATCTTCCTGAAACCCGTTTATAAGTATTAACAACAAACGTGTTATTACTGTTAATCTATTATTTAAGGTTAGAATGCCCGTTGTGTCTATTGTACCAATTGCGGACTGAAATTTAACGGATATATTAATCTAAATAATAAGAAAAAAGAAAAAATTAAACAACCTATTTCAGGTGCTATAATGTCTGAGTTTAGGTTAAAAAAACTTGAAATAGGTATTATAGGTAATATCAAATTCCTATTAAATGATAAGATTTTTCGTGAAACGGATTTATATACAGTTATTTATCCGATACCTACAATAGTCAGAAAAGGTATTTTACCTAGGATCCGCGCCTTAATGATTACAGACCCCCTGAAAGGAGATGCCACTTAAAGAAGAAGAAGAATGGATTGCACTGTTTAGCTGGCTTGCCCTTAAATGTTTCCATGTAGTCTCGTGGTAATTTAGGAGAAGAGTGGCAGCTATGCAATTCAACAAATACTGCATGACCCATTGCTTACTTTTCTTTCTGCCCTGGACTTATAACTAGGGAGCGGTATTATAAGCATAACAAAAATTGAAAAAGCGTTTAAAAAAGCCTCAAAATGTTTAAAAAGGCGTTAATTTAAGCAAAAAAAGCATCAACTCTTACAAAAAAGCTTTATCATAAAAAACGTCATAAATGAAAAAGAAACTATTTTATTCATTGTACATACTTAACTAATAATAATAATTCTGAGAAAAAAGTATATGATGTGACACTAAAAAAATCAAACGCAAACACAATTCATAGAAGAACTTTAAATGTAACACACAAAATAAAATCGAAAACTTGGGCACTTAACCATTAGTCTTTCTAAATACTCCATTGTTAAATTTGTCGCCTTTCACTTAAAATGTTCTTATATGTAGAAAAACTTCTTTTTACATCAACACTAGTTATTGGAGCCTATTTTCTTAAAGTTTGCTACAATAGCCGGATCAATCTCAAAATCTTCTGCCATTTCGCCTACCAAAATTGTGGAAATTTTATCTAAAATTGTATAGCCTTTTTTTGGAAAAAAATCTCCTTACATTTAGAAAGAACTCTTTGACCAATTCGCCCAGGTACTGCACAAACAGCATCTTTGAAATTTTTAACAAAAACTTCTTTCGCAAGGTGCTTTCATCGGAAACGTGCATGTGGCATAGGAAGATTTTGAAGCAACTATTTTGTCATTTTTTCAGTGGTAGGTTAGGTTTTGCAAAGATCGAAATTAAGCTGTGCTTGTTTTGACTAATTTTTATACTTCTTTAATTTATCTTGATGCAAAGCGGTTTTTATATGTGGAATGACGTATTTTTTTGTCGCACTGAATAATTTTAAGAGACTTTATAAACTCTTAATGTCTTAATACAAGCTTTGCAAAATAATTTATTGTTTTCATATTTTAATTCATTATGGCCTCTGACACAAAGGATCATAGGCGTATAAATATCCCCAGATCGGCCGCATCGCTCTTGTCTGTATTTTGAATTAAAATCATACAAAATGAGGAATAACCGAGTTTTCTGCGTGTGTTTTAAATAAAATAATTCAAGGGAATACCCGAGTTTTTGGGAATAGAAAACCACTGCACTGACTGCATTTTTAAGCCCGTCCCCGTGCCGGAGCAAACGGCATTGTTACGATTTGCGTTCTTTAATTAAATGAACTATGTAGAAATATACTGTACTTTAGTTAGCTGTAAGCCATCTGTATAATAAATATTTTACGGTAGAATTCTTAGGCAAAATGTCATATTAAATTACAACAAGCGGATGTTTAGAAACGTGCATTTCGTTTGGGAAGCTGGAGATATTCCAATCTCACGAATAGATTAGAGTATGTTTATGCAGGGTTTACTTCATAAACCGAAATATTGAGTGATGTATATGACCGGTACGTGATTAGAAGAAGCAACGGTTGCAACTCGATCATAAAAATTATTTGCAGCTGGGACCAAATGCTTTTAGTAGAATTTTAATCCTTTAATAGCGGTAATTTCCACAGGGTCCGAGCAAACCACATTTTACCGTGGGAAAGCCTCAAACTTTTAAAATTCATAGAACTATTATGAACTATCACGTCCGTATGTACGTGCCAAAATTCCAAAATTTAGACCAGCTCTGATAGGTATTGGGAACTTTGTAAACGCCCACCGAGCTTTCTTGGTCAGAATGGACTTAGAATTAAGTTAGTTAATAAGAAGATGTAAATACGTAAAGTTAAGAAACAACGCTATTTAACTTAAGTGTTCTGTAAACGGAAGAAAAATAAATGCAAGTGTTTGTACTTAAGTGTTCTTATTAATCTCGCAACAGTAGCTTTGGTCTTCGTGTCCGAGTGTGTTTTACTAAAAGGATTGCCAGTTACCCCGACTTTAGGCGTCTCGCAATAGCATGCAAGCAAAAAATATGCTCACAACAAACCAGATTGAAATATTCGATTACGAAATCAATTAGGCGGAAAATCGTACGACACTCATTAATGACAAATAGAAAAATTAGTTCACGAGCCGTAACCCAGACAACAACAAAATTTCTTGGAAATTTTTTGTAGGTAGACATTACTTATTTTTAGGGTTTGTGTCGTTACGATTTTCTTACCGAATCTGCATTCGAGCATTAATTCATATCCGGAAATTATTTTTCGTGCATTCCAACAACTTCCTAATTTGCACTCGCGTCCCGCTCGGGCAAATTAATACGACGTTGTTGGAACACACTCAAAAAAATTTCCGGAAAGATTTAATGCTCTTGTGAGATTATATGTGAAAATAAATGCAAACTGAAAACTTGAAAATAAGTACTAATATGCACAAATATGCATAAAAAAGCAAAAAAAGCATAAAAAAGTTAGTGTCAAATACTTCAATTTCCTGCAATTCGTGACTTTTTAGAAATAATTTCCTGCTTTTAATATTCAGGATAAGCTTAATGCTTAAAAATCCGCTCTCTACTTATAACACTAGATGAGTTCTAGTCTACTCCACTATCTTCTTCCATTGTTTGTAAGCCTTTTAATGCACATGCTTATTTTCTTCGGTTATCTAATCAAATCTCTAATACGACTGATGGTTCCAAGAGCGGTTCTATTCTTTGTGTCTGCAAATCATAGTAACTAGGTTGAACGATTTAGATTGCTTTTTAACTTCTTGATAGAACTTTTCCACCTAGCGTCTTTTAAAGTGTGTCTCCATTTCTTGTAACCTTTGGTTTAGTTGCTCTCTTTCTTCCTTCTATGTAACTTTCATTCGCAACTTTCATCTGTGGCCTTATTAGCTCTGGTATCTCTTTGTATTAATCCTTTTCTTGCTTAATTTTCGGTCTTTTCTCTGTAATTATTTCCGAATTTCGATAACTTCTTGAACCACTTCCATGATTTTTCTTTTATATCTTCTATACTAGTTTGCTGATTTTATTGCTCCTCCAGATTGACCTTTTAACCGTTTATCGTCTGATTTCAGCTTCTCTCAATTCTTAGGTGAAGTTTGCCTTACGTTTACAATAATTTTAATAGCAGTTGAAGTTGAAGTTCTGTTAAATAGGTATAGGTATAGTTTGCTCGTTGTTGTCTGATCGTATAATTTATCATTACATTAAAATATGCAATCAAGGTTATGGCGGCAGGTCAAATAAATGTATAATTAGAGTCGCCTACGATTCATGGTATACATTTGGTAGTATACTAAAGTGCTTTTTTGGTGGCACTGGCAGTCTATGTCAAATTCGGGATTAGCAGGTTAGGTTTTCAGTCATTCTGACAGACTATTTGATATAAACATAAACAATCTGTGTCTAATGTGTTAGAATGATGCAAAACCTAACCTGTTAACATTGAATTTAGAATAGACAGACAGTACCTCCAAAAATACACTTCAGTACTGCCAAACGTATAACGCGAATCACAGGTGACTACAATTCTAAATTTATTTGGTCTCGCGGTAGTATCGGTCATTGGAATTTTTAGCAATTTATTGAAAGGTTCTTACTTATATCGTATATTTACCGAAAACATACTTATATACATTTTGAAACTATGCGACACACTAGATTTATATTGGCAGCACTTATTTGTTGACAGCACATTAATTTGTAATTTTAAATGTTCAAAGTTTTCATCTTGCTTGGAAGGAAATTTAAAATTTATCAATACACATAACAAACATTCGTAATTTCTGATAGCGACTGTGTCATTTAAAATAAGCTTAATTTAAGTTAAAGCGGTTTTCGATTAATGAGTAATATGAATGATGATGAAGTAAAAACAGCCACTAGAAGCTGCTTTGAAGAATGTAAAAACGTGTGTAACGGCACAGGTGTTACCTTCTTTTAGACTCAAAAATTGAACATCGAGATTGCCATAAAAATATTAACAGCGACATTTTTCGAATTTTATTTTTTATTTTCGAAAGTGGGTAGAAAATCAGTTAGTTCCTGCTCTAACAAACTTAGGGGGTGAATTTGTTTCGCGTTATGGATAATTATTTTTTTTACTCAGCATTCTTAGAGAAGAGGCCAACTAATAATTCAAATAAACCAACTTAATTTTAATGCAAATGATAAAAAATAACTTCGGAATCCAATTAAAAGCAACGTAACTAATTTCGACAAAAAATATAAAAGTGACGAGTTTCTAAAGTAAAACGACTTCATTGTTCGAAGGTTTTCTCACGACCATTGTATTTACAACCCCATTAAACGTATATGCGCATTCTGTAGAAAACTATACAGATTAATGGTGGATAATGTGAACATAGCGTCCCGGGTGGTGTAGCTTGAACAAGTGTCCACGTTCGATCAGCAGAGTTAAGCAACGCTCTCTCTGGTCAGAACTTGGATGGGAGTTCCACAGCTGCTTCTCCCGGCACCTCGTGGTACGGCTACCACGGAAAAAAGTTGGTCCCGGTGGTCATAATAATATCATGACAGTCGTTAGTGGGGTTGGAAGTCCCATAAAATGTACAGTGACGCCTGTAATTGGCCTAACGGCTGTTGGCGGAGTGCGAAATAAAAAATAAAATAGAATAAAATAAAATAAAATAGGCAGTCCAATGAGCTAGAATACAGTTTATAGGCTTTGTATGCGTTAGACGGAAATAGACTAATATGCGATTAAAATCCTAGAATTCAGTATTTTCCAAAAATAAAACACCTTGATTATGATGATACTATATAGATGTTAATTGCTGTCTAACGTATACAAAACCAATAAACTGTATTCTAGCTCATTGGACTGCTTATGTTCACATTATCCACCACCAATCTGTGCAATAGGTTATTAATAATATCAGCCCCCAATTCAAAAGAAAAAGTCAGAAAAGTTTGGGAGAAGTCTTGAGCAAATGAGATGCTGATAAGTGGAGAAACAGCATTAAGCACTGCGAATCTATCAGGAGTGATTGGGTGAAATAGATGGGAGAACATTGTGTTGTTGACGTACGTGCTGTGGTAATTTCGTTAGCAGAATCGTTCGATTCTCATGAAGATTCGGATTTGGAATTATCAAATTGACTCTTTCAGCTTCCATAAACATACCTAACAGAAGATCCAACAGCAGATGCACAATACAATGTTGAAAAATGTGCAAATTCTCAGTTTGTCTATGGTTTTACATTAATTTATTAAGCTCTTTCTGGCATAGGTCTGGCATAGGTAATATTGATGTTTTCAAACATTTGCCACAAAAGCCTTTTTGTTATTCTGAAATAAAAAGCTGTTAACTCTAGGCATGATTTAGTTTGACATAAAATATGTAACTGGCACTAACCTAGTTTTTAATTATAATACTATAAAAATAGTAAGACACGAATATCAACAAAATAATGTTGATACTTCCACAAATTTGGACATAACCTACAATTATTTAATGCTTTGATTACTGTATGACGTTTCAAAGTGAAACTAAATATATATGGCAAAACTAGATTCCAGTAATGGCAACCCAAGCACCAGAAATTATCCTACATTCTAAAATCTAGTGTCTCGCCTAGTTCCAAAATGACTATGGCTGCTTTTCTGAAGTTGGTACGATAGATTACTTTCGATAAGTCATTGATGACGTGCATTACCTGATCTTTTACCGTTACTTATAAACGTCAACTGGGTTTGTACTGAACGAGTTCCCAACAGCCAGTTCAGGCGACTGCGATCCTGCGCTCGCTTGACGGAATGACACGCGTCAGTGCCCCAATCGCGGAAACGCCAAATCGTGAGGAAATTCTAAGTGCACCGGAGGGCCGGCGATGGCGCAGCCCGCGAGCCCCCAGATCGAGGCGGACAAGCGCCTCTTGGAGTTCAAGACCTACGAGGACCTACCTGGACTCGCTCGTCACCCCCACTGACTTGTGCAACCTGCAGAGCACCGTCGCGGCAAGAACCATCGCCGAACTGGGCTACCGGTACGTCGAGCTTGTCGACTCGAAAATAGATAGTGGCAACTACGCAAACAGGCCGTCGTTTAGTGCAAACTGGAAACTGGCTTAATTAGTTGCTTGCTGCCTTTTAACTATTTAATTATAATCGCAATTTTCCTGCTCCTGATGCGGGCAGCTATGCGAGTCGATTCAATCCATTAGTGGCTAAGGTGTGGTAGAAAAATCAAGATGTTAGAGATTATAGATTTCGTTGAAATATGGTATACAGTATCACCTTCCATTAAAAAATGTATAAACACGAAATATGCTACTAAGGTCAACAATAGTATCCTTTATCTAATAGACGTGTCTGTCTGGGACGCTGTTTTGTCCGGGACGCTGTTTTGTCCGGGACGCTGTTTCAGCAGCCAAACCGTAAGAGATAGAGAAAAAAGTTATGAAAGTTATATGTTTGGAATGGTCATGTCAGGTCAGGAACCGAATTTCAGTCACGTGACACTTCCGGTTTTCGAGAAATCACAAAAAGACCGTTTTTCAAATAGAACGCGTATTAAATAAAAACTGTTTCGGCCGCCAAACGTAGCTGCGACCCTCTGCGCCTTAAATCCTCGATCGGTTCGGCAACCACTTTGACACCTTCCAGGTCTGGGTGGTTGCCTAACCGATCGAGGTTTGAAGGCGCGTTAAATGAGACATTTGTCTCACTGGACTGCTAGTTTTATTTAATAAGCATATAATGCATGCTATATTACACCAGGATGAGGTTTAGACACGAGCCGAAGGCGAGTGTTGTATTCATCCAAGTGTAATATAGTTACAGCCATTATATGCACATCCAATACAATATTTAACTGCTTTCTTTGTTATTAAGTTTAATCAACTTGATTGTATACGCAACAGGTATCAATCGATGTTTACCTTAAAAAGTTTATAAACGTATCAACGAGCAACTTGCATCAAGGGAATAATGTATTTACTTACAAAAGTAACTATTGCAATTTGTGAAAATTATAGGAATGCACATGGATTAAAAGCACACAAATTATTAACAGGATTTGGATTGATCTCTTTCAAAATCTTTCAAGGGGTGTCCATTTTATTTCTCATTGAATCAACAGCAGATTCTCTCATGTCCATCCTTCGTAGCATTTGAAATCTGCATTGGTCACTCCTCCATCAGCACATAATGTGGCAAACAATGTCCGGTGTATCTTTTTGGATTTGCTAATTATTTCTCCATTGTTCTGAAATTTTAGTATTCATACTTGAACAATCTTGCACGTTCAATAGAACAAATCACACTTGCATTAGTTTGACGTTAATGTCATTTATTGACAATGTAGCCTACTAATTAAAAAAATACACTGTTGAATATGAAATTTCGTATTCCACTAGTGTAATATGAACACTTTTATGTATTTAGAGTAGGATGCATTATGCATTTAGTATTTGATAGTTGTAGAGAAAGAATGATTTACAACAGCAACTCTATGTATTACTTTTAATATAGCCAAAGTTCTCGTTCTTTGCCGTTTTTGTCTCCATCTGGATCTTCCGGCATCCAATACCTTCTTCCACTGCTGAATATCTTCTTAACGATTCTGAGGTATATTCCACATTTGTAGTCATTTTTGCATAGTTTTATTCCATCTTTATGTGGTCGACCCCTTTTACGTCTTTCCGTTGGCTTCCGTTTTTATCACTTGGTATTCTATTATCTTGCATCTGATTTATGTGGCCGTAGTTGGTGTTTCTCTATTTCTTCTTGTAGTGGAGACTGTCGTAAAATAACAGTCAGATAAAATGACATAGCTAGAATATTTTCTTAAAAGATTCAGGATATATCGCGTCATCTGTGAAACACGTAAGACACTTCAATACAATTGCCTCATTAGTGTAGGTTTTTCGTTTCACTTTATATTTATTTAAATAGCAGCTTTCTTCATACTATGGCAATTTACACGACATTTATGATGCGTAGAATAGCAAGTTTTTGTACAGTTATTATATTTCTTAGCTAATTGTTTTTCATTTGCAAAAAATAACTTTAGTATTTGATGTAACAATGTTTAATTATAAACCTTAACATCATTTAGTTTATGTATTTAAAGTTTAACCCAACTTTGTGTCACTTATTCTTTTATTATTTTAATAGATTCTCCGTTTATTTTGCGATAAATTTTTCTTGGTCTGTTTGGAATACAGTTCCTTCTTCTGTAAATAATTCTTGGAAGTGATTTTTCCATTTCTTTATTTCTAAAGTATGTTCAAAAATTATTTTCATCTAGTATGGCCATGGAATACTTCCTAATTTATGAATGCAACTACATTTATACTTAAATGTCAAACGTGACATTTGCTTTTTAAGTGAGTTATAGTTGCATTCATAAATTAGGAAGTATTCCATGGCCATACTAAATGAAAAAAATTTTTGAGCATACTATATATTAGATAATCTTTTCTCTATGTTCTGTTCTCACATTTCTAATAAATCTCCACGTTTCTGATGTTCTTGTTTCACTTGTGTGTTCTTCCACTTATTTGTACTTCTGCTCCCAGATTTCTTATTTTTCTTTTCTTACCAGGTTTCTTGCTTTATTTTGTTGTTATCTGTATATCGATCAATGTCTAGTTTGGTGGTTAGCTTAGTATTTCCTCATTTCTCCAATAGTTTCCAGGTTTTTCTTTGTTACTTCTCTTAGAGCCCACTCCCACCGCTTTATAGATACTTTCTTTAATATGTACTACGTTTACTCAGTATTTGTGAGTACAAAGTTTTCACTTAGGTAACTGTTTAGTCGGTTTTAATATAAAAATCCTCGCCTGTGCATTGCTTTTTTATGTTAAAATAGTACTCTGGCCTTAACCAAAAAATTATTCGTACCACATGGTCCTCTTTGCACTTTGTCATCTAACACTTTCCCTGTAAAGTGTTGTCTGGTTTTTAAGTAATCTATCATCGACTTCCTATTTCTAGCTATTTCATACCGGGTTACGTTCTTGTGTTTATAATACCCGTTATTGATTGTTGAGTTGTGTTATTGGCAATAACTTTATTAATCTGTCTCTAGTAGCTATTGCTTTAACTATATTCCCCAAACCATCGCACTATTTACCTCTATGTTGCTTAAAATCGCTTGAGGGCATGCTATGTCTGGTATTTCTTATTTCACACAGTATTTTGTCCAATGCTGTGCAAAACTTTTCGATAATACTGACGTCATGCGTCAGCTTCGTTTGATGCATGGGCGTATTTAATCAACATTTTATATTTACTACTATCTAGGTTTATTTTTATATTTTTTTCGTTTATAGGATCCCAACTTTTGATTTGTTTTTTTATAACTATGGAAACACCTTTTTTTCCTCTTCGGTCTTTAGAAACTGCACACCATACACTTATGTATGTACTGTCCTATTTCTTCTATCCCAGTTCCTTTCTTTTTGTTTTGCGTTAAGGCTATGATGTCCATATTCATGACCGAAATATGTTTTAAGCACATGCCTGATTCATGCAAAGGTACATAATATCAGCTAAATCACATATAGCTGTTTTTATAGCTAAGTGCTGCATCTTTCACCTAGTTATTGTTGATGTTACTTAGTCTAAAAATGTAATTATATTGTTACAACTTATTTGTAGTTCCAGCATGCAATATTAGAATTGGCCAATTAAGTTCTGTTTTAAAAGTTTATTGAATACATTTTCCCTGGGGGTATATGCAACTCTAGTTACGTTTTAAACATTTTGAAGTTTTACAGTTACTTTGGACTACCTATGTCTTCACACTTGCATTCCAATAGTTTTTCTTGGGCCATATCCATTTTGAGTCTTGATATCAAGAGATTGTGAACAGTTTTTTGGGATTTTTAGCACTTACAAGTGGGACGCTTTTAAATTAAGTGCAGAAGCTACTATGGATTTCTATTTGGGAATAGTAGAACCCCATAAGACCTTATTACACTAATATCTCTCGCACCGTCGAAATTTTGAATGTCAAGTACTCGGTCTATAAGCTAACTGTCGGGCTCGACAATGAGCCTTTTCAATCTCTTGAGCAGTTATTACCCCAGGCCCCTTTTGGTGGTTTTCTGCTTCACAGAGTGTGGAATAATACGCGAGTCATTTGCGAATGCAAATTTAGTTCTTGATCACAAGCTACACATTCAGTTATAATCAGGTTACGCGTTTTGGAGAAGTTGAGACAGTAGTTAAATAATTTTTGGTAGATTGCTAGCCAATATTTTAGTCTGTCTTATTTATTATATTTATTTTATTTATTATATGCTACTTGTTATGCCAATTAATGTTATTGGATGCGCTATAGAACCGTATTGGTAAAAGTTTTTAAAAATAAATCCCATTATTAGCTTGAATTGATGGGGTTATGTTGGTGTATCTTAACTTTGGGGAGGTCGGACCCAAGAATTTATGCTGCTTCGAGGACCTGGCTCCCCTTTTCTCGATAGCATCTCTTTCAGTTAAGCATAGTTTTTTCGCTACACTAGAACCCCGACCCTCTCGGCGAGTTAGCCGACATAGGCCGATATCCACAAGTTGCCAAAACACCTAATACCACTTTTGTCAACATGTAAGGCCCACTCTTCGTTGCTTCATCACAATATATTTCATAGAAATGACCCTAATTCAATGTATTTCATACAGGTACCCACAAATAATAATAGATATTTCTTTATTTGTTATTCATCGATGCACTTTTCTTTTTCATCGCATTTACTTGTTCTCGTAGATCCTAAATGTAAATATTATTTTACATTTTTAAATTATACTTTTTTCTTATTCGTGACTATTTCGTTCGTGATTCATCCGCGCCTACTTTCATAAACTGACTTTTCTCTAAATTGATCTGAAGTATATTTTTTTCCTGCTACTTTCAGTAGGTTTTTTAGTCCATTTTTCGGAAGCATGTTTGATATTGCCTTGACCCATAGGCGTTATCATCTTTACATAACGAATCCCGATAGAAATTTCCATAACCTCTTTCTTCTTTCATGCTTTTTACAAACATTATCGAAAACACTTCTTTGGCATATTTAACGTCATCAACATGAATTATGCGTTAAAAGGGAATTACGTTATTTTATGCTTCAGGTTAATGGACATAACTCTATTAACTAATTGAAATAGGTCGTTAATGAGCGCATATCTGAGTAGCGATCAACAGAAGTCAGAACGCTATAAATTGAATTCTAAATTAATTGGGAAACGCAGAGAAAAGGAAAAAAAGAAGAGAAGGTTACAGATATATTAAAAACGGATACATAATTGAAAGGTTTCCGCAGTAAGAAAGACTCCAATGGGTTCCAAGACGTATAGGAGTAAAATGCAACGAACTGGCAGATGAACTTGTCAGGAAAGGTGCCAATACTCCGTTTATAGAACCTGAACCCTTTTGAGGTGTTCCAAATAGTACATTCAAACACTTGAATAACTGATAGCTCAACAAACAAAAACTTAAATACTGGGAAGAAGTGTCCAAATTAAAACACGCGAAGCAATTCCTTGAAGCAAACTCGCAACACAAACCTAATCAAGCACTGCCCCTTAGCAGGAATAAGCTAAGTACATATGCAGGATTATCAACTGGACACTGCTGACTAAGGTATCACCTAAACAAAATTGGTGTAGTATAGCGCAGTAACTGGTGCTTCTGTCTGGAAGACGAGGAAATAGCGGAACACATACGTTGAGAGTGCGACGTAGCTTGTAAACGTTGGCATCAATGGGAGATCAGGGACGTAACTAGGTATAGGCCGAGTAGGTCCCCGCCTACAGGCGCAAGCGGCAAAGGACGCCAAAATGGCACTGGAAAAAAAATTCCTTCGTACTCATGAAAAAAACAAGTGGGCGTTTTACAAACAAATTAATTAGTAATATTAAAGATTTTAGGCTAAATAATGCTAAGTATAATAATGCGAATTGCGCCCAATCTGGGTGATACATTACATTGCCTTGTGCAATTTCCAAAGGGGATGTTAGATGTCTACCAGTTTCTAACGGCGTTTGTTTTATAACTCTCACCTATATCAATCACAGTATTAGAATTACTAGCTTTTTAGCCCACCGTATAGGTGGTCTTATTCTAATTATAATAATTTTTGCATTTTTAAAACTGAATGTAGTACTGTAATAATGTAATAATAATGTAATAATGATTGCACATATTACATATACCTACATTCACTGTTTTGGGTTCATCGCTGGTACAGTGACCCATTGGAACAATCAGCAGAACACCACAGACCTATTTCGAGAGCTTACCTGTTCCACTAAAACCAATTGCCCGCTAAAATTCGTTCAATTTAAGACACTTTTGCGACCCTACACGGTGGCAGCTTTTTATAAAAAAAAGAAATACCGAAATTGGCCTGAGGCAAGGCTCATACTAGGTGTTGACAGAAAAAGCTTCACGTTTTAATTATATTAATTACTAGCTACAACAAGGTGTGACAGTGTGGCTGTGAGTACAGTACCTTATTCTATGGTTCATATGTTACTACGCATAACAATATGTAATTATTTGTTTATATTGTATTATTTTAACATATTGACATGCAGTTATTAGCTTTTGAGTGGTCTTATTATAATTAAAATAATTTCTGCTTTTTTGAAATTTAACTGTACATAAAAAAGTTATAATAGAAAATGTTTTCAACGTCTTTAATACAGAAAGCGCGCTGCAAAAAAAAACAACTTTTGCTAGATCGAATTATAGTTGAAGAGTCTACAAAATAAGTAATCTTAATGCTGCTAATAATACCGAAACACTTGGTAATGATTACATGAATTTAAAAATTAAAAAAAACATTGCAGCCAATAGGATTCGAACTCGCGTTCGCTGATAAATGCATATGCTTATCGTTGAGTTATAAATAACGCAGTGGCGTTCCGATTATGGGCGAAATTTCCCCGATTGGTGGCGATGAAAAGGTGACACAGAGAAGAAGCTACACCACACGCTTATATGTATATAAGGATTTATAAAATGTTTTACTGAATTGTGATTTATAATCTTGTTTTCTGTTCTTATTTTACGAGTGTTTGTGTTGCATTTTGTTATTTTAACATTTAGTTGTTTTAAAACTTTTGATTAAAAATGTTTGATTTATTTTTGAATATCTACCTATTCGTTTTGAATATGTTACGTCATATATTCCAAGATAAATGTCGAAGTCAGAAACATTAGTATTTTTGGCTACATATATCGTTAGTGTAGTGAGGGGCGCAAAAACGTTGGCTTGCCTACAATAAAAGTTTGCCTAGTTACGGCCCTGTGGGAGATTGCACCCTTTGGCCAACGATGCAAGACAGCTACACCCCAAAGAGGTATTGCGCTTCATTGAAGGCATACGACGCAGCAGTGAACTTTAATTAGGGGTTTTTACTACAATAGATCTTGTAGGTTACAGTAAAAGAGAGGTAATATTTGCTGAACGCCCACCTATCCAACTCTGATCTAATTTAAGGAAGACTCCGGTAAGAAAAATCTGGTGTGATACACTCACACAACTTCCTTTTACAGTGATCTTATAATTAGTCAAAAATTTAATTTTTAATTTTTAAGCATTTGTCAAAAATTTTCAAAAATTACGAATTCTACAAAAACGGTACAAAATAGAGCGTTAGTTGAAGAGACAAATTTTCTCTAAAATCTTAAGCAGAATTCAAAAATGTAATAATATACCGGGTGTTCTATTTAAAATAGGAGTTAATAAAAAAAAATAGAAAAAAAACAAAAGAAACCCACTTTAGAAGTATTCAACTGGAAAATCACCTATCTCACGTCAATGCACATTAAAAATGTAATAAAAATGTGAAGTTTTAAAAAAATCGTTAGAGCCGTTTTTGAAAAAATCGAAAAAACTGAAAAATCACAAGAGTAAACACCTACTTCCGGTTATGCGATTTTCTTCAAAAGCTTGCTGTCTTATCTACATAGTACACAAAACTTATATATGAAGTTTCAACGCCATACCTCTTTTCGTTTTTGAGATATTCTGTTCACAGACAGACACACAGACACACAGACAGACAGACAGACACACAGACAGACAGACACACAGACCAATGAAAAAAAATATGTTTTTTGGGATCAGGGGACTCTAAAACGTGAAGATCTGTTGAAAACTCAATTTCGAATTTTTGGGGTGAATCCAATACTTCCTTTATCGTAAAAGGAAGTAAAAAGGGGACAAGTTTGAAAATTGATGAGCTGTTGAAATACAATTTGATGTCAGCTGGATTGAAAGCTGGGAAATTTAATTTATTGTACACTCTAACAAAACATCTGCAAAGAAGAGAACAAAGCAGTGGTACAGATAAATAACGAGCTTGAGAGAGGACCTCCACTCGAAAAAAGAAGGATGGAAGAAAGATAAAATGGAATTACACAATTAAAAAAGCAAATGATGAACAAAGAACAAATAATGTGACAGTAAGTGGTGAGAAAGTCAAAGAAGAGATTAACACATTTTTGAACAAAATGAAGGTGCAGAGAATTGGGACTTCAAATAATTAAGTAACTTTTATGAAAACCAACAGATGCTCAAAAAGGTACATCATTTACGGACAAAGTAACTTAATGTAAAAAAAACACAAAAATTTAATGGGACAACTTAGGCTAGCGAAGTTAGTCGATTAGAGCATTGCAATGCACAACCGCAAAGAACTGGTAGAAAACAAGCAAATAAAATTAAAAAGGGAGTAAGAAAACATCAAAGAGCGAACAACATTAATAAGCACAAAAAATAGGTATCTTAAATGTACGCGCACAAGTAAGGATAAAAAGGAATAAATTTTATGAGAAGTTATGGAATGAGTACGACAAAATATCAGATTACGACATACCTAAAGCTAGTAGTAGGAGATCTAAATGCAAAGATGGAGAATAAAGAAATGTAATCCCATAATAAGGAAATTTAGCAAGCCCTAGATAAGTAGCGATAATGGAATGCTTAGTTACTGACTTCGCTTTGTTTCGGGTTTTCTCTGTACACTTTGAAATTTGATGTTTTTAAGCTTTCTTAACAGTCCATGATTTACAAGCGTATAGTGCAACAGATAACAGAAATGCTTTACCAACTCTAATTTTGTAGTCCTAGAGATGCTGCGGTCTTTCAATACTTTTTTTTAATGGAATCATGGTCTTTATAATAATAATAATAATAATAATAGTTTATTTCCTACTCAACTAAAATTCACAAAAGAAATAATCTTAAATAAAACAAAAGAAATGTGGATCGATTTGCACAGGAAAAGAGATAGCATTCAGTAAGTTCCCAAAATGGAAACCCCTGCTATTCCATACTACCTCACATGCACTTGCTGTTAGTACTCTCTTCCTGTTTCTGGTCGCCTATTATCATTTAGTTCTTTGCATATAGCGCGTTTTAATGGATGCAGAAGGGAATAGGTAAAGTGCTCGTTTCAGTTCGTGCGGTTATACATAACATCGAAAGTATGTTGTTCAATAGTTTTCTTAATATCTACTAAAAGTGACCAATCTTTAGATAATAAAAATAAAACTTACTAGTAACCTGAGTCTTTCACGTAATTGTAGTACAGCAATGACTTTTTACAGTCGTTTTAGAAAAATTAAAATAATTCATGTCATTTAGTAGTATAGCAACGGTTGTTAATTGAATTGTTAATTAAACGACGGCCGTGGTTGTTAAATTTTCACGGTCTTGGCTATTATGGGTGCCATTTTGATCAAGCAGACAGTACTGATATAGGCTAGTACAATAAAATGTAGGTATTATGAAAAACATTTGAAATTACCTTCATTACTCAACTAGAATCCTCTTAAATACTCGTACATGCAGACGCCACCTCACTCCAGGTAGGCTACACTATGTTATTAATAAGATCACAAAGGTAGACTATTTGTGTGACCATTCCCCCTTCATCGTTGTTGGTTAATTTGTTGACTACCATAATTTTAATTTTGTTAAAGTTGATAATCAGCTGGAAGTATCCACTTTACTTATACAGTTGTTATTTATTGGATAGATCAAATGAGAACAGGGGTTTTTAAATTTACTTGAGTCCTCTCTACAAAAACCTATGTATCTTGAATAAATGGCAATCGTTTTAGGGAATTTCAGCTTAATGTTAAAATTGGACATACGTGCAAGTGGTTAATTTAAAAAATGCATCTGTAATCAATATTTTATCTAAAGAGGGAATTTCAAGAAAATTTCTAGTATGGCAACCGTAATTTATTTCCAGATTCCTCTTGCGTAGGTTACCTGAGATCGGGATTAATATTTCCCACCAAATCACGTCGCCTTCGAGTCGAATTGATTGCTCAAAACAAATTGCCGGGCTTATTAACATTCCGTTTGCGCCAAAACGCGAATAAATTATAAATTAGACAGGCCCTAGCGAGTTAATCTGTTCAGTTAAGGCTGCATGTGAAGCGGCAAGATTCGCCTAAGCTGGGTCTGGCAGGCCGGAATTTTCGTAAAATGCGGGAAAACTCGAGCGTGCGAGTCTCCTGCAGGAAAGTATAAAGCAGGCTACATGCTGCGGGATTAAACAAGATCTGCGGAGGTGCTCTCATGGCGGAGGCGCAACTGGTGGCAAAGAACGGGGCTGGGGCGCCTGTCTGTTTGTCTGCCTCGACAATCAGCCTATCTTGAGTATTTTATATAGAAACAATGGCTGCTTGAATAATATTCGGGGGAGAGCCGTCCTTAAGGATAATGGATTCAAAATAAATATTCTTGAGGTTGTTTTGTTTAAGTTAGCTCCGTATGAAAACACGTTCGCATACATAGACAAACACAGCCTGAATCTGTTTGGAAATGTCGGTTTTGATAAGGAGAAGTGAATCATTAATATCCTGCAAAAATTTATTTTTTCAACCTTGTCGATTCAAAATTGTAGACACGTTTTGACAAAGTATTGGTTTTTGTTCTATTTGTTTTGATATAGTCATTACGGATGCAATTATTACCACAGAACCCTTTTCTTTAACTGTTACATTCAGTTTGTCAGTACTATTTCATTTTGTTGCGCTGGTGAGAGCCTCACAAGCTCTTTTCATGATACTATCAGTACATAGCTGCTTGGGTCTAAACTCTTTTATAATGTGAAGAAATGTGGAGAAATAAGGCATGTTTCGCAGGCGAGAAATTAATCCAGCCTCATACCCACTCGCCACGTTCGTCAACGTGTGACGCATTGGCGAGACTCAATACTGACAGCCATAGTAGCAAGCATCAGTTGTTTCCCAAAGCTTGTACTGGTGACGTGTGCGTCTGCTGTTCGCTGATATTTTTTTTTTGATTATGTGTGTGCCGCCCGAGACCCGGCTGGAGACTGTACATTTACTTTGAAATACGAAGCACAACTGAACAATGTTTGGCTTATTTCTTAACGTTGGCTCTAATGCTCTGCTTCACTTTTGCTTAAGCTACATAATTACTATGCGAATTTAAAAGGATATCGGAGTCTTTATCTGCCTCGGTCAAAGTTGAATGTAGGGGCAGTCATGCGATGGATTCTTGTAGATTAACTATTGCGTTGTATGATGTCTCCTGGTTGTCTTAAGCCCCCTCTGAGAGAGCTACGTGGAGCAATTACGCTTGCGAGCTCAATACTTACCTGTGGGATTAAATACTTATTTTTGACGTTTTGAAGGTTATGACCATGCTCTTTTGCCGTTAGAAATTGTTAGTCTATTTGTGAAGGTTGGCAGCTGGCATTCGAGTGCAATCTCTTGATGCATAAAAATTGACACTGCTTGTCAGTTCATTCACAGTAATGCATTGTTGGACGTATATAATTGAACCTGCTCGTGATATATTGTATTGCCTTAGCTTATCGGGCGTTCTCTGTTGGGATTTGGCGTGTCATTTGCTCTATTTTGGGAATTCATCGTATTGCCACCGTATATGATAACGTGGTCACTTAGTAACTTCCTTCGGCGATCAGGTGTCTTAGTTAGCCTCCACACTATGGTTTTATCAGTTTATTTTGTTTTGGGTTCCAAGTGAAAAACTTTTGGCTTTGGCTAGAAGAAATCTTCAGAGATCTTGAATTTGACCCAGATGGTTGTTTTCCTGTTCCTTATGATAGGATAGTATGAGGGAATCTGGAAAAATACACCAGCGGGTAGCTTTATTGAGGATAGGAGGTTTTGAGGGTAAGTTCGGTAACTGAATAACTGTAACTAGGCCATTTGTCCTCTTGCAATTTTCTTATCATTTTTAGATGTCCTTTGATGTACCTCCTGATTATGCTACGTAGAACTAGAGAAAGGGCGTTATGCCGATTTACACCACATGAGTTTTTTAAAGGCTATACGCTTCTGTAAGGTAATGGCGTTCTATTGTTTTAGGGTTGTTTTAATTTTTGAATTTTTGGTGTTTTCTGATTAATTAAATTTACGTTTCGACTAACTTTATAGATGTGGATTGATGAACTTGGGTTTCTAGATTTTCGAGTTTTTGTATCTGAGATCTTTGGATTTTATGGGCTGTTGAGATTTGGGTTTCAAGATGGCGATTTGAATTTCTGGTGGCCCCTTTGGCCCTTTACACTTCGTTTTCATCGGACGGTGGATGCTACAAATAGACCACAACAGTTTTCCGTAATTTAAAGTGTATTACTTAAATCAGTTTGAGAACATACGATATTTAAATTATCTTGTTTACGCCGGAATTATCGATGTATTGGTGAGTTATTAATTTATGTATTTGTCGTGAGTAACTTTATCTTCTGCGTTTGTCTATTAAGCTTATATTTGAAACTTCATATGTTATGTTGTGAACGCCACGTATACACGTCGCGGATTTAATATAGGGTTCGCATCAATTACTTACGTGTACATATCATAAACTCAATATCATATTTTGGTATGAGCAACTACCCTATTAAATTATTTACATACTTACT
The DNA here is from genome assembly GCA_940337035.1 of Agriotes lineatus. Taxonomy (NCBI): domain Eukaryota; kingdom Metazoa; phylum Arthropoda; class Insecta; order Coleoptera; family Elateridae; genus Agriotes; species Agriotes lineatus. The sequence continues at coordinate 167,605,680 of OW679196.1, read as the reverse complement.
TACTTTACTTCTGGTGGCTGTATATCTCCTATAAAGACTTAACCTCCCGCACAATGCTTTTCCATCGTTCTCTATTTTCACCTGTTTTCTGCCAATTCTCTACTGCTTGAATTTTCTTTACTATATTATTTACTAAGCATAGGTGTGGCCTTCATCTTGGCCATTTTATTATCGGCTGTGCCTTAAAGAGCCTTTTAGTATCTCTGCTATCGTTTGCTTTGATGACATGCCCTATTCACTGTAATCTTCTTGCTCTTATAACACTTGTTATTAATGGTTGATTTGTTAAAGTTCGTATTTCATGATTTACATTATTTTCATGCATGCATTAAAACAAAAATATCACTTTAACTGAGCCGCATTTATATCTTGTTTTTGCTATAATAGGTTACAGATTATGCAAAAATCTGCATCTGATTAATGTGATTTTGAGATTTTCCGTTAAATGTACGTTGCGATTGCCATATTGCCGGGAAATCTTCCAACTTAGATTGCCGTGTTGTCGACAATCAAACTGGTAGCGCCCGAATTTGTTATTAATTATTTAAGTGTTTGAGTCCATTTTCTCCTGCAAAATAGTTTATATAACCCGTTGAACGCTAATTGTTATGGAACTGTTTTGGAAATTCACATCTCGTTATTCGGTTTTTATTATATAACATTGAATGCATCTGATTCGTAATACAAGTCATTAAGTCCTCTAGAGCTACATCTCTGCTTGTTTTATGCAGTAAACAGTCTTATCAAGATTTTTTGCTCAACATTTTTCCCTAAGGTGTAACATTCGAAGTGGATGATGACAATATTGGGTAATTAGGTTGTATGTTTAGATAGGGATAGTTCGCAAATTGCGACGATCATTTTCATTTTGCAAAGTGGCAAAGCCTTTACTTGAATACAACGTCGTTCCTAATTTTCTGGCAATAATAATAACACGAATGAATTGGAAAACACATTATTTTGATCTTAACCCAGTGCAACGCGTATGGCAATACACAAACAATATTATTCCTAGAAAACCAGCGAGTTCAATAATTACAAAGACTCCCATTTAATCCCATGGAAAACGAACACCCGTACAGTAAAATTGCCAGTCTGTGTCTGTTATTTCAGTCCGCCTCACGCCCCCAATTAATCTCAAAGCCTGTTTTTTGCAACATAAAAGATTCCCATTTAATTGTTGCAAACTGATAAAATTGAGTCAATAACAGCCCTAACTTAATAAAGGTAATTGAATAAGAAAGTTTTGAGCCTCCCACTTGGCCCAGTTCGCAGCTGCTTAAAACTTCAGCCAACGCTTTCTCATTAACTTTAATTGTTGACAAATTTTCTAAGGAGTATTAAAATTCTATTTACGCCGCATCACGTAGCACTTGCAACGCAGCAACCGTACTGTAGCCGCCCAGCACCGGCCCGATCTAATGAAGAGTTCGAATAAATTGCTGTCATCTCAGTTGTTCATTCCCTGATAACGCTCCTCTTAATTCTCCGAGTGTTTTAGGTGCGTTCCTCTCGGAGGGCTTATTTGCCGCTTCCCGATGGAATTGCTTTATAAATGAATTTCGGGCCGGAATATTTGTAAGTTCGCGCCGCTTACTCGGAGTGTTTGGTCTCGATTTGCGAAGCTGGACGTGTGCAGTTTATTATAGCGTTTTTATGACGACGAAATCATGTCGGTCGGATTTATGGCGGGATTTTGGGCAGATCTTTGTTCGTAATTGCTTTTTAATCAACTTTTCTGGAAATACAAATTATTTTTTAATTTCTCATGCAGTCTCGCTTTTATAATTTGCTTTATTTTTTCGGTTTTAATTAAAATTTACGGCCCACAGAGGAAATGATACAGGACACAACAAAGGGGAAACATGCATAATAATGATAAAGCTTTGTTGTAAGTATGGTATAAATTATGATCATTTACAATGAAATGGAAAATGAGGTTAACTTCCAGAGATATCCCTGTGGAACATCAAATTCTGCTTAATTTAGACTGGACAGTTGAAAAACAATATTTTCGATTTTCTATGTTCCGTTAGCAATCAATAATTAAATTGTTTAAATCTAAGGCAACGCATTCTGATTTTGAGCACACACAATAATTACAAAACTAATTTTAAATAGAAATCTTGGTATCAACATTTTTATTTCAAATAAACGTCAGTGATGCCATTGAACACAACTATATTGTAACATCAGGAAGTTAATACCAACAATTTTAAAGTTGTATATACACTATAGAAGAAGTCAATGAAGATAGTGTAAGATTCATTACTAGCAAACGGAAGGCCTACAACTTGAAGTAAGCGATATTTTACAATACTAACACTTGTATATTACAGCGGAAAATAAACAAAGCCTAAGGCGCTGGATTGGGTTGCAAGCGCTGGCTACAAGTATGACAAGGAGCTAAGCCTCTCTAGGGTGGGGTCAAGATATTGAATATAATTACTTTTAGCTATTACAAATCCCCAATGATTAGCTGTTTAGCCCTGTACAATTTTACCCCGGCTAGGGTTAATCAAGAAATGGGTGGGTTTCGTTTAACGATAAGTTGGGGTTAGATAATATATTGGAATAGTCGAATACAACGGCGCCACGCGCTTTCGGTCTTAAAGTCAAGATTGCTCTCAGAAAGTGCAAAACAAGGATTAACTACCTATTCGGAAAATATGCTCAACGGCCCTTTCTCACAGGAATTTACCTTTAACGTGTATCATACGTGTTCCTTCTAATTGCTTACAATCGAAAGAACAGATCGCAAGTAAAACAACCTCTGATTTTAACAAACACTTGTATATTAAATGTTTAAAATCTCATGGAAGTACACATGCACACCCAATATGAACCCTTGGGAGGCAACACCATAAATACAATTTTGAAAATACATATTGTTATATCGTAACTATGCACAGTTGGCTGTGAATACTTCTGTCAAATTGTCTGTCATTGTATGCCATTTAGTAATCATGGAACAGTCATGGTTCAGTAAACAACGTGCTTCTGTGACTAAATCATACTAGCAAAATAATAACTGTGTGGTTACTGCACAGTGGCAATTCTTAATTCATTTCGAGGTTCGTCATCACGGGAGAGTTCGCTAGGTCTATACCAGCGGTCGGCAACCTTTTGGCAGGCAAGGGCCACATAGTGGCAAAATGAAGTGAAGGCGGGCCGCACTTATTCATAATTTTGATAATAGGTATACTATGTATATCGGAGTGATATTAAAAATGCGAAAACATTGTACTTCAATTTTATTAATACGCAGGAACAATGACAAAAAAATTAGGAAAAATAATAAAAATACGAGAACTATGTACAAAGTATATCTACCTACATATAATACCTTTATAACTGTACTTATAAAAAATTTAGTGTGACTTTTGAGGGTGTATTTTAGTGGCTATTTGTTGTATGTTAGCTTTCATGTTTGTAGTTGAAATTCGAAGAATAGCTCTCAAATGCTCATCTGTGAGACGAGAAGCATGTTTATTTTTTCTGTAACTGAGAATTTTTTTAATTACTACTTTTGTATCACATTTCAGTGGCTATTTGTTTCAATAATTTCAAGGAACTACTGATTTTGAGAAAATAGTAATGTTAATTTCTTAACATTAAACTGCAGCAGGGTCGTTTCAGAATCCATGCTTTTAAAAAATTCACGCCTTTCTAGCTTATACTTAGAAGTAAACCCAAACACCATCTTCTGCTAAGTGGTCAAGCGGAAATGGAGCGAAAATAAATTCGCTGTCGGTCAAGGAAGCGTTCAACTCAATCGCTACCTCAGCGCTATGCCGGCTGAACGCACCCACTCTGTGTCTGTGATATTACATACTTATTAAATGCACGCTCGCTTGAATTTTGCGCGCGCATGACGCAATTATTTAAATTTTAGGTAGGTATATAAGACTTTCATTTACAAAACAGTCGCGGGCCGCAAGACGGAGGGCTGCGGGCCGCATGCGGCCCGCGGGCCGCGGGTTGCCGACTCCTGGTCTATACCATAAAAGAGTGGGTTTCTTAAATTTAAAGAAAAAGGTCCAGCTAAAAATGTTAAACATAAGGAATCATATAAATATGTTAGAAACTCTGATAACATTGAAGAGCAACTACGGAGCGCAGTACAAAACGTTCTGTTCGAAAACGATGCCAGGCGTTGGGCTTATCTAAGACTTCCTTACTTCAAAAATTGGGATATGCTACCTATAGAGAAAAGCTTTTATTGATAAACCAAAAAGTATCGCAAGCTGAAAAGAATTAACAAAAAAACTGCTAGAATTCCTTTGCATAATACATATATTGCATAGTGTCATCTGCAGAATTTCAACGACTTTCAAAATCATTTTTAAAACTTCCCGCTCCCGTGGATCACCTTATACAAGCTAACTTTAATGTACCATTAACCTGCTAATGTCGGTTTAATGTGTTAATGCACAATAGTTCCGATGTGGCTAATTAATTTATAAATGTAAGGCATTTTTTTGGAACACACAATGTTTCATGCAATCAATAATACGAGCCCTAACCACTATATATTCGGCCATTTCAATAATTTTACTCTACTAACGTAAAACAGGATTTTATGAGTGGACGGAGAACAATTAAGGCACCGCATTCGCGGATTAAGGATTAAGCATTTCGAAGATCTCTTATCATGTTTTAACGAAAAGAAAATGTTGTACCTTAATTGTTTTTTCTTCAATCATAAAACTCTGTTTTTACGTGAAGGAAATAAAATTATTGAAATGGCCGAATATATAGTGGTTAGGGCTCGTAGTACGTCTATCTTGAACAACTGGCAGAGTGTTGTTGCTTTAATGGCGTTTCCATTGAAGAGCGCATTACACACACTAGGGGGGGATGGCCCTTTTTGAAGATAATGTCCAGATTGGAATGTTGCTATGGTTGATCGGCGAGGGGAGATGACAATTTCTTCGAACGGCGAATGCAGAGAGCCGAAACAAACTAGCCGTAAAATTCACTTAACGTGAAATGGAAGGTGTGACGAAAGAATGCACCAATGCGGACAGGGGCGGACTGGACTAATAGGCCCGGGATGCTGGGTGCCAGGAGGGCCCGCGGCCCGCACGAGGTTGTGCGGTATAGTTCGGGCCTGGGGCGAAGCCCCAGCCGCCGGAGACAATATCGCCGAAGCCGAAAACTGTTTTCGCTGGTGCGATACATTTTATGGCCTACAACGCTATTTTAGGATGCGATTAACAGGCGCCAACTAGTAACTACCTAACTACCACCTACTAGTAACACTACCTGAGCGCGCAATTCAAATCTTGCGAAAATTATATTCGAGGAAGGCCTACGACCAATAATGTAACTCGCAAGTACCAAATTGTCACTCGGAACTTGCGACCTTGTGAGTGGATTTGGCAAGGCGCAAGGTGGCGACAGCGGCGAGTCTCAGTGTACTGAACATGTTGATTGAATCATGCATTGCATAACTTTCTAATAATCATCGTATTGAATAGGTAGATATATTGATGTATATATTATATTTTGTTGCAGTTTTTCGTGATCCATTGGTATTAATGTTTTAAGTTTATGGTAACAACAAACTACATACTTTCTTATTTTTCTCATCTTCTACGTTTCGAAAGACTAGGCTTTCATTCTCAAGAAGATAAAGGCATAAAAACAGAAATAGAATCATCAAAAATACTTCATAAACAAACAATATATAAATATATATGAATGAATCTATATACATCCTCATTGTGTAAGTAACATCATTTTTTTAATTAAAATCTAGACTGGGATTATTATTGTTATCTATACTGTTAAAGGTAATTAGCTCCACTTTGTGTGCCCAATTTATGTTATGTTATATTGTAAGTGAATTTTAATTAATTTAATTGCCCTATTTATGTATTTTGGATATTCAAAATTATTTTCTGCTAGCCCCAGTAGATACACTTGACTGAAAATCAGATCGGATTCTTTTTAATCTAGATTGCTTATATTCGGAAATTTGATGTTCGTATATTATTATGGCAACTCAAAACTTCTGTCAACTGACACTTCAAACAAAATTCAATTACAAATACTTCATCGTTACATTTGTCATACGACAATCTCAAATAGTAAGTACTTCCTTAATTAAAATTAACTCACTTTACTCTTTAGTTTCTTTCAGTTCTTATTTTAAATTACCTGGATTCTGTTATCTTTTATTAAACTTAACACTCTCCGCTGATAAACCCAATACGCCCAACTCTCCAACTGACCACGCTAAAAAACTACTCCACTCAAAGCCACGGCGAAAGCCTCAACTGATAACCAACTGCCAAGATGTCCAGACTCCGGATCCAAATCAACACAGGAACCCAGCTCGCCACAAGAATCGGCATCTACAGCTTCACCACAGTAAGCATCAAAATAGACCTCAGCCGCAGATGCGTTACTTTAATGTTCAATCAAATCACATATTTGAATTCTGCTACAACCCAGCACCATGAATTTTGACCAGAGGCAAGCCACCAGATATTACTTGACAAGCCCCACAAATCTACTGACTCTGCTAATGGTGTTGATGCTATCCACCTCCCTTGTAAAGCGTTCCTTGTTATCCAATTCAGTCGATGCAAATATAATTCCACAATAAACTCAATTAACATTCCCTTACTTTTATTTGCCTTTGTAGATTATAATTGTATTAAATTGCTTTTCTGACCACATTCTAGTCTTCATCTATATCGTTTTCCCATATTCTTCTTTTAATATTTTAGTTTTTAGTTTTCTTCATCACGCCAATTTGTATGTAGTAGTAGTAGCAGTAGTATTTTCGGGGAAACTCATGTCTAGCAAGTAGGCCTTCATAGGCCCTTTTTGCTAACCCCGTGGACAAGGTCTAGGCATGCAGAGTACCATGTACCGTTGCGGCCCCTACAAACTCAGACACCGACTTTTGACACATTCTGTGATGGACAAGAAATTTAGGCCGGCCTGTTATTCGCTTGGCACTGTTTATGTTGGTGACACTGTTAGTTTATGTTAAATTCGAGGTTAGTAGGTTAGGTTTTGCGTCAGTTTTGACACAGATTGACGCAAAACCTAACCTGCTAATCTCGGATTTGACATAGACAGTGCCAAGCGAATGACAGGCCGGCTTAAATTTCTTGCCCAGACTAAGGAGTTCCAACCCTAGCAAGGGATCTTTTACATGCTACACATCGTAGTAGCATGGGATCCACGACTTTACATTACTTCCGAATGATGGCATTCTGTAGAGGCTTTCATCCGCATTTTTTTATTTTTAAAAACCTCACCGGGATCGGGGATCGAACTCTATACCCTTAGATCAGTAGCCAGAATGCTTACCACTAAGCTATGGAGCCCGGCAATTTGTATGTAACCCATTTAATTAAATTATAAATTCTATTGCCTTTCTTTTCTAAATTAATCTTAATAATTTTGATATCCATTTCACATCTAAATTCATCTTTATAATTTTTAATACTGTATTCTTTTAATCTTATTAATCTGATTTCTAGACCCCTGTACCAATATCATAACAATACCGAGTGACTATAAATGATTGATTTTTTTTTTATTAGGTTGGCACTGTTTATGTTGGTGGAATTGTAAGTCTATGTCAAATTCGAGCTTAGCAGGTTAGGTTTTGCGTCAGTTTTGACACAAACTGATGCAAAACATAACCTGCGAACATTGAATTTGACATAGACTTACAGTGCCACCAACATAAACAGTGCCAACCTAAGAAAAAAAAATTCAATCATTTATAGTCACCCGGTAGTACCTACCAATTGAACTACTTCAACAACATTTTACTGAGGAGTTTGCTGCCACTGTCGACGCAAGGACTTGTTCTCTGCTTTCTGGCTGTCGATCGCGGCGCGCGCTATTTCAAATACTAATCGAGTGGGGTTTGGATTCTTTATACACAAAAAAGTATTTACATCAATAAGATATAATCCGGTGCTGTAGGATTTTGGGGCCCCTAAAGAGCTATTTTAAATTACATTAATAATACATGGATTACAAACTAATTGCGAGGCGGGGGCCGCGGGGCCAAAATGTGCATGTGTAAAGGCCCTAGTGGTGTTGCATTTTAGTTTAAAGCCTGCGGGCCCGGACGGCTCAAGGGCCCGGGATGCGATCGCATCCCGGCATCCCTAGCCAGTCCGCCCCTGAATGCGGAAGTACACTCTGAAAGGAAAGCTCTTGGTAGATCCGGATTAAGGTGCCGCAAAATTGTTCTGAGTAATTTAAACGATAAATGATATTCATGGCACACCTAATTGCCCCGCCTTTAACCACACCACGACCGATTGTGTCAACAGCCCCGATCTCAACTTTTTAGTCGAAAAGCAACGGCCTGCGGTCCACCTGAGTGATAAATCTTGACTAATTTTTTGAATATCGGCTTGCCAGCTGGCGTTATATTTCCGTTGTCTCATAAATGAACGGACAGAACAAACTGAAGTAGATGTAGATCTATAGGTTATGATAGAAAAAAGCGAGGAAATATGGCAAGATTTTAAAGAATATGATTGAAGAAGAATAAGAAGCGTATTACATGCAGTAGCTCCTAAATAAACAACATATTTCGAAGAAAAGAGAAGATATGGCAACGCAACAATAGAAAATGCACCACAACCAACAAATGTGGACCACATCATAATGAAAACAGTGCAACCATTATATAAAAGATTGAAGAATTATAATGGGTCAACAAATATCATCCGCCTTCGCAGTAACGAAGGGCTAAAACTGGAATGCCACCTATATGCCGTTCACAATCTTTTTGGGTCAGGCGAGGCTATGACCATCTAGTAATTTTGTTGGCAGTACCTCTGTGGCAACTGAACTCCCTAATGGAAATTGACACTTTTTGTGTTAGGTTAGGTTGTTTTCAGTTTAAGGTTATATTTTCTGAATAGGTACATTGTTGGCGGATCTCTGTTTAAATTAAGGATAGAAAATTGAAATGATTTGACAATTGACAGCAGACAAGAAAGTGAGAAATAATGCATAAGAAAATCATTCAATATTAATGTTTATTGCAATGTGGATAAGAATTGTGTACATGATATGAATATGTCATTTTATTTTACATGCTTGCTTGCTTGCTGGTGTGGAAGGATAAAGACGTCACAAACTGATGCCAAATAAATTTAGCAGAGAGCAATTGAGCAATATTGGTCTTATAGAAATTAACATGTGAAAAGTGTAAATGTCTTGTCAAATGGATGGCTTGCTGATTTTACTTCATGTTGATTTTCACATCTGCCACATAACAGTTCAACACTAAAATAGTAATAAGTAGGTAGGCAGTAAATTATTTTATCCAACACCTCCATATAATAACACTATTATTATGTTGATTTTGCATAAGTAATGTGATATATTACTCACTAGTGAGAGAATATTCAAAAAGTCAGTCACTAGTGAGAGAATGTAGAAAGATACCATGAATAACAAAATTAGATTTAACACTATTTATTATTCAAATATTTCTTGGGTGACTAATGTGTAACATTCCACACTCGTCTAATAAATAACTAATACATTACGCTGGATTGTTTTTCCTTTCCAAAATTTCATTTTTTAACGTACAGGAAATATATTCTCTAGTCTCCACATTAACTCGTGTTCTTTTAAATCTGGTCTGTCCTTTTTAAATTGGAAGTAGCATCGTTTAATAGACATTTCTTGTTGTAATAACATTATTTTGGGCATTTTGACATTTCCTTTGACGGAAATTAAAATTATTTTTACACACTTGATAAATTATTTTCTTACGAATATTAAAATAATAAATCTGGCAAGAAAATGTCGAACAGACACTGACAGAAAAAAAAGTTGCATCTGCTACATCACCTTATCAGTTAGTCCAACATAAAAAGAAAAACCATATCCAACTCTGTCCCAAAAAGGTCGTGAACGGATTATACATATCTCCTCAACAAAAATATGTGAATGGAGAAAGAAACGCAGACGCATGATAATAAAGAACTGTGTTAGGATCGTTTAAAAATTTAATGCCAGCGTGGTTCGTGCAAGAAAAGAAGAAAAGAACGGGAGTAGTGAGACAGTTCAGTTTGAGTTGTTAACCAGCAATAATTTTGCTTGTACACTTTTTAAATTGATCAGAGACCGTCAAGTTAAGGGTTCTTCCGGCTGTAATGTAATCGTGCCGCTCCGTAAATGTAGCTATTTGGTGTAGCCTTACTGTGCCGCTTTGGAAAATTTACGACGATTTTCACTTCCACAAAATGTACCGACTTACTTTAAAACTCAGAATTGCCGTCTCGAAGTACCGAATAATTTCATGTCGATATATGATCGAATTTAAAGGAACTGCTATTGAAATTTTGCATTATAGCCATCACAGCATATCAACTTATCCATTACAACATATCGAAGCATTCCAGAACAGAGCTTCTTTAAGTGAAAATCTGGAGCAAAATATTTCGCTACATCAAATTTAGCATTGATGCCATTCGACCTGCTTTTGGCTACTGTTTTTGCTTTCCCTTTAAGCCAGGAGATCGCTGTGTTTTCACATTTTATCGGTGATTGAACTGCATTCGGCTAAGTCTTTTATAGATTACTGTCTTTGTATGTTTAAATTATCGCTGAATGTTTCTGTATTGCGCGTTGTGGAATACTTTTTGACTCGTATCCCTGTTAGCAGCACAGCAACGTCTTCGGCACTCTACGCCAAGTGTATCAATGTCGCTTGTCTTTCTAAGGCTTCTCCTGCGAACATCTGCTAGGGTGCTATTGTGTGACGTCACAGCGTGCAGGTAAAATTCTCAGGATTTGTTTTGCAGAGTCTTGTTGCTGTCACAGTTGCAAGGCTGACCCGATTAAATATAATGGAATAAATGTTATCTTAATGAAGTTCCTAGAAGTGTCCTGTAATATTTTCATTTGCAAAGCGTAGAGCGATCCCGCGTGTTTTACAGCTAGGTAATTATTTCCAAAGGTCAAGAAATACGGAAAAGTTTAAACTCTGGAGCAGCGCACACATATCCCAGGGCTAGGAGGATTTCTATGATACCCTCCTCTCTTTCATACGCATTCAAAACATCATCGTGGCGCCCCAAACATTAACAGGTACAATTAAGTTGATTTTCACGTGCAAGAGTCTGTTCTTACTTCAATTTATTATCTGGCCATATTCTGATGAGCTGCTCAGCATCCTCTAAGCTTGTAACGTGCCATAAATGGAGATTTACCGGTAATAATAATAATAATAATAATAATAATAATAATAATGTTTATTTCCCTCATACAGGTACATCATGGTACATTTACAAAGTAATATAGAAAAGATAAAAGATAAAAGTAAATAACAAATAAATCATAAATAGTACCTATGTACCCATTTCAGCTTTAACGAAAGCGTGGGGAAAGGATCGAGAAAATTGCATGTGTAATAAATTGTTTTGTTTGAAGTTTTGTTTAAATTATGATTGAAAGTATTCATCTAATGTGTAAAAAGTGTTTTCTTGAAAAAAGGTCTTTAAACGTGATTTGAAATTTCGATTTGTGGGAGCATGTCGTATCTCTGATGGGAGATTGTTAAAGATTCGGGTACCGGAGTATAATGGGCCTTTCCTTGTAAGGGTCAACCTTAGTTTCGGTAAACATAAAGCATCGCCGGATCTGACAGTGTACGCATTTCTATCTGCTACAGTAGGTAAATCGTCTTTCATTTTGTAGATGATAGTGCTTAGTTTAAATATATATAGATTCGTCACAGTGAAAATTTTCTTACTGCCGAAAGCCTGTCTACAACTGTCACGCGGTTTGAGGTTGCATAGTATTCGAATAGCTTTTTTTTGTATAACAAAAGTACTTTGGATTTGGGAACAATTTCCCCAAAATTCAATGCCGTATTGGAGTAAGCTGTTGAAGTACGCAAAGTATACATTTAATGCCGCTGCATCTCCTACGTTCCGCTTAATTTGACTGATAGCGAATATTGCTGAACTTAATTTTTTGTTTAGATACTGCATGTGTTTATACCAGTTTAGGTGTTGATCTAAATATAGTCCTAAAAATTTTGTTGAATCTAATGCTTTAATATTTTGGCCCTCCACATCTAAGTTAAATTCCTCTGGGGCTGTCCGAGTGGTATGAAAATTGATGATGTTTGTTTTTTCTAGATTAATCAGTAGTTTATTGCTAGCGAGCCAGCTAGAGATTTTGTTCAATGCTTCAGCTGCTTTAAATTTCAAATCTTCAACAGAGTTACTTGTTACGATAGTGCTCGTATCGTCAGCATATAAAATTAAATTTAGATCTGGAAAGCTAAACCCTAGGTCATTAACATAGATGGAAAATAGGATGGGTCCTAAAAGACTGCCTTGGGGTACTCCAAAGATAACTTGTTTCTTATGTGACTGAAATGTTTTCAATTCGTTATTGAGATTTGCCTGTAATTCAACAATTTGCGTTCTGTCCCTTATATATGTCTTGAACCAGTTGTTTGCAATTCCGGGGATTCCATAGACTTCCATTTTATTTAAAAGTATTGTGTGATCAACAAAATCAAAGGCTTTGGACAGGTCGCAAAAAATTCCTAAAACACAAAGATTTTTGTCCAGTTGTCTGTTGACCATATCCAGGAAGTTTAGAGTAGCAGAAGACGTACTACAGTTTTTCCGGAAGCCGTGCTGACACTTATTAAGGATATTGCTTTTTTCTAAGTAATTTGTTAGCTTTTCTAAAACTAAAGATTCTAATATTTTTGAGAATGATGACAAGATGCTAATCGGTCGATAGTTTGAGGCAATGAGCTTATCACCTTTTTTGTAAATAGGTTTCACGACTGCTAATTTGAAAACTTCCGGAAAAACCCCACTTTCAAGGGACAGATTGAAAATGTGTGTGAGTGGTTTTTTTAGATAGTCTGCGTTTTGCTTGATAATGGTGATTGGTATTTCATCGTACCCGGATGAATTCTTTGCTTTAAGTTTTTTAATGTGGCATAATGTATCGGATTCTGTGATAGGTGAAAAAAAGAAAGAATGTGGATAATTGATGTTATTTTGATACAGGTATTCTAAAGGTTTCATGCTTGTATCTTGAAATTGAGTATTTTCCTTTAAAGTGACAAAGAAGTTATTCAAGGTGTTTGCTATCAGACATGGGTCAGAAATGTGTTTGTTGTCAATTTTAAGATTTATTTCTTCCGGAATAGACGTTTCTTTATGGTTGAATGTGTTATTGATTAGTTGCCAACTGGCTTTGATTTTATTGGATTGCGATGACAAGAATTTTTGGTTAAATAGTTGTTTGGCTTTAATTATGACCGATTTTAAGGTTTTTTTGTAATTTTTGACGTAGTTGGCAAAGTTTTGATCGTTTAGCTGATTTGATATTGTAATTAACTGGCGTTTGTTTTTGCAGGACGTTCTTATACCTTTCGTTATCCATAAGTTAGGTTTATCACTTATTTTGAATTTTTTCCTCTTGAGTGGGAACGCTTCATTAAATATAGAATGCATGTTATTGATAAATTGGTGGCTAGCGGTCTGGGCGTCCGAAACTTCATACAGCTCGCTCCAATCCAGCCCTCGTATTAAGTTGCTAAATTTAATTTTGTTATTGTGATTATTAATACTGCGTACATGCTTATAAAAATATTTTTCTATAGGGGATTTGTTTATAAGGTCGCGAAAGGTGATAATTTGACAGTTGTGGTCTGATAGTCCGGTATCTACTGTAATTGTTGTATAATTCTGAAAGTTGCAAAAAATATTATCTATTGTGGTCGCTGTCGTTTTTGAATATCGAGTTGGGGAATTGATTGCAACTTTCAAATTAAACATATTGAGTACATTAAGGAAAGACCGTTTCCCTGGATTTTCGGTGTTGAAGTCAATATTGTAATCTCCGCAGATTATGTAATGATTATAGCCAAAGTTTCTTAATTCGGTGATTAGGTTATAAAAGGAATTTAGAAATGAATTTAAATCGCTTTTTGGTAGAGCAAACTACAAAAACTGTTCAGATATTACAGTAACATTAACTCCTGGTCGACGGGATGGAATGCATTTTAAGGGTACTATTGAATTCTATGTAGACAAACATTGCAGAAAAGAGCATAACAATAGAAGAAAACCATATGGCAGCGTACCAACAGATAATGTGTGAAAAGCACCATAACAAATAAAATTAAATGACATCATAATGAAAACATCACAACAATTATATAAGGGATTGAAGAATTACAAGGCATCAAGAAATAATGTCAAATATAGATTTTTATTGTTCCAGATAAGTGAGAACTCGAATATATTTTAGCCTCCTTCCCCTTACGGTGTTGAGGACGAAAATTTTCAAAATGGCAATATCAACGTGAAGAGTTTAGTTTCTGGTTTCGTTTACACTTTGAGTTAACGTACTATTTTGTCTCTTCTCCTGTTGAAGTCCCTTATCAAAACTTCAGAAACGTCGAGTTCTTCTATCTCAACTATGACAGGGTCTAATCGTTCGTTGGTATCTAGCTGAATATCGGAAGTAAAGAAAATCTAAGGCTATAGAGTGTCCCAGAAATAGGTACTCAAACAAAAACCAATAAAAGAAGCAAACGAGTTAACATAGTTACTGAAATAATTACGAAAATCAGCTTATGCATTGCTGAATTAAAAATTACTAAAATTGTAATTAAATATGCAGTTCACCACTGCTTCTTAATTTACTGTTGTTAACCTATTCATTTTTGTTAAAAGTGCTGTTGATAACCATAGCAGCTTATGAAGCTACTGGAAGAAAACTGAGGTCAACATTTCCGTGTGCATAGTAAAATGCATGCTAATATTTGGTACAGAAGCGGGGGACTACAGTTGTTTTTTGGCGGTTACATGAAGTATCCCAAAGAAATAGGATTCAAACGAAAAAATTAGAGAAATGATCGATGCAAAAATGACAACAATAGAAGAGGTACATAAAGACATCTTATCTTCGCTAATAGGGGCTTACATTAAGCATGCCGACACAAAATTATGCAATGTAATGGATACAAATAAAGACGAAAACAATAGAAAGAACAACGCTTTTAGAAATAAGAAAATGCAATATCTTCCAAGGGCGATGGAAGAAACTAGCCAAACAAGGAGGCAAATTAAACCTTCATAACATACGTAAAGGTAAATTCGTTACACGGGATGTTTTAAGAGCTAGTTAAATAATTTGGAGACGTGTATCGACAGGAAGAGTACTGAAAAAGAAATATGAAGTAAAGTAATTAAGGAAAGAAGTAGAAATGAAAGTAAAATGTAGAACCGTTGGCCACAAATTCAAAATAGTGAGAAAGGGTGCGAAAGAGAGGTCTGAGCAAGTAATCGCATTGATACCGAAAGGTAGGAAAGAATTAATTATATGTATATGACATTAGTACAGCGTATTTATTAAAAAGTTGAAAGAGACTTACGCTCAGTGTACTTTTCCAATAAAATGCACCTTCAAAAGATCAGTATCTATAAAAAATAGCCATATGTGAATTTTTTACTTACAATCAAAAGTTGATAACTCTTGGGATTACGTTATCACTCTTTATTTATAATTATAAATAACATTTCCCTATTCGTCTCCTTCTTTGTCTCTTTTCTTAGTCGCTTCAATGTTCTCCATGCTTGACTTGCACATCTATTGTGAATACATTTAGTTGCATTCGTACATCTGTCCATTCGCATTTCAGTTCTTGCTGTGTTAGTCATCCCTTTCAGAACAGAAGTTTGCCCTAATACCAGTTTGAAAACTCCCGCCGCCCCCGGCGTTTGCGTAAACGCAGCAGAAGGTATCGGTTAATTCATCTCGTTGAACTTCTTTCCGTGGGAAGATTTCAGGTCATAGGAGACAGATCAGTAATTGGTCAGATACAATCAAGCACAGAAGTTGCGTGTAGTGTGTTATTTTGTTCCGTGAATATTGACATTACGAAAAGCCTCACCGTGCCAATGTCAGGAAAGTTACAAAGACTGTCGAATATTTCGGTTCTCAATGCATAGGCTACGCAGTAAATATCCGGGCCTCGTATCGATCGACCGATGGTCGGATACATTCAAATTAACACGCTGTATTGTCCCGCTATTTACCTTTTCTCAGCAAACCTGCAAAGCAACGATTTGAAAAGAAATCCGTTAGTCGCGTGTGGATTCACGTTAATTGTTCGTCGAAAACCTTTAAATTGTCGCTGGTAATTCTTTATCGTGAAAGGTATATTGTCACATTGATGCGCCGTCAACATCCTCGAAAGTTGTTAATTTTGCTTCCGTCTTCAAGTCAAATGTATGCTTATTATACCTAAAATTGCATGTGTAATTTACTACCAATTTATAATGTACTAAGGTTAGAATAAGATTTTGTATTTGTCTTAGCAAATAAGTTTCGGAGCATGTTTGGCAGTGCAGTAACTGCTTCAACGCTCTTCGCCAGTTTATCGATATTGCTTTCCCCGTGGGATCTGTAACGTATAAAAGCATCTGCTATTTTTGCGCGACATGATGACACGTACACTCACATATTCCAAGCTACAATTATTTTGAATATAGCGGGCAAAGCCTTTTTTATTTCAGCTTACGGCCTGCCCCCACACCATTGGGCTATGGACATCTTATCATGACGTAAACGGGGATTTACTAGTAACAATACTTTTTTAACATATACATCATTGCTGGTCAACCATTTCTCTATACAAACGCCTCTCTTCTTTTATACATTCGAAACTTTCATTATTCCACCAACCAGTAGCTTTCTTTTCTTTAGAGAATACTACTTGCATTTATAGTGCTAGTGATGCCTTTTTATCCAGATATCCTTATACATAAATTGTGTTTGTTAATCGTAGTTGATATAAAAATTATAAAGTACCATCTCTGTGTAGATTTCATTGTGTCATATTTCTTATAGGAATACAAACACTGTTATCAACGTGTTTTTGTAGTTCATATTTCAAACGCGAAGTAAACACTGTCTTAGAGAAGGTAACTGGTAGATCCACGTTTTAGCTTTAATTTCACCCTTACATCGATCAATCTAATTCGCCTTGTTCCATAATTACCTACTCACTAATATTAATATTATTTTGAAGTTTTTACACTAAACATAATAAACGCTTTCCTTTGGAGCGTTCGTAGTGAAATTTCAATCTCACCGTCCGACGATTTGTCAAAATCGCATGCGGAAGCGACCGTTTCCGGAAAGCGGCGGCTCGTCAACGGACGTAAATATTTTTTGCGGCGCGAACTCGTCGCGTCATTCGACATCTATAAATCAGCGTTTGCAAAAAGCGACTGTTGTTTCAGGAGTTCCGGCGAGACCCTCAGCAGGGAGGCCTTCGAAAAGCGCCTGGCTGCCGTCATAGCCTACTTGTTCCCGAGCTTCACACCCTACGAGCTGGCCAGCGAGCACCTTAAGGCGAGCGACCCTCTGCAACAGGAGCTTGCCCTCAGGGAGCGGCCCAACCGAATCGGCATTCTGTCTGTAAGACCAAGTTTTTAGAGAAAATCAACGATTGTTGCCTTTTATTAGTGTAAGAGTACGAGTTTAAAAGGGGTCGTACTTAATCAATCAATGGCAGGCATACAGGTCACCACAGATTGACAGTCTGTAAATGTGACAATTTTTGGAATCCTAAATTGAAAATTAATATAAATTTGACAGCATCGATATCAACGTTCCATCCTCACTTTATACTAGTCGCTGAAAAATTGATATAAAACGAGGTTATGAGTATTCACGTCCGAACACCGATCTATGTGAACAGTTTAAATCTAACTTCATAAATTAATCTTTCTAACACCGCTTTGTACTAATTTATACCACAGTAGTCGAGCAATTTATCAATATAAAATGAGGTTAAGAATATTGACTGTACGCGTAAATATTTCCAACTTCAATTTATGGAGGATTTTCCAAAGCTTATTTTGTACAGCTGACGCGACGCTGTAAGCTGAGAAAAATCGAACTAAGAGCGTAGGAAAGGGAAAAGTGGAGATTGCGTACTTTCACAAGTGTATTTTATTTCATTTTGGAACCATAGTCTTGTTTATTGGCTCTCGATAAAGGGCGTAAAATGGCTTTTATAGCCCTAGGGCCTATAAAGTTGCTAAGCAGTATAACGTATAACAAGCACCAACAATGTAGTATAGCAACACCAACAATCTGCATAGAAACCATAGCACACCAGAAATGCACAGCGCCAGCACAACAACGACCCAGTAGTCTGTAGCCAAAATACTGAATCCTCGAATTTTGTCCATTTTGAGGACTAAAATGAAATAAAACGAGGAAATTTAAAGCTCTCCGCTTCGCGTCGAGCTTTAACCATTCCCTCGTGCTATAATCTATTGATTACGCCCTTAATACATAAATAAGTAGTATATGTTATTGTAAAGTTTTAATGTCTAAATTATTGAATGTATACCTTTACTAAAGACTGTATATTTTTTAACCACCCACTGTTACTGTAACATATTATATAACTTGCCACCAACTTCGGGTATAATTTTATTACGGACGGCAAACGAATTTTAGGCTCATGTCGTAGATTAAACCGACTCAGGGCCGGTTGCAGAAAGCAATGTTAAGTCTGGTGTTAGCTAACATCGCGTCAAAGTGAACAAAATCGCATCAAATTTTGTTTACTAATGTATTAGTTACCATAAGCATTTGAGATTTGATTCGTTTTTGTTCACTTTCACGTCGTGTTAGCTAACACCAGACTTAACATTGCTTTCTGCAACCGGCCCTCAATTACTCTAACCAGCGCAGCTTGAAACCGTACCAAAGAAACGTTTAGGCTACAAGAAGATATCGGTGGGCCGACCAGCTACAGGGAAGACGGCGTGCGGTTTGTTTTCTATAAACAGTAAAGTGTATTCAGAACTACCAGGGGGCGCCAATGAGTCTTTAGTACAACCGATAAGCCTACGGGAACTCTTAAACTCACTAAGGCACTGTGCGTAGCCAATTCGCTACGACATGAAACAGACTTCAAAAAAGTTTGACACCTCAATTGATTGCATAGCCATACACAAAACCATAGTAATCATTCGTGTAAATCACAGCGCGACCCACACTCATTGAAAAGTTAAAAATACAGTATACTCTGTTGTTGCCACCAATTACAGAAATTTATTTTCTAAATAGCTAGTAGGTCTCTGCGTACATTGAATTAGCGGACAATTACAAATTCACAATGGTCGCAGGTAAGTACAGTATAGAATGCCAGTTACAAATGTACAATGATGTTGTAGGCAAGTACAGTATAGTATGCCATTACGTGAGTAGAAATGCAGGATGTTCCATAAATGCGCTAATAATTACTGACAAACTAGCAGGTCATTCCTAGCTTTCAACACAACCTATATGTTTTAACGTACACAATCCAAGTTCGAGTTTTAACGTGCACAATCCAAGTTCGAGTTTTAATACTCCCAGCAATGTTGTAGGCGACGCCAAAGAGCAGCAAATTGCACAATCGGTCACCAGATATAAGCGAAAGTAAAGCAATAACTTTCGGTAAAACAACGACCAAGCAATAAAGCGCGTCTCCAGCGGCTTCGACAGCGAAATGGGGAAACGCAGCAAAATCTACCAACTCACCACGAAAATTCAGCAATGGTACTACAAAGTCGGCTGCAAAACTAACTAGCAGCTCCAAGGTTGGCTTTTCAGCTTACAGCACCGAGACTTAAATCGCGATGACAGACAAATCCGCAACCAAATGCTATGGGTACACAAGACCCAGATATCTTCGACGAATCAACTACACAAATCCGTGGTAACATTATAAAGTAGACAATTCCTTTTCTAAAAACCGTGTTTTAGACTTCATAATAACGATAGCGGCTCCAGTCTAAAACAGCACCCCATTATAAAACATTAATACTGCAGCAAAACCGTATAAATGTTCACAATAATGACCAGTACAAGCATATGAGAGACAACTGACGCTTCTCACACATTGAGTGAGTGTGGAGTTGCATCAGCTGTTGGCGCATCAAACTAGCTTTGTTATATGCACAGATGGCTGAAGCTCTACACACCTTGAAAAAGCTTCGGTTTTCGGGACTTTTCGAATTCTAGAATTTTGGATAAGGGATTGTGGACTTGTGTTATAAACCAAGGAGTAATAATCATAATCTTTTTACCATGGCTGCGCAATAGCTAATAGTCGTTTACTAAAGAGCTGAGTTTGAACGAAGCAAGGACTCAGGGGCCCCACGAGGCTGAATACTACTTTTAATAATTATTTTTTAATAATTACTGAGAAGTAACATAAACTAAAGTTAAGGATATCCACATTTTTATATCAGTTACTGAGTGGATACTTCTAACGTCATTTTATACTAATTTAATGGCTCAGCGGTTCGCCTAAAGAGAGGTTGAAAATAACCAGGTCCTGATTTTACTTGATGCCAGCATACTAATTAGTGTAAAATAAAGTTGGGAGTAGCAACATCCTGACCTTGTTTTTATTTTATGCATGCGTATTAACCTCACTTTATACTAATGTCGTAGCAATAGATATAAAATAAGATTTGCAAATCTCACATCCGGATCTCACGTAAAACTAATCCATTGTAGTAAATGATTGAATAGAAATATATATGAGTTGGATGAAAAATTAGCAAGTGAGGTTATGAATAAGCACATTAGAGAGGGTATCGAATTTAAAAAGAAAAATAGAAGAGCAATTCGTAAAAATTGTGTTTAGGAATATCCATGCATCCCAATCTCTTCCTCTTCACGTTGAAATATCTTGATTTACATCAAGGATTTGGCATATTGTGCTTTTCCTACATTGCTATCTTGCAGTCGATTGTACTGCAATTACTGTTGACCCTAAATGGTCCTTACGTAAGTATTTCTATCCATTTGTGTGTCTACTATATGTCGTTTCTGCCGCTTCTTGTCTATTTTTTGCTCTTATTTCTCTTGTTTCCAACCTGTTATTTTTCAGAGCGTTCGCATTCAATTACATACATTCATAATTGTATTTATCTACTTTGCGTTCGTACTGAGGCTATTACGATACGCGTTTGCTTATCGTAATAGACACAAAGCGATGCTATACTAAAAATACTGAAAATTTTCATTTTTTTTGCTTAAAAAAGTGGCAAAGTAGATAAAATACTGTATGATACCTCGTTTATAAGGCATTTTGTAGCACTTACTCCTTTAGGGCACTCCTCACTTCGCTCGTCGTACCCTAAATCCGTGCGTGCTTCAAAATGCTTCTTATAAAACTCGTATCATAATATACTATTATCCCATACCTATACAGATTACTACAAACTAATGATATCTTCCCGATTTATTTGTAGCAGCCATACCTCATTCATTTCTCCTTTATTCCGTGTCATACTGCACCCACTATTGCTTTAATTTTTTTCTAAATTACTTTATTTATTCTTCATTTTTATTATTATCCGCGTCTATGTATCATATATTATGACTGTATTTAATGTTGTCACATGCGACTTATTTCCCCCGTTGCACTACCCCTGTGAATGGTAGCTGAATGTAGTAAAGATGCGTGGTGTTCTAGAAAATGTTATCTGTAGAACAACGATTCTAGTAGAAATTTCAATAACAGACTAGCACCTACCCTATTAGCAGACATGCCATCCAGTTCCAGAATTTGAATTTCCCGTCATAATGGCGTCACTTGTTGGTTTGGAATTCCTCCTGTTTATCTACGCCCAACCACATTTTTTTATTAATTATAAATTTTTGGGATTTGTTGAGTTTTATCTTCTGTATCTATACCGTTACGCTACACACTTTAATTGAAGATTTCTTGTGTGTTGTGTAGTTTTCTTCTAATATCGTTGTAGTCGTAGTCGTTATCAACTTTGTTACTGCATCCCACTGCAGGTGGATTGATCATTCCTTTTTGAAGACGTTTTAAGGACTGCGCTGATATTATACCATGTGTGCTACTTGAAAATAGTATAAAATGAGATTCGGACCAGAATATGCGGGTTCGATTCCCACGATCTCCAACGGGTACAAAAATCTCGATTTAATTGCGATTCCTCAATTCGACTTTGCCCACCGAGGAGTCTATCGAGACTATCGAAATCATTATTGAACATAAAAATATTGCGAAATGCATTATAGTATCTTTTTGTTGTTTGTTTTTCATAACTTTACTTTATACCAATCGCCTAGTTGCCTAGTAGAACAACTGTCATGCTACCAGCTGAACTGCACCAATTGCCTAGTTATTTATCAGAACTTTTATTGGAGATTTGAAATACATAAAGATATTTCCATTTTGAAACTCTACAGGTCAATTTTTACTATAAACCTAGTGGGGCTTTCTGATAACCGAAGTGTGGTTCCTGCAGATCCTCAAACACCCAAAGGGTGCCGTGCAGCAGCGCGCGGCTTAATATCGCCAGCATCTTTCTAGCCTATAACTTTGTTTAACACTTAGTTTGCCGAGTTATAACTCGACATCTCGCCCAATTAATTACACGCAACTCAATTATCGCGGCGCAATTAGAGCGAGACTATCAATTTTCCGCATTCTAAGGCGCTTAAAATAGTCGAGCGAAGACGAGCGCCGCGGTTAACTGTGTTTTAATAGTTTTAACAAAGTTGCCGGTGAATTTTCGGAATGCGCGTATTTGAGCGGAATAACGAGACCCACGGCAATTTTGAAAACAGCAAAGCCCATTTAAATAGCTTAGGAAGTTGAACGGTGTGGGCGAAGAAGGAGGAGTTGATCCTGTTTGCGAAAGGGGCAGCCTGGGCCCTTAATCGCTCGCAAAAATTATTTTGCTCTGCTTTCACGTTTCGTTTATTTCTGTTCCGCTTCGTAACTTGCGTCGGTGACTCGATGTATCCATTTCTGTTGGCTGCATTGCAATAACTGCTGCTCATTTAAGATGGTGTTCCTCATATAAGAAACCATTGTAAATTAAAAACGCTGCGTAGCCTGTGTTTCAGCCAGTTAGTGTTTAGCAGTTATATGTCATGTTTTTGTTTGATCGCCTACTAGGTGGGTAATTTATGCAAATTATAGTTATCTTTATATCTGTTTCCAAAGGCGAAACTACCAAAGAAATACTTGGGACAGTATTCATGAAGTTACTCTGAAATTATCTGGAAATTATTTTGAAATGCAACAAACTGCTAACATGCTAAAACGCTAATTGAAAATCTTAGTAAATTGCATTAAATTATTACGAACTGCTAAAAACTAATTACTATTTTTAAATGAAATTCGTATGAGATACTATGAAATATGAAATTATTGTAAAATATAATAAAATATTAAATTAATAATTATTGAAAAACTTGAGTTATTGAAATAATTATAATGTGGTACGAAAATATTATTTTAAAATTGTTGAATATCTTGAACTTTATAAAATGAATCACGTTTTACATAACTATTAGGAAACGTTGAAATTAACTTTAAATTATTGAAATAAAATATGTATGAAATTGTTAGGAAATGCTTGGTAATTATCGTCAAAAAGCAAAAGCAAAAACCATATAAAACTCTTAGGTACTTCCCATAAGAAGGCATTGTTATTTTATGAAATATACCTGACATTAACAAGATTGCCGTGGAATGATTTCAGCATACTATAAAATTATTAAATTGTGAAACGGGCACGTGGTTTCGCTTGCCTGGATTGCTTATTTTAATATTTACATATATACCAGCTTGCATTTACATGCTTTTCCACTATTAATTCGATTTAATCATTGTAACTGACCATAATTAAAAGTGCGCGAGTAAGGCCTGTTGTAGTGCGTGCATCGATCAATTTTGCTTGTTCAGCGTTTGATATGGACCCTTCGAACGTAGCGGGAAACTTAATCAGCCATAGGCGTAATATGAAGCGGTTGAAGCAGAAAATAATTGTATTTTGCCTAAGGTGTTTGTGTGCATCAACTTACATTTCAAGTAGGTGCAATTTTAATTGTGTACAGGGTAGGAACACTATTGCAAAGTCGTCAAGGGGTTCCGTGGAGTTATTATTGTTCCGTGACGCCAGTTGCAAGAGAATTGCCAGAGGTATAAACCAGGAACTTAGTATTCGTCGAAAATTTTCATTCATCGCTTGCGCCTTCCTTGGGTGATCACGCAATCTAGTCCGAGGGTTGGATTGCCGTTTCCAGCCCCGATTTTAAGGTAACACGATACAGGAAAGAATTACAGTTTAAGCGATAAGCGGTCGTTTCAGGGAAATAGAAGCGAACGCAAATTACTTACTCGCACCGGTTGTTTATGGAACATTTTCGTCACAACAGCTGCTCTTCTGAATTACAGATATTGTCTGCAATAATCAGACCACTCGTTGTATTATACAGTGTGTCCTGGAATTGACTTTGCGATAAATGTAATGAATCAAAAATTTGTTGGCACGGCTTTTATCTTCTGTGCTCTAGACCTGCTTGGCATAACATGGATTTTTATCAATTTACTGTTACTGTCAGGTTACACCTACTTCAGGGATTGGTTTTTACTTGAAATTCTTCTAGGAGTAGGTATTAATATTATGTTATAATTGCCGCTCCCTATTATAATTTTTATTTAGTTCTTGTATTTTGGTCTAATTTCGTTTTGGAACTCTTGAACATGGGCAATTGTAGACCGCTTAGACCTATTCTATAAGATATGAGAATTATCGAATACTTATCAGGGTTTACAAGTCCAACAATCAAGAGATTTAGCAACCGTGCAAAACAATTGTCGCAAAATCTTCAATGGCATTATGGGTAGCAGCAGATTTCGAAATATACTTTGAGTATTGCGATTACTAATGCTGTCGAAAGATGCAAAAGAAGATCTGCTTCGAATTATGGAATAAATACTTACAAAAATAATATATTTCCAACTGATCTATGACAGTCGCTGAAAAATGGCAGGTGGAGGTTGGAGGTAAACACAGGCAAAGTAGGAAATCAAGGGGAAAGAAAGCAAGGTGAAACTGTAGTAACAAGGTTGGTAAAAAAATAGAAAACCCGGGTCGAAGTATTGCGTGCAACATTTTTTACTTCATATAATATGGCTGACTATTCAATTCACCTGTCATCTGTCGAAAAGTAACCAATGAAAATCCAGAATTCTGACGTTTCTTGACTAATCAAAAAAATATCAGTGGATATATCTTCCTAGAAGGTATTCAAGTGACTATTTTTAACAAATGCGATTTTTATTAGAAAAAGTCAATATTAGTGTTCTGTTACTATAGAAAAGTTTGTTGCTAGATTTACTGAAAACTAATTTGAAAAAGTAGTTTGGTTCATTAAATAGTCCCTCGAATACCATTCTTAGTCAAAGTTAAGTAGATTATTTTTGCGGTGGCATCACTACTCATGTCCATTGCGCTTGGGATTAGGACTCGTGCTGTCGCACTCGTCCTAATCGTACCAAAGCGCAATGGACATTCGTGACACCACCGCAAAAATAGTCGACATAACTTTGACTACTGATGGTATTATAAGTGAATATTCATTTATTCCTTCATTATGCAATGAGCCGCACGCGACTTGCATTACTCCCCCCCGCACCCAAACAATACCCTCAACAATCGTAAACCTACCTTACAGCTAACTTAACTAATGAGTTCAAACCCATTGTCACTCCAAAAAATGTAGGCGAGAACATTCAGTTGCACTATGTCCAAAGTGTACAGTATAAAGATTGAAAACAATGCTTATTATATTATTTAAATAAAAAATAAATACATATTAACTATGCAGGGTGTTTTCTAAGTAAGTACTCAAACTTAAACGTGGCAATCTATGGCTTATTTTAAGAAGTAAAGTTTCCATAAACATGTTTCCTAAATTGCTTCGTTTTCAAAATATGGGGTGTCAAAGAAGCGGAAACAAAATGAAAAATTAAGGAAATTTTGAAAATTAATAGATATTTTACTACGTTGCCCTTGTTCTGATCCACATACTGAAACCTCTTTCCCTTAAAGAATACGCTAGGGTTGAACAGAGGCTAACGGACTTGTGTAGGGAGTTGTTTGGCCAAAACCTCTTGGATAAAATGAGGAAGTGGGCGGAAACGCTGTCGTGGTACAGCTGTCAGTCACAGCTTTACCAGAAGTGAGGCCGCTGCCCCCGCACTGCATCTCCTAATTTTCTCAAAACTCATGTAGTATTTCTTCTTCACCGCTGATCTTATGAAGCGTATTCTTCTACCATTTTCCACTGGCTTCTGTTTTAGGGTTAAAGTCGTAGACCCACAGCTCATCACCTGAACGCGAACGTCATTTTTTTTATATTTGATGTAAATTCACTATTCGAACCTGCTCGGCTAGTGTCCTAAAATGAGATGGACAAGGGCACGTACCTTACGCCAATTAGTATCATTGTCGACTGAAAAGCTCATGGGTGTCTCTCTGATAGTCTCTAATAGTCCCCAACATTTTATTACAATAACAGAACCAACTGGAGAGAGATTGTTTCTAAATGTCGAGTCTTCTGCTCTTAGTTTAGTCCATTGATTTGTACTTAATCGCTGTTGCTATCACTTCTTTGGGTCATTTCATTGAAGAAGCGACACGTGTTTATACGTATATCATTTTATTCGCAGCTAATTTGAAGACTCAGCTCAATTTCAAATTAAGGAAGAAATCGAAACTCAGAAAATCACTGATACGTTGTTCTTAACTAGACGAACTACTAGCTTCTTCTATAATGTGTGGAAAAGGTCAGTTTAATCCTATACTCTCCAGTGGATAAGTGTCTATGAGTAACCTTGTTTGCAACAAGCCGAAGATCTTACAGAACAATTTTGACTTAAGTAAAACCATTAAAAAAGGTAGCTAAGCTGCTGATAACAATTAATATTGTCACCTTACTATGCCCCTCACACATAGGCAATACACTTGCCTATCACGTGACTCATCCCATGTGCCGTAAAGTACAAGGTGCGCAAGAGTTCTTTGGCAGTTATGTTATGTCATGTCGTATATTCCGGTGTTAATAATCACTGCAAAACTAAATACGAAGAAGTTGTGCAAAAATGTAAACAAAGTAAATATTACCAGTTCTTTAGTATGGATTCCTTTAACGACAGCTCAAAATCTAATACAAGGTAGTGATGTAGGTCAACCCTAATCTGAAGGCTTAAATTATAAATTTGACGTTCCACGTCAAGTCTACCAAAAAGGGGATTTTTATTTAAATAAAAACCAATGATTAAGCTCCCAGTAATATTAACACACAGTTTCCATTTTTTAGATTTTAATTATCTATACCAAAAGTAATCCCTTTTTAAAAGATCGACGAAAGGTGTAAATTCCAGGAAGATAGCTCCAAAACCAATTCCTTGTGCAATTCTCGTCCACCATCCATCACGGGACAACCATTTCTTTCACCGAGGCACAAAAACAAAGCCGCACCTACGATTGTGTTCTGACAGCTTTTCTATTTGGGGCTGTCGAAAGCGCAAACACATTTGTACCGCGTTATCGCCTTGCACCCTGCTAACCCTAAGCAAGACAAATACGCGAAAGTTGTCATCTCTTATCGCCTGCCTTATTTGTAGTGTCAGATGGTAATAATAACGCAGAGTTCATCCATAAAACGGAAGAAGTTCCCACTAACTCATGTTTATCGCTGCAAACTTTGCTGCATTCAGACGCAGATATAAATAAAGTTATTTCAACAGGTGCGGTCCGTCGATGAGGAAATGGCTGCTCAAGCACCGAACAATGCTTGAAAACACAGAAATTCTCTCTGTCCAGGACCAGCCACATCGATTTAACGAGGCGTAAAGTTTCCACAAAAGCCTATAGATTTTGAACAGTTCCGCTGTGCAGGCCAATTTCCCGCTTTCCTTCAACATCCATCATCTCATATTTCGGAACTCTCGTACACGTTAAATTGCGCTAATAACAAACTGCGTCCTTTTTATGACAAGAACAATATTTGTGGCCGAACAGCGACTTATCGCTCTTGTTGCGTTACGCGATATATTCAACGAAGAAAAGCATTGGCGTACAATAAATACATAAATCTGAGAAAAATTCTTAACATTAAAAGTAGGTAGTTTTTATCGTGCACTATGTATATTTACTCAAACATTATTCTGAAAATCGTACGACACTCATTAATGACCAATAGAAAAATTAGTTCACGAGCCGTAACCAAGACAACAACAAAATTTCTTGGAATTTTTTTGTAGGTAGACCAACCTAACTGTGAGGGTTAGTGTCGTTTCGATTTTCTTATCGAATCTGATTTCGAGCATTAATTCATATCCGGAAATTATTTTTCGTGCATTCCAACAACGTTCTAATTTGTCCTCGCATCCCGCTCGGGTACTCCGGAATTTCCGGGAAAAATTAATGCTCTTATGAGATTATATGTGAATATATTAAGACAACGGATAATTTTAAAAACTAGCGATATCGTAGTAATTCATTCTACACGAGGGCACGTCAGCTATGGATAGGGTGTATTTTTAAAATCTACGTTAATTAGGTATACGAGACTTATGCAAATCAAACACATTTAAAGAACAGAAGGGTATCTAAGGAACGGGTGAAGAGTGATTTGAAAACATTTGCTCTCGTATGTTTTACGTTTAGCTGAGCAACGAATCACGGTTGAACGTCAAACTATGGTTTTCTTTCACTCGGTCGGTAATAAACCTAACCTCATTAGCATCACAATGGAATTCTGACATTTATGACATTTAACCACAAAATGGATGTTAAGTTTGATAGCTCCAAGTGCTAGAACACCTTGTGAAATGCAAACAAAATTTTAGTCGAATCGCTCTTAACCTACTTTTTATCCAATCTCTACAGCTTATATACCTTTTAATGTTGAGTTATTTAATAATAACGTGAAGAGTTCCAATGCTAATATTCATGAGGCCCGCTATATCTCTTACTTGAATAATCCTATCTTCAAGCAGCATTTTTTCTACTTACTTAACAATGCTTGCATTTTTCCCAACATGCGTTTGACTAGAACATAGCATGTCTCTTCTACATTTCCCAAGTCACACCTGCGCCCTTGCCAAAATTCGCCGTACACGCGTTTCGTTGTCAAAATCGTTTAAGCCAGCGCTCATTTTAAAATTTTCCACGCTATAAGAACGACAGAGCGCCGTGAGTAATCGAAGCGCGGATTAATTAATTAACGGAGCGTCACTTGTGTGCTGGTAACAAAATCAAAAACAGACATTTGCGAGTCCACACTTAGCCTCAGGGGGAGAAGGGTACATTGAAACTATCCAGGCCGCTCTCGTGTTGAGTCGATGTGTCGTAATTGGCTGTTACCCATTTTATACGGATTTAAATCATCTTATAAATTGTCGAGCCGCCAGAACGAGCTGTAACGTGAATCTGCTACTACCGCCAAAGCTAAATTTGGGCGATAACAAACTCGTGGCAACATCCCCTTAGAGATTAGCTTTTCCAGCTTAGAGGTACCCACCTGTATTACATACTAAAGTCTTTATCAAAATGTGAGTTTCCGCAGTAACGTTTCTAAATTAAGGCTCACTTAACTAGCAACCAACTTGGTTTAACGTCATTGTAATGTTGTTTTTTTAACTTTGTAGTGCTCCTTGCTCTGTCATATACTTTGTAATTCCGGTATTGTGTAATCTATGTATTAGTTTGTCGGCATTTGTTGTGTATGCAGAAAGTGTGACGTTGTACACTTGATGTTAGTTGTTTTGATTTGTACGCTCAAGGTTTGCCGTTTTGATTTGTATAGCCTAGGTTAATTATTTTGGGCCAGGCTCTGCTTCTATTTATAGATGGCTCTCGCTATTAGATATACAAGGTGTCTCAAAATTGACGCCCGTGCTTCTAGGATATGATTCAGGGGGCTAAAATAAATCGAAAATGAAGAGTGGGAAATTTTCCGATTGTGATTTGTTATGGAGTTGTTGATGAAAATGTAAATAATAACTGTTGTCACCCGGTCGCTCCAATTTCTTGCGTAAAATAATTCAATAAGGTGGCTATGGTGATGTTAAAAATTTATTAATCGTTCTGTCATATTGATAAGTATAATTTCCTTCGGTTTTGTGTGTTTAAAATAATAATGTAATTGGTTTACAAATTCTACTTAGCCCACTAAATGCATACGTATATCTTCAATGTTTAAATGGAAATTTAGCACAGCCATTACTCGATGAAGTTAAATTAGCAGCTAGATTAAATTATTGATTCCAAGATGATGGTGCACCGGCACATTATGGATTACAAGTGAGAAATTCACTAAATATAAAGTTTCCTAAGAGATTGGCCCACACCATGGCCTCTTAGATCGCCCGATCTGAATCCCATGGATTACTTTTGCTGGGGATATTTGAAAGAAAAGGTTTACCGCTACCTGTTGTGAATCCTGCAGATGTCGTGGCTCGTATTCACGCATGCTGTGGTGTCAATAGACGAAAATATGCTACAAAGCGTTCGTGTTTCAGTGATAAATCGTGCACATGTTTGCGAAATAGCAAGCAACCTATGTGAACACATTTTGTGACAACAGATGTGAAAAATAACTTGTTTTCCAATAATACTATTCATTTTGAATAAAGTTTAAAGTTTATATTTTAAATATTTGTTTTTATTTAAAACACGATAACAAAAGACAAACAGAACATTTTCTACTCTTTATTTTCGATTTCTTTTAGTCCCCTGAATCAAATCCCGGAAGCACGGGCGTCAATTTTGAGACACCTTGTATATTTGCTGTGCTGTTTACTAGACCTATTAGAGTTGTAGCCTCCGTTGTTTAATAATTAACGGTTCTTCAAATTTTATAAATTGGTTTATGTGTTGCATATTTGTATTTACACTGTATATTTTCTGTTTTGCAACCCCAGTCATTTCAAGGCGTATAAACCTTTGTGAAGTTACTTTTTTGTTTCTTTGCGTGAAAGACAGTTCATTATAGCAACGGGCAGCACGATCTCCAAGCGTGATAGATTCAAAAGAGGTAATTGACTAATGATTGGATCATTGTAAATAAAATTTAAGAGAAAGTAGTTAAAGCAATTAGGTCTTTAGTTGACAAACAGGTAGGCCTCCACGTAAGTATTTTGTACCAGGCCAGCTTCTTCGGCATTGAGCGAAGTAGATCCATACAGCTACGATTGAATTTCACAGTGACGCCTTGACATTTCACCACATTTTTTTGCTGTCGTAGGACAGGGCCAGACTACCGTTGCCCCCAAACGCAAACTAATCTGTGCTAAGTGCGGTCCGGTGCTGTGGTAAAATACCGTTTATACCCTAACAACTTAAAGAAGTAGAATTCACTTGTTTTGCGACCGAAACCACTAATCACGGCTATCCTTCAATATTTTTCTACCATTTTATAATTTTTTCAAAGAAAAAAATGGTAGTATATCATCATAATTTTCAATTGTTAGAAAACAATTAAAATCATTCATTTGTAATACTTTAATTATAATATTATACTGTTCGACAAGAAAGTCATTATGTTTTTTGACAGTTTTGTATTAGTTCATAGCACTTTCAATTATTTTATGATCATTTCATAACGCTGAATAAGAGTTTCATGAGGTTGTGTAATCATTTTTATGCCTCACTAGTACCTTATTGTCTCTTAATAACTGGGATACATAGCATACTATGGGGTACATACTACCCTGGGCATGATGTGTTGCCATGGTAAGTGAATGGTCAGAAATTTGAAGCGTATAATGTATCTCGATGTTTCGATGCGTTCACAGCAATAGTTGATCATTCAATATAAGCTTTCTAATCCATTATTTAGATTATTCGGAAACACTGGTAAGACAACATCTTGTATGCATCACCATACTTGATATTTATACCATCGGGAGACTATGAAACCCAAACAAGATTTTTTTGGGTTTCGTGCTGCTTGTAAACTCGTACAAAACAACGTTTCAGAAGACATTGAAACTTGCCTCATCAAAGACGAGCTGAAATAGTTAAAAATAGGCGTGATGGTATTTAATTATTAATTCCAGTTCAAGTCACTAGGAGTCGGCGACGTGTGACTGGCCGAAGAGCAGAGGCTATGATGATCGTGAGTAATAAAACTTTAAAACCATTTCCAACTATTGGTGGTTTGTAAAAGTACATCGACAAATATTTGAAAATCTTTGCTTGGTTTCACAAGGTTCAAGGCACACATTTATCTACAATAAGCGATGCTGTGCTGTGTTAAAATTAGGTCATTGGCTTTAATTATTAGAAGGAAATAATTAACATGAAAACGGCAATCGAAGCAAAAGATTTTCTTTAAGAATTGTTTCATTCCTATTTTAATAAGCCACCTAGTTTGCGAATAACGAGCTTAAAGGACATGTAAATTTATCAGCTTCTTTGCTTTATGCCCTGCGGGGTGCTTATTTATTGCAAATAACTCGAAATTGCTTTTCATATTTGCGTATTAAGGAGCAACTTTATTAACTTCCAGAGTTCTGATTATCTGCTTGCTAAGTATATTGGAAAGATACTGAATTACATTCTTTTCACTACAACGTGACTTTATCTTGCTTGTAAAAGCAGTTGATTTTAATAAAGATAACGGTGTTAAATTC
Organism: Agriotes lineatus; assembly: GCA_940337035.1. Lineage (NCBI taxonomy): Eukaryota > Metazoa > Arthropoda > Insecta > Coleoptera > Elateridae > Agriotes > Agriotes lineatus. The sequence continues at coordinate 167,573,135 of OW679196.1, read as the reverse complement.
AGCTAAAAATTTATAATGTGGCTTTTGTACATTTTGACCTTTAAATAGGACTTGTCACCCCTGCAGATAATTAATTTCGCGAACTGTACCCTCAACAGCTTTGAGCAGCGCTTGAACTATTATGCCAGGCTGACAAGCTCTTAAATCGTTCAGGTTTTGAATGCCACGCGGATGACAGACAATGCAGCCGTCACCGGCACATTTATTTAAAATCTAATAAAGTCATGCACCGGCTCGCTGCATCGGTTATGACCATCCATCAGGCAGGTCGAAGCCGAAAAAGTAATTACCGAAACGAAGCCGCAGCACAGTGTCTGCGTAGCGGTCGAAAAACAAACGATGCGGTCGAAGTTTGTCTCTGTTTGGGCTGAACGCAATTACCGCTAACAACAAGCCATCGAGAGGCCTGCTAATTCTGCTCTCGTTTCAGACGATAATATTCGTCAGGCACTACACCAGCTCCGGGTTCGAAATCTCCGGGTACATCGACTACGCTCAGCGCCTCAAGAGCGAGGACTGGAAGCCCTTCTTTAAAGGTTCCCCTTTCGGCCTTGCCACCCTTTGCGAGCGAAATAATCTTTCTGACACCGTTTATTTGCAGTTGCGAAGAAATTCTGGCCGCGCCAGGACGACCTCGGTTACTATCACTGGAGGATCGGCAAGTGCGTGTCCAACGATTCCCATAACTACAAGGTGATTGATTTGGTAGCTATAATCAATTCACTCCTTGTTTTTGCACATCAGTTGGTCATGGAAAATCTACTAGCTATGTAACTATATTTTTTTATGTAAACTGATCTCATGGATAAGGTTAAGTTGTCGAAACACTTTTAGGTTATAAACTGTGTGTATTAGATAAAGTACTTTTGTGGTAACACGATTTCATTAAAATAAGCTATTTCTGAAATTTTGCATGGGGCCATAATTTTGCATTTTGAACAAGTTTCCTTGATGATACTGGGACGTATTTAGAACAGAAAAAGTACTTTACCTAAAAATACGTTTCTTATCTACCACTCGTGATTACTCACAAAACGCAATCCAACATTTTGGTATTGGGATTTTCTACTAAGAATTCTACGAAGAGTGGTTTCTCTGCCCTGGTTGATTCTCCCTGTATAGTTGATTTGGCAACGTTGTGCTTTTCATTGCACCGTCAGTAATATTTTAGAGGTTATGTGAGGGTGTAGAACAAAATAGTAATTAATACCCTAAAATGTGCAACTTAAATATCATAACTTATTGGTTTGTAAAACGGAATAAATGGATTATACATTCAGCAATAACATATGGTAACCATAAAACATATTTATATGTGTAATAACATTAATTTTCTAATATGGATTTTTCTCAGTTACATTTGATTTAGCAGTCGAAGTAGCTCAGGGGTATATTCCATCTCGTGCAAATCGACGCTTGCATGGGAGTGTTAACAATTTACAAGTTCTTTAAAGACGTTTAACAAGTCGAACAGATAGGATTACGATAACCATGTCCCTGCCCTCATTTTCTAAACACTTTTCCGTCAAGTGCACCTAGTGACTTTGAAGGATATATAGATACAAATTAAAGATTTCATTCAACATTTCACGCTTGCTTTAAACACTCACGCTCACGCTCACCTTCACGGCTTGACCCTCCACTCACGACAAGGCCCGCAGCTTTTATTTGAAAATTCAATTTCAGATAGAACAGAATGTTCAAATTTAAAACCAATAAAGAACCCGGAACAGAACTGAAATAGGTTTTGCACGTGAAATAATTTACGTGATATATGGTTGCAATCAGAATAGTAGACACAAAAAGAAATAAATGAAAGTGGACTACAATAGCTTCCAACAAAAAATAAGTACTGATTTCTCGCAAACACACTTCTTGCAACAGTCTTCAAAGACATTATTTTTAATACAAAAAGCTGTCATTGGAATTGAGATTTCTCTTACTGATAGGATGAGTACAAGATATATGTTGCTAGGCAACACTTTTAATTCCTAGGTTTAAGAGTACTTTTACGCCTGAGAAACTAAAAATAAGTTCTACGCAGACACGCGATTGACTGTAGACACAGCATTCACAACACAATACAGGTGCGAAGCTCCGTCGTTGCAGGCAGCTACACAGAAATACAATGACCTCTCCCTCAAGCTGTAGATCTTCCACGTGGATAGGCATCGGGGAAGAGGGACATCCTGCAGTGGTTTATTTGTTACTAAATATTTAACCTAAAATTAACGTGAAACGTGAATCACGCTTTGGAAATGTTCACTCACGTTCACGGCTCGATTTTCAAATATTACTCACGTTACCGACGAGACCCGCCACCTGGACCCGATTGTTTTTATGTCACGCGCACACCCCTAATACCAATACAGCTTATCTTATTACGTAGGGTCAAGATATGTAACACTAAGTTTTAGTAATATTTTCTTCTGCAATACAGCATATGAATATATTAATCCTTTTTTTCCAATTGCGACCGTAGCACGCATCTCTTCGCTTTTCAGATTGTCAAATGTTTATTAATGACATGTCATGATATGTCAAACTAATGTTATTAGTATAAAAGTGATACTTTGTGTGGCGAAAGCAGATGCGATTGACTGACGTGCATAAGCGAGTCGGACAAACACGCTCTCAGTAACATTACAGTAAGATTTTAAACTATACATATAAAATAATGTGCTTTTCAGACTGTACAGTAATGATGTTAGGAAAATGTTAATGGTGAAAAGTATTGTTATCATTTACATATTTATTTGAATCAAAATAGTTAAAGTACGTTTTTTTTTCTATAATAACTGTCAAAGTGTTACAATGTTGGTAGATATGTGATTAAAACACTAGGAAATTTTTATAGCTCGTGTTGGTAGGACTTTTTCAAAATTATGGTTATGTGTCAATTTTGAATGTCAAAGTTTCTTAATTTGAACTCTTGACAAATTTCTTTTTTTAACATGTAATCATCATCATCATCAATAAAATCGGATAAACAAAGAAAACCAATAAATATTTTAAATGCAAAAATGGAACAAGCGATATTAAATTATGACATATCTGTCAAAATGACAATAATTTTTTTTAGTGGAAAAAAAGAACTAAAAATCTATATACCAACATTATTAAAACTAGGGACCCTGCAGGAATCCAACTTATCCCCTAGAAAGTTGACCTTGAAAACTATTATAGAAAAAAATGTACTTTAGCTAATTAATGGGAATCAGGTACTACAATTATAAGTGTTGTGTCTTTGCAGTGTTTGTTCCGTGTTCCCTTACACAAAACCTTGATAAATTAATTGACAATAATTAATTTCTAATATTTGACTTGGAAGTAGTACCTACCAATTTATTCATTAAGCCAAAAATTACTTGTCTAGTGATTTTGCAAAACGCCGGCATTTTCAACAAACATTGAATATTTTGCATTTGATTTTCTCGAGGTGCCATTCGGTCTACTAGAAGCTATTTTAAAAAATACATTAATTTTTAGACAATACCTTACTTGTCAATCCAAATTTAGAAGATACGGATATAGGAAATGTTTTTGCAATCCATAAAAAACACGGACACAAAAAATGCGTACCTATGTAAGAAAGACGACTTATATTTGTTTAACGACAATTGCATTCTCATGAGCTTTATCTAGGGTCAGCTTGCTTGTAGACAGAGTGAAAGCTTATCTTTAAGGTAAAAAGCAGTTCTAAATACGAAACTGGCGATGGCGGGTTCGTGTGTAATTCAAAATGTCACAATATCTCAGCTAGCATCAATAAATAGGTATTTGATTAAATAACTTCTTTGAATGTAAGGTTGTTTGACGACAGCTCGTTTGTGTTTTCTAACAAGAATGCCGATTCAATTGTTGTATTCGCAATTGTCATGCCCGCAAGGTGACCGGGTGCAATGAAGAAAACTCTAGACTTGAATGTTTCACTGTAATTTAAAATGTATTTGTTTAGTTTAGAAAGGATTTTGACTGTATTATTTTCATTATGTAAAAATGCATTTCCTGAATATCAATCAGACTGTGTAAAAACATGGCTGAACAACGGGGTATTGCACTGTTAAGTTTACTAAGTAATGCTAGTGAAAATTGGAAATTGTGGAAGAACATATTTTTATTTATATAAAATCTTGCGGAATAACAGAAAAAAGTGAACGTATGGTGTGCTCAACTGCTTCATTACATATAGGTGACGAGGCGTACCAAATTTGCACCACATTTGGTTTAGTAACAGAAGAAAAGGACAAATTAAACCGCAAGGAGAGTGGGTCGATTCGTACGTAACAAAGCTCAGCACGTTAAAGCTAAAAGCTTAATAATGTTTGAATGTCGTAGATGCGGAGGTTAACATGCCACGTACAAATGCATTTTAAATGTTTTGCAAAATTTGTGGCAATAGAACCCACTTACGGGTAAACAATTTTTGTTTTGAAACTAGGGTTGCCAATACTGTCATTTTGACCCGGAGACTTCGGGTTTGGCAATCATTCTTCGGGCTTCGGGTTTTCAATAAAATTCTTCGGGTTTACTAAAGGTTCATACATACATCGATTGCGAAAATTTTACTCGTATTTAAAAGCTACAGGGCAGAAGTAATTGGTAAGAAAGTGGCCAAAGAGGAAAAAGTTAAATTTAAAAAAATACCTTAATTTTTTTCAGAAAATTGTAGTTTCGTAGTAGTTTACTTAACTTCTAAGATGGATTTTGAACATTTCTTTTATGGAAAACAATGGTTTTGTCCTTATTCCTATAATTTACAAAGAATTATGGTAAGTGTAACGGGCCAGCTGGATCCCTTACCGATAATTTTTATTTTCATGCTTAACCTTCAAGTACTAACGTGTCTGTTGTGGTGCATTAGTACTAACGTGACGTCTCAGAGACGGGCATATATTTATTTATGAATTTATTACTAATTTTTTTTTAAACATAAAGTACTATGCAATGATGTATCAAGCATATTTTAATCACATACAAAATATAAATTCATAAAAATATTAGCATTTACAGAGTCAAATAGGAAACCGTGTTTAAATTTGTAGGTGTTAACTTAATTACAGAAAAAGGCAATTTTCAATTTTTTTTTATTATCAGCAAACATATTTCAACAGACAATGGTATTCTAACACAACTTAACTAAAAAAACAGTGAGAAAAAAAAATACGTATAAAATTTCACACCACCCTAAAACTATACAGAATTAGTGCAAGATGAACACATTAGGGTCACTAAGTATAGCAGAATTTTCATCAATATTAGGTTCTCCGTTACTGTCCTCACTGTCTAATTCATTATACTACTGGAACACTTGCTGCTCAAGCAACAAGCTGTTGATCTAACCGTATTTGAGCAAGTTGGTTTTTGACCCATCATGCAAAAATAGTAGCGTGCATACTAACGTGACGTCTCTGAGACGGAATTTATTTTTAAATACAAATAACTTCCGCACAAAACATCCCACCGCAGCGAAATTTTAAAAACTGAGTTATTTTTAGGTAGTTTGAAATTAGATGAAGGATCAACCATACATCTTAACTGGAGGGGGAAATATAACACACGCGTCGAACATTTCCGTCTCTCAGACGTCACGTTAGTACTTAAGGGTTAAATGTAGAAGCTAAGTTGTATTTCATACGTTCTATTATTAGATTTAATATTGCATTTTATGTAAGTAAGCAAATGTTCGCAAAGTCGGTCCGGCGCTGGACGTGTATTTTGAATTGTGGTTTTCGAGAGTGCAGAAGAAACAGACGCTGTACGTGGGATGCTGGGATTTTCAACTCATGCAAATTTAACAAAAAGAAAGAGGCAGCAGTTGCACACATCCTCTTCTGAGAGGAAAGTATATTACGTGAATTTGTCCAGGGAAATATAAGATAATTTGAAGCAGCCATAAAAGAGCCTGGCAGTCAATATTTGCTGCAAACAGTGTTAAAGTCTAGCGAGCCAGCGTTTGCAAATTCCACAAACGCATTTTCCGAGTGTACACCCATTCTGCTACATTTAAAGGCTTATTTGAAGCGTCAATTTTGTGAGGCGCCAATTCAACTGCTTTTATGAAGCCTGCACGCAATCAGTGGTTCCCAGCATAATGTCCGCCAGGAGCTGGTGATGCAATCTAGGCGTGCCGTTTACAAGGGTATGCAGCAGGCACTTCCAGGTAAAATATTTGCAGTGCGTGGTAAGGTTGCGTTTAACTGCAAGCTTTTGCAAACTCGCAGGAATGTATCAAAACTGACGGAAAACTTAACCAGCTAACCACGAATTTGATGAAACCTACAACTCGTGTGTCAGGTTTACCAACTTTGTTTTTCAATAAATCGTTAAATCTTGGTAGCCATGAAAAAATGATCCAAAATTTTTCCCTGTTTGCCCTACTCTTACTAAAGTATTATACAGGTACACTAATTGGTAGAACTTTGTTCTGCCATCTGGTAGTTAGGCTTAGAAATACCCCCTAGGTCACTGTCCCAGGCACTCTAGACAGGTTTCAACATTCGACTTGAGTGTCTCTACTTGTTTGATTTATGTACGCTGATAATAGTTCAAAATTATGTACTTTTAATTCTCCATTTGGTTGTTAAAAGTTTTTAAGGATGCCATAAGGAATCAAATAGGCAACGTAGTATTCCACAAACGATTCAAAACCTTGTTTAATATGCCAAGTGTAGTTTTTATCGACGATATAATTATTTGAGGCAAATCCCTACAGGATCATAGTGAAAGATTGAAAAAAGGTATTAGAAATTGCTAAAATAAATAATGTAAAATTTAATAAAACAAAACGTAAAATTTGTGTAACAGAATTAAAATACATGGAACGTAAGACACGTTAGATAAGGGACTCATACGTGGTGATAATAAAATAAAAGCGTTAAAGGAAAGGCCGGTACCAACAGATAAAAAGCTGTCAAACGATTTGTGGGTTTATTCATATATGTTGCTAAATTTGTGCCAAATATATCTGTCACAACTGCAACGTTACGGACTTTTATAAAAAAAGACGTCAGCTGGCATTGGAATGAAGCATGATAAAACTTGTACACACCTTAATAATATTTTGACAATACAATCGGTTTTGCAGTATTTTAATATAAATATAACACAATTTCAGTGGCTAAGAGCAAAAAAAAGGGTAGCTGCCGCATTACAAGACAGCTTACCTTGTGCATACGATTTGAAATCATTGATAGACACACAAAAACGGTACGTCCAAATAAAAAAAGAACTTTTTGCAATTTTATTTAGTTGTGAGCATTTTGATTAATACGTTTTTGGAAAAAAATCAGCTGATCGCAGTCCGTTGATATACAGGGTGTTCCATAAATATACCGACAAAGTTTTAGGGGTGGTAGGGGACATCAACAAAACTTGTTGCTTTATAAACATATGTCCAGAAACGCTCCATTTTCGAGATACAGGGTGTTAAAATGTCTAAAAAAAATGGTATTTTTTTTCCTCAAAAACAAAGCAAGATACGCAAAACTCTTAAGTGAAAAAAGTTGTGTTTTTAGTTGTTACATCTTAAACAAGTTTAAAAATTGCAAATAAAACCACTAGGTGTTATTTTTTATGCAAAAACACTAACAGGTTGTCCCGTGAGTATGCCCCTAAAATTACTGTATTAACTTTAATAGATCCAAAAGATGTCTCATAAAGTTATCAACTAACTGTGAAAATTTCATTAAAATCGGCTGAAGCATTTTTTTCTACAAATTTTAACACCCTGTATCTCGAAAACGAAGCGTTTTCAGACATATGTTTATAAAGAAAAAAATTTTGTTTTTATGTCCCCTACCACTACTAAAAGTTTGTCGCTATATTTATGGAACACCCTGTATGCTATTAATAAACCTTTAGTTTCAACTGTCATAAAAGTGACAACTTATTCAGAGTGAAAGTGACTTTGTGTGCCTCGTCCGGATTGGGTCTTCAAAATCACTGAGTGCGCCTGCAAAACTAAGCTGTCCTATTCTTATGCAAACAATAGAATCAGGTAAACGAGACTAAGAAGTAATTATGCTCAGATGCAAGCGTCAATTTGCATAAGAGGAACTATAAAAACCTCTGGTTCTGGAGTCTTGTGTCGATTTTGCTGCGATTATGACAACCGTGGAGTCTTAATAACTAATTCTCTTCCTCAAAGCATAGAAGTTAATAACTCTGCAATAGGGATTTAACAATAAGGAATCAACAGCCGCACTGCAAGCTTTCTCTTTGTAGCAGTAGTAAAAATATTAAATACAATTATTAATAAGGAATTTTAAATATGAGAAGACCTTTCTTTTAGACTTATACTAAACGGAAATAAGATAACAGTGCATTGAACTGGCTTAAACTTCATTCTTGAAGACCAATTTAAATAAAGTATAGCGGAGCTACCAAATCGCGAGCAAATATAAATCGCCTTTCCAAAAACACACAAAAGCTGCAATAGAACGTGAAACCCGGCGTTGCAGCCGTGATAGGCAAATCAGTGGGTGTTCGAAATAAAATGTGTAACGTCAAAACTAAATTATGTACCTCGCGCGTACAGCACGGGATGATAAATTACTTCCTCGATTTAACTAAGTGTCAGGCCATTCAAAATACGTATTCCAACAAAACTACAGTATCTCTAAAACTTCCGGCATTACGAGGCGTTAGAGCAGAAGCATGTCAAATACTAGTGAATACAAAAGACGCCACATAAGAAGCGGTATAATTCCGCTATCTGCACGATGCAATAGATCCAGTTCGATGCCACGCAGCTGCACCTAAACCCTTTTCGATAGGAAAGACTAGTATGCGTTTCAACCACATCAGAAAATGTCTATAGGCGGACCCAAGGCAAGCAATGAAGATTGACGTAACTGGCCGGGAAATCCGCATTAAAAACCGAAGTCTGAGATGCTGGATTTTTAGTTGCAGCGCAATAGTATTATACCTGAAGAATGCTTCGGATTGTTTCAAGCAGCCGTTAAATTATTAATCTATTCTACATGCGGATATGGGGGCTTGTAATGGGGTTTTTCACTTAGCCCTATCGTCTACTCTGTTATTAATTTATATTTCCTTTTATTTGCTAGTTTAAACGGTCGTAGAAGCACAAAACTCACTACTATCTCAAAGTGGCACGGGAAGTCAATATTACTCTGGCTGGCCTGCTCGTTGTCACCTGGAATACTGTAATTATGCATGCAAACCCTGCGAGAAATGAAAACCAAACAGTTCACATAAAAATATATTTTTATCTGTAAAAGAAACGCCTATGCATGGAAGTACATAAATGACTATGATGTATCTGTTAAATATAGGCAAACCTTATATTTAATTAGTAACTACAGTTCCGACACAAACCGCGTGATAATGTTTTAAATTTCAACCACAAATTCTTTGAGCTGGACCTGATTATTTTCAGCCGGTACGTTTAACAATTTGCTGATAGTATGTGTTTTCATGTCTGTGAAGTTGGCCAAACCCAGGCAAAGATTTAGTAATACATCAAAGGGAATCGTTTGTTTATCGTTTGTTTACGTTTGTTTAGCTATTTTCAACGTTTGTTTGCGCTTCTGTATACTATAACCAGTTGGGTCGGGCCAACTTCACGGCAGCCAAACCCAAAATGATAAATTGACAATTTCTTGGTGGGAATCGTTTGTTTATCGTTTGTTTACGTTTGTTTAGCTATTTTCAACGTTTGTTTGCGCTTCTGTATACTATAACCAGCACCCCTATTTGGGTCGGACCAACTTCACGGCAGCCAAACCCAAAATGATAAATTGACAATTTCTTGGTGGGAATCGTTTGTTTATCGTTTGTTTACGTTTGTTTAGCTATTTTCAGCGTTTGTTTGCGCTTCTGTATACTATAACCAGCACCCCTATTTGGGTCGGGCCAACTTCACGGCAGCCAAACCCAAAATGATAAATTGACAATTTCTTGGTGGGAATCGTTTGTTTATCGTTTGTTTACGTTTGTTTAGCTATTTTCAGCGTTTGTTTACACCTCTGTATACTTTAACCAGCACCCCTATTTGGGTCGGGGCCAACTTCACGGCAGCCAAACCCAAAATGATAAATTGACAATTTCTTGGTGGGAATTGTTTGTTTATCGTTTGCTTACGTTTGTTTAGCTATTTTCAGCGTTTGTTTACATCTCTGTATACTATAACCAGCACCCCTATTTGGGTCGGGCCAAATTCACGGCAGCCAAACCCGAAATGATAAATTGACTATTTCTTATTGTGAATCGTTTGTTAATGTTTGTTTAGCTATGCTCTGCAGAGTTTGTTTAAACCATGACCACCCCGTTCTGCAACAATTTTCTAAGCACATAAAGTTATATCAAAACAAGGTATTTCTGAAAGCGGCATGAAAGTGTCTACTTTCCTAACTCATTTAAGGCAGGGTAGTACTTAATTTTCTGACTAGTCAGGAAAATACTCGACCTGGCTCAAATAAATAAGTACAAAACTAAATTAGCTCAGCATTTATTCTTGGCAGTAATAGTAATATAGGGTAAATTATTATTAATCCATCCAAATTGAAACATCTTTAATCATTTGTGATTAATGAGTAACGATGTTTTTTTAATGTAAACGGTTTCAAAAAAATAGTATACATAATACGCCAGGAAAGCGTATTTACTGGTTTTTTATGTAATACGCTATTAAACCTTATTGAAAAGTCGACACATAAACGCCATTTTAAAATAAGGCTGCTAATGAATCAGGAATTCAATCGTAGGGTGAGCACTCGGAGATATAGATAAAAAAATACACTCTTTGAAATGACCTTGTGGATAATAATGTGAAGGAACCCATTCTATTTGCAATTGCAAAACACCAAAAAAATACTTTCCGATTTTTTATTACTGAAAATTTATGAATTTTATATGTACTTACATTGCATTTACTAGCTTCTTTTTGAATATTCCCCAATGATTTTTAAACCAAGGGATGAACCTATTTTTTGGCTTCGCCTAATTGTTTCACCAGTTATCCAATTATTTCAGGCTTAACCTGTATATTTTTAGTTGAATTATAGATCCTTTGCATTTCAAATTCTTAAATTTTCCAAACCAGCGCATTTTCTACCTGGTTCGAGTTCTTTCTTTCGCGCGATGAACCTCGACCCGCGCTATCTCTTATCAGAGTGCGAGTCTTCCTTTGGGAACGAATTTTTCGTCCGAGCACTTGCTGTCCTCGCTTTGGCCCACCGCCACCGGCGTGACTAAAGTTTGTGTGTTTAAGTCAAATTACGTGCGCTCAATTAATCTAATGAGCAGTGTATGTTTCCTAGGGCTGATTATGATCAGGTACGATGGCGCTTTTCTGTTTTGTTATTCGCATAGTAATTATATTTTTTCTTAGCTCTTTATTACCAGTTTTAACCACGAGTTTTTCTCGGAAGCCAAGCCGCTAGCCTTATCGCATTTTCGACACCTGCTGGCGCTCTGCTTAGTTGCTGCCGTTCGAGGGTGCTTTTGCTATAATTTGCATCCACGCCGATTTCCATTATGGTAGCAATTCACGACCAGCTTATTTTGAACCGAAGGGTGTAGCTACCCCGGCCGGCGTTTGCCTGTTTGCCGTTTCTGAGCATTGGAGAAGCGAGGTTAGTTTATGCTATTCCGGGATTTATCGTATCTTCAATACCTGGATTTTACTTTTATACATTCTAAACCAGTAATTATTTGGAATTTAAATTCATACGTTTTGCCATTATTAACATGTAATGTTCAATTTCATACATGCTCTTGCTTTTTACATTTGAATTTTTATGCTTATAGTTAATTATGCTCAGTATTTAAAAGTTGCAATTTTGATGTGTATTGGCCCTCTGTAAAAGGTACAGTCACGCTTTTTTATTTTAATAGCCTAAACAGAAGGATTTATTAAATGACTGTGATAAGCTTATCCCACGAATAATTTGTTGGTAAAGTTATTAAAATAACCCGAAAGGGTTTTTAATTTTATGAGTGTCGCAACCTTCAGTTTACATACACAATTTTGTTATAACATTATTTGCATTTTAATCGTTCTGATAATTTACTACTGACACTACAAGACTATTTTATTATCTATTAATTAAACGTTAGTCACTTGCAGTTTGTTTCTTCTTATTATTTGAAATCTTTTAATTTCTGGCGCCCATTTCCTTTCCTTTTTTTGAAAACATTCCAGGGTACACAGCTGATGATTTGAACCTACGATCCAAGGCCGCCGAAATTTGAGTTAGTTAGGGCCATCGCGGTGAGTAAAGAGTTATCAGAGCTACCGTGGTGTATAAACTGTAGGGGGGTGATCTGCGATTTTTACTACCATTGCTTAATTTTATTAATTAATCGCAGGTCGGCTTCTTTATTGTTTCAGGGAAAGCTTATTATTTCTGGATTTAGATGATGTCAAATTAATCACGAAGTTATTTTTAACAAATGCTACAGAAATTGTTTAAACAAAACTTACCGGGAATGCGCGGTATAAATTTCATCATCAACGTATTTTGAAAACTATTGCACATAAAGGCATACTTCCGCGTATGAAGGTTTGTAGAAAAGAATGGAGACATTTTGACTGGAAGAATTATCTCTATTGCTTTATTGTTGTAAAAAATACGATATATTTTTCTGTACTTGTTTTGAGTTTTATGCGTGACGCGCTTTGCCGATCACTGATGTACACCGCGATACAAATATACCATGCTTACAAATCATTTGTATGCATTATACGTACTCATAATTATATTACGCTGTTTGGTTATACGTGAATAATGTCATTTTTAATCACTAAAAAACAGAAACTCAAACATTAATTTAGTTGCGAACAAAACCATTAATAGTAAGTACTTCATGTTCTTCATCTATTTATTATAACTTAAGGGCGAAAATATATAGATATAAAAAATAATTCAGTGATTTTCTCATAAAGCAGCTATAAGAGCAAGAAAAATCAGAGAGAAATAATACACTTTTATTGCAAGCTAAATTTTTTGGTTTATATTTTCATAATAATAATTATTAAGTTTTATTGTCCATATAGGCCTAATCCAATAGGTTACAAATATGATTTCAAAATTGTAAATAGAAAAAACATTAACATAATAAGATAAAGTCTTTGCCATGTAAACCGTTATACGTCGTTTTCCAAAAAAGGCACTGTATACAGAAATATGCGTTTTTAAAGCAAATTAATAGCGCTTGACCCTCACAATAGTAACCTATTATACATTTCGATCCAGCTTTGTTACAACTACAGTTAACAGAACATTTTCTAAATTTACACGTACAACAAAAACTTTCGTAAGTTACATTGGGACGAACACTTAGTTATTAAACTTGAAATAAGCACATTAGCCTTCAAGTTCCAACCAAAATTAATTGGATTGGGAATTTCTGGATTTATCGTAGTCGCATTTTTCCAAATAGTTATTTGATACGTAGCTCTCAAAATGTGTTGGTAAAAAGAATCCTTAGTAGGTGGTAAATTTCTAATATCAGATTTACAAGTGTGAAACAGAAATAAATATAAATTACAATACAGTGACAGAGGAATAATTATTCAATTATTTAAGCACGATTAACTTTGACATACTTGGAGATATTTTAATAGTTAATTTTAAAACATTACTGCAAACATTTTTGATATAAAGCAATAAGGCATATGCATTCATTACAATCATTGTCGAAATTGAAAAGTCAAAGAAGAATTGATGTTAGTGTCGACAATCTTTACTAAATTTTTATCAATATTGAGCGTACACCATTGATCATTTGCTTGGAAATGTTTATCACTAAATCTGTCCGGACCTTATAAGTCCAGGCATATTAGACAAATTTTAAGGGACACCTAAGAAAAATAATGTAGTCTTGATTTTTGACAGAAATGTTCCTTGGTGTCTTAGAAGCGATCCCTTAAAAGTCCCTCTGAGATGTCGGCGTTTTAATGTTTTGAAGCAAGAAGCTGAGGAAGCCGAGTGTTTATTTTTTTAATTTAATTTTAATTTAATTCGCACTCAGCCACCAGCCGTTAGGCCAATTATTAGAAAGAATTACGATAAAGTAAATTATCCGTTCATATTATAGAAAAATGTTATTATAAAAAGTTTTTCAGAGTACAAAATTATAGCCCACTGCAAAATTTCAGAAATATTATGAAACAGTGCGTATGAGATGGGACAGCTTAAGGTCGAATTTCGCGTTAATGTGGACACACCGGTCAAAAACACGATTTTTTTCCAGGTACTACTTTGGTACTTAGCTTTCAATTTTTGATAGGAACCAACTCCTCCGTCGGCCATCTTGCATTTTATAATTGCCATTTTGAAATATAAGTATATTATTATCACTATCTCGACTTCTAAATCACTTAGGATCACAAACTTGGTATCTAAATATACATATTTGTGGTCAGAGAATACAACTACACAATTTTTAAATGTATCAGAATATATATTTCTTCACTAATATATGTACCAATTACAAACTATTCACCAATTAACTGTTTTGTCCGGTGTGTCCACATTTTCATGTAATTGTAATTAATTTTACATTTCTCATTAAAGTTTGCAGCTATCGTTTAGTTTATAATAAAACTACAAAAATGAATACCCAAATATATTAGAAACACACATATAATAAGTTCAATTACATTGTTGACATTTATTTATAACTATTTCTTGTTCATTTCATGAGGGGCGCTCACAAGTGTCACATAAATTTTGTGTTTTGATGCGCCTTTTGTTCTCCATAGATAGACATAGATAGCAATTTCCAACCACTTTTAGACGTCCAGTGGGATCACGATTTGATCATCCTGAATTAGTAGCTGTCGCAGTAGTTAGCAATTGCTTGCCGATCATACATTCAATGGCTAATTTAGTAGAAAAACGTTTATTAACTTGTTAACTTGTTATTATTACCTGAGAAGCAAGAAAATGGAGATATATTTTAGGAGGACGAGATATATATCATTTGACTCAGCTTGCAGAGTAGATTCCAAAAATATATAGAAACCGGAAATCGGATTTCTTTTCCGAGGTCGACTTCCGGTCAATTTTTTTTTAACTTTTAACTTTTTCCTTTATAGCTCCTGCAGTTTTTGAGATATTTAGCTCAAATTTGGAATACAGGTTACGCTGCAGGGCTTACATCATTGAGCATATCACATGTACAGGCAGAGCTGGGCAAATTACTTTTAAAAAGTAATTAATTACTAATTACCAATTACCGCCCAATGTAGTAATTTAATTACCAGAGATTCAATTACTCACAAGAAATAGTAATTCAATTACCAATTACTTAGTAATTGTAATTGTACAACATCAATTACTTTTTCAATTACTTTCAATAAAAATTATTGTCATACAGTTGTATTTAGTAGAATTTTCTTGCAAGTTGCAACTATCATTAGTGTCGTGTCGATTCGTAATCGTTATCTAAAAATGCTTAATTTTTATGTTTTGTTAACTATAGTAACCTACATACTCTTTCACTTTTGAAGGTTATTTGATAATTAAATCTTGTAGCTACATGCACCGTTCACGAAAACCAAAAGTTTTTATTTTGTTTTGATGTAAGATGTAAGTAAATAAATAAATTCAAGGATAACAATTATACAGGGTGTCCCAAAAAAAATGGGATACCGATTTGGCATAGATTCCTTAGGTTATAATAAACCGATTAAACCTAATATACTTTAGTACAAAGTTCCTTCAGTAAGAAGGTATAGGGACTTGTAAGTTCAAATCTATATATTTTCTTATATTAGTTTCCACATAAGTTATCACTAAAGTTGAGCTTTTTATCACGATTATGTATTTAGTTGCCGAGACCCAAAGGGCCAAAGCAAATAAACCACACAAGGATTGAAATGGAACTCCCAGTGCCCAGGGGTAAATTGTTTTTTTTAATCGAGAAATCGCGAAGTTACAACGTTTTAACCGACTTTTATAGGTTACGTTCACGTCGGTTGACGTTTACCTATCGCCCAGCCGCCTACAAAAAGTTGTAAGGCAATGGATTACTTCACTGCCGATTTCTCGTATCTTATTTGACGATTTCAACGTTCTTCACTGCCAATTAAAATAAAAATCGAATATGAAGATATGTCGAATTTAATTTTGGCTAGATTTTGTAATGATATTTAAAAAAATAGCACGCTGAATATGTTATAAAAGTGATTTTTCCAAGTTCGTGATAAATTAATCCACTCCCTTTGCATCACTCGCTCGTGAATTAAACGTTGAAAAACTTTCACTTTTCTTAACTTGTAGAACAATCTATTATTAAATACGCTTAACATGAGGCTGAATGACAAAAATATGTAACTTACCTAAGTATACAGGGTGGAGCATTGAATTTCTTAAGTATTTAGATTTTGTAGAACAACGATCTAATTGGCGCAACTTGAGCATTTTTTGTTGGCTCTGTTGAAAATACTTTTTTGCACTACTAGTCTCAGAACGCACCGTTATTGGCCTATTTTTAGGTCGTGAAGTTGATTTTCTCCACCAAGGGAGAGAAAGTAAAATAAGCAATTTTCACCGTGGTAACTAATAAATTGCTAAGTTACCAAATATGACTATTTTCATTTTAACGTTGTATTGGCAGGTTGACAGTTAAAATATTTTCGAAATTTGTTGAGAATTTAGGTATTAAGCCGTTTGGTAGTGCAAAAAATAGTATATACACCACGGTAGCGAATCGTATTATAAACTTCGCGCTTTAAATACTTCGCGCTGCGCGCTCAGTATCTAATATGCGCTCAGGTTATAATACTGCGCTTCGCTACCTTGATGTATAATATACTATTTTTACCCCTTTATACGAAAGTGACATTTTCTGTCGCCTGTTAGGGATATAATAATGGTGAGCCACTAACACCCTATGAAGGACCTTGGCCTGCAAGGCCAAGGTGTATATATACCAAAAGGTATAGGAAAAATAAATATACGTTTGGGTCACTGGTTGGTTTCCAATGGCAGTGGGAGGGAATAACATTGACTGCCGTTGCCATTAGAGACGGGAGACAACTAGCCTCCTGGATTTCATATTTAAATATTTTTGAATGCAGCTGATTACAAGAGATAGTCTCATCATAAAATGTAAAAGTGTTGTATGAATAACTCTGGACTAAAACGTCATTTCATCCCTTGCATGATTACAATAAATTGATTAGGTACTGTTCTCGCAAACTCTGAAGAACTAAACTACATTTGCGGGAGGGAATGATACATTTTCCTCCCTAGTAATACAAATAGTTATTAAAAATGTATTAGGTAACTTCTGAAATTATAAAACAAAATATCAATTTGGTGTTGATCAGGGACGATTGAAAGTTGACAGATGACTGATAAACCTAGTTGAAAACGGCTGATTGAAATAAGAATTCGTACTTTAGATACAAAAACAAAAGACAATTTGCTCAAGCACGTAACAATGAAGTCATTTTTACATTCAAGTGACCTTTATACCATGTATTCAAAAAGAAATTACATAAGGGTTGAATATGGGCATTTTTAGAATTTGCAATCGCGATGTCAGCGTATAATATAAACTTATGACAGCAACAACAGTGATTTTGTTAATGAATTCTAAAGCTTGCTGTTGTCAATACTTTTATATTCCATGGCCAACCCTTAAGTAATTCCTTTTTGAACACACCGAATAAGAAAATTACTGTGAACGCTCGACAATTAAATTGCTCAGGTTGCTTTCATATGTTTACTTCAAATTTCAAAATGTTATATACCACAATCTCCTTCAATGAAATACTTGGGCTTACATCTTGACAGCAAGCTCACCTGGAAGGACCACATTATTAAGAAAAAAAACCTTATTGAGATCAGATTCAAAACCCTTTATTGGATACTAGGCCGACACTCCCCCTTATCCATATCTAACAAACTTCTCTTATACAAAACCATCATTATACCAATCTGGTCCTATGGAATCGAACTTTGGGGCTGTGCTAGCAAATCTAACCTCGCAATCATGCAACGCTGTCAATCCAAAATCTTACGAACTCTCGTTGATGCTCCTTGGTACATCACCAATCAGATGATTCATGACGACCTCGGCATCCCGATGCTCAACACTGTAATACAGGACAGAACTATGAAACATCTAGCCAAACTTAGCACCCATGACAACCCTCTTCTACAAGAACTCCCACACAATCAAGTCCTCAGACGTCTCAAGCGCCGCTGGCCTACAGACCTTCACTGAAGAGGACCCCCTTATGGGCCTAACACATTAGCACTATTCTCCTAGGAAGAGGACCAATCACTGGACGGGCCCTCATCACGTCATATTATAAATCAAAATATTAGCCTATAGAATTACTGTGTATTCTGATTGCTAATCTACTTTCAAATAAAAAAAAAATGTTATTAACATCTTTAATAATACCTATTGATTTTAAGTTTAAGGAAATAAAATATCTGAAATTACGTAAATTGGGTCACTATACACTGTTCTTTTAAAAACTAAATGGAATTTTGTGTAAAATCATTAAGAAGTCAATATTTGAATGTCTCCTAATTTGCAAGGGGTGTTTTAATAATAATCGAAGCTAACATGCTGCAGCCAGTATAGAAAGCAGCATATGAGCATTACAAGGCAAGAAAGCGACAAAGAATGGATAATTTACAAAATGTTCCATGCAAGAATGCGGTAAACTTATGCGGCGGCGTTTTAAAATTACCATACGCCATAATGCATTTTTGAGTCAACCATTGTATTTTGCAATTAGGTACATTTTATATATGTGTTTTCCGTTGTTTAAATGTTGTTATCGAATTTTGTCCGTTTAATTCAATTCATCACTCAAAAACATAATTTTCTGGACCTAATCGTCTAATGAATCTATTTAAAATTATTATTTTACCGTAGATATTGTAATCTGTAATGTACTTACAGCAAATATTCTTATAGCGTCTTACACTTAGCGTCTCTCACAATAATTATTGTCATTATTACAAGCTACAGATACACGCACTAATGTTCGTGGACGCGTCATACAAAATGCAGAAGTTGCTGTTATTCGACTCGTCAGAGGAAATAATAAATTATATTGCGCGGGGAATACCCTGCGATTTGCTTAATATGTAACTTAATAAGAACTTATCTTATTTATGCGTTCTGGAGATCTAGCACCATATCGAGGTCAGTAATTCAGTAATTGAAATACCATAAAGTAATTCAATTACCTCGAGTAATTTCAATTACCACAAGTAATTCAAATACCTATGAAGTAATTTAAATACTTTAGAGTAATTTAATTACACAAAAGTAATTGAGTAATTGAATGCAGTAATTAATTACTTTTAAAAAGGAATTTTCAAATACTTTCTAACAAAGATGGCAATTCCCAATTACAATTACCGCATTTTGAAAAGTAATTCAATTCCAAGGCAAATACACAAAAAGGAATTTAATTAGTAATTTAATTAAAAAGTAATTAATTACTGCCCAGCTCTGTCTACAGGGAGATATTTTTTCAGGGGTCATGCTTCCTTTTCTCCTCCTGAACTTTTTTGCGGTGGGCCGCTGTTAGATTCTAAAATACAAATTGAGTTTTCTGTTTTATTTAGAATCTTTTAGTTCTCTTGCAGTTTTTTCGTATCTGCAACCGTTATCGAGAAAAAAAAGTATAAAAACGATTTTCTGTAATTTGCTAAACGAAATTTAAATTTTTAAAATGGTTTTAAACGTTAATTATGTGCTAATAAGTACACGGTAACAATTTATAGATTAGTTCAGGCACATCAGTTTTGAGTCATTATAATTTTTACCGCTACAATAACTTTCCAACACATACGAGGGCTGTTCAACATGTTATCTACTTGAAATAAAAATGAATTTAATGAAATTAAATATTTTTTGCCACTTGTAACTGTGTTCCGAACACTCCAACAGCTGATCGTTGCTTTCTTCGGCGAATGAACGCAGCTTGTTTTGGAAATTATTGCCGTGTAACGAACTGACGGACAGATGTTTGTTATCGCTTTTTGGCAACTAGCCGTTCACTTGTTCAAATATTTATAGTTTTGAATTGGTAAACAGTTGATTATTATTATTGTCTGGAAAAATAACACATGCTCGCGTTAGAACTTCACTCTGAATTTTTCTTGTGAAATAAACGCATTGTTATAGTTAGCGTTTGATTGACCAAGGTTCCAAGACATGTAAAACTACTGGATTACTTTAGTTAAAAAAATGATGTTTAAGTAAGCTATTTTGGATAAGTGAATCTTTGCGAAAAACTGCCTCCCCGTATTTCAGTAACTGCATATGCTGTAGAATTGGATAGCTAGCTGATATCTGCAGTGGTGCCCTCCCAATTATTAAAGGTAATGCCGATATGTTTAGATCTGATTCCTTGTAGATGAACAATCGAGGGCTGGTGAACCCCACTCGAACGCTGAGTTGGTCGCGAGCAAATCGGAGGCTATCTGGATCGTTGGCTTTCTAACACCGTTGCCTGTTTTAGCTCGGCTGTAGACCGTAACAAAACACCAATTAAATCAAAAAGAGAAAAAATATTGCAGTCGGCAATGCTTGAACCTACGCTGGCTCAGACGCTTTAACTGTTACACTAGGAACTCTACTTATCATGTAGGGTTATTGTTGTATTATGTACGGCAAGCTAACAACAGGAGAAAGTAGGCCCGATCGCGAACAAAGGAAGTTTATTTTGGTGACGATGAAGACCTGACGCACTCGGGCACAACATACATTTATGTATAAGGATTTTAGGGTTTGTAAAACTACTAAAACAATTAACGAAATGAACTCTAACTAAACATTTTATTTGAATTGTTTCATACCAATACTGTAAAAATTAGTTAACAGTTTTATAAAATAATAAATGTGTGCTGTTTTTGTTTTATAACGTCAAACTTCGCGCGCTTAGCCACCTGATTGATTTTTTCAACCTATCTCTTTGTAAGCCCAATGAAAAGCTTGCAAAAGACTGTATTCAAATCTACAAACATAAATAGGTTCGACTGGTTACTTTTTAAGTTGCAGTGGTTGAAAGAAACAGATGCACCGATATTTATCGATTTTCTTTTATGATATAGACATGCAAATTCAGTATCATGGTAAAAAGCTACAAGCATATTGACTGGTAAGAATAATAGATGCAAGAGTGCTGAGTGCTGAGGGCTATGCAAAATCGACAAAATTGAACAAAAATTACTTGAAAGTCCTCGAGGCAAGGCAAAGAGCACGCAATAAATTCTGAGTCGCATTTGTGAATCTGACTTCGATTAATATAAAGTGGTACTAGATTAAAGCAGTTTCATATTGTGGTTACGACACAGCATTCGTTTCAGTTTAATTACTCCGTTTATGAGGCGTTAGCTTACCAAATTATGTTGTTTATGAGGGTGGTTCTGAATCTAATCCTCCGAATGAAGTTAGTAAAATTCATAGCCTGCTTGGCATCACTGTTGAAAGCATTGGGGTGAAATTACTTTTGATAGAAAAATGTATAATTAGTTTTCTCCTTTAATAGGAATTAGCGTGTCAATAACTATAGTAAATGACAGATTGGCACTATGGAATCTAACGAAAATGCCATTTACGAGACTTGAGAGGTGGAAAAGTTAGAAGCAATGCTGGCTTAAAGGTGTATTGCTGAATGTAAACTTCCAATACAATTGAGGTTAAATAAAATCAGGTTCCTAAAATCCAAAATCACGAACATCCGCGGCTCCGTATTGAAATTTAGTGGGTTAGGTTTTTCATATACACAGGGTTTCTGAATGATACATTGTAATTTTGGGTGGATAGTCACCTACAAACAATAAGAAACTGAAACTAAATTGATACTAAGCAGATATAATTCCTGTAATAAAATTTCAGTATCACGGGATTAAATTGTTATGAAGCAGTATTGTCAATTATTTTCAATATTATGACACATAATGTATTGTATTTAATTTTAGTTTATGTTACCTTTATCCATATTCGTGTATAATACAATTTTTTTTCTATAGGAAGAACTTTAACAATTTCAAAAGAAAATAAGGAAAGTCAATCACATTTTAAAATCTCAGTAGGTTGCTAGGATAATACGAAGCTGTAATATTTAATTTAAATAAAAGTTAGAAAAATAAATTACTTTATCTACTCCAGTGGGATAAGTAAAGCATTACGTCACTCATTTGACACTATTTCAGTTAGGTAATGAAGCTCATTACACCACTCAGTTATGTAATGGTTTCATTACGCAACTGAGTTGTGTAATGACTTCATTACGTAACTGAAATAGTGTCAAATGAATGACATAATGACATTTGCCTACTAAAATATTTTTGAAAATGACAGATCTGATATTTCTCTTAATGCACTTTTCTCAATTTTAGGCCGTTGTAGATAAAATTTTGTACAATACATGTGTGATAATGCATCATTAATATACTTGTGTGCTTACATAACTCGTGCTACGCACTCGTTTGTAACTTACACACACGTATATTAATGATGCTGTTATCCCACTTGTATAGTAAATAACTATTTTTCTATAGCACATTTTAAAGTGTGCTTTTATCAACTCAAAACAAAAGGTCAAGTTTTACTTTAACAGCAAGGGTAGATAAAGTAGCACTTTAACATCAAGGATAGATAAAGTAATTTAATTTTCTAACTTTTGTTTAAATTAAATATGACAGCTTCGCATTATCGTAGCAACCCAATCTAGCTACTGACATTTTGAAATGTCATGGACTGTCTTTATTTTCTTTTGAAATTGTTAAAGTTCTTGCTATAGAAAAAAATATTGTATTATACACGACGATAAAGTTATTTCTATCCACTCTTGAATCATTAACGTCTCGACTTCGTCTCGACGTTAAACGATTCACTCGTGGATAAAATTTAACTTTATCGTCTTGTATAATAAATTACTATTATCTACTCTTGATGTTAAAGTGCTACTTTATCTACCCTTGCTGTTAAAGTAACACTTGACCTTTTGGTTTGAGTCTATTAAAGCACACTTTAGCATTTGCTATAGAAAACATATAATTTTAATGCGTCGTTATTAAACAAGTACACATCGTACTTAGACGTTAAATACGAGTATATTGATTACAAAAAGTCAAATAAACGTCAATGTCAATATCAATCGTCATTAAGGAACAGGAACCCTAACTTTGGCAACCCAGGCCAGAAAGACAACCATATATTTCAGAAATACCTATATCTAACAATGAAATTACGTATTTTGAAACATTTTATCTTTTTATACGTATAGTGATTCGATTATGACGTCATAAATCAAATAATATTGACAGTTTTGTTATAGGCTTTCTTTTAGAAGAGACCAAACTGAGTTTTTACTTCCCTCGTCTGAAAGTCAAAGGAAGTATTGTAATCACGAAAAAATCATCTTCCGATATTTCTTCAGATATTCACGTTTCAGGGTCCCTAGATGACGAAAAACATGCTTTCTCAATTCCGTCTGGCTGTCTAGATGTCTGTCTGTCTGTCTGTCTGGCTGTCTGTCTGTCTGTTGGCGGTATAACTCAAAAAATGTTTGTGGGGGGAAGACGATATTTTGCATACACATTATATATATATATATATACCTGGAATGAAACCGGGAAAATGTCAGACAAATATATATAGGGTGAACACCTTAAAAAAATAAAATGTTGTTTATTTTGCATTCAACCTAATAATAGATACAAGTAATAATTTGTACATTCTTACCAAAATGGGAGCCAAAAGATACAGAATAGATTTTTTACAATACAAAAACGAGACATAAATTAGCGTGTTAATTAAATATAACGGCTACGTAGAAATTCGAGAGGTCGGTCATCCGTGGCGCAGGTAGAAATTGCCCAGTCACTTACGATATCCCACTAAACGTTAGGGCTGCACACGCGGTCTGCTTGCCGATCGAATTCGACCATCGGTAACGTTTTTGTTTTATTTGAAAATTTATTAGAAACGTGAAGATATTTTTATTCCTAACTTAATTTGAATTTTAAAATTATTTAGTGTCACAGTGTCGACAAGAGAAGTTCTGGGGAAAGCCTTTTACAGATTTTACTTAAATAATATTAACGAAATGGAGAGAACGTGCCCTTAGAACAAACTTCATATTTTAATTATCTTGAATGCGACGAATGTTATGAAAAACATAAAGATATATACAACAAATGCTTAAATTGGCTATGTCGGACGCAGATTAAAGAACAGAAGAGCAGTTGGACTTGGAGGAATTTCGCCAGAATTAATAAAATACGGCTCCCATAAACTTCGTCGAATAATATAATGTCTGAAAAATATTTAAACGGTGAAGTAGTACCACCATAATGGAAAGAAAGCTGAATCACATCTATACATAAAAATCTGGTGTGCTACACGCACACAAATTCCTTTTACAGTGGTCTTATAATTAGCCAAAAATTTGATTTTTAATTTTTAAGCATTTGTTAAAAATTTTCAAAAATTACAAATTCTACAGACACCGTACAATATAAAGATTTAGTTGAAAAGACAAATTTTCTCTAAAATTTTAAGCCGAATTCAAAAATATAATAATATACCCGGTTTTCTATTTAAAATAGGAGTTAATAAACAAAAGAAAGAAAACAAAAGAAACTCATTTTAGAGGCATTAAACTGGAAAATCACCTATCTCACATCAATTCACATTAAAAATTTAATAAAAATGTAAAGTTTGAAAAAAATCATTAGAGCCGTTTTTGAACAAATCGAATAAAAACTGAAAAATCACAAGAGTAAACACCATACTTTCGGTTATGTGATTTTCTTCAAAAGCTTGCAACATTAAAAAATCACCTTGTATATCTTGATACTGTCTTAAGATAATGGAAAAGCAACTGTAGCAGAATGGGTTGTGAGGTATTCCATGACCAACTGATTTACAAAAATCTTGTGTGATACACACACATAATTTTCTTTTACAGTGATCATATAATTAGAAAAACATTTGATTTTTAATTTTTAAACGTTTGTCAAAAATTTTCAAAAATTACAAATATTACAGAAACTGTACAAAATCGAGAGTTAGTTGAAAAAACAAATTTTCTCTGAATTTTGTGCTGAATTCAAAAATGTAGTAATATACCGGGTGCTCTATTTAAAATAGGTTTTATTTAAAGTAGGTTAATAAAAAAAGAATAAAACAAAAGAAATCCAGTTTAGAGGTATTCAACTGGAAAATTACCTATCTCACATCAATAGACATTAAAAATGTAATAAAAATGTAAAGTTTGAAATAAGTTGTCAGAGCCGTTTTTGAAAAATCGAAAAAACACTGAAAAATCACAACACCATACTTCCGGTTATGCGATTTTCTTCAAAAGCTACTACTAACAGACAGATCAATGAACAAAAACTTGTAGTTTTTTGAGTTCAGGGGATTCTAAAACATGAAGATCTGTTGAAAACCCAATTTCGAATTTTTGAGGCGAATACAATACTCCTTTTATTGTAAAAGGAAGTAAAATAGGAGCGAGAATATATTAGGCATGAGATATTCTAAAAATCATTTCTTTTAAAATAATCTCAAAGTATGTCACAGTGTTGTTAATTGGTGGAGAATAACTGTCTTTAAGATACGAATATATTATAGCATAATGCAGAAATCCAGTTTCAGAACTCTCAAACGATCCGAAAAAGAAAAATATTCTAGTGTTTTGATTGTACTCTCCATATTTAACGTTTATGTGTAACATTAGCTTTCTAAATAGAATTCGGAAGTTTGCGAGAGGTTGCCCTGTTAATGTATAAAGTTTAAGATTGCTTTAAAAAGAGCGACTATAAAATTAAACGTTAAGAGTAAGAGTACTTAAACGGACCTGCATGGAAGATAACTAAGACA
>OW679196.1:167508612-167547184 GCA_940337035.1 Agriotes lineatus | reverse complement strand
TAAATAACTACCAAAATAACATTTGAAACATCAAATTCGTTGAAGTTAATAATGTAATCTTGATATAATTTAGGAATAATCTGAGTACTATAATAGCAGATTTACCCAAATAAAAAACGCAACTTAAGAACTAATTTAACAGTGCCTAAGTGAAATATCAGAACTACCAAAATAAAATGTCAAACATCTATTTCGCGTGAGTGAAAAACGTAACCCTGAGCTCGTTAAGAAAGAACATGAGTACTAAAACCACATTTAAAACCTGTGATTTACCCAAGTGAAATACAACCTATGAACTAATTCAAGGGTAGGTTGAATAGCATTACTACCAGAATAACATTTGAAATATCTGATCCACTTGAAGAACGAAGATAAAAGTAAGTGCTACAGCAGCATTTAAAACATTTGTTCTAAGAGAAGTACTGAAATAAAACTTGAAACATCTAATTAATACGAGTTTAAAACGTAATTTTAAATTAATTCGTAAATAAAAGAAGTATTAGATCTATTAAAATCTTATTTACGCGCAAATAAGACACAGTCTGTGAACTAATTTGAAAGTTCCTTATCGGAACTGAATAATGTTTGAATAATGTAATTAATAAAAAATCTGGTGTGATACACTCACACAACTTCCTTTTACAGTGATCTTATAATTAGTCAAAAATTTCATTTTTAATTTTTAACCATTTGTTAAAAATTTTCAAAAATTACAAATTCTACAAAAACGGTACAAAATCGAGTGTTAGTTGAAGAGACAAATTTTCTCTAGAATTTTAAGGTGAATTCAAAAATGTAATAATATACCGGGTGTTTTATTTAAAATAGGAGTTAATAAAAAAAATAGAAAAGAAAACAAAAGAAACCCACTTTAGAAGTATTCAACTGGAAAATCACCTATTTCACATCAATACACATTAAAAATGTAGTAAAAATGTAAAGTTTAAAAAAAATCGTTAGAGCCGTTTTTGAAAAAATCGAAAAAAACTGAAAAATCACAAGAGTAAACACCTACTTCCGGTTATGCGATTTTCTTCAAAAGCTTGCTGTCTCATCTACATAGTACACAAAACTTATATATGAAGTTTCAATGCCATACCTCTTTTCGTTTTTGAGATATTCTGTTCACAGACACACAGACACACAGACACACAGACAGACACACAGACACACAGACCAATGAAAAAAAAATATGTTTTTTGGGATCAGGGGACTCTAAAACGTGAAGATCTGTTGAAAACTCAATTTCGAATTTTTGGGGTGAATCCAATACTTCCTTTATAGTAAAAGGAAGTAAAAACGCAATTTTGAGCTAATTTAGGTGTAGGCTAAATTGAGCAAAAAATGCAACCTGAGCTACTTTAGTGAAAAGCACAACCCTTAGTTAACTGGGGTATAAGCTGCGAATAGAAAAGCTCGATACTCCTGCAGTCGGGATGTCAGCCTGGCTGACGACTAATGAAAATTTGGACACGTCTTCTTATGCCTGGACCTGAACGAAGCAATTTTTGTAGAATCACAAACCCTATTTGTCACCATGGAGTGAGCCTATGTATTTTACCTATACCGACGAGTTATCACCATCCTTCTTAATAGAAAACATAGGTGTTTTCAATTTTTAATATGAGTTTTGTATGGAATGAAAAGCACCACCGTGCAACGAATAAAATAAGTCCAAGGGTTACGGGGCACTTTTGTCGAGTAGGAGCCGAAAAATTGGATGCTGCGACGCTAAAAAAGCAACAGCGCCGATTTGATTTGCAATATTATTTGCAAATCACATTAGAGTGTCGTCGGGGAGCACAAAAGGAAAAATTGAACTCCCAATTCCTTCCATGCATAATAGATCCTCCAAATCTGCTTTGCGCGTCTCCTGCGTCCTCCGCGGGATTGCAACACTTTGTTGTCATAAACATATTTCCATTAGGCCGAATGTGTTGCTTCCTATTTTTCTTGTCGCCCCCGCCCCGCGGTTTGATAAGCCTGAAATATGGCATTTAGGTTTATCCCTTTAAGGGCAAATTTTGTGCTGCAATATGTTATGCTCCACGTTTGTTCCGATGCGCGGCTTGCGTCGCTTATGCCCTGGTTTGGTTGTGATTAATTTTTTCATAATTGTTCTTCCGCAGGCTCATTCAAATCTCTGCGCTAATTTTCTTTTAATGGACTTTCAAGCTTGATTTATCACGATGCGGGTACTGTGATCAGCTGGATGTAACTGAAGAGCCTCTTCCAGATTGCTGGTTAAATGCTGAGAACGTTTCTTTCACCAATACAATATGTAAAAAAAATTAAATGATTAAATTTTCGATTAAACTTCGAAGACGAGTATAAATTTAAATACTTTTAGTAGATATCTGTGATTTGCTCGTAATCAAAGAACTGATTCATATGTGTAAAATGAATCACAGTCCGGCAATGATGCGGGGGTGTTGCAAGGTATTTCTAAAAGTATGCCAGTTAAATAAATATTGAGTATATAAAAGTTGTAGGTGCGAAGGTGGTGTACATTACTAAAATAGTGTTGATTATACAGAGTAGCCCAAAAAAGGGTGCCGAATCGAACTGATTTTTATTTAAATGGAATGTTCTATATTTGGGTAGCTTAAAAGTTTTGCATTTAAATAGTACTCATTTTCATAGAAAGTTGTATGAGTCTAATGTCAATTGTTTTGGAGATTATTAACGATTTTATACAAAAAATCTGAATTTCAGGCGGCTGCTGCAAGTAACAGAAAACAACTGAATGAAAGAAAATGTTACCAAAAACTTATATTTTTCTTGAACTACCTTTTAAATGTAACATGGTGGATCTGGGTATTAATGCTACGTAGGGTGCTCAACATTTACAAATTTAATAATTTAGATTTTTTTCAAATAGAACGCCCTGTATATTTTTGTATTTTTGAAAAGCCC
This sequence comes from Agriotes lineatus, assembly GCA_940337035.1. Classification (NCBI taxonomy): domain Eukaryota; kingdom Metazoa; phylum Arthropoda; class Insecta; order Coleoptera; family Elateridae; genus Agriotes; species Agriotes lineatus. The sequence goes on along the minus strand of OW679196.1, from coordinate 167,544,268 downwards.
CTTTAATTAGCTTTCATGTGATATGTTATTTAATGACTGTAAGTTCAACTGTTTTTGAGATAAGTGTGTTTGAACTTAAAAAAGTAATTTAATCTCCTAAATATACTTTATTTCAAGGGATAACAACAAACGCCGTTAAAATAATGATTTAAACACTTGAGTTCTCTAAGAATAAAAACACAAAACCAAATTTAGAAAATATAAATCCAGTCAGTGATGATACAAGGAATAATAAACACAAAAAACGATAAATGCAAAAAAAAATCAGATTTACAAAATTTTCTAAACTTAGTTTTATCTTTTGTTTGCGGAGCTTACAGGTTTAAATCATTATTTTAATGGAGTTTCTTTGTTATCCTTTGAAATAAAGCATCTTAAGAGACTTGAATTGTTTCTTATGCTCAAACACGCAATTAAATTTACATATAAAAAAGAGCTTTTAAAAAATACAAAAATACATTTGAAAGAAATTGGAGATTATTAAATTGCAAATATTAAGCACCCTGTATAACATTAATACTCATATCCACCATTTTACTCTCTGAAGGTAGTTCACAAAAAACATAATTTTTTGGTAACGTTTTCCTTGATTCAATAGTTTTGTGTTACTTACAGCAGCCACCTGAAGTTCGCCATTTTTTTTGCATAAAATCGTTAATATCTCCAAAACAATTGGCATTAGACCTATACAACTTTATATCAAAATTATTACTATTTCAATGCAAAGCTTTTAAGATACCCAAATATAGGGCATTCTATTAAACAAAAGTAAGTTTGATTTGCCACACTTTTTTGAGCCACCCTGTATAATCAAAACTATTTCAGTAATGTGAACCACCATCGTACCTACAATTTATATACAGGGTGTTGAAAAAAGGTCGGATATTTTACCCACTTAGAGATTTCATCAATATAAACAAATATGTCGTAATAAACATGGGTCCGGAAACGCTTCGTTTCCGAGTTACAGGTTTTTTAAAAATCCGTTTTTTACGTTATCTAAAAACGCTTTGAGCGATTTGAATGAAATTTTTACAGTTTGTTTATAACTGTATGAGGTATCTTTTGGACCTATTACAATTGATGTAGTAATTCCAGGGGCGTGCCCAGGAAGCATATCGATTAGGTTTTTTTCACAAAGAGATGTTTTGCAATTATTATATTTTTTGTTAATAAAGCACCTAAAAATGCAACTTTTTTGTCTCTTGAGATTTTTTTAGATATCGCTTCGTTTTCAAGAAAAAAATTAAAGCCCATATTTTTGCACGACAAAAGACAAACACTAAAATGCTTCAATATCTAAAAACCTCTTAGCCGATTTTAGTGAAACTTTGAAGGTACTAGTGCTATTAATGATCATGTTTTGGCACACTCAGATTTAAATTATTTATTCCAGGGGCGGCTGGTTTTTTTTTAACTTTAACGATCCGTATCATGTTTATTAGGACTTTTTTGTTTGTATTGACGAGATTTATAAGTGGGAAAAATATCCGACCTTTTTTTCAACACCTTGTACACATAACATTTATGTAACTTTTATAGTTTTCCCGTAAGGGGTTGCTAGTCCCCTATCGGGCGCCTCCCCAGGTGGCGGATAGGGGAAAGCCTCCCAGATATGGGTGGTACCTGGGAAATGAAATACCAGGGGCGGACCAAAACTAGCATGGCATAGGGAAGCAGCTATGTCATTAATGAGTCAAGGCTGCACAAGGATAACTTCTCAACAGGCTTGTCATCATATATTTACAGGCGACCATCACGTTATGATTAACTCGGCTGTAGTGCTGCGATGAGGAAAGCAACGGGAAACTACCTCATTATACTCCCAAGAGAAATCAAAATGGCATGTAATGATAGATTGAGAATATGTACTGATCATGGACTCGGAAACCAAGATCCGGCAGGGGAAGAGCGCAGGGCTTCCCAGGTCGTCAACCAGCGAAATCCCTGTGCAATAAATAAGGAAGCCACCTTAAAAATAAACCGGAAGACCATGGAATGTTAGAACAATGTTCCAAGCAGGAAAAATAAATAATGCCATCCAAGAAATGACTAGACTCGGAATTGATATAATGGGCATCAGCGAGGTGCGGTGGTCCGGTACAGGTCTATGTACAATCAAAGATCATAAAGTTTACTATTCTGGAGACAAGAATGACCAAACACGGAGTTGGTATAATATTATCTAAAGAAATACAACAATATGTTACAAATTTTACACCAATCTAAAAAAGAATGCTAGTTATTCAATTGGACAGCAACCCAGTGAAATTAAATATTGTTCAAGTATATGCTCCTACCGCCGATAAACCAGATGAGGAAATAGAAGAATTCTATATGACACTATCTGATATACTCAAGCAATTTAATAAACATGACATGATAATAATCATGGGAGACTTAAATGCTAATATCGGGAAAGGTAAAAGCGGTGAACTTATCGGTGACTATGGTTTAGGCACAAGAAATGAACGAGGGGAAAGATTAAAGTTATTTGTAGAAGAAGAGTGTACGTAATTCTTAACACCTTTTTCAAACTTCCACCACGGCGACTATATACATGGGTCTCACCACAAGACCGATCTGGTAACACAGTTAGAAACCAAATAGATTATATATTAGTGAACAAAAGATGTCGCAATAGTTGCCTGCCAGTAAAGACCCTGGCGCCAATATATACCCGAATCACTGTCCCCTAGTGGGAAGATTTAAAACCAAACTCAAGAAAGTTAAGAAAAAAATAAGTAGAAAACGATGGACCGTGAGGAGGTTGAAAGAACAAGGAATAAGCGAAACTATGGCAAAATTAATAAATGAGAAGCGCAAAGACATACAGGAAACAAACAATACAGAAAACATTTTGGAAAAGTTATGCGAAGATTTTAACAACATTGGGAATAAATACTTGGTGGATAAATATGAGAAAAGAAAAAGCTGGATGACAGACAAGATACTAGAACTTATGGAAGAAAAATGAAAAACAATGAAATAAGTTACAGAAGCATTCAAAGACAAATAAGAAGGGAAATAAGAACAGCAAAGGAAGATTGGCTTAAAATACAATGTGAAGAAATGGAAACTCTAGAGCAAAAACACGACCTATTTAATTTGCATAAGAAAATCAGAGAAACAGCTGGAGTATACAAATCCAATACAACCGGGAATTTACATAATAAGGATGGGAAAATTATTACCGACAAAAAAGAAAAAATGGGAACATGAAAAATGTATATTTCCGAACTTTTGATGACGATAGATCAGACCAACCTCCAAAGTTCAAGAATATAGATAGCCTGAGAATAACAATAGATGAAGTCACAAAGGCAATAACACAACTTAAAGACGGTAAAGCTCCAGGGCCAGACAATGTCCATATTGAATTTCTCAAGTTATTTGACGCAGAAGGCATTCAGTGGTTAGCAGAAATATTTAACAAGATATATTCTAACGGAGAAATACCAAAAGTATGGCTTAAGTCTACATTTATCCTGCTACCTAAAAAATTAAACGCCAAGTACTGTAGTGATTTTCGAACTGTCAGTTTAATGAGTCACCTTCTAAAACTCTTCCTGAAAATAATACATCAGAGAATTCTCAAAGTGTGTGAAGAACAAATCAGTCGCACACAGTTCGGCTTCAGGAATGCGATGGGAACAAGGGAAGCTCTATTTAGTATCCAAGTACTTTTTCAAAGATGTAGGGACGTTGATTGCGATATTCATGCCTGCTTTATCGATTATCAAAAAGCTTTTGATAATGTACGGCATAACAAACTTATCAAGATACTAAAAGAAATTGGTTTGGAAGATAGAGATTTAAGGATTATAAGAAACTTATACTGGAACCAAACATCTTCCATACGCATTCAAGAAGAGAACTCCGAAGATATTGAGATCAAACGAGGTGTCCGACAAGGGTGTGTGTTATCACCGATGCTTTTTAATGTATACTCAGAAAGAATTTTTCAAGCGGCGTTAGAAGACAATGACATTGGAATCAAGATCAATGGCGAGTATCTAAATAACGTAAGATATGCGGACGACGCAGTAGTGTTTGCAGATAGCCTAGAAAATCTACAAGAACTAATGAACAGAATAGTAGAATCCAGTCAGACAAAGGGACTTTCACTTAATTTAAAGAAAACAAAATATATGGTAATCTCTAAAAGTAATAATCATCCTGGCCAACTTATAATGAATAACCAACCAATAGAAAGAGTGCAAAAGTACATATATTTAGGAACAACAATTAATGAAAATTGGGACCACTCATTGGAAATAAAAAGCAGGATAGAAAAATCCAGAGCCGCATTTCTGAAGATGTCAAAAGTATTCAGATGTCACGATTTATCTTTACCAACCAAAATCAGACTATTGAGATGCTACGTCCTTTCGGTATTGCTATATGGAGTATAGTCTTGGACCTTGACCGAGGCTTCTTGTAAGAAACTTGAAGCATTTGAAATGTGGCCATACCGACGTATTTTGAAAATCCCGTGGACAGATCATACCACTAATCAAACTGTTCTTGAAAGAATGGGTAAAGAAAAAGAACTGATAATAAAGATAAAACGCGTAAGCTGGAATACTTAGGGCACATTATGAGAAATGGACAGCGATATGAGCTCCTTCAACTGATTCTTCAGGGAAAGGTGGAAGGAAAGAGAGGCCTTGGGAGAAGAAGAATATCGTGGCTGAAGAACTTGAGAACGTGGTTTAATACAACAACGGTCGGACTCTTCAGAGCTGCGGTGGACAAAGTACGAATTACCGTAATGATCGCCAACGTCCGGAACGGATTGGCACGTTTAAGTACTTAATAATTGGCTTTCGTTCATCTACTGTTGAAGATTTACAAGGCAAAAATTCCATTTAAAAACATAAAACCCAGAGAACCGTCTCAAATTAAAAAGGCAAATTGAAGGCATTAATAGTATACTATGTAATTAGGAGGAAAAGTGATATTTGTGTGGCGAGACCGGATCGTACAAGTGCGGGCGAGGCACACAAAGCCACTTTACTCGGAAGAGCATATGCTATTTTATTTTCAAACGTCTGAACTAATACAATAAATACATATTTAAAAAATCTGGTGTGCTGCAGTCACACAACTTCCTTTTTTGCATAGCCATCATGAAAGTCGTCGTATTAACGAAAAATCGTATTGAAAATAACACTTTTTGAAGCATTATCGTGAAAAAAGTACACTTTTTTAAACTATTTTATTGAAATGTCAATTTGATAGTTGTAAATTCCGAAGTCCTTTTCGACTAAATTTCGAGTTACAAGAGATCACTATGCAAAAAAACTACCGGTACAACACGGTTTGAAAGTCCCTTCTTTCATTTATTTGCTTGATTAACTTGGGCTTCGCCCTCGTTAATCCAACTGCAAATTCATGAAAAAAAGTATAACTTTCAAAACTAGTTGTACAAATTACTATTACAGTGATCTCATAAATAGCAAAAAATTTGATTTTAAATTTTTAGCATTTGTCAAAAATTTTCAAATATTACAAATTCTACAGAAACCGTACAGAATAGGGCGTTTGTTGAAGCGACAAATTTTCTCGAAAATTTTAATACGAATTCACAAATTTAATAATATACCGGGTGTACTATTTAAAATAGGAGCTCATTAAAAAAAGGGAAAAACAAAAGAAAATTATTTTAGAGGTATTCAGCTGGAAATTCACCTACCTCTCATCAATGCACATGAAAAATCGTTGGAGTCGTTTTTGAAATATACTCGAAAAAAATTGAAAAATCACAGTAGTAAATATATTACTTCTGGTTATGCGATTTTCTTCAAAAGCTTGCTGCCGCATCTAGATAGTACATAAAACTTATATATAAAGCTTCAACGTCACATCTTTTTTTGTATCAAGTTTTGATCTTATTGAAACGACTGAAAATTTTTGTTTATCAAAAGTTAAATTTGGTTTACCAGATCGTTGCTGATCATAATGAAATTCAATCTCGTTGAATGGATCCCGTCCAATTAATTTGATTTCTCCAAAACGACTTTTAGTGCATTAAAACGAATAATTATTTAGGTTATATAAAGTTTTGTTTGGTAGGCTTTTATTTCGTTCAAATAACTTTACAATGTATTAAAATGGCTTTCCTTCCCGGTAAATTGACCCTCACTCATATGGAATTGATCTTCATTCTCGTTTAAGAAAAGAAAACTTATAAAAACGTCTGAATTTAAAATTCTATAAGTAATTTTTTTAGTTTGGGTATTAATGTAATTTCGTCGACTACATCCTACTTAAGGGTATTGAACAAGACTTAATTCTACATTTAAAGCCTCCACACGCAAATACTTTACGCCGTCAATAGGAGTATTCTTTTCCTTCTATAAATCTACGTTAGTTAGAAAAAAAATGAATGTGAGTGACACACTGCTTTTCGTAAAAAGTGAATTACGTTGGAACCAGTCAACGTAGAATTAAAATTTTTGTTGTATTGTTAAGCTTATGAAAAGTATTTTGTGGGCACCTCATTTAAAAACCAAATTTAGAAGTTAAATGAACTTTAAACGTGTTGTTCGACCAAAACATTTACAAAGCGAACAAGAAACATTACAAAAACTATTTGTTATAATGATGATTACGTATTAAATTTTGATAAATTTATTCCTAAGGAGGTTACTTCTGCTGATATTTTTGTAGTTACTTCTAATTTGAGGCAGTCGAGATAATATGTTGTATAAAACATGTGTGATAATGCATCATTAACATACTTCCGTGCTTACATAACTCGTGCTACGCACTTGTTTGTAATTTACACACACGTATATTAATGATGCACTTATTCCACTTGTATAGTAATAGTAATATAACACAACAAGTTTAGAAAAGTAAAGTTTTACTAAACGAATATAGCTTGATTGAATACGAGCGAGCGAGTAACTTAAAAAGCCATATAAGTTTAGAAAAACTACTTTTCTTACGAAATGTGTATTCTATTTTTTCGCATTTTGTATTAGTATTTATAAACAAACATTTATACAGAAGCATTATACCACATGTCCATTAAAAAAGGCGGGTGTGGAAATTCAAACGTATTAATAATATGTTGGTGGCACTGTAAGTCTATGGCAAATATGAGGTTAGCAGGTTAGGTTTTCCGTTAGTTTTGACACAAACTGACACAAAACCTAACCTGCTAACCTCGAATTTGACGGTGACATTACCATATAGTAAAGTGAAATTTCTATGCACCAAAGTGCCACTTTATTAATCGATTTTGAATTTAGTAAAATAGCACATTATTATACAAAATGCCAAAAATAACTATTAAACGATTGTCAATCTGGTGAAATGTTGAATTTAATGAAACTTGACTCATTAAAAGAATTCTGCTCACTCGTTTTGATTCTGCTCAAAACGATTATTATTATATTATATTAAAATGTTGAGTGTTTTTGTCAATTGAAACGTCAACAACACCATTTTTATGTTATTTCGATTTAATTCTATCGGTTAAAGCTTATTGTAAAGACTTTATACGATAACATTTCCTTTCAACGATTTTTATTTCTTTAAATGTATTAGATTCCGTTTTCTCAAACTTTGATTTTGTTAAAACGTGTTTTAAATAGTACTAGGTCGACTTTTAATCTTGATTACACAATTTTAAATTAATATCGTTAAAATTGATCTAGTTAAATAATTATCAGTCCCGTTAAATATTTTTTATCTCGTTTAAGGAACTTTATAGTTCTTCTCTTACTTTTACTTTGTTTAAAGTGTCCTAAATCTTGTTTAAATAACGTAGCCTTTAATATCATTAAGACAACTGCTAAAAACATCGTTAAAAGTTAGCAACGATAATAGATATAATAGTAATCTTGATGTTGCAACACAGTAGAAATCTATGAAAATGAATGACAAATTGCATTTTAAAATAAATAGCGATTTAAACTAAACGATAACAACTCGTTTAGCCGGATTTTACCTCGTTAAAATGCTGTTTAAAATTTGTTAAAACGGCTTTTATTGCCGTTAGGAGAACCCTACACTTTTTTGGAGTGATTTTTATTCTCGTTTTGGGTTATTTTAATTATTGTTGAAATTATATTTGGATGCCAACAATGATAACCTTTAAAGCATGTTGGAATCACTTGTAATCTCGTTAAAAACACAATTAACCGATTAAAGCTTGTTTAAATGATTCAGTATTACTGACAATATTTTAGTTCAAACGATTTCTATTTTTTTAAGATACTGTATTCGGTTTAATTATATTTTAGTTTCGTAAAAGCGATTTTCAAACAATTAAATGTCTCTCTAGCTCATAATATGGTTTTAATCTCACTTAAGTGACTTTATAACTCTACTTTTACTTTTACTTTGTTTAATATACTCTCTATCAGGTATAAACGATGGTTAGTCTTTTTAAAACGACTTTCATCTCATTAAAACAACTACTAAGATCATTAGTACACAGAAAATAGCAACAGAGTTTAAATCTATTGCAGTTAAGACAACTGATAACAATGTAAGGTGAATATTAATTTAGACTAGACGCTAAAAGCTCGTTTAAAGGGTTCTTGTTTCGTCAAAATAACTAATTCTAAAATGCAGTAATGAAGCTCTTAACGATATTAAAATGAATTTGGTTAATGGTGTATAACAACACCGATGAAGATAACATTATTTTACTCTGTTTAAAGTGCTCTGAATAATATAAAAACGTTTAGTTCGGTTAAAGCCACTTTAGTTTCATTAAAGCAATTGTTAAAAACGTCGTTTAAAATGAACTAAGATCATAAGTACACTAAATGTAGTAACAGAAAGGTTAGATTCCAACTATGCCCTATAAGATCTCCTAAGCTCAGTATTCGATACTATCTAAATATATAGTGTACACATTAAAGAGAAGCAGAGGTGTACATAAATTCAATTAAACAACAAAAAGACGGAAATGCTATACATACAACTCTAATAAAAACGAAAGAAAAGGGAAAATCTTAGAAGATTTGGCATATTTCTACGAAGGTGAATGCTAGTACCATAGATTTTGCTTGAGTAAATTTACTTTACTACCAATATAGTTTTGATCATAACTATGTTTTTCTATGAAATAACATATTATTGGACATTAAACAATGTCTCTATATGACAACATAATTATATGGGATATACATATGTAAGCGATTATGAAATAACCAGTAACCATTTATAAAAATCCGATAACTTTTCTTATTGTGTTGTATTATCTGTAACCTCATTTATTTTGCGGTGTAGAGGCTGGTGCTTTATACGCTTGCATCAGACATTGGAATAAAATCTAGAAAATGCCGTATTACGTTGCGCTGTATACCCTGTGTTCAAAACGAAATTACATAAGGGTTGACCATGGAAATTAAAAGTAAAGTAAACAGGGAGCTTTAGAATTCATTAACTGTCATTGTTGTTGTTGTGAAAAGTTTTTATTATAATATAATATGGAAATTCTAGTTTGCTGTCTCTAAAGCTTGCTGTTGAGAATAGTTTGATTTTCATGGTCAACTCTTATGTAATTTATTTTTGAACACATGGTAGTTGCATATTCTTGCTATTACAACATTTAGAAATGAAACACGAAACCAATAAAATCTACGATAATGACGTAGGAGTTGAGGGTTACTCTATAAAAATGCTGCCATGAGAATGACATTTTGCAGTACGAGCTAGGGACGAGTGATACTACCGTCTCAGTTCAATATGGGCCATATGATAGAAAAAGACATTAATATTGCTTAAACGTCAATTTACTTAAATTCATATGCTGGAATTCGACACATTCAGTGTCGGTGCCGTAAATTGACATTTTCGGAGCTAAAGATGTGTTTGGCAAAGTCCAATTTCGCGACGGAAGTTAAAGCTGCAAAGTAATGGTGTGCTCGTGCACATTTTTACATTACCAGGACCATTAGAATTATTAGTGTTAGCTTAAAGACCGCCTTCTGCCTGAGCCTTTTATCTCAAAACAAATAAGCTTTGCGTGGGCTATAATTCTAAAGGCGTCGCAGAACAGGAGCACCGAGATGATAAGATTCTAAATTAAACGCACACCTCCATGAAGTAATTTTTTAGCTACACGGCCTCACGACACAATTACTAAATTTTCAACTATCGTAGTTAGGTAGGAATTCGTCGTAAGTTATATTTTTTATCGGAAGGTATAAAGACATTCTGCACCAGGATTTATGCCAAGCAGAAAGTAGGACATAATTTAATGCGCAATATTTTTTAGTAATGCTTAAATGGCGTGGTAGTCGCGATGACAGTGTTTTGGAAGTATTTCGAGTCTCGTTTGTCAATATTTCTAAAACGTAATTAAAAATCTAGTCATTTCCTCATTTTTCAGGACTAACTAGGAGTTCATTCACCTGAGGACGGGAGTAGATCAAAGCTCCCGAAACGTCGTGTGATAAATACTCGAGGCAGTGGAAAAAGTCCGATAAAACATATCATTTCCCCATTTTATATAACTGTTTACGATGATGCTCCTTATTTTTCACATCGAGTTGTCTTAATCCGAATCGTTCGAGAAGCTGAATATCGTGTTACCAGAGTTCCTTTTTAACTTCAGCAACTTTAGAATGTCAGTTTCAGGGGAACAGCTCCTTTCAGACGCCCTTCGGTAATAATAGCGGCAGTGAAACATTTTTATTTCGAGCTTGTTATCATTCTTAAGTTGCTGGAAAATGATTTTTAATCAAATCGAAGAAGACCCAGTTCCATTGTTTCTGCAAATTAATTTCCCTGGTTTCCAAATGCTTTTTTTACTTTCGAATTTTCTTGCGGCTATTTCCTAATGAGGAGTTAAATATGATCATTAATTATTGGAGGTCTATAAACTGATTTTTGGAATTTAAAGTTAATTTGAGAAGCTACAGCACAAAGATCGCGGAAATAACAAATTCTGTGGAAGATGGAAAAGCTATGTTGGAATTTATTAACTGCAAACCTATTTTGTTATGTCTTTTCGCTGTTAACGTCTTCGGGGGGCTCAAAGAATGACAACTACGTAATTGTTTTCTTACTTTAAGAAATACAAACATCACAGAGCGCCAGCTCAGGTGATTAAGGTGGATGAGAAAAAACCGAGAACTTTATGCAGTCTTATTTTTCATCTCTTTCAATGTTTAACCCATTTTGTTTTACACTTGTAATTACTCGCGGGTAGGTGAACTTTGAACAAACCGTCTCGTACACCTTAATATTTGAATAATTAGTTGTCCTTTTTACACGGGAGCTAGCTCAGTAAACATGGAATTCTCTTAATATCTCAGTTAGTGGCTTATGAAAGACCACTATCTGCTAACACGTAAACCTGGTTTTCCTTGTAGTGTTGTCAAACTGAAACTGACTTTAAAACAACACACAAGGAAAATCAATTTGTTTACATCATCTGGTAACTTTAAAGGACAAATAAAACAAATCAAAAATACAAAGAAAACACAAATTGAATTAAAGAAAACACAACTAAAATAAAAGAATATCAAATAAAAACACTATTCGATCCTAATACAAGATATGTGCGAAAGATGTATCTACACGTGTATAAATTTAAACTTGTCAAACACCCATAAACGATTATTAAATAACGGTATCAAGATAAAGTTGGAAGCCGGACCTGTTTAAATTCACGTGCAAGGTACACATTATTTGCAGGTGAAACACATCTCCTCGCGCTCGCAAAAGCTCGCAGCTGAACGTAAACTTTATCAAGCTGGACCCGAAAACCCTACCTGGAACTCGACTCCATATCTTTGAAAACAGGAGGTCTTCAATTGCATCACCTGCTCCACCGATTGCTAACTTGGGCGCCGCTTGTCTGAGTGACGTAAATGATGCCCCTCTTGTTTGCAGCGTACATCAACGTCTTTAAATGGACGCTTTGGATTACCTGAAATAGAGCACCAATGGTGTACTTACTTGTACACGTTGAATAATGCGTTCAATTTTAATATAAACGCTGAAGGAGACGTCTGTTCCAGCAAACCTTGTTTTGTAAACTCCGCAAGAACTAATATGCAGTTATTCACTCACTGTTAGGTTATTAAAGCAGCTTGTGTTTACTTAGCTCTTCGTATGGAAAAATTCAATTAACCGTCGGCCATCGCACTAGGAGGCGAGCATGTACTCACCTGTGCAAAATCCCGAACCTTCTGCCCGCTTGTTCGTAAATTCTGCCGGTGTTTCCTCGCCCAGCGGTATGCTGTGCGTTGTATTTATTCCGACACAAACACAAATTTTAATTCACAATGCTTTCATTATTCAGGAATGTCTTGTCCAACATTCATAATTCTAAAATGCAATATTAAATGTAACACATAGGAACATAGTTGGCTTGGCTTTTAACTGTAAAAACAAACAGCCGGTCCGTTACACTCTTTCATACCATTCGGCAGCAACTTTTTTTCTGCTTTCAAGCGGAGTCGTGGCAATTCACTACCTCATGCGAAGAAAGCCACAACCTTTTTGCCCATTTTCTCGATATATGATTTTTTATTGTTGATGTTACTGTTGATTTCTTTTTATTTTCGAAATCGTAGTGGTAGATCCATGATTCATTACTAATTCATCATCATCAGGTTGCAATCCCAAAGATTATATCCCTCCATTCTAAGTGAAAAATGTTAAACCATTTCTCGATGTGAATTACTCTTGTTTTTCTCTCTCTCTCTTTGGTTATTTCGTTCAATACCTCCTGTAAGCTTTCTTCGTTACCTTCTTCCACGGATTCTTTTTCTAAACCCCTCTCTTCCATTTTTGTATGCCCATTGGTTTTTAATCATGGGTAATTGCGCCCCACCATCTACATTTTGATCTTCTGAGGTATGTTGCTCTACATGGTTTAAACTCCATTACCCATCTTTAAAATTTTGTACTTCTTGATTCACGCAACAGGAGGCTTGAGTGTTTGGGATTTGATGGATTGCAGCATAGCTTCTCTCGCAATCTTGTCTTCTATTTCTTTGTTCATTCAGTTGCTCCTAGAACAACCTTTAGTGCTTTCTTTTCAAACGACTTCAATGCCTTTTCTTCTTTTATTTTGCTTAATTTTGTACTAATGAATCATAATTATTAGACTCCAATCCGAAGGATTTTATTCCCATCTATAAAAAAGGTTTAATGAATTTTTTGAGGTGCATTATCTACTCCCGTTTTTCTCTCTTTCTTTGTTGTTACTTTGTTCAACTATTTGCTTTTGATTGCTTCTATGATAACCTAGTATTTTCTATTGAAACTTTCTCAATACCTCGTTTTCACTTATTTTGAATGATGATTTATCATCATTATTCAGCTCCAATCGGAAGGATTATATTCCAGTTTATAAAGAATGATTAATCTGTAACTCAAGATGGATTATCTACTGCTGCTTTTCTCTCTTTGTGGTTACGTCGTTCCACTCGTGGTGAAATTAATCGTGATCCGTTTTCTCTTTCCAAGTTTTTCTTTCCTTAACTGGACCCCTCCCTTCCATTTTTGTACTCCCATTGCTGCTTTTCAGTTCTATATAGTTGCGTTCCATGATCTGCACTTTGATATACTACGGAATCTTTAATAAAGGACTCAACTCCGCTATCACCCTTAAGATCTTGTTCACTTCTGTAAGTAAGATTTGAGTTTTGAGATTTGATGGATTGCACCATATCTTCCTCTTTAGCATCTGCTTCTATTTCACTCTTTATTTTTCTTCCAATTTCGCTTCCGTTTTTAATTGCTCCTAGGATAACGTTTAGTATTTTTGTATCAAACCGCCTCATTATTATTATTAGGCTATAATCCTTCTAAAAAGAAGGTTGAATTTCACGATATGGATTACTTCTCTATTCTCTGTATGGTTACTTTTTACAACTCTTGGTGTGATCTAGTTTTCTCCGTTTTCTATGTGCATGGCTTCTTCTTTTAACTGGACCATTCCTCCATTCTTAGATGCTCATAGTTGCGTTTCACCACCTGCACCATAGTCTGCCGCGGTTATCTTCTTCTACGTGGTTAAAAAAAATCGTTTTGCTTCTCATAACGTGACTGAATTAGTAGCTTCTTTGGGACTTATATCTTCCTGCTCAATTCTTGCTTTTATTTCATTGCTTATTTTGCTTCTATTTTCTTTTTCGTATTTAATGGGTGCTAGGATAATATTTGGCATTTTACTTAAAATTTTCTCAATTCCTGTTAGTCTCTTTTTCTGATTGCGTTTGTACCAATTCATTATTATCAGGTTCAAATCTCAAGGATTATAATCTCCTTCTGAGGATAAGGTGTAATACATTTCTTTAGGCGGATTGCTCTTCTTTTCTTTCTTCCGTGGTTACTTCATATAACTGTTGGTATGATTTAGCCTCTAAGTACGATTCTTCTCATCTTTCAGTTCTCTTGTTTTGTAAATATAAACTGCTCAACAATTAAAGAGGCCCAGCAACAAAAATTATGCTACCATGTTTATTTTAAAACAAATCAATATCGTATGTAGCTGACAAGTGTAGTATTTGTTGATATAAGCTTCTGTTAGAAATAAAATAAGATTTCTACATTATTGGGCTATAAAACGTAATATTTATTACTTTAATCGTAAAGGTATTTTTACTTTCTTTGTCTGAAAGACGAAGGAAGTATTGTAATCGCGCAAAAATAACATTCCGAGATTTTTTCAGATCTTCACGTTTCAAGGTCCCTAGATGACGAAAAAGAGGTTTTCTCAATTCCGTCAGTCTGTCTGTCTGTCTGTTTGTCTGTCTGTCTGTCTGTCTGTCTATCTGTCTGTCTGTCTGTCTGTCTGTTGACAGTATAGCTCAAAAACTATTTGTCGTAGGAAGGCGATATTTTGCATACATATTATATATCTACCTCGCACGAAACCGATACAATTTCATACAAATATATACAGGGTGAGCACATTAAAAAATAAAATTTTGTTTATTTTTGTGCTAATCTATACATATATAAAGGAAAGTCACAACCCTGACTAATCAACGCAGAGCCGTAACTGCTGGTACTACGAACTTGAAATTTTGGTGGATGGTTCAATTTGTTACGTAAGGTAGTGCTAAGAAGGGATTTTTTGAAATTCGACCCCTAAGGGGGTGAAAAGAGGTAAAATGTGTTTTAACTACTTCCTCAATATCTCTTACACCCGATAAGATATCGATTTGGTCTTTGCTTGCAAATATTATCAATGCAAATACCTAGAAACTTATTTGAGGATTTTTCCGTAATCAACCCCTAAAAGGCCAAATCTGGATTGGGGGTGAATTAAAGAACCCTTCGTATCTCTTATGTTTATTGAGTTAGAACATTATTTTTTTCAGCATATAGATCTATTTTTAAAATATTTAGAAAGAGGTGTAAGGGAATTTGAAAATTTTAACCTTAAAGGTCTAAAAGGAGGAAATACTGAAAAGGGGTACGGGGGTTAAAATTATAAATTTTTTCGATTTAAGTTTTATTTCACAATAAAATGGCTTAAAAGGGATTTTTTGAAATTCCACCCCTACGAGGGTAAAAAGGGGTAAAATGTGTTTTCACGAATTTCTAAATATCTCTTAGACCCGATGAGATAGCGACTTGGTGTTTACTTGCAAAGATTATCAATGCAAATACCTAAAAACGTATATTAAGATTTTGCCCTAATCAACCCCTAAAGGTGCAAATCTGGATTCGAGGTGAATTAAAGAACCCTTCATATCTCCTATGTTTATTGAGTTAGAACATTCTGTTTTGGCATATAGATGTATTTTAAAAATATTTAGAAAGGGGTTTAAGGTTATTTGAAAATCTTAACGCGAAAGGGGATAAAGGAGGAAAAACTGAAAAAGGGTAGGGCGTTAAAATTATTTATTTTTTCGCTGTGAGTTTCATTTTACAATATAATGTATTAAATTTTTTTTTTGAAATTCCCTCCGAGGGTTAAAAGGGGTAAAATGTGATTTCACGAGTTCTTCAATATCTCTTAGACCCGATGAGATAGAAACTTGGTATTTACTTGCAAATATTGTCAAGGCAAATACCTTGAAACATATTTCAGGATTTTGCCCTAATTAACCCCTAAAGGTGCAAATCTGGATTCGGGGTGAATTAAAGAACTCTTCGTATCTGCTATGTTTATTCAGTTAGAACATTCTTTTTTGGCATATAGATATATTTTTAAAATCTTTACAAAGGCGTCTAAGGATTTTTAAACATTACCCCTAAAGGGGCAAAAAAGATGCAAAACTGAAAAGGAGTAGGGGGTTAAAATTATTGATGTTTTTTCTTATGGGTGAATTTTAGAATAAAATGAGGTAGAAAAGGTTTTTAGAAATTACACCCACAAGGGGAAGAAACGGGTATTCCGCTATAATCTATATGTATAAAAAATAAAGCACGAACTCAACAACACAGATCCGTAGTAATCCTTGGTACTAGGAATTTGAAATTTAGCAAGAAGAGTCCTTTAGTTACGTAGCAAAGTGCCAGGAAAGGAGCTTTCAAAATTCCACCCCTAAAGGGAAGGAATCTTTTAAGGCCATATAATAAATCGATTTGGTGTTTACTTAGAAAGGTTACCTATACAAGTTCGTAAAAACGTAATTCAGGATTGTGCGCAGATCAACTCCTAAAGGTGCGAATTTAGATTCAGCGGTGAATTATAGAACCTTTCGTATTTCCTGTGGTTATTGAATTAGACCATGGTTTTTGGGCATATGTGTGTTTTTTAAATCTTTAAAACGTGCTCTAAAGTTTGTATTCTAAATTTCATTGTGAAAGAAATAAAAATGGGGTAAAAGTTCAAAGAAGTTAAAGAACAGGTTAAAGTTATTAATTTTTTCCGTGTATTCAGTTTAGAATAAAATAGAAGGATGTCCGAATTCCACCTTCAAGTTGTGGAAACTGGTATGTTGCTACAATTTATGAATACAACATTTAATAAATACATTTATTATTATTCTTATACTAAACCTATGGTTTTATCAATCTATACAAGGAGAATGACAATTACATACACATTTCTAGGGGATACGTGAAGCATAAAAGGCTTATGGCGAACGTTTTACGGATATTGTTTTGAAGCGTTCGTTAGTTAAGCGTATCGAATGAGGGAGGAGGGGAGCATTATAGAATTCGTTTAAGATTTAGAAAAAAAATCATTTGTAGTCCGTACGAAGAACGGGCATCTTGCTAGTTTTGAAATAAAAGGAAGTAATAACTTTCGGATAGGTCAGGCTTTACATTTACTGAAAATAAGACTCAACCGAAAAAGATAATGTCACAAAATAGTAAAAATGTTTCAACAATATCACCAGGACGTTCAACAGAGGCGCGCGCCGGACGTATCTGAAAGAAACTCGGTAGCGCAGTTGGAATTTCGCTGCAGTTAAACCGCTGCGGATATGCGGTTAGGATCGAGCGATCTACAGAGCTGCAGATGTGGCGGGTTCAAACCCCAGCGGAATACATTTTTTTATTTGAAAATGTATTTAATTTATTAGAAACGTGAAGATATTTCAATTTTGGGACTTGGCTGCTGCTAGGAAATACTCTTCGGCGTCCTCGTGCGAGGCCCTTTTTGGCTAGTCCTGGTATCCTCATAATTTTTGGACTGTAACCGCTGGTGCCGAGAGCAGGGTTTCCGTTGTCATAATCGAGACCACATCAAATGCTGGGCGCATCCATAAAGCCCCTGTGGCTGTGTTGAGCCGTTGTGCGAACTTTCACCAGGCCGCGGGTCTCCGTTCGAAAACCTAGGTACCCGCTGGGTCAAGCCGCACACTAGCCGATTGTAATGCCAAAGATAAATGTATGTACCATTTATGTATTTTTAATGTGTAATTGAATATTGGGACAGCATCCCGCTGCTGGCTGACAAAGCCTGGTTTATAGTACTCAATACTTACTATGTAATTGAACTGAACCAGATAACTGTGATGAATATGAGGAAACTGTGATAACTTTAACCTGCTGGTGTTTTATTTGGTTGTTGCTAAGTTTGAGCCTTTTGCAGCTATAGTTCTGTTAGTTATAGTAACCTAGATTGAAAATCGTCTGTAAGAGTGTCGAGGTACCTGGCTGTCTTTGAGGTTCGCTGGCGCCCCGGCTTTCCATCCTAAATTAATTTACCGCTCGCCTTCTTCGGCTTGAGCTAGTCGCGTGCCAGCCAGATACCTTCTTGCGTTGTCACATCATGTTGGTTTATTACTCTTTGTTTGGCCTATTGTCTTTTCCATCTTTTGTAGTGATAAGTTGTCCCTGACTTTTTATGTTTAATTAGCTGCGTTACTTTTCTCTAAATTCAACTTTTATTATGTTTTCTGTTCTGCCTGATACTGATTGTCATTCTGCCTAAAGTTCATCTGCAGGATGTTTCTTAAACATATGTAAAAAAAGAGATGATTGCTTGGATCATTTTATGAAACTTTATAGTTTATACCTTTGATGATTTTTGTAAAATCGCGTCGTTTCAAAGATACAGAGCGATAAAGATTTACAACAAATAGAAGGTAGCTCTTTAAGAAGTACCCTCACTAAACGCATTTAACAAACTTATATAACAAGATGTTTGTTCGAGGTTGTACTAAATAAAGGCATTACTGATGATATCTAAATCTTGAAAAATATCGTCCACAACTACTATATAATTTCAGCATGGCGGTTGTAAATTAAATAAACAAATAAAAAAAACGTTTGACGTTCATTTAACCAATCTTTATATTTGTCTATATTTTGAAGTTTCAAGGTAATGTATATAAAGTGGTATTAGCTCGTTTGTATGTAACCAACTTTATACGAAAGTGGACTCTATATGTAAAGAGGATAATTTATAAATAAATAGTAAATACAGGCTGATTTAGCACATAATAAGATTGACATTGAATTTAACATTCACAAATGTCTTTAAGAGTAAATGTATTTTATACGCAGTGTGGATAATTTAAACGCAATGAGGACAATTTATATGTACTAGTAATAGCTATTTATAGGTATTTAGGTTTATATGGTGTGACACTCCTCTGGTAAAGTTATGTAAGCGATAGAAGTAATTTATACACAGCAAGATTTGTATGGAAGACTTTCGGTTGATAAGTCATGTAGATGGCCTGTTTAATTTGTATGCCGTAGGTATAACCCTTATTTTTATCCTCTTCTTCGTCTTTCACCATGTCTTGGACAAATGTCCCTTGCGCTACTGTGATTGAATTCATATGAAGTGAGATATGTGAAATCACAATTTTGGTGGCGCAGTTTCAAATGTTTATGGGAAAAATACTTTTTACTTAATTGTGATTATGCGAAGTAAGATACATATAGACTCACGCTTACATCAGTAGGTGAGCATATATTATACGGAGTGGAAACGCAGTAGTTTTATAGGAAGTAAGATTTGTACGGATTTATACAGTTTAGATGAGAAAAAATTGTAGGAAACCACATTGTACTGTTAAGGTTATTTATTGGCGAATTCGTTGATGGGAATAACTTATAAGTCGTGAAAAGAAGGTGTGACTACTCCCAATGAAATTCCTACAAAGTCACATTCTACTGTAAATAATATTTAAATAGTAGCAGTAATTTATCCGCTGTGGGAATAGCGAAATCTATGCAAATTATCATTTATACGCTAACTCGAAAAGAATAACTGATATATGGTGGCAAGAACGTCCAACGCCCCGTAGTATTTTTTGGCGTTCCTATAATAGATTGTACCCTATGTATTTTTGGGGTTTGCATCTCTAAATGTTTAGTACGCAGCGTCCATCTTTATTTTCCGAGCTCGCTGCAGTCAGGAAAATTTGAAATGTCGAATGCACGCACCTTGAGATAACGCAGGTCGCCGAATTTTTGGGAGACGGGCTTTCTTCTCCGCCGAGCAGTACCTTTTATTTGGCGATGGCAAGGTATTTTCGCCGCCAATCTCATGTGCCAGCATATATTTCAGCCGCACACATAACCTTTGGCCCGTTATAGATCTTTGGGTAAGCACATGCCGTTTGTTAGGGTTTTGTATTACGCTCCTGATCGACGCTGCCAGTTGAGAGACCCCGTGAAACATTTCCCGCTCGCAGAATTTTCCTGCGTTGGAGCTATCCCGCTGGCGTTTAAAAGCTATAGGTTATCAATTGTCAACCGCGTTACCACCTGGTGGGGGCCTGTGTTGAAGCGCTGCAGATAGCCACGCAGCAAGTGCAAGCTGTTTTTTGCTTTTAATAGATTTGTATGTTGACTGAACCGACAGTTCCGAGGTAATTTATGCGATGATCCATAAACAAAGTCCTTTGGTTACCAACCACGCTCGGATAAAGTAACCTATCAGCTTATCTTATCAGTCGCACTGGTGGTTTAGTGCAGTTATCTCCATTCATATTAAGTATTTTAAAAGTTTTATTGTACCCTACGATTGGGCCGTTTGCTGTTGTAGTGCGCCAGATTTTTACCTGAAATTAAATATTTTTTATTGTTACTTCTGGTCATTATTGAGCCTTCCACTTCTATTAATAATGCTTAATTGTGATACCTACTAGTACTAATTAAATCTACTTTTACCGCTACTGGTATATGTTTTGGTTTTTCTGTCATGTGAAGCAATTGGTCCTTATTCATGTCATATTTTGCCGGTACTCTACTGTCAAGGTTATTTAAATGGGAGTAGTAATTTATACCTAATGAATGGTGCTAATTTACACAAATTAAAATGTATTGGCTAACTCGTTGGGAGGAATAATTGATACGTGGTAGCAGGAACATGTACGTTTACGTAACGAAATTTCTACGAGCCACACTGTATTGCCATGCGCCGAGTTACACGAATATATTTTTTTATACAAACGAAGAACTTTGTTGAATAACTCGTTAATGTGAATACTTTATGCGTGGTGATAAGGTGTGCCTATTCCCAACGAAGTTTTGAACAAGGTCACATTCTACTTTTCAGATTATTTATATAGTAGGAGTAATTTATCCGTTATGGACATAACGTAAATTTATGCAAATCGACATTTATTGGCTAACTTGAAGCGAATATCTTATACGTGGTGGCAAGAACGTGTGCTTAGGCGTAACGAAATTTCTAGAAAGCAGTACTATACTGTCAAAGTTAGTTAAATTGTGCGAGTAATTTATACGTTATATTATAGGAATAGTGTTGATTTATACAAATGTTGAATTTTGTTGGCTAATTCGTTGGTAGAAGTAATTTATACGTATGCGAATACAATGAGATTTATACGTTAGCGTATAAAAGTGAGAGTAATTTATTTATACGTAGTGATTTTTCTACGGAAACATAATTTTGACGACTGCCATGTACATTTCATGGAATTTATATTATAATTAAATTTATAATATCGTTCTAATTTATAAGACAATGTTTTGCAATTGCGAGCAGAGTATTTTTTTATACTTTTTAATACTTACGACATATAAACGATTTATAAATTTTGCATCACTATAAACAGTGGTTGTTTTAAAGAAAAACAATTTTCTATCACTGCAAATTTCAGTAAATATGTGACTTCAAATATGCAGGTTTAGAGAATAGCATATACAGAATTGTAACTATACACTCGTATATCTCGTACAATTGCTCTGATTGAATGCCAAAACCGCCTGTATTTAGCAACAAAGCCGAGATTGAAGGGAATTTTCATTGCAAAATAATGAAGTCGACTTGCCTCGTCATAAATTTCCCTTACTTAGTTCTTGAACAAGGATAAAACTGTCACCTCCAAGTAATGAAAGTATATGTTAGATATCCGGCCAAAGCCCTTCTAATTAAACAACATTCCACCAATCTAATTACATAACATTCCTCCCAAATATTTGTTTAAGCTTCGCTTGGTGGCCCCTGTCAGAAATATACTACTGCCTAGCGGTGGCGCTGTGGGTAGGTTTCGATTTATTTTATGCAAAATTCCAACTCAGAAAAAACTGTTATGCACTAGATTTCCACCATCTTACACCATTAACGATTGTCAGAGGAAGGCGCCAATATCACACTTAATTAAATCTTCAAAAGAATCAGCCGGCTGAAATGCAGATTCAAGTAACGAGCCGTCTTGCTTTATTTTGCTCAGATAAATTGCACAGAAGCAAAGCGCATATTCCTCGATTACACGCGGATAAAATAAGGCTCATGCCCAGCGTGCTTCTGAAGTTCCAAAAAGTAAATTGAAGGTTTAAGAAAAAGTGGTGGTGGTGGGGCGTAATTGTGCGGCTGCTGCAACTTCAATCTAAGCTTTTAAACGTATTAACCAGAGGGATCCATTACAAATATGTCTGGATGTAATCGCCTTTAGGATGTTCTTGAGTTCAAGTTAAGCTGCACACGGGATCAAAGAGTAAGCACTGAGATCACATGAATGCTACACATACGCCACTGGTATGAGACTAAACGTCTGTAGCAATCCATTTTATGCAATACCAACACAAAATAAGTTATTAAACATAAACCTAGTACAAAAATATTGACCTTCCTAATTGATTTTTCTATTTCAATGATCAAACATTCGGAAAATTATTATTTAGGTAATATAGCAAACAAAAATGCCAATTTAATGCAGGTAATGTAATAGTTGACTTAAAATACAATTTTTTAAACTATTATTAACAGTTTTCCTGTGCGAATTTTACTTTTAGCTATTGTGTTGACACAAAATGAAATTATTTTGAATTTGCGAGGTGATTCAAAAACACAAATAATAAGAATGCTAATTTATTTTCCAGCACGGCTAATAATTTTTTAAAATTTACAAAGCCACCATAAATAGAATCTAGTATAAGTTTTAAAATATCTAAACATTCTCATTTTAACATTAAAACTTTCATAATCAGTTTGCTTAATTGCAAGTCCAAGGCGTTGCGTTGTTTGGTTGCGAAATTAACAGGAATGGTAGGATGATTTTATGATAATCACAGTAAGAAATTTACTTTATCTCAGTTTGTTATTTCTTTATTCTTATTTTAACTATACATTTTTTTATTTTAAAGTGCGGGGGCACATAAATATTGCAAACGTAATAAACATTTTATATATTTTATGAAACAATTAAAATTCTTTTTAGGCGTATATATTTTTATACCCTTTTTTTTCGATATATATATTTCAGAAATGTAACAGGAGAAATCGTTAAATAGAAAAAGAACTGTTTTTAAATAATTAAATTTTATTTAACGCAAAGCAAACAGGAAAACATTTAACATATTATATTTAAGAATAGGAACTGATAACACTTTTATTTACTTTGTCATCTCAAGTTGTCATGTAGTTTGTTTTCAAAAATTGAAACTTAACGGTGCCCCCCCCCCCCCCCCATTGTATTTTTTGCGTGCAGTGAGGCTTGGGTGCTTCAAGAATTGTAAAAGCTATGCTGCCGTGAACAAAATTTCCTCGTAGGGTCACTTTTGACAATTAGATGTTACATGAGAAGCCAGACAAAGCAAGACTCTAGTCCTCTATGTTGAGGGTTTACACGGTGGACCAACTCCTTAACTCGCTGAGATGTTAAAAAATCATAAACCAGCTTCAAAACAAAGATCGAATACAACGAAGACGATTTAAACAACGAACGCGGACATGGAATATCGGAACGTGGAATGTACGGTACATTTCACATAGGCTAATATTAGTGGAAAAACAGTTTATGACGTATGTAATAGACAGTACACTTCGTAAGTAATATAAAAAAAATTATATAGCGATTGCACAGCAGTTAGATAGAACTGCAAGAAATAGAGAAGTCATTATAGCAAGAGTCCACAAAACCCCCAAGGAAAAGTTGAAAAAACTCACACGTCGGTAATAAAACACAACACCCCATTATTTTAAAGAAACGAGATAAATCAACATTCTAATCCGGTTTCGACCGTACTGGGATAACACCCTTGATTAACAACACTTTTCTAAAATTACGACTCTTTTCAATTCATATTTTCGCACAGTCAACAAGCGCTCTATTTAAATATGTAACATGATCTTGAGCTGGAAGAAGCAGCAGCGCAACGCTTGCGCTGCGATGCTAGACCCTAACTGAAGATGTTTCCAGCCGTTAACCTTAACGTACCGTTTCTACTTAATGTGAGACAGAGCAAACGGAAGAAAATTCGACCACGACGATCGTATAATATGGAATTCTAGAAAAGTGGCATTAAAATTTAATATATCTTAACAGGAAGTCTAATCTACGGAAGTATCGGAAGCAGTATCAGTAATATCACAAAAATAGGAGACTGCGTAAACCACTACGAATCGCACTTGGCAGAAGATATATGATGAGGCACTAACACCCCATGAAGGAGCTTGGCCTGCAAGGCCGGAAGCTCAGAGCTTCCGTATCCTCGCTCTCACTCCCGGCTGTGGCGTGTCAAATTCATGATTTGTGGTGATGTGGTCAGCATCACGGATTAGACAACCGCATTATTACCCCTTGTTCTTTCGAACGCAGGTCTCCAATTATTCAAAGCGACTGGGTAGGCCGCCCGCTAGGCATAGATTCTGGGATTTGAACTCCAGACTTTCGCACCACAGTCCAATGTTCTAACCATTGAGCTACACTGGCGATCGGCAGAAGATACATACCAAACACAAATATAACTATTCTACAACTGAATAACTTAGCTATAACAGCAAGGGAAGGGAATAAAACCACTAAAGCGATGAAGAACAATAAAGCAACAGGACCAGGAGAAATACTATTTCAACTGGAAAACTATGATGATGCGAAAGTGCTAGAGTGTGTATCACTATTAATAAATACTTGCATTAAAGAGAACCAGATCCCAGAAACGTGGAAAACTTCACCCATCGCCTCCATACACAGAAAAGAAAAGTCGAAAAGAAAACAAAAAAATCTGGTGTCATACACGCACACAACAACCTTTTACAGTGATCTTATAATTGGCCAAAAATTTGATTTTAAATATTTAAGAATTTGTCAAAAATTTTAAAAAATTACAAATTCTACAAAAAAACGGTGCAAAATAGAGCGTTAGGTGAAGGGACAAATTTTCTCTAGAATTTTAAGCTGAATTAAAAAATTGTAATAATATACCAAGTGTTCTATTTTAAATAGGAGTTAATAAAAGAATAGAAAAAGAAAACAAGAGAAACCCATTTTAGAGTATTCAACTGAAAAATTTACCTATCTCACATCTATACACATTAAAAATGTAATAAAAATGAGAAGTTTCAAAAAAATCTTTAGAGCCGTTTTTGAAAAAATCGAAAAAAACTGAAAAATCACAAGAGTAAACACTTACTTCCGGTTATGCGATTTTCTTCAAAAGCTTGCTGTCACATCTAAATAGTACACAAAACTTATATATGAAGTTTCAACCCCATACCTCTTTTCGTTTTTGAGATACTCTGTTCACAGGAACACACACAGACACACACACACACAGACACACAGACAGACCAAAGAAAAAAAATGTTTTTTGGGTTCAGGGGACCGAGAAACGTGAAGATCTGTTAAAAACTCAATTTCGAATTTTTGGGGTGAATCCAATACTTCCTTTATTGTAAAAGGAAGTAATTATAGAAGATTAAGCGTAACTAGTTCAATGACCATACTGTTTAGTAAGATAATAAAGACAAACTTGCCACAAGTAGTTTCCATAGAATCTCCTGACCTAAATGAACAGATGGCGCCTAACAATTCGCGGATTGACTTATACCCGTGGTGAGGGTACAGATCTCTTTTGAAGCGCTCAGCAGATAAAGATCAAGTCACCCGTCCCTTCCTTAGCTGATATCTCGGGCCCCTTCGGCCTTGTAGCGATATCTAAAATCAGTCTTAGATCGCAATAGATTGTCTAGTAATTACTTGACCTTACCTACTTTTCGTTTACAATAAAACCTAGTCATAAAAACATGCCCTTATGATATAGAGCGTAGGGTTGTAAACGTGTTAATGTAGTTTTAAGTCAGTATTGTTTGTAGAAGTAGAAATATAACCTCAACATCGACGTCACATTCAGAACTATATTGGCAAGGAATACATTTTTTCCCTTTTCCATAATTAAAACAATATTTTGAACTTTAATTGCGCCATTCGTCCGTTCATTTGAAGCCATGCGTGGAGGATCGTTATTATGAATACAACTTTTAAGGTATGCCATTGGTATCTGTCACAGCCTCAAACGTCTGTAGCATACGATTATTTCCTTTCTTGCCATTCATTTTATCGCCTACTTGATTGCAGGTGGTTAAAGATAAATTACCGGGAATAACTTATGAAAAGATATGCTGAAAGTAGCTCTGGAAAAATAAATTGTGGGAGGTTTAAGTTTCATGTGATCTCACGAGGTTTGAGAAATGACACGAAAGTGGCAAATGCTACGACAATTGTCGCATTAAAGTTCCGTTACAGCAGCAAACACATCAAACCCAAAGTTCTGCAGCGAACTTTCGGACTGGCTGGCTGCAACTGGAACTAATGATATTAAATAGGGGCGGCCTCGGCAAATATACACGATCCCTTGTTTGAATAAATGGCAAAACAAATATATGGCGCTTGGATTATACAGAATAAAGTTAGGAGTTCCGCTGATCTCCGCGTGGTCCCAATCTGCGGATTTAACAGAACATTTAGCAAGTATTCCAATCCGAATTCTTGAGTGGCCTCTTCATGAAGCAACGCGCTTTCCTGTATATATTTAGTAGCAGCTTAGAATAGCCTTATTTTATCATTTTACCTTTTTTAACGTTTCTAAACTTTCACGGTATGTTGCAAAAGTAGAAAAGTTTTTTGTAAATGTCAACACCGGAACAAACGGTTTGGATAAAAATAACGCTTGAAACATATTACCAGTTTATGTGAACGAATCAGAAATTGAATTAAATAGTTTTTGCTTCTTGAGACAAAGAATTAGAGCAAACAATTAAAATATTTATCATAATTGATCACTACAGCTCGGAATTACTATTTTGGTATAAAAAATGAACCACACCTTAAATTACAACATTTTTGTGCCTGCAAATAATAACATTAATAATAATAATAAGGTCTTTGTATTGTTTGAGGCTTTCGCGGTTACTCGAATTATTCTCCTTAGCATAGAATTTCGGATTAGACCGCGTAGTATTTGTATATGAACACCCAGCATTTTCTGGCTTAATGTGCCTTGCACCTTGTGAAGTCGAGCAAAAACCCGCTCGATGGCCATGCTCTTTGGTGGCTCGTGTTGTTTGAGTATCTTGAGAACGAGGATACTTAGGCAGATTTGGCCGTTTTGCTGTTTGTGCATCCATATTCACTAACGTTTCGCAAGACCTTGCAGCTTGCATCATCAGAGTGAAAGTCGCACTAAGGGTTTTTGCTCGACTTCACAAGGTGCAAGGCACATTAAGCCAGAAAATGCTGGGTGTTCATATACAAATACTACGCGGTCTAAGCCGAAATTCTATGCGAAGGAGAATAATAAGGTCTTTATTTGCTCATATAATAATGATTTACAATTTACATAAGTTAAAAAGAAAAAAGAAAAAAAATACCTATATTCAATTGATAATAAAGAAGAAATTATGGAGGGCGAGTTCAGCTCAAGGTAAAAGCAGTGAGCTGCTCTTCCACCTAACCACAAATCTTGACCTAACCCTACCTTACCCTAGAAGTAGCTTCTAACATTCGAGGAAATAGGCTGAGGTGAAATAGAAGCTTATAATTTCTTTTGGGGATGTTAGGTTCCTACATTCCGCGTTGTTTATTATATTTTTCACTAACGGAAGCAACTAACTTAGTATAAAGAATATTTATAAAATTGCATCTATCGTCTACATTTTTATTTAATTCATAAGTTTTATTTCAACAGAAAATTATGTTTAAAATGTGAACACTAGAGATTGATGAAATTGCAACAATTACCTGTTCAGATTTAGCGCCAAAAAGAACATAGGTTTTGCACAAGCTAAAATATTCAGAAGAACAAAAGAGAAATAGTGAATGTGAACGCTATAGTCATACACACTCAGATAAAGTCGTAAGAGGTATACCCCTATAATTTTCTATATTTTAATATATTTGTAATGTCATTTTAACTTAAGGTTTTGTTTTGTTGTAATTGTAGTGAATGTGACGTTTATTTTACTCAGTTTCATTGTAATTTTACTAGTTGTGCATGCAAAGTTGTTGGTCTATGTACAAGGTTCTATTGGTAAAATACAGTTTAAAGAAACAGAATAAATAGCAACTTATTGTACGATTTTCATTGCCATGCCCTACACGTGCTCACGTCCCCCAACCGCAAATGAAAATCAGGCGAAAGAGGAGTACGGGGGCTATAATTTGCATATGAGGTTCGATTACAAATCGAAATTCACGCAGAAGGCCTTATACGTTCGAATGCTTGCAGTACACTTTAATTTGTATAACATCCGTCAACGAGCAATAGACAAAAGTTTCAGTACTTTTCGCAAATGACATTATCGCCCACAAATGTCGTTGAACGTATTCAGCGCTAATTGATTCCGAAAAAAATCATAAAATCTCACAGCCACTACAAAAACACTAAAAGTCCTAGAATGTAAAAAACAGATCCACGTGCACGAGACATACAATCGGTAAAGCTACAGCCCGATAATTATTACTCAACGATCTGCTTATAATCGTATTGTAAATCATAAAATCGCTACGCTAAAGATTCGGCATATACAAGAATGGTATTTCTCCAGTTCTGTGTCCCCACGTGCTAGAAATGGCTCGACTACGATGGGAATCGTAAAGAAGGTGCTTGGAGATGCTCAATCCTGTAAGGCGGCGGCCATGAAGAAGCCTCAGGGAGTTCGTGTACTGAATTTAATGGTGAAGCTGCCCAAAAACCGCAGAGTTGTAATCTATGAGCAGTTGACGGTGGGTAATCGTAGAAGAGAAAGGTCTCAGAACACTTTGGAAGGAGTTTTATTTTGTTAGCGTAGCTAGACAACACATATAAACACCATACAAATCGTTTCTTCTGGTGTTTCTTGTCATAGCACCAGAGTCCCAAAAGGGAAAAACAATAAGCGGGGTGGTAGAAAACCTGAAATATAATGTCATCAAACGATTACAGAGGAAAGAAGGGCAGAGTGGCATAGCGAGGTTAGAGATAGGCCAAAGTAAAGTATGTATTATGTATTATCTGTAACCTCATTTACCTTGCGGTGTAGAGGCTGGTGCTTTATGCGCTTGCATCTGGCGGTACAATGCTCAACTTGCCCCGGAGACAGGATACAGAGTTGGAGCGCGCCTTTTGTGCTTGCGCAGCAACCATTGTGTGAGGTGTGTGTCATGGTAATGTGTTGACCTTGTTACTCTATCTCTTAGGTATGTGGTTCGGAGTAGGACACAGTTAATTTTTTGCCCAACTGTGAATGGTCTCACCGAGCTTGATTCCAATCGCCAAAGCTGCGGAAAAATTCCGACCCCGTAGGATGCGAACCGAGAACTTGCTTAATGCAAGCCTAGCGCTTTCCTCACTGCGCTACCTGGCTTCTTTTTCAAGGGTAAGTTTTGTTTCTAAAATATTTCTGAATCCCAGTATAACTAGATGCATTTTAGTGACTGCATATACTGATCGAAACTTCTCAAAATCTCGGCAGATTTTAAATCGATCTGAAGAGCATCTCCCAAATATCAACCACACAGAAACAGAAGCAATCCATCACTCCATCTGCACAAGATGATTACAGAAAATTGCTTCCCTTATTTAGGCAATTTTTCCCAAAATCCGACAGAATTTTCATAGAATTTACAGAATTTGCTCAGAAATGGACCAGGGGGTTAGACAACCGAACACACACCAACAACAAAGTGGTAATTAAATCTACATCATATCAATCAAAATAATAATTGAAAGTAGCCAAACTCAAGACAACTCCTGGATATTAAATTAATTTTAATTAAAGCATAATTTCTGCGTAACATTGAATTATAAGTAATTTACACTTATTAGTGTCTCCAGTTTCGTTATACAGGGTGTTTGGTTCACCGACGTATATCCGAAAGGAGGTGGTAGGTGACTCGGTTTGGAACTTATTTAACCAAAAATACCTTTATACAAAGTGTCACGGTTTCTGAGATAAAGCCAACTTTGTGATTTTATTAAATTACTGCAGTTTTAGTATGATTAATTTTAATTAGACACAACTGCAAACTTTAATTTCTTGTAACTTTTATTTTAGTAGTCTTTGATATCTGTTCTATCAAATAAAATCACTTGATACACTCTACATGTGATAAAACAAAATATGGAGTCGACTAAAGTTCAAAAATGTATTCTCTAGATATCAAACTTTGATCTAGTAAGCCATGTATAAATAGTAATTACAAAACAAGACGCGTTCAGATAATAAGTTCCAAACCGACTCACCTACCACCTCCTTTCGGATATACGTCGGTGAACCAAACACCCTGTATATTTACGCTTACACTACGAACTCTGCTAATAAAGTAATTTGAGTTGTAGAGGTAATTTATACGTAGTGAGAATGATACGCATTTATACCCAAGAAGATTTGTACGCAATAAGACATAGATGACATATGTATTTACCGTTAACAAATATAAATACCTATATCTTCTATGTCTAGTATTTTCAATGAAAATCCTGTAGATTGATATTTTATCGACCTGGATGCGTAAGTAGCACCTATATGCTTAGCAACACTTACGCGCTTAACAATGATTATCCTTATACGTTATATTTACCATTACATGTGGGTTGATGTAGTAGAAAAGCTTTTATTACTTGATTATTGGAAACAATTTCGATATATATTATTAATATTTATGAACCGCATAAGATGTCGTTTTATCGTCAAAATTAATCGCGGTGAAAAAATGTTTATCAGCCCTTCGCTTCTGCAAAGGACGGCGTACAACCTAACCACTCGAGAATTGCTGATTGTTACATAGGTCGGCTCTCGGATAAAGGGCCGCGGGCTGTAAACTTGACACTGAACGAGACGAGAGCAGTCGGATGAGAATTAAAGGAAGACGAACAGGCACGTCTGCTCTATCAGTTATCAGGTATAACAAAGCGGTTCCTCATCTAGTTTATAAGAACTCGGGGACATCTGTCACGTGCAATAAAGAGACGTATGCAAAATCGAGCCCGCTAAATTCCTGTGGAAGTTCTTTGTTCCGCAGGGAATCAGCCGCATTAACGCACCTTTGTTCACATTCAATTTGGGCAAAATCAGCTGGCATCGGGTGCACGTGCAGCTTTCATTAGGTCCAGATAGGTGTATAAAGCGCAACTTGCTCGCATGGCAGTCTTAGCAAGTTGCCTTAAAATAGCCCTGAACGCAGCATCTGCTCAAAACGTGCGTGAGATTCAAATTATTGTCGGCACGCCATCTGGACTGATGAGTTTGATTAAATTTTGAGGTATCACGCAGCAGTTCTGCCGCCGTGATTGCACCCTGGACCTGGAAATCTCATCACGATTGCACTTAAGCGTGTTAGCCACGAATTTGTCTAATTGGTTGTTAATATATTTAAAGCGGCAGCTTAATCTGTAAATTTATTGCACCCCTACATACAGTAGGTGCCTCTTGAAAGCAACGTGTGGTGCCTACTTTAGGAAGGCAAAAACTTAATAGAAGGGAGAAATCTAAAATTCGACAGAGACTGTGGCCAACTTATAAAACGTTTCTATTTTTATACGGTATATACATATAAATACAGCTATTTATAAACAATTCATAATCAACAACTAAAATTTTTTTTCTTTAAAACATTTGCAAGGGCTTAACTCAAAACTTCTCTTGCAAGTGGAAGTTGTGACACTAAAAATTTAGCAAAATCGAAGTAAACTAGCGGTATGAAAACACATTGAAAACGGTGGGATTCGAACTCAACGCGATTTCAGTACTTGCGAAAACGATTCGACCACAAAGGACCGCCTCGCATTCTCCCTCGCAACTGCATTTTAAGCGACAGGCCTATCGGTGCCCTTTTTTGTCTCTTTTATAACATTTACTTTGTATATATTGGCTTCCATTTTATTCAAGGGTAATGGCTGGGCTATGTAGAAATTATTACTTTGATCTACATTTCAATTAAAGCAAGTTTTTTACAGTGTTCACCCTGTATATATTTAACCGAAAGTATATTCGGTTTTGAGCCAGGTAGATATATATTCTGCATGCAAAATATCGCCTTTCTCCAAAAAATAGAGAACGGTCGGAATTGAGAAAATTGTTTTTTACCATCTAGCGACCCTGAAACGTAAGGATCTGCAGAAATCTCAAAAGGTGATTCTTTCACGATTAAAATATTCTTCGGCTTTTAGAAAAGGAAAGTGAAAATTGAAGTAAAGCTTTAAAGAAAATTTAGCATTGCTACGAGAGACATCCGTCAGCCAGCCTCATTGGGTATAAATCTTTGCAGGTATACCGGGTGGCAATAATACCAGAGCCATGCTTATATCTCTTTTATTTATGAATCGATTTGGATAAAATTTGATACGTAGATACTAAGACATAATTTCCGATTGGCCGATAGATATAGTTGAAATGGTCAACTTTCGGTTTCACCGGACAGCTCAAATTACATACCATACTTTTGCTAAGTTTTCATTTTTCTAAACAAAAAAATATTTTCTTTCAAATTTTATTTTTTCTCATTGAAGGCCGTGATTAGAGAAAATGTGTTCTAAATGACTCTCTCTCTCCATTGTAGTGTTCTTCGTATCCGAAGAACGTGATTTGTGCAATGTGTTAGTTTGTAGCTTGTATAATGTTCTTCCAGTGCTTTCTGTCCTGAGTGTTTCTGGTGTTTTCTTCCATTTTGGTACCTGTCAGTCCTTTGATTTCATCCAACCATCTTCTAGGTGATCTGCCTCTTAATCGTTTACCTTCAATCTTTCCCTGGACCATCAGCTTTTTCAGAGTATCGTCTGTCCTTCGTGATATATGGCCAAAGAATTGCAAGATTCTTCTTTGGATTATAGTTATTAGTCTGATATTTTCGCCAACTTCTTGAATCACAGAATCAGTTGTTCGATGTTCGGTCCATGAAACCCTCAACAGCCTTCTCCAACACCACATTTCAAAGGCAGAGATTTTATTTTTAACAATTTTTTTCAACGTCCAGGTTTCCGCTGCATATAAGGCGATGGGGAATACGAGTGTTTTCACGAGTTTGATTTTAGTGGTTTTGGTTATACTGTGATATTTCCATATTTTGTTTAATTTTGCTACGGCCGTTTTAGCTCTAGCTCTAGCAACCCATAATAATACATATTTTATTAATTTTATCGATAACAAATCTTCCATGAAGGAATGAAATTTCCTAACGTGTTTTCTGAGAAAAAGTCAGTTTTTTAAATAGTACCTACTAAGGGCCATTATGCCATTCAATATGAAAATTAATTACCAATCTAACGATATGCATCATGCACCACTTTATCTTTATATAAAACGGCAAAATGTTTAATTAATAAAGTTTAAAATATTTTTGGGAAACTCCTAAGCAGATTTGGTAACACTGCCGTATGGAATTTGAGTCGTAGATTCTGAAAAACATAAAATATACAGAACAACCCATTAAAAAAATTAAAGTTAATGACATTTCCGGTGAAACCAGAAGTCGCCCATTTTGATTAGATCTATCCCTCAATTCGAAATTATGTTTATTATCCTTGTAACAAGTTTCATTCAAATACGTTGATAAGTAAAGGAGATAGAGACATGGCACTGATCTCATTGTTACCCGGTATATACGCCTCATTACCACTACGAATACGTTACCTCTGCGACTGAATTGATTTTATTAGCAGTTTCCCTTCGAATACATCGCATTTATAAATGTTGGTTAAATATCATTACATATACAGGGTGTCTAGCGAAGTTCTCCCGGCACTTAAGGAGCATGTTTTTGAGACCATTTCAAGCAAAAAAGTTCATATGAACATGTGTCCTATTCTCAGTATTGGATTGGTCGAGGTGGGCCACATAATTGGCCGGCCAGATGTCCAGATCTAAATCCCCTAGATTACAACATATGGAGTTGGATGAAGGAGTTGGTGTACGAAGAGAAAGTAGAAACATGCGAGGCTTTAATCCAGCGAATTTTGAACGCTGCAGCACAAATAAAAGACAGCCATGCTAAGGTCATAAATGGAACGCGTGGTATTCACAGGCGTGCGGCTAAATGCATTGAAGTAGGAGGTGGAACTTTTGAACATCTATGACTACCTTCTT
Organism: Agriotes lineatus; assembly: GCA_940337035.1. Taxonomy (NCBI): domain Eukaryota; kingdom Metazoa; phylum Arthropoda; class Insecta; order Coleoptera; family Elateridae; genus Agriotes; species Agriotes lineatus. The sequence continues at coordinate 167,510,109 of OW679196.1, read as the reverse complement.
TTAATTTATTAGTCTGCAGTCATTTATTTTCTTATTTTTGATGTCATAGAAATAACAATTATTTAAGATTAATTTAGTTTGAAATGTGTATAGCTCAATAAATACTGAGAATAGGACACATGTCCAAATGATCTTTTTTTCTTGAAATGATCTCAAGAACATGCTCCTTAAGTGCCGGGAGAACTTCGCGAGACACCCTGTATATTGTACTCAATGCTAAATAATTTTGTCAGCTAAGTACCAATCGTATCAATGTTGTAATGCTCAGATTTAGACTATTTCCATTACGTTTATATAACGTTTACTACAAAGGTCAAACAGCCAGTAGGTGCCGGTGATAACAATTATTTTAAAGTATAATCGAGAATTGTCAACTAACACAACCAGAATGTGGTACGTAAATAGAGAGCATTTGCTTTACCAGCCTTCTTGCATTATAAAATGCTCGCATTAAATAAAAGTGTATTTGTTGACAAGATAGGCAATTGGCTATTAAAGAAAAAAAATTGGGGTAATATATCAACCCACCAGAGGAACTAAAAATATCTTGGAGCACCCTGTAGAGTTATTTCTACTGCTAAAATGGCTAGTAATGAAATTTGTTGAAAAACCCCATTTACCATAAATCTCGCTATATTAGCTTCCGAATATTGCCGCTGTGTACACATAAATTACTTCCTCTATTTGAACAAATTAACCAGCACAAACAAATCGATGGTGGTTTGGTGAACTACAAAAGTTAATCTATATGAGAACCCACAGCTTCTTCACATACGTATTCTAACAGCAAAGCTGCAATTTTCACTGAAAAAATTCTCTTATCAGAAGGTTATTGATATGGTATTCTAAAATCGAGAGATCCAAAAAAAACTGTTCCTCAGCGGGCTGTGGAAATTCAACGTATGAATAGTATGTTGGTGACACTGTACGTCAATGTCAAATTCTAGGTTATCAGGTTAGGTTTTCCAACAGTTTTGACACAAAATGAGGCACATCCTAACCTGCTAACCTCGAATTTGACATTGACATACAGTGTCACCAACATATTATTTATACGTTGAATTTCCACAGCCCGCTGAGGAACAGTTTTTTTGGATCTCTCAATATTTGTTTAAGTAAAGAAATATCGTTAGCGTTTACTTGAAAGTTGTTTCCTCCCAGTCTCTCGCAAAGTGAATTATAAAATTATAAGTTCACAAGAAAATGTTTTACAACTGTAACTTTTAATGAAGAAAGTTAAACTTATTTATCTTGTAATTCTATAATTTAGTATAAGTATTTCATTTGTTAAATGCATTTATAATTGTGTAAGCTATACATATTGTATATAATTCCTTCTAGATTGTAATAATATTTATATTATATGCAGTGCGCTTTTTAATTACATCTGGGGATCTTAGAGGCTATAGCAGACAGAGAAACAATTAAATGAGAAAAGAAGTGTAGTTTAGTACCGAACAAGATTTATATGATATGCAACTCTGTTAGCAAAATAAT
>OW679196.1:167424081-167508589 GCA_940337035.1 Agriotes lineatus | reverse complement strand
TTTTCGCCCGCACTAAGAATGTTTGACTCAGCTGTGACGCCACGCTGTGGTCACTTCGCGCGCTTTCACTGGTGTCGCAAGATTGCGTCATTCGTTATTAAGCTTCTAGTTTCTTTTATTTCACTGGTTTGTATAGTAAATGCAGGTAGTTAATTGTAGTAGCTAACCTGGTTTTAGTATTCGTGCCAGATGAGCCCGGGGTCAGCTCCGTGTGCTCCTTTGAAGCTGAAATCGCAGCTTCTCGCTGTGTCGACTGTTTGTTCCTCAGTATTGCTTCCAAGGTGATTGTTCGCTCTCGAAAACGGCACCTCAGCTTGAAATGCACTAGGTGTATGCTGATTATTAACGCAGATCCACATAGGCACCTTTTAATTCACTTAATGGGTTTTCGTGATATTTTTGGCGTTGGACGCATATATTTAATAGTTACTATATTCCTAGCGGCTATGAGTGGGGAGGTCACGATGTAAGTGAGACAGACAGCCAACTCTTCAATGTATATGGTGAGCTATGCCCAAGCGCGTCGGCGTCGTCCGCGCGGTGGGAAAGTAATCAAGTTTAAAATTCGCTTCTAAAGACGGAGTTCGAATTCTCAGGCATGCGCACGAGACGTATAATACTCAGAGTGAGACTATGTCGGCCCCGTAATGTTTTCGGCCGTTCCCAAGCCCTGCTAGCAATATAGTAACTATTAAATATATGGTTGGACGTAACGCACTATTGGCTGCTTAAGAGCGACTGACTGTCTTCTTCGTGTTTCTCACCTTGCGGACCGCTCGCTTAGTTCCATTTATAATTACACTTAATAATATATTAGCTGATTTGCCGCGCACAAGTGCATACGCGAATATACAATGCGTTTTAATCTAAGTGACACATGAGAAATACGGTTTAGTTTTATTACTGGCAGAAAAAAGGTTAATTACCAAAGATATGAAATATATAGGGTAACATGGAGATGGCATGGTGCCAGTGGATTGTGTATTCAGACGTTGAGAGGCATTTCGTCCAGTTTGGAACAATACTCTAGTCGTTGCGAGTCACAGGTATTTTCTATGTCAATGAAGATCATGTGTAGAGGCCTATTTTCTTCTCTGAAATTTTTCATAAGATCTCTCTTAGAAACCTAGCCGGTTTTCTGTGATATGGTTCTAAATATCTATTCTGAATCTTTTTTCCCAGATTCTTTCAGATTGTTTCAGGGGGTTTGTCAATTGACTTATAGTTCGAGCTATCTCGTACATCGGCCTACCATTTGGGAATGGGGATCATTCAACTCTTTCCTTCATATTCTATATCCGTGCTCTTTATTTCTCTCCGTGCTCTGGAGTGTCTTCCCTACTTTATTTTCTCTAAGTCATGGAACTTTACTTATAGTTTCCTCCAGATCTTCAAATGTATCTCCACTATTCCCTGTGGGTACGACTTCTTAAAAAAAACTCTTCCATCAATCTAAAAGATGACAGCAGCGTTTGAGGTGTTTGGCGTTGTTTACAAAAAGCACCAAGAAACGCTAATCCGTGTCGGCCATATGCTCGATTCCCACTTAAAAATCACTGCTCGGCCGCCCCTATTTGACCGAATTATACATACAAAAGCAGCTCGGAGCCATAATGGGTTATTTGCGCAGTTAAAAGTTCGACCCCGCGAAATGCGGGCGAGATCAACCCCTTCGCTCGCGCAAGGAGTTCCGAACTGGCGGCTTAATCATGCCTCCTAAGTAATTAGCTTATTGACTTCGTAATACATTTTTTGCGCACTCGGTTAACGAGGCTGAGGAGGAAGGCCCTTTGTGGAAACTTTGCACCTAATTTTTCCGTCTAGAACAAATCCGTACGTGCACCGCATTTATTCCCAGCACGTGCACGCAGCCTGTTTATGCAGCATTAATCAAACGCGAGTTCAGGTAACTCAATTGAATATGGGCCGGCGAGTGCAAACAAATGCCTGTTGACAAATTTCCATTTGCAAATAATTGGTTGAATAAATATAACTTCCCATCGATAAATTGTAAAATAGCGTTTCTGTAGCTGTCCCGCAAAATTAGTTTTGGAATTTCCAAGTCGTTAATTTATTTTGCCGTGTAGCACAACACTCACGAAAAATATCCATTGTCTTTAACAACACAGGCGCCGCCACCGGCAGTATTAATCAGTATAGAAATTATTTTAAAAAATTGCAGGCTTACGTGAGTAATCTCAGAAACTTGTCAAAAAAGGTAAAAATATAGTTTCTATTTCTTTGTTTTATATATTAGTAGTAGTGGTCAATTAACTTTCAAACTATAAAGAGATGATTGCTACGCTCTGCTATCTAATCTTTGAAAATGTTTGTGGCAAGTAGCGAGAGGTACTATCGGAGGTCAACTTCATTTACAAATTGTATTTAACAAGAAACTTTGCTTGAAAATATAAATTATGTAATGTTCCCAACCGGTAACAGTCATTATTTCTGGCCACCACCCGGGAATGGCCAACCAACAATATGAGCAATCAATCTATAATTCATCCATCAAACATAATGCAAATACCGCAAGTGTACCAAAACCTATCAAATTATCATCAAATAAACATACCATTTTCGCAAATATACCAAAATCAACCACCAGCAGAACAAATTATTACACTTAATACCCGTTTCCAATATTCAAACCAAGTACAACCTCAAATCCTATCAAATTCAAATAACAACATCCCAACTACATTCTAAAATAAACACAATAGTAACAATACAGAAAACATGGAATATATAACAATGAGCGATGATGACTCAATGTTTGATGAACCAAATGCAACTGAAAATAAACATCCATGGCAACCCGTTAGGAAACTTAACTACCAGTTTACGCATAAATAAATGAAAACAATTCACCAATCGAAATAACTAACAGATTTGAAGAGTTACCAGGTGCAGATCCTACACAAAGCCAAAATGAATCAAATAATAAAAATAAAATCCCCCAGCCAAAAGACCACAAATCACCCCTATATAAATATACAGAGTCACGAATTATAAGGATATGATTGACACTTTGGCACTTGGCACTAGTAGCAGACAACGAAACATACTTCAGCAAAACCCTATCATATAACACAGTTCAAATCAATCCAAATACAGTAGACACTTATAGAAAACTAGTTAATCATCACCGTGGAGAGAACATAGTACACAACACCTACCAACTAAAAGAAGAGAGGGCCTAACAGGGTAGCAATTAGAAATCTCCACCATTCTGTACCATTAGAAGAAATTAAAAGTGATCTTCGTGGACTTGAACCGAAGAAAATCAACAAATAAACTTAAAAATTAGACAAATGTGTTGCTTATTAGGAAAAAAAGTCAGCTATCACTAGCAAGTAAACTGACCATATATCGAAAGATAAAAAAAACTGTTCCTCAACAGGCTGTGGAATGAAAAGTCACGTCTTTACTTGTGTCAGCTGGAATCCACTACATAAAATCGTTGGGCTCTTTGTATCCTTATTCGCTAGCTCCTCCGACGATACTGAACCGATTCAGTTGTATGATGGCTTAAAATGTTGCTAAATGTTAGACTTAGATCGTAGGCCGGTTTTTATTTTCAAAAAAGGTTTTAATTAAATTGTTTAATTAGCAAAACTAAGCGTAGCTCAGGTGATTCATTATATAGCACTACAGCAGCGCGTCGTTCAAGAAAGTTCCGTAGCTCGGTGGTAGAATATAATTATCTGACACAAGTAAAGACGTGACTTTTCATTCCACAGCCTGCTGAGGAACAGATTTTTTTTATCTTGGGATATAAAATTATACTGAAACCGATATGGACATACGGGGTAGAGTTACGGGGATGTAGTAAAGCGTCAAATACGAAATTGTTATAAGCAATACAATTCACAATACTCCGCATAATAAAATATTCTCCTTGGTATATCTCTAACCTGACACTCCATAACGAAGATACAATTTGTAACTGATGGTATAAAAGCACATGCATTATACTATATACAACGCAATAGAGGACATATCAGCCAAGTACTAGAGGGACTATCAAACCAACCTACAATGCAAAGAAGGCTGAAGAGAAAATGGCCGAAAGACCTGATTAGATAAATCCTGTTGACCCATCAATGGATGGTTCCCTGCATTAAGGTAAATAACATACAACACATATAGCTCTTAGGCTCTTAAGCTGTTAGGAACAACGGTTACCGGGCTAGGGATATACAGTTTGCCATTAATCCCCATCTCCATCCACGGCCACCTAAACATCCAAAAACCGATCCTCCTGCAGCAATAGCCTTTCTTCCATATATTTACCAAGTCACCGATCGCGTTGGAAAGTTTCTTCGAAAACAAAACATTAAAACAGTATTCAAATCCCGGAGCAAAATCTCACAGATTCTTCCTTCACTCAAAGATAAATTAAACAGTATGTCCTCTAAAGGTGTTTATAGAGTCCCTTGCTCTTGCACTAATGCTGTATACATTGGTAAAACAGGACGTTCAGTAAAAACTCGCATCTCTAAGAACCAGCGCTGTCTCAAGTCGGGTCGCGTTTCATCATCAGCCATCGCCGAACAGCAGCGTGATACTGGCCATAAGATCCTTTTTGATCAAACTTCCATCATTTGCAAATTCCCGTTCTTCTTTAGCAATTTCAATCCGGACGGAGGCTTTCCCTTTCTTTCCATGTGGAAAGTACTAATTTCTAAGCCCCGTCCACTGCCACTGAACCGCGACTGCATTTGCTGAACCTTGACGGCGCTTGCTTATAAATTCTCCCCTTTCTCCTTCTGATCGTTAGTCGAGTTTCACCTCTGGTGTAGTTAACATGTTGAGTTATCGTGTTCCGTTGCTTTTTCCTCCTGATGAAACCCCTTACGAAATTGGGCGAAACGTTGAGTTCTTCGACCTCAACAATGACACGGTCCTATCCCGCAAGTCGTTTTTTACTTACAACACATATACTTAATACCCTGTATTCTAGTTTTGAGTAGATTGTAAATAAGGAACTCAATAAAAAAGGTATATACCAAGGTATATATCAAGACTGGTTCTGAAAATTCCTGAAATTTATTGACTGGCAAAAATAATATCCTACGAGGCCAGAAGCTTTTACTTCAATTTCTACATATTTATAACATAGCGATAAGTTTCTCAACGGTAGAAGAGAATGGGAGAATGGCGGTCAGCGCGTGATGTCGGCCACTCAACCATTTTCTTAATCATAACAGTTAGAAAGAAGGGGTTGGTACTGCATTCTAGCAGCCATAATTAGTTTTCAGTGGGCCATCATTTGGGATGCTCAGTTGCTTCTGGACTTTGTTAGAGAAAGTCTCATGTGTTGCGCCATTTTCTTGTAATTGCTTTACTGCGGTACCTTAGATGTTCTACTGTAATTTTTTGCTTGATATGAAGCCGGGATATGTTGCGCTTTCCATTTCCCTCTTAGTTTAGAACGTACTTTTGACCTGAACTGTAAGATTGGGTAAAGCCGGTCAATGTGACCGTCAATTGGGTAACGGCGGTTACACTGACCGGAATTACCCGTAGATGACTGGAATGCCTCTAATATTGATCATATTCTTTCACAAAGTTAAGAAAACGATAAAAATTCACCGAAAAGGTGAACTTTTTCTTTTTTTCCCAAAAAAATTAAAGAAAAATGTGACCAACCCCCCTTTTTACTGCTATTACCCGAAAAGATCGCCGTTATTACCGACGTGTGATGGAATGCCGGTCACTGCTATATGATAAAAAATTAGTTGATAAAGTCTCTTACATTAGATTTTTTTCAAATATGCGTGTATCGATGTGCTAGATAATAAAACAAAGAATAATTTAATATTTTATTGCATCAGATTGAGGTATTTCTAAGCGAGATATGGAACGTTTTCCTTAAGTGACCACTGTTCCTCTGTTTCCTATGTACAAGTACGATAAATAAATCGGCCACAGAAGATTTTGCCTGAAAGTAAACAAACGCGTTTTAAGTGATCACAGAGGGAACATTACCCGCGGAAAGCGGCTAGCTTATTAATTCGGATATAATTTCCGATATATGTGACAGTGCAAAATATGTCTTTTACAATAAACATAACATATAATGACTTAGCTTTAGACATAGTTGGCAGCGTCGTTGTTATAGTATTCCAGTAGTCATCATTTCGAAACTGATATGCAGAAGTATGAGGGCAAAGGAATTTTGCATAGGATACATTGGATAGGGGTAGTTCAGCAAGACATTTCATGGTGTGGCGGCAAGAAGTAACGACGGCATAAAGGCTAAACTCTTCAAGTATCTGATAAAAGTGGAGTATTAAACCCCATTCAATTGAATGGAACGGAATATGGAGGTTTTAAAACATGTATTCTAATGCTCTTGAAATTTCAAACCCTACAGATATCGAAAATACTTAATAAACGGCCGGAATTACCCAGGACCGTACACTAAGCGGTCTACCACAATGCTTCTACTCGCACACTCTGCTTGTACAGGTGCGTTGAGCCCACTAACTTGCGCAAATACTTGCTTATTCTCCCACAATCCCACACATTTAAGCCGTGTTGCAGCCATAAAAATTCCTGTTACCATTACCTGGTGGTGGATTATGTAAAACGACTTAACAATTGTACCTTGTTTGGAGTGATGCATTAAGCTAGAGAAGCTTGCTTCTAAATAAACTTTAAATCGCCTTATTCATACAAATTTGGTGAACATACACCAACTTTCTGGATACAGACACCATTATGTGATTTTTTTAAGAACGAATGGCAGTACATGATAACGGTTCAAATCAAGTAGATATATAGGTACCTGTTTGTTAAAGATTGGTACTGGCTACTAAGCAAATTCGTTGATTCCTGATAGTGGTTGCTTACAACGTCAAAAACTGTTCATTAAGCTCCACATATCTGTGTAAACGCAGGAGTTTTTAATTAGCACGCAAAATAAAAATGTTAGAATTGTAAGTAGTACTTTCAAATGTAAGAAGCTTTGAATTTTCTACTTTTAAACCCATGAAAAAAGCGTTTACCCCCTGTGAGATTTATTAATAAATTATTTTCTATCTCACAGCTTCAAAGAAACTATTCCTTGAGCAATTTTTTTTCCTTAAGGTGTGTACGATTATATGCATGCACATTTTAAATTGCAGGAAAATTGAAATTATAGAATTATACATGCTATGGATAACTACCGTCAATGAAATATTAATGGCTAATTAACTACATACATTGATAAAACAAGTGAATTCGTTTTTCTAAATATATTTAGTAAGAATATAGCAACTTACCACAAGGAGACTTTCTAAAATACCTTTGTTATACAAAATGTGCTTATATCACGAGAATTAGTACGTTACGTTAGGTTGGGTTAAGTTGGGTTAGGTAAAATTGGGGTCATCGTTGCCGAGCAGTTCTGCCGCTCGCAGTCGAGGTCACAGTGAGAGCTCGAGCGCTCGGTATAGAGTTCGACTCCCAGTCGGGGCGCTCGAGTTCTTACTTAGGTAAGGTTTAAGTTCCCGCACCCCCTAATGTAATGCGAAAATCGGTTCCAGGGAGGAACGGTAGAAGTGCTTTGGGAAGAAGAAGAGGCTAGGTAAAATTAACTTAGCTAAAGGAAGAAAAAAAATCTATGAAGGTTTATTCCACTCCCTAGAAACGAACAGAAAATCTCTTTGTGGCATGGTTGATGCTCTCAGACGATTAAATTTTTCTCTAAACCTGTAATTTGCTGTTACACCAGGTGTCTCTAAATTCCACGAAACACATTTAGGGTCATTCAGTTGCCAGAGGGTGTCTGAACAATATTATCTCCTATTTAAACGTAGGTATTACAATTTCTCTGTTTTCGTGAAAAACCAACCTAAATATTAATACACATATATTTGTTTCTATTTAATGTTCGTCGCTAAGGATTTACGAAACTTAAGAAATGACGTTTATACCAGGTTGACAAAAAACGTCTCCAAGCTGGGCACCGTACAACTCCCCTGGTAAATCAGCTAATGAAGTGAATCATTGTCGAAGAAACATTGTAAATTATGGATGCCAAGTCTCACACAGGTTTGTTGAAAAATACCGGAACAGCAAACTTAAAAAGACTGTTTTTCGAAAATGCTTTTTGCACGGAATCTTATGTTTGGTTTTGAACACACTAAGTCTATTAGCTGATGAATGGCCACCAAATTCACCTGATGTAAATGCATTGGATTGCTGTATTTGGGACGCACTTCAAGAACTGGTTTATTTCCAGCTTAGAACGCGATTTGAAACAATGGACGAATTGCGGGCAAAGACAGAAAAATCTTATGGCGAAATATGTTTACATTTAATTAGAAACTCAATTTTGCAATTAAAGAAAAGGTTAATAGCAGAGCATATGCAAAATATAGGGCCAAGACAGCATATTTTTAAATACATTGAAGTAGTTGCTATACCTAGATTTGAACAAGCATTTTTTCATGGTAATCTTTGAAAGTTATGGTTTCGTTATTTTTTGAAATAAATTATTTAAATTTTGCGTACATAATTTTTCATTCTTCCTTTGCTAGGTCTGAAAATCTCAAACTTGTATCTCTACACAGAGGTCGTTTTTTTATCCACCCGGTATAACAAACACTGCTTTTAATTTAGGACAATATAAAAATACACTTCTTTCGCTTTACAAAAATCTGTTCGTAGGCGAACGAGTTGTTAGGTTGTGTAAATCATTCATACATAATCGTTGGAGTAAACCCTAAACGTTCTCTAAGCCAAATTGAATAAAAGGGACATATATGAACTTCATAACGAAGGCTCTCATTCCTATAATTAGTTGAACGCCCAAAAAAGCTCTCCCTCAAAACGCGGCGGCTGCAACTTAATGGATACTTTGTAAATGAGCTGTTAGCTGGTGCTTAGCGCTTGTAACTTCAAAAATAACTTCGGGGCAAAAATGCAGTGTAAACATAATTAATTAACCAGGCACTGAAGTCTCATCATTAATTTTTGCTTCGACGTTATCAAATTTTAATTAAAAACGTGACCCTTAGTAGCGCGCGATTATTAATAACTGCAAGATTGTGTGGAACACGTTCGCTACTGTCAGCTTCGAAATTCGTATGTTATGCAGTTAAAAACATTATTATTCAGTTAACCGATTTTGTATAACCGGATAGTTTTTAATAACCAGATGCATTTCTAAAATAATTCTGGGACATTGTAAACCCAGCACTAAACCACTAAGGATTATTCTTTAATTTGATTCGCTTTGTAAAGATAAATAAAATGTGTACGCTTTCCATCTATAAAAACAGGAAACGCCCAATTTTTAAAATTTAGAGTAAATTAAAAGAACGAAAATTAATATTTAATCAGTCAAGGCATACCATATTATGAACAATAATTTTCGACCCAACCTCGTATCTCGTGATCGCCCGTCCTCGCATGACAAAGCCGCGTCTCTCAAATCAATTAAAAATAACCGCGCTTCATGTTGCAACGGATTTAACGATTGCTTTTAAAATTTGGCCCATTTATCACCTGATGCTGATGTGCCGCGAATTAAACCTCGATTAACATGGTAAACCAAGCGTTGGCGACGTGCTTCTCTAATTCCCAAAGCATTCAAAGCAAGCTCGTCGGCGTAATTTGAGTACACTTTTGAAAGCCTAATTATTTTATTTAACTTTGAGCTGGTCGCTATTTGCATTTTTTTTACCTTTTATTCCCAGCATGAGGGTCGACCTGATGATTGCCGTAGTCGAAACAAGGGTTATGTTATTAATAACTAATTCTGGGTGCACTCCAAGTGATGTTTTCGCTTTTTTCTCTATTAGCAGGGAAATGCGTCCAATGTATCTATATTTGTTAGAAAATATATTGGTACGAATCGCTTTTATGTTGGAAATTATCAACACTACAAAATAGGTCAGTAGTTAATTTCAAAATTAATAAAAAGATAAAATCTGCTTTTATAAACGCAGGAGAGCGGCAACGGGACTGCTAAACTCGCCTCGAGAATTCACTTCAAGCAGAGAGGTTATGAATGATGTGAGGGTAATCGTTCAGTGAATGTAGCTGTTGGAACAGCCCTTCCGTGTCAATTTTGGCAACTTACGTACCAATTTGGAATTCCGAATCCCGTCTTACGACCGAGTTCATTTTTATTTTAGTCACTCTGAACCACTATACTTCTTTAAGCTTGTTGCATATTGTAAACGAGGTGTCCTTTCCAACGGGCTTCCGTAATTTTCGATTCAAAAAAATAAATGTTAGTATTTAGATTATAATCCTTTTTGATGTTTACCGATGACAAAAATCATTTTCCAATCGGTCTGTATAACTGTTAGGTCGTTGCAGATAGGTTGAAATACGGTGTGGACGCACAGAAGGTTGTCGAGAGATCATACGCCAAAAAGTCAGTCGGTCCGCATACTTCCAAAAGCTGTATATGTAAGTTGGGAGCCATATACCAGATGGCATACTATAGTGCAGCGATTCTGGGTGAATTACCGGTCGATTCTTGGGTATTTTCGATTGAATCGGATGTGACAACTGAAATACAGGTTTTGAGCCTTAACGTTCCGTCTCATTGAAGGGAAGGGGACTTTATACTCAATTCCTGTTGGATACTCATTCTACCTTCGTTGCTTCTTGCCCAACAACACCCTGAGCTGCCCCTCTTCGCTGTAGCCTGGATAACATTTTTTTACGCTCGCACCGCTGATTCTGACGATGATCACTAAAAATTGCTGAATGTGAAGCTAAGTTGTGTCTCAATTAAAAAGATAGCCGCCTTCAGCGGACTAAAGTTTTGCATGTGTCCCCTATATGATTGCTGAAGGCGCAGTTTTCGTTGCTTTGGGGGTGTGTTTGAACGGCGTAGCAACTTATTGAAGTGGATTGCTCCATGAAAAGTAATTCGTAGCTAGTTCATTGTATAACGCTACGTTATGTCAGGAGGGAGATAAATTAAGTTTTAAATTTTGTTAACAGCTGTTGAATTACAATATTGAAATTGGGAAATAATCAGCTATACTAAAATACGATGAAGTTACTGTGTCTATGCTTTCCCTTTCTTAGTTTTTCGTAAACCAAGGAAAAGACAACGATCAGTAATAGTCATTTACAAGGCAGTTAAAATTTGTTTTTAAAAAATCTTGACATGGTAAGTAACATTTCGCAGAAAATGTTCTGCTTCATCAGAGTTATTAATGTTTAACAATATAAATGATAATAACATGTGCATATATATCTGAAATCATATTTCTTATGAATTAATTGCATGTAACTTTGTTTTGGTGCTTATGTAATTTCGGTACAATTAAAATTGACAAAAATATTCAACATTTTGTGCGCGTAAAAAAAAGATCACTCTTCACATTAAATTTACACATATTTTCAAGTGCAAAAAAAAATTGCGCTCATATTGTGTGTGGTAGTATAACTCTTAAGGAACAAAATAAACCTATGCTGATTGCTATACGACTTCTGCAAGCTGAGTAAATCAATTTCTGCGAAAACGTTTTTTTTTCGAAAGAAATGATTTATGCAAAAAGTAATCAAGATTTTCCAAATTTTAATCGTGCGTTTTCTTCTCACCGAGTACCTACTATACTTTCTGAAAATTTCAATGCTATATAGGTTTTTTTTTAAAGTTAAGAACAATTGAAAAATCGGTCATTTTTAGCAGTTTTTTAGCGATAACTTTTTTTCTAATTAATCGATTTTGACCATCAACAGCTTAATTTATTTGTTTTTTACTTTCTCGCATACGGTAGTATAGAGAAAGTATTGTAATCGTCAAAAAAATCGACTTCGAGATTTTGACGAATCTTGACGTTTTAGACCTCCTAGAGTCCGAAAAAAACATTTTTCGAATTATGTCTGTGTGTGTGTATGTGTGTGCGTGTGTGCGTGTGTGTGTGTGTGTGTGAACACGATAACTTAAAAACGAAATAAGCTAGACCCTTGAAATTATGTACATAGTCATTATTCAAAATTTGTAGATTCCTGTCAAAGTTTGAGCGAAATCGGTTAACCGGAAGTGGCACTTTACCTAAACAGGTAGCGGTACCTATTCAAGTAAAGTACCAGTTTGCTTCTAGATATTTGAACAAAATTTTGTACATACATTTCTTATGTAGAAAAACTACTAGATATTACATTTCAGCATGATCGGTTAACCGGAAGTGGAATTTTACCTAAACAGGTAGCGGTATCCATTCAAGTAAAGTACCAGTTTGCTTCAAGGTATTTGCACGAAATTTTGTACATACATTTCTTATGTAGAAAAACTCCCAGATATAAAATTTCAGTATGATAGGTTAACCTAAAGCGGCACTTTACCTAAACAGGTAGTGGTTATCTGAAAATGTAATTTTATCGCTGTATGTATATACATTGCAATAAACTTTTCAAATTTGCTAGAAAACAAGGCGAATGCGAGAAAGTCTAGGGGAGCACACTCCCGATTTTTTAGACTACATAAGCGTATTTTTTATGGACTATTTCCTACATCTCTTATTATCCAATGAAAAGCCATGCTTTTTCAAAATTCAACCAATCGTGTGTTTTTGTAGTGGCAAAAAATCGAAATTTTCCCTTGGGATTTTGTCAGTTTCTTTTGCCACTTGCATCCACGGCAACCACCAAATATGTTGCTTTAATCAAGGTGGTATTTAAGAAACGTCATTTAAACTGTCATTGCGCATCAGTATAAATGTCAAAATGAACCGATATTTGGGAAATAGTCCACAAAATGTATTTCGGGCTCATGATTTTGCTCGGAAAATGTTTTACTCACGATTTGTTGTTTTTTTGGCAATGCCCCTCGACAAACTAACTTTGACAAATTCCCTCGCCTTCGGCTCGGGAATTTGATCAAGTTAGTTTGTCTTGTGACATTGCCAAAACAAAATACTTTCGTAAAACATTTTTACCGGCAAAAGCATTTGCCCTTAATACATTATTACTGAAAAAATCCATCGCGTTTTTGCTCTTTTATATGCAAAAAACCGTTTTTTCATTACTTTGGCCGAAATTTTGAATCACTTCTCCACTGATTCAGCTGTTACTTTTTAGTTCATTCAATTCTACGTGATTTGTTCTATAAAACTACATGCTCACTTTTCAGGTAGTATTTTTGTCAATTAAATATCTAATTTGACTGGCCTAATAAGATAGATTTATCGTTTGTAGCATCTATTGGCTAAATCTTTTGCTGACCACGTCTTGAATTCCCGCAGACGTTGATAACGGTTCAATTAAAGAATTCGAAAGGTAAACGCAGTTTACCAATGTTAAATTCCTAATCCCGTCTTATTTGAGTGCCACGCAATTTCATATCGATTTCCGATTGCATATACTGATGTGAAGGAGAAAATTGAAAAATCGAGAGAAAAGCAAGCCAAGTACTATAATGCAGGTACAAAGCTACAACAGAACTTGTCCGAAGGAGAAACAGTTAGAATAAAGCTACCTCAAGACAAGACTTGGAGTAAAGGTGTGATTTTGTCCGAAGTTGATAAGAGATCATACAATGTACAATCCAAGGGTGGTGTCTACAGACGTAACCGAAAGGACATTAGAAGACACCAGAATCCCCTCCATCCAAGAGCGAAATGGAAGAATCCGAGATTGACGATGATGAGATTGGAGCAGACCCTGAGCAGCAGATTACTGATTAGCAACAACCGCCCCAATCCCATGACCCTGTACAGATCCAAGGGAGCCCAGTTTCTACTCCAGTAGTTATCAGAAAGTCTACAAGGCAGAAGTGAGCTCCAGAGCGATATTCCCCGACCCCGTGGAAGTGAATAACAATCCTCTAATTTAATTATATTTGAAATTTATAATTGATTGTTATATTTGAAAAAGAGAGGATGTTATGATATAAGCTGTAACATGAATCTAGGATGTATGACCTGTCAACGTGGCAGTCAGGTGGATGTTAATAAACGCTTATTTGTGAGTATTGTATTGATTCTGCGTACAACTTGAGCATTGATTGAATAGTCTCATACCACTGGTTAACTTGCAACAACATAATATTATACGTATTATAACAGAACCCTCGTATGGTCCCGCCTAGGCCTCGTATCTTTCCTGGTAACAATGGTTGGCTGTCGCGACCAAGACTCCTTTTATATTAGTCGGAGATCCATTCCACACTCTGAGCGATTGTTGCTCTCATGTCGTAAATGAGGTTTCGCTTCTAACGTGCTTCTATGATTTTCGATTTTGAAAAATTAAATTTCAGTGTTGGTCTTATAAATCTCTTTGTTTACCAATGACGAAAATCATTTTTCTCTTGTTACCGGTCACCGCAGTTAATTGATTTGTCACAGTTAAATGTGACCACCCATTGACGTTTAGCTACAAAGACGACGCGGTCTAAGCTAAAGAATTTATAACTCTAAATACACTTCATTTGTCAAACGTTATCATTTATATTTAACGAAGATCGCCGATTTAAAAAAATAAAAAATTATAGAGACGGTGTTGAGTTAAACCTGTATAAAAGAATAAAGGAATCTGAGAAAATGACTTTTAAACACTCAATTCTACTTGAAGCTGCTTGCACTCAGTAGATGTAATTAATTTTTTTATGACGTCGGTGGAAGCTTGTAGGTGCAGAATTAAAGATCAAAGAATTGTAGTATTTGTAATTTTTGCGAAAGCTGGTTCTCACTTGTCGCCTAGTTTTATTTAAAAATTGACGCCGCCACTGCTTTTTGTGCAGAAAGAAGGCGGGGTTGGAATTCATCTAGCTCGTAGCGCCAAATTAGTGCGGAAGCCGATCTTCACTCTTTTAGGAGTTTAGTAAGCGTCAAGCAGAGAGGTTGTGTGTGTGGTTTTGCTTATTACCGTTTCGTAAATGTAGCCGCTTGGGAGCATTACCGGCCAAATGTTGGCATAACTTCGACGTCGTCGGATATAATAAGCTCCTCAAGCACAGCCTACCATTCTGAAATTCCGATTTAGTCTTCTTGAATTCCCCCGCCATCAATGGTTTAGTTAACCACTCTGTGTATATGGACGTCCTGTATCCAGACATAGCCCTGGTAAGTGCTCGCTGTTTGAGCGTAAATCGACATGGAATCTCGAAGACAATCTCTAAGCTGTAGTTGTCTATTCTTCCTGACAAAGCGTTGGAAACAAAATCCCTTTACACAGTGTGTAGCTTGACACTAATTTCGCCTGTCGACGTTCTTGGAACTGTCCATTTGAGTGTCACCGAGACCCATCGAGTTCCAAGAAAACTTCGGTCAGCTGAGGTGCTCGACTCCTTGTATTCCCGAATTATTGTAGCTATTGGCACTTAATGATCAGTAAGCTACTTACATTGGATATTGAATATTGTGCTTGTCTGTGGTGGCCGATACAGTCTTTGTTTGCTTCAAATATATATTCTAATGGATAGAATGGCTGTTTCGAATCAGCAACTGACTGCTAACGCAAATTTGTTCCATTATTAGTTGTCGATTGTTATTTCCTTTATTCAGGGTTTTATGGCGCATTTCTGGTTGCTTTCCTGTCCTTGCGTTGCTATCACCGTTTATAACTATAAGTTTGCTGCTTCTTCTAGTTTTACGCGTGTGTAATTGCATTTCGTCATAAATTCTATTTAAACCGAACCCTACCGCTTGGAATCAAACGTAAACAAATAAATGCCAATTCTTGATAGTGCATGTTACTTCCTCTAGCTGAATTGCTCATAATTCACAGGTTATTTCGGCAAAAGTTGCTATTGTGTATTTCATTCTACAATTTTCTAGATACACAATGTGCAGAAGGTTAACTAATAACATAAGTGAAGATATCATAATATGGTATATACGGTAGTGACAATTACCAATGCAAATCAATCAAGAATGCGAATACAGTTCTACAATCCCGTATCCGCAAACATTTTTTTTTCGTGCCGTGAGGATGAGCAGCTATTTCTGCATAACAAGGCTTGTTTGGCGCGAACAGCTGACGCAGCACTGATACCTAGAGTGGCAAGCGTTAGTTGTGTCTCAGCGTTTGTTGTTCGCTGATATTTTGTTTGGCCTTTTATTTTGAGGCTGTTCTTGCTGCAGTAGTACTGTTTGATTGCGAGGTGTAGTTCTAGACCCTACTAGAGGCGATACAATTATTCTGAAAAATTCTAGAGTTCACAACACAACTTGCCCCAACGGTTTCGGATAATGCATTGTAGACTTGAATCAGAAATGAAATTTCTGAGCAGAGCAGCCTGGTACACACACACAGCCTGGTCGAGAAAAGGGACAATTAGCAATTTTCGCTACAGCGAAATTACGTAACGATACAGGCGAAATTGGAAACAACATTTTTACAGAATAAAAGATCAAATTCTATCTAAAATTATAGGCAATAAAAATAGAACGAAAACGATGTGTTAATAAGTGTAGAACAAGAAAAAAGAATTGCGACGGTAAATACCCATCACTAATTACAGTTAACGTATATTTTAGGTGTCATCTGCTAGGTCATGCAACCTCTTTTAGTTTTTAGCCTTTCTGCATAGGGTTCACTTTTCAGGCCATTTCTCGTCTTATCGTCTTGTATTCTCTTTAATTCTATCGCGTATGGTATACTGTGCATTTAACTTTCGTCTTATTTGTAATTGAAAGTTTATTGGAATGTCGTCTGTGAGATTACTGGACTGCAACCAGAAAAATCTTATCAAATTTCCTTGTGTATTCAGTTCGAATTGTGTATACTTTATTTTTTAGTTGAAAAGCAGTTTCACCATAGATTTTCCAAATTCCTTTTCAACTTTCTGTTATATGCGCTTATTCCGCCAGGTTCCTTGAACGTCGTGTATTTTTCCAAGCGGTTACCTTATGTCCAGCAAGTTAAAACACCGTCGTGTATTTTAGGTTGCCTAAACAGTTTGTTGCGACTTTTGGTTTCGGGTTGACGCAGTTGTCTTGGAGCTTTAACATTCTCAATCCTACTTTAGTGATATTTCTTTTCGTAAGCCTTTATTAGCAGATTTTGGCCCCCGACGATAATCGTCGATTATAAGGAAGAATTGATCTAATTGGTTCGGTGTGCTGCTGCTCCCATCTGTTTGCTGCATAATATGGTAGCTTTCCTGAAGTAGGACATCTGCTGGTCGTCTATGATCTGAGATAGAATTCGATTATTTCTACTTCCACGTTGTTTAATACTCTGCCGAATTTATTTTCAAGTTTTTTTCTTTTGCTCGCTGCTTTCTCTTTTTTCTCATGTTCTTTCGTTTTCTGTTCGATACAATTTTGATTATACGTTACTACTGCGGTCTAACTGTGTATATTGTGGGACTCGCTGTGCTGGTCGCCGAATTTGGTCTATAGGTGCGTATAGTTTCTTATTGTGTCACCTGAACGCTGCCCGACGATGGATAAAACAAATCCCTTGAATTCGTGACTTCTCTTGAGTTTTTCCAACACGTATTCCAACCACTAAGGGCAAGTGTTTCTGTTCTTTAAATCTTACGCGTACCTGATAATCTATCTCACGGTTTCCGATACGGGAAAAACTCATACTTTATTATATTGCGTTCGTCATCCAAATTTCCAGTTGCAAATCTAACACTCTTGGAAGAATCTTTTGTAAGCAGTGAACGAACATCAGTCTTTTTCTGATTTAACAATATTTTATACAGATTGTCTGCAGGTACTAGGTACACACGGTAACTAGATACAGAGGCGGTTTAAAATTTTAAGTGGTTGTTAATCAACACACCCATGTGATGTAGTTACCGTGTGTACCTAGTACCTGCAGAAAATCTGTATGCAACTTTGCTGTCGATCTTTATTCGTTTACTTTGTGAGTCCTCGTTTTTATGCTGTATTTTTCGTTTTTAGCGGAAATAATAAACGAAAACTACGTATTATAAGCGTTAAATAGCATTATTTTTATGAATCCTTACTGTCTAATGTTTTGAATACTGTTGCTTTCTCATTCAGAGCCTTTTTTTACTTCGTTCAATTGATTCCTTGTCCTCTTATCAAGTCAGACTTCTTGCTTGCACGACACAGTATATCGGGCATCGAATCTGTCGTAACAATTTGATATGCTACTTTAATTTCTCGAAGTATATTGAGTTCATTAACCTGGTGTTTTTAATGCCTTTCTGTGTATTATTGTGGTCGTTTCAATTAAATGTATTATTGATGTTTGATATTATCCGTTGTTGCCTTTCTCGGTTATTTCTGATATTTTTGTAGCCCGTTTTATGTCGGAGTGTAGCTGCTGTGCATGGTTCAGTGGACTGTATTCCGGTAAGTTGTTGAATCTTGACCTTCTTCCCTACTAGATAATTGTTGCTTACGACAATTAGGCGCATTTGTTACGAATGCCCCATGCCCATGATCTCTCTTCAGCATCATGTTTGAGATTGTTTAAAATACCGACAATTAAGACAGAGGTACTGGGAACTTGCATTCGCTGTTGCATTTTTATTCAAAACCTATGTAGCCTACTATAAAAATTCCGTCTGTTTAACTTGTACATTACTCTGTCTCAGGATTTGAAGACGTGGTTTACTAATTGACACCATAAAATCATTCAGCATAAACTCAAGGTTGCAGGTGTTTTGAACTAGTATAGATACAAATTTCCGCTATCGATATATTGTAATGACTGCCTCAACTAATAAAGGCTTTAGTGAAAATATAAATAATTAAATAAGGAAAGTCACCACACAATACTTTGGGTAATTATATTAAATTTTAAAAATTTAAAACTTAGCCTGTCAGTATCTTAGGCTAATCAAAATGAAATGTATTTATTACTCTTTAATAAAATGGTTAATTGCCCTTTTCTATATTTTATCGAATTGCAATATTTCTTTGGGCTTGCTTCGGCAAAACACAAGACTAATATCTCGGGTTAGGTACAAATTTGAGTTTTATTTTAAAATTATTCTTTAGAATATTTAACTCAGAGTAGCTCAAATACGCTAAATTTTATTACAACCGCGCTACACGCTTCAATTACTCATAACCTCAAAAAACTTGACTTAACATCAAAAAGTTCCCAGGTGCATACAGCGTTTTATTTTGATATTCAAAAGCGAAATTTGCAAGAAACCACAGGTAAACTGTAGCAAATCTCCCGCTTAGCAACAACTAACTTGATTATGTTTCAGATGTGAAATAAAACGACGCTAGTTATCTTCTGTTCTTATGTCCTGTGAACTCTGCAAAATTGCATTTTCTGGTGACGCCATGCAATTTACTCGAACTAAGACGGATCTGGATGCTCGGAAACACGATGAATCTCTTCAGCAAGGTGTATTATCGAAGTCCACTAGCTTTTCGGACTCCAACCACATCAAAAAATGCCAAATCCTACCTTTGAAATCTGGCCGATCTCGCCTCAAAGGTGGTGTAGGTGACGCCGATGTCCTTATTCGCTGGAAGTCGTTTCCCTGGCCCCAAATCTTGTTCTGGGATGCTCTTACACCTTTTCCTGGTCTGCAGGACTTGCGATCCCTGGCTTCTGAAGTTCAAATGGACCGGTGTCGCAGCTCGAAATATCCAAGTGCTCGGTGCCGATCCAAAGCCTAAGTTGGTTTGCACAAATTTATAATTTTTTTACTGGCGAAACTTTCACTAATACTTCCACTGATGCCTGGTAACTTGTAGGATAAATTGGTATACTTTTTATACGTGGCAAATAATTTTTATTATACATTAAAATTCAGGAGCACCATTTGCCCACAACTTGACAATTACATGAATTAATTAATTATTTTTTTAACAAAAGAGCATTGCATTACCTAGTAACCGCGATCTGATATTGTTTAAAGGAAACAAGTATTAGTTACAATTTCACATAAAGGAATAACATTTGCTTAACATATTTGTTGCTTAAAACTAGAAATTATCTTTATTTCTTATACATAAAAATTGTTCTTTCTCGTCACATAAAACGTTATTTATCACTGCTCTACTATGAATATTTAGTTTTAAAATGCACTGGCACTTGAGATCAATTTTAAACACGTCACTGATTATTCTTCATTTCAGTTGCCCTCGTTCTGTATTGCTCTTTGCAAATTCTATCTTATCTTGCTTTGATTTCCATCTATCTTTCAGCTTGCTTGCTTTTCATTGGCCTGTACTTTTATTAATAACTCTACGCTCATATTCATTATGCGCATAACCAACCTTTTGCATTATTTACTTTCATTTGGTCCGGCTTCAATTTTGCCCTTAAATCTTTCTTTTACTCAAACTTCAAATTCAATCCCTCTGAAATTTGTTTTTATGCCTGCCTTTATCCCTCTAATTATACTTCTTGCATCTCATTACCAATGCATTTAATAACTTCAACGACTGTTTAGATTGCAATTAAATAAAATATTTCAATATTTAATTGACTTTGTTCAATATTTCTCTCTGCATACAGAGCTAAATTGTGAGCTATAAACCATCTGAATATTTCATTCTTGAGTATCCTTCTCCTCTCTTTACAAGTACAAGTTGAAAGAAGCCAGCATTGCTGCCTTAAGCCTGTCGTTACACTCAAGAGTTTATTTTCTAGTTTTACATGTTTAGTATTATTATTGTATAACTCACACAGTATGCTAATTACATTTGAACTATTAGGTCTGTTTGGGAATTGACGCATTCATTGCTTCTTATGTAGAAAGGAGAAGGAATCTGTAACTCACTTCATCGGTCTACTTCTCACGCCAAGATTTCAGGAGGGGAGTAGATCACTGCCAGAGTTTGCGCGTGATTTGAGCATTATCGTTCCGTAAATGTAGTTGTTTGGGAGAGTGTTACCGTTCAAATTTTGACAAATTACTACCCGCCAACTCTCCGTATTTCAGCTCTATATACTGATGGCCTGTATCTCAAAACCATGGAAAAAACTCCCTTTGTATAGCGTGTAAAACGACGTCCGTGGCCATCCTCAAAGCTGAGCTAAGTTGAATATGTTTTATTAATTTAGTGCTGCATGCGTGATTTGCCACATATTCTGAGTATGTCAAGCTAGTGATTTTGTCCATGCGTAAACTACCACCAAATTGTAAATAATGACGCTTTGAAATAAGTTTTGGGGGTATTCTCGTTGAGGCTTTGCACCAGTTTATTAAAACCGTTTGTAATTGCATCCCAAGAGAACATCTGCCTGAAGGTTTCCTTATCGCGAGACGTCACGTTACGAGCATGTAATATTCTTAGCAACTGTTTTGCTATCACGGTTTATTGCGGTTCTCATCTTCCGTTGGTGCCCGTATAAATGAGTTTTTCTTCAAGAGTCTGCTTTGTTATTTTATAGTAATCGCCTAGATTTTTGTCCCTTACCTAAAATTTTATAATTTTGGACATTACCTTAATAGACAAAGCTGATGCCAAGGTATATTGCGAAATACTTCGGTTTGCTCGTGTAGCCATATTTCCATGTTATTGTGTAGAAATGCTACTTTAGCTCTAACTAAATAGTGATCGGATCCACAACTTGTTCCTCTCGTAACTCTAAGTTCATTTATTATTTTATTCAATTAGTCTCGCTCTGCCATTATTTATACTTAATTCTCCATGTTGGCCGACTACTTGGCCAATACTCTTTTTTTCTATACTAGCATTGAGGTCTCTAACAGCTGGAAGTCCTTCGTTACATTTTAGATTGCTGTCTGATAAAACCCATCTCCTATTTGTCGTGTCATTTGTTGTGATGTATATACGTCTATATATCGTAGTCTGTCTGATTTGATTTGATGAAATTTGTTTTAATTGGCTACAATTACTTGCGGTTTTTATCTATATGGATTTTTCCACATCTAACCAATAATAATGAGAATTTCCTGTTTTCACCGCTTTTCTACCATCTGCCGTGACAGTTTTAAATGTTCAAACTTGAAAAAGTTGAAATTTTCTGTCAAATGAAAAACTAGTCTTCAAACTTGTAAAATGTCTTCCGTAGCCGAATCTCCAGGCAAAAGCAAAAAGTTCTCTCATAAAAAGCTTCCATCGCCATTAGCAGCCCAGATATC
This sequence comes from Agriotes lineatus, assembly GCA_940337035.1. NCBI lineage: Eukaryota > Metazoa > Arthropoda > Insecta > Coleoptera > Elateridae > Agriotes > Agriotes lineatus. Next base: position 167,486,619 of record OW679196.1, on the reverse strand, counting down.
TTAATTGCTTAAAAATTCAATTAACACCCCAGCCTACCGCCGCAGGCAGATTGGAATCGAAACGCTTTTTAATTTCAGCCCTAATTGCTGATTTATGTACCTGCAAGGGCCAGCAATGTTCTTTTCCAAAATTCTAACGCAAGCGGCCGATTTACATCTCGTTAAAGCGCCAATATTTACCGAAGGGGAGTCCCCCCCGGGTGCAGTATCATAATTTCCCCGAGGGCTTTGCCACAGGAGCTGCGACTTGAAGAGTATGTATTATTTATGGATGCAGGAATTTATGATCGGGATCTCGCTCTCCGACGCTAATCTCGAGCTCAACATGTTCGGCGCTAATTAATCAGGCAGGAGCTGCGAATTAATTTTTGTGCGTCGCCGCCGAAAAGATGGCTTAGGATTCGGGACGAGCTAATCGCTAATCAGATAAGTTGCAATTATGCTCCCAGGAAACGGCTAGGGCAGCTTTTACTGTAATTTATGGCGCAGTTAGTGAGCGCATTAAAAATTCAAAGTTTCGCTGCGCAGGTTAATTCTTCGATTAACAATTCCCACGATTTTTGCTTTTAAGGTGCAATTATGTTAATCTTAATGGAGATGAAAGGGCTCGTTTTAATATTTCCTTAATGCCCGCGCTTAATTTTACTCCTGATTTGAGTTTAAATCGAATATTTTATGCTAAACTACTCTTCATTTATGGATGCTACTTAAGAATTATAACTGTAGAGTTACTAAGAAGGTTATATAATATTGAAATAAAATCTGCAGATGATAAAAGACTTAGAGTAATATTAATAAAACCTTAAAAATATGAGGAACTGCATGTATTGCAATTGTGAACTTTATATACCAAAATCCAAATAGGGCTTGTTCCCTTTAATTAAAAAAACAACCATTTCAATCCAGAATGTCTACCTGCAATGTGGGAACGTCGTAGCATAGTTACATAAGTTTCTGGATCATATTGGGTGTGCATAATATTTAGATTGGCAAGCGAACAAGCGCATTCAGTTTTGCAGGCGAACGAGGACATACTGCATATCCTAATATTTGCCCGTCTCGAAAATTCTACACAGTGAAAACAATGCAGCATTCTGAATCTAATATTCCTGACAATTTTATATTTTTAGATAAAAAATAACCAAATGCAATAGGGTTTACTTCATAATGGTTATTAGTTTATCCCAGTAACACATAACTGAAAGTTTATGTTGGTAGTTGACCAGACGACATGGTCGTATTTAGTTTGGTACACATTACACAGAAGATCTCTGATTTCTTTCGTTGGCTTAGAATAGCATCTAATTGGCATCTTTTACATGAGTTTGATACGTGAATCGATCACAGAGCAAAAAGAGGAAAGCGATTTAGGAAAACGCGATAACTTCCAGAGAGTAAAGCTTTAGAAACGTAGTAGTGTCTGAGATAATGTTAATACTGATAATTGAAGCCTGAGCTTTGACTGGCAAAACCCATCTACCTGAAGTTTCCTGCAATAAATAAATTTGATGTAAGGTTGTTCTTTGTAGACAAGCGAGCTGCGGTTTGTATTATACAGGCTGTAAATGTACCCATCCCGAGAGCTTTAGCTTTTAGCCAGCCCGCAGCATCCGCAGGTTGATCTACAGCTTTGAAAGCCCCGGCCCGGAGAACCCAGCAGGTAATTGGTAGAAATTGCGCTGTTAACGAGATATCGAAATAATTCGTCCGAATTAACGTCGCGGTCCCTGTAATTTTTGCAGTTTTGCTCGAAGCTCGCGTTTTCATGCCTAGTTAATCGGATTATGCCCCGCGCGGGAGGAAATTGATAAAGTAATCGATCAAATTGCCTTCCCAACTTTTATCATATTTTTGCACGTACGGCTGATGAGCGCCTTCATCCAATTAATTTCCGCGCGATCGAGGCGGCTGTCTTTTCGGTGGCCGATCTTAGGTAAAGCATTACGTGTTTATTAGGAGATATGAGTTTGCACAGTCGACAGTAGGCTTGAAACACGCACGTCTACGTGCTCTCCCCCCTAATTGGAATAGAAAAAAACTATATTTGAGATGAACCCCAGAAAATTGACGTAATCTGTTGGATGACAGTGGTAAAAGTCCCGTGGAATTTCATAATAATTAAAGATTTCACATATAGGCCTTTAAGTAAAGTTCAACTCTACCTGTTTCAAAATGTATTTTCTTGTTGCTTTCACATATCTTATATTAGCATGATGATAGACGAATAGAAGATACAATTTTAAATCAAACCTAAGCTTTAGTATATTAAATTTCAAAAGAGACAGCAGACAATCCACAGTTGAACGTTGGCCTCACAATCAACAACTGTAACTAGATGGGCCACTGATCCTACCCAGCAATAGTAGAAAATAGAACCTACAGTCTCATCTAGAAAACAGTTTCGATACATATCGAACCAAACGTGGTGGACGCTGACTCAATCTCCAGAAGTCCCCCTTCGTGATAATTTCTCTAAAATTAATGTAATAAAAGGGATAAGACTAATAGAAAACCAATAATGAAACGGCGAGTTGAAAACCATAATGACTTAGCTCAGTTCTCAACAAAAATAGTAGATAACGAAACAAACTAAGAAACCAAAACTATTTTTATCTACTAGCAACATGATATTGTACATTTTCGTCATAGAAACAAAATATGAAAAGCTACTCATAACTCCCAAGGGACTTTTCAAATTATTTCTCCCTCAAACTCATGGTAACAATGCAACTACAATTAACGTCTTAGCAACCATACAATGAGGCAATTCTTGATGTTACTTACATATTCTAATTTTAAATGACATTATGACATTTTGAAATTTCATACTATTTTTACGAATATATATAGATAAAATATTGTATGCACCACGGGAGATATTCCTGTTCTTTACCTTCGGTTGACTTACAGACCTCGGGCCAGACCTCGGGCCAGGGGCCCTCGGTCTGTAACACATGTCAACCTCAGGGAAAAAACATATTCATATCTCCCTTAATGCATAAATATCTATTATTGTCAAATCTAGAGTCTGTTGCTATATGACATTACTTTTAATCTCCACAATATTTTTAGTGTAGTCGTCACATTGACAGTTTTCCATATCTACAATTCTATTGGCATGGTTCGAAAAGCATCGAACACTGACTGACACCGCTGCCTCTATTTCCGCTAGCCAATTCTTCATTCAGATCGCCTTGAATTTTACTTCTTACCGTCGGCGTCGCTGAGTCAACTCAACCTCCTTTGTTGTTCTAGTAAGATGGACCTACACTTTTAGCACATCTCCGTTGGGGTGTGTTGCTATTTGCAATAGGAGCTGGCTTGCCATTAACTCATCGAAAGCTACTTCCAGAGATTCGTCCTGACGTCATGCGTGCATGTAGATTAAGGATGATTTATCGAGGGTTGCAGCATTGTCAGCTGTTTGCTGTTTGTTTGGACGTGTTGAGTAATATATCCGTCTCAAACGTCACGGTATTACATTTCTTGTGAATCAAAATGCACCACCCCGACAAGGAGAGACGTTCTTCTAATAAAATCCCTCATTACATTAGCGGCTGATGAAAACCAAGTGGAGCCCATAAAAGTATCACGAATTTGTTGCAGTACATTTTTACAGTACATGACTCACCCCCCCCCCCCCCCCCCCTACAAGGTTGTCTAGCAACCATTAAGCTGGCTGGCTTTAATGTATTCCCTCTTTTGCATTGCAATGATAAAGAGTGCAAATACAAATCGAGAAAAAATGCATTATATGAACCAGGGTAGATGATTTTGTCATAGTAACCTTTCGCTTCGTAACATTAGTTAGTGCGGTCACTATATTACCTTATAATAAAGCGAATCAAATAATTAAAAAGGAATTAGGTACTTACATTTTTATGTTTATCAAATGATACGAATTGTAACAAATAAGCTTTTGACTAATTTTTCACTGGCATAGTTGTATATGACATTGACAATTGTAGAAAATGTCATATGATTTTTGAAGTAAGTTTTAATTGAACAAATCGACTTTTCAAGTGTAACAATAATCTTTATAATGCATGAACCGACCTGATTTAATTGTAATTGCTTCTGCAGGAGCTAGGAATATTTAATAAAACTAATAATTGATAATTTATATCAAAGGGCATATAACTTAGATAAATTCATCTTAAAACAGAATTTGTTAAAAGCTAAATAGTATCAGTAAAGTTAAACGAAAAAGTTATAACCTAACAAATATTGATGTAACGTGGGTAATTAATAATTGTGGGGCGCAACATTAAATAAATAAAACCACGTTGTTGGTACACACCATAGCAATGATGGCGCTGTAACGTGAAGTTATAGCAATATAAAAAGAAGAGATGATCTTGACGATCAGTAAATTGTGTACTGGACGTAATCAAACCAAAAGTGCAACCCGCTTGAAGTAGCGAAGTTTAGAGGACCCTAGCTCCCTGAACACACACCTCTTAAAATGAGAGGATTTCTTCTAGACCAGAGGCACTACTGACCCTCGAAGATGTTCGTCGGCACGGCAAAAATAACGACATTTGACTTGGAACACGAGCGATCCTCGCAGAAGTTCGTCGGATCGACAGAGATACGGGAAATGTGACCTGGGATATGTAGCAAGGCCACGATTGTATTGTTGCAAGTGTATGAAGGATTTGAATACCGCCGTTGGCGGTCGGCGGGTAGAAACCAACTGGATTAAATCGATCAACGTAGTTATGCAGATCGAAGTTTATGACCGCTCCAGTTAAAACCGATTATTCCCAATTCGCAACGGGTATAGTGCACAACTAAGGATCATTTTTTGGTAAAGAATTTGGTTTCCATGCGGACTAAGTGTGAAGTTTAGTTATTTTTCGTACACTAGCATTGAAAGAGCTACTTTGCTGTACAATTTATTAATCAGAACGTTGCACTTTGCGGTATTCGTACGGCAAAGTAGTATTTTGCGGTATTCGTAGTGCTACTTTACAGTACGTTTCCTTAGTTACAACACATATAAAACGTTACGTACATAATAATATTACTCTACTTATTTGCTATATACGAGGATAAATTTAGTATTCCGTTTTGAATGATAGTGTACGGAAAAATATTGTACGAAACTCATATGAAAGTAGCTTTTCCATACTCGTCTCGAAATTCCGGACTCGGCCTAACGGCCTCTTCCGGAAACATCTCACTCGTACTGAAAAGCTCCACTTTCTATATTTGTTACTTAAATTACTGTTTCATTTACTTGTTTATACGTATCCACTGCTCCAAAAATACATATTTACATAGTTGTTTCCTACTAGAGAATTGTTTCTTTGTTAATCCTTTTCTTGTGGTAGATTTGCTGTAGTTAGTTACTCTTGCCACTTTACAGTTTCGCATTTCTTTCAGCACAATTCCTAATTTTTCGTGCTCCCCATTTTTCCACTCCGTCAATCTTTGTGCTAGTAAACTAGTTAAAAAGAAGTATTTTCCTACTATAAGTACATTTTACCGTTTGTCTTAAGTGCTTTATTTTAACATTTCCCATTTGCTAATGTTGCCAATTAGTTTTTTGACAACAATTCAGCACTGTCTCTAATTCTCTGAGTATTGAACTCTTAATATGTTTCCAAAACCTGATGAGGAGTTATTTTTTCATTGTGTGTTCTTCAGAGGGTAACCTTCTTTTACTGGCATATTTTTAAACTTTAGGATGAAAAATTACTCTCTTGCATAGAAATTTACTTGTGTTAGTTAGTCCAAGTTCGTATTAACACTTTCGTACAGCACCCTGTAGAAGACCCACTTCGTCGTATTGCGCCAAATAAAAGAAAGTACGACTGCTAAGGCCGAACTAAACCAAGATTAAAGTGAAATGTGTAGTGGAACGCGCGGAGGTGTAATATCTGGAAAGATATAACGAGCACAAAAGAGGCACAAGGTACTTGCGAATAAAGCCAGTAATGCTGCCGGCACCTCAGTTCTGATGCCAAACAAAGGGATGTCGGGCAATAGGTGGCAAAAGTTATTTAAAGAGCGAAAATGAAATATCGCTATTCTACAAGAATCCATTCTGAAAAGTCATTAACTTAAAATCCGAAATTTACCAGCATATTAAGTAGGATCGAAATATTTTTTTTAATGTTTGTATGGAAATTAGTGGATTAAAAACTCATGTAGGTTGTTCTAGCCCAAGTAAAGCGCCAGAAAATTTTCACCGGGACATTTGCTGTCATACATTACACCGATTTCAATTGTGCTTAAATAGGAAAGATTCGACAAAATGACGACTACAATCAATCACACAATATATCTGGCACTGAATTAGCTTGGTTTGTCCATTAAACCTCTGTAAAACAGGCAGCGGCTCCCATTTCCCGCCCTTTTATCACTTCGGATGCCTGTAAAACCAGCTGTGGTTATTCGCACCGCTGAGAGCGGAAGAGGATGTTCGGCATAAAATTTGCAGTCTTAAGTAATGCTCGTTATAAATGCACCGCACTCCTTTGGTTGGATTAAAATATTTTCACGAAAAACTTGAGAAACTAACGGAGATTTTACACGCAACGGAATATCTGCATTTCTGTTTTTTTCTATAAAAACCTTTAAAAAGCATTATAGTCAAGTCACTATGAGTCACTATGTATGAGAAAAAGTCTTTGCTTGAAAGTGAACCGAAATTTTTTCTTTGGGTGTTAGGAGGATACTGCAAGTTATCGAACAAGATTTCCTATGTGCTATTTCCGCCATCTTGAAAAAGGTGAGCGTTTGATTTGTTTGCGATAAGTCGGCTCTCGTTAACGCTACAGGAGAATGAAGTAAGCAGTTCTGTTAGCATTTTTTATGCCCTACAATTTATTTTCTATAACTTTTCCGCTGTACAAATCGTAATTGTCGTAATTTTAGTCGAATTTTAATTTATTATAGGTCAAATTGTAGGCATTTTTAAGCTCTATAAGTTGTCTAATAACTACTTTTTCGCTAAATAGAACAAGAAACGAGACACAAGGGAAGAAGCGCGAAAAACAATTTCGACCCCTCCATGATTTCCTTTCGCGTTCGATATCTCCACAAATATCCAACGCACACGGAAATTTAATAGAACATAAAGTGTAGGGCATAATAGTTATGTATGTATTAAGGGCATGGTCAATAGATTGTAGCACTAGCGAAGGTTTACAACTCGACGCGAAGCGGAGAGCTTTAAATTTTCCGAGACCTAAAATCGTGACTAGGCACGTGGTACATACAACGTTTTATTTTACTTTGGTTCTCAAAATGAAAAAAATTCAAGGATTCAATATTTTGGTTACAGACTACTGCGTCATCATTGCACTGGCGGTATATGAATCTTTAATGTGCTGTGGTTTCCGTGCAAATTGTTGGTGTTGCTATATTACATTGTTGGTGCTTATTATACTGCTTGCCAAGCGAAAACCTCAAACAATATCTAACTTTACAGGTCGACAACTTGAAGTTATGTTTTCATGGTTCATCTTCTTCTTCTTTCTCTTTGTCCCCATTTATACATCACGGTGTTGGGTCTTTTATCCAACTCTTAAAGGTGTTCCTTTCTCTTGCCATTCTCCGTATTTCTATGGTGGTTCTTCCTTTTTTCCTTGCCAATTCATCTATTGATTCTTCCCATTGGATTCTCGGTCTACCCCGTTTTATTCTTCCTTCGGATCTCGTATTATACATTTTCTTGGGTGTTCTTTCCTCCTCCATACGAACCAAGTGGCCGTACCAGCTTAGTTGTTTTTCCTCTATTTCTTCTACTAGCAGTTTTACTTCTAGTTCGTCTCTTACGCTTCTGTTACGTACCCTATCCCTTCTGGTTTTCTCTATTATCTTCCGGAGGTACCTAATTTTTGCAGCCGTTATTTTGGATTTTTGGTTATCCAGCATCGTCCACGTTTCTGACCCGTAGTTGAGTGTCGGCGTGTAAATGGTTTTGTATAGATGTCGTTTTATTGTGGTGATTAATTCCTTCTTTCCTACTAGGGTATTGTTTATTTGATAGTAGACTCTACTTGTTTTGGCTATCTGTTTCGTATTCTTTGATCGATCTTCCCATCTGCATCGGTAATAGTTCCTATATATTCGTATTTTTCTACTAGCTCTAGTTGCTGTCCATCTATTCTTACGTCTATGTTTTCTTCTGTTTCTTCTTTTCTGATATGTAGAATTTTACTCTTGTTCTTGTTTATTTCCATTCCTCTTTCTTGTAGGCATTTATTCCATAGTTGGATGTTTCTTTGTAAAACATTTACCTTGTCTGATATTAAAACAATATCGTCTGCATAGAATAGGTCTTGTGTATATAATGGGATTAGGTTGTGGTACCCTAATGGTGTCGGTCTAGTTTGATTCTTGGTTATTTTTATTAGTATATCCATGTAGGCAACGAAGAGAAGTGGACTTAAGCTGTCGCCTTGTTTGACTCCATTTTCTATTTTAAATTCTTCCGATGTCTTTCCGTTTAGTCGAACTTTTCCAGTCACGCTGCTGTATATGCTTTAGATTACTCTTTATAATTTCGAATTTATCCCTAGTTACTCCAGTGCAGGGGTGGCGAACCTTTATTCATCTACGTGGCATTTTTTCTAAAGAAATGTTTAATGAAGCCATGACGTGCCATCAAACAATCTTGACTTACTGATTAATAGAGAAAATATTTTCTACTTTTTATTTGCAACCAAAAATATATATTTTGTACAGCAATAGTAATGTTATGTTCATTTAAATGAAAGAAAAAATTAGTGCGACTTCTGCTGTTGCAAATTTGATGCTAAATAACTTATATTAGCTTCATACTTTGTTACTTTTTGCAGAATGCAAGCTGAACTGGAGTCATCTGACAAACGGCTTCTAAGCGAGTCTTTAATGTTATTCATTTCTGAAAATAATGACTCGCAGGCATAGGTAGATGAAAATATTGTTAAGATAACAAAAGCCAGCTTCTTCAGACAGCTAAATGTGTCTGGAATTAAATTCTACGTTTTCATAATTTTGATATTGGCAGTTTTACTCATATTACCTGATACAGATAGTCTTTCTATTTCATTTAATTCCAACTCCTTCCTTCTTTCCATACATTTTGAATCCATATTGAACTAGATTGGAAATCAATCAGCTGCATTTCAGTTTCTCCAATTTCCAACCAATCAAATTTGGCCAAGTTCAGTTTAACAAGTGAAGTCACATCAGTATACATAATAAACTTCAGTGTTTCCGATAATTCTTTGAACTGAGAAAATCTCGATGACAATTATTTGATTGAAGAATAATTACCGAATTAAACTTTCCAGTGACTTTTGCTTGGTCTGGTTTTTCGTGTAAATCCAAATCTCTGGTGATTTTTTTCAAGTTTGTGAAAAACTTGCAGTTTAGCCTCGAAAGCACGAATGAGATCTATCAACACAATAATTGTTTTATTTGCGCCTTGAAGCTTCATGTTCAACTCATTGTTAAATATAAATTGTTTCGATTAGGTATAGTATTCCAACCAAAAATTGGAAAGTTATTTAAAATCCAGTACACCATGAAAAGTGTAAGTCATGTTTAAGTTGGTTTCATACAATCAGTAAATAATATTCTAATGTCAATCAGCTTTCAAGTAATGACAGATCATCTAAAAACTGTACATGTAACTGTTTTTTTAAGGCATTGTAACATTGTGCATGATTGAAGTAGGTACTAGTTGAGGTTTTAAAACCGTATAGTAGCATAGAAAATTTTGAAAAACGTATATATCTTTCAAACTTCCTAATGCATCTGTAAAATTTGAAGGTTATTATCGAAGTGTCACTGAATGACAATCAAACAGTAATTTTATGAATTAAATTACGAAGTGACTTACTGTTTTCAATGCTGGCCTGATTTTAAATAGCTTTCCAATTTGTGGTTGGAATACTATACGTAAACTCCTTAATTAATGCCGTGCCCAAATTATTTTGTTACGTGCCATCAGTGGCACGCGTGCCATTGGTTCGCCACCCCTGCTCTAGTGAGTTCCATATGTGTTGTCTTGGCACTTGATCAAACGCTGCTTTTAAATCTATGGAAGCAAAGTCTATATCCATGTTTCTACCTATTGTTTTCTCTTTATGGTTCTAAGAGTATGTATGTGATCTTGCGTTTGTCGGTTTAGCCGGAATGCTGTTTGCTCTTCTTCGAATTTATCTTCAATCTGGGCTCTTAAACGTTTTTTTTTAATTTTGAGTATACTTTGAGAGCGACAGGTGCTAAGCAGATCGCTCTGTAGTTGTCGCCGCTAGTTGTTTCTCCCTTTTTATGAAATGGTACTATTACGTTTCTTTCCCATTCTTGGGGTATTGATTCTGTTGTCCATGCTTGTTTGAATATTTTCTGTAATCATCGTTCCACTGCGGGTCCTCCCTGTTTTAACAATTCCGGTGGTATGCTATCTTCACCTACTGCTTTTCCATTTCGGGTTTCTTTCAGGACTTATTTCCTCCTTCGCATTTTCGTCTCTCTCCTCTCGATTTGCTAGGTTTTCTAATAGTCTTTCTACATCTTTCTACATCTTCATCTTCTCTTGCTATAAATTTCGCTGCATCGTGGTTCCTCCATGTTTTCAATGTTTTTACTGGTTGTTTGCAATTCTCCATTTTGATTCTTTATGTTTGGTATATGTTTTGCACTGTTTTCCTTTAGCTTCTTGACTACATTCCAAAACTGTTTTTGGTTTTCCATATAATTCTCGTTTAACTTATTTCCGAATTCTTTCCAGGAGTCCAGTTTTGCTCTTTTTACGGCCTCTTGTCTTTTCCTTCGGTATGTTTCTCGATGTTTGGCATAGTTTGTTCTTTTAAACCTGCTCCAGGCTTCTTTTCTCCGTTTCATCTTGTTATTAACCGTATCGTTCCACCATTTGGTTCTTCTCTGGTTTTGGCCTGTTTTCACTATTTTTGTGCCGCATATTTCATTTTCTGTCAGGATTATTGTTTCTTTGAGCTTTTTCCATCAATTATTGAGACTCCAATGTTCTTCTGTCTCTGCTTCTTGCTCTTCTAAGCTGTTTAATTTCTGGTTAAGTTCTTCTTCGTATTCCTCCCTTTTTACTTGGTTTTCCAGTTCTTCTAATTTTAGTCTTTCATATACTATTGGTGTTTCTTTCGAGGGTGTCTTCAGAATGGTGTCGGTTATCAGTAATCGGTGGTGGGTGCAGAGTTCTACTCCTCTTATTACTTTAACATATTGGATTGCCCATCTCGTGGTTCTAGAATATGTTATGTAGTCTATTATGTTTTTTTGTCTTCTTTCTTCTGCTTCGTACGTAATCTTGTGATTGTTTTATTATTGAACCACGTATTTCCTATTAATATTTGGTTGTTTATGCATTTTTTCGCCATTGTTGTTTAAGGTTTCTTTTCGTCTATGTTCTCCCATTGTTCCGTATCCTTGATTTTTGTCTTTTTCTATGCGGGCGTTCCAATCATCGATTATCATAACGTCCCTGTTTTTGTTTTGCATTTTCTCTAATACTCTTTGTAAATCTTCGTAGAATTGGTCCTTGTCTCTAGCTTCCGCGTCTTCCGTTGGTGCGTATATTTTTATTATACCGACCTTTTCTTCTAGCTCAAGGCTAACTGTTATGATACTTAAGTTTATCAACTCCCAGTTAATTAGTTTGGCTTCTAGTGCATCACTTGCTATAATCCCTAATCCTTCTTTCGCTCTTTCTCCGGGGGGTTTTTCTATATATCTCAGTGTGTATCCCTTGTCCAGTGTCTTGAGTTCTTGACCCTTCCTCTTCACTTCACTTACTCCCAGAATCTGTTTCTTATACTTTTCCATTTCCTCTACTACTTCTACCTCTTTCCCAGTTAGTGTTTTTATGTTCCATGTTTCTATTCGTATCCGTTGTCTTGCCGGTCAACATATTATGCACGACATGCACCAGCATAATTTTTCAAAACTCATTTTCTTAAATACCCGTTATTTATTGATATTGTGTACTCGAATAAAAATCACTCTAGGGTCACCACTGCAGCTTATTACTTCAGTCACACGTAAATAAACAAAATACGAAATCAATTAACAAAATTAAGCTAATACTGAGACGTAATATGGATGTAAAAATGCAACATGAACAGCCGTGATAACGCTAACGCGACTGTCAATTAACTAAGATGAATTGAGAAAAACCCTTTTATACTGTGCTGCCTATTGTCTGTTCTTCGGAATTTGGTAATATTTTAACTACTTCGTTTTTTCGGTTTTTTCAGACAATGAGCAGTCACGAATATCGATATTCTCTGAGGAATTATCGCAAGCTCCTTGCCAGGCCCTAGATTGCCGGATGTTGACATTTTTTGAGGTATGGCAATGTCCGTCAGCTGCCGCAAAACTATTGCTACACTCTTTCTTTACGATGGGATTAATTTTTTTCCACTAAAACGCTCAAGTTTGGCAGCAACAATTAAAATCGTTAAATAACATTTTGACTATTGTACTTCATTGAATCTGCTAGAACGAAGTTTAAATCATTTCAGTGCATTGACGTTCATCTCCCTCTACTATAAGCCTGAACAACAAATCTTGTATTTAGTGTTCTCCTTTCAGAGAAGGAATTCATGCTTTGCTACAATATCCGCCTTCAAAGGAAACACTTTTTGTAAGAAAAAAATGTTAACTGAATGTACTGTTGTCTTTGGTCTACAAAAGTATTCGCGTAGATGTGTTTGTTGGCTTTTCAACAGAATGTACAACGATCAACAAAAACATTACTATTGCACTGAAAATAACGTTTCAGTCATAATCGAATTTGGCTCAATGCATGTGTTTCATAATGCTCCGAGTTTCATAAAAGATCTTTTTCATTTAAATTCCTAATTAGTCTTTGCTTTCCAGGTTATTACATTTTTTCGATGTCTGCGTGGCTTGTTTCATTATTTAGTGCTTCGGAGCATTTTTGATTCTAAATTAATTTACTTCCGAAATTGGCGTCGACGGTTTCTGATATTGCTCAAGCTACTATTGACTGTTCAACCATTACTACTCCGAATACATTTTTCTACAGTTATAGCTTAGGAAAAAACGCCATCAGCAACTTTGAACAAACTCTGATAATCGACCGTTTCAGTATCATTTCACAAAATACACTCCGCCCGCTGCAAAACTCGACCGAAGTTTTTAATTAAGGCCGCTGCAACAATGTCAACAAAGACGGCAAGTAAAATATTTGAATTCGTTAATATTTGAAGCAGAGCAGGCGAAAATTGGCGTCAGTGCGGCCTATGTGCGAGCAAGGAGCGCTTCGCCCTGTCCCACTTGTTTGAAGTGGTGAGAATTGAAAACACACAGGTTTCCATTAACCTTGCAGGCACCAGCATTCCGCATCAAATAGACTTAGCTTCCATGCGAAACGATTTGATCGAGCTTTGTGACATAAGCGGTTTAAACAAAAATTACTTTAATAAACACAAAAGGCCGAACTAGGATAAAAGCGTTAGTCGACCGCAAACTCCCACAAGAATAATAATAACAATGAAAGATCAGTATATCCGGCTCGACGGACCAAAATATAAATAGGAGTTATAATATAGTTTTCTACGGACTATTTGCTCTACGAAACTTGGTCAATATAATTGTTTGTGGAAAAATGAAACGGCAGAAACATTGAATATTTTTATTTAAACAGTACAAGTTCTCAACAATTCACTTGCCGAACTCTTATCTAACTTTAATCAATTTTAACAGGTGCTGGATGATCCCATGAAAGGGCTGCTTTTCCAAAACAGATTCGACAGAAAAATCGTCTGCATCGATCCGGCCTATCCGCCAGGCAGCAACAGTACGCGCGTTCGTATTCACACCGACATCTACGAGCATATCATTCTCTATGACCACGTCGTTCGACAGCGAATATGAGCGGGCTGCGAGAACGCCTTTAAAATAAATGTAGTTAGAGGGATGAATATAAATTGCCACTGTTGCTGTTTAATTTGATTGATTGTGCGCTGTAATGCTTCTTTAGAACTTATCCAGCAAACGCAAACGTTCGACGCAAGTCACCCGAACGTAAATACGCTTCCCTGCAGCAGTGCTGTGGTAGTTTCGTCGGAGTAAGGGCTATTTTTGGAAAAAAACTGAAAGTTGTGCTCTACACTGTTTAATATGTAAAAAAGTTTAATAGAAAATAATTTAAAACATGGTTACTTTGTAGCTGTATATGACTTGTACGTAGCTTTCCTGTTATTGAAAACGCCGTAGTTATCTTTGGAACGACATTAAAGTTCTGGAAACTTCAAGATAGCTAACGATGGTAGCGATTTCAAAGTTGCAACTACTTTTCAAGTAGTTTTGATAGTTGTCATGACATTCTAGAGGCGTTCACTATTCCAAGTCGCGGAAATTCTAAGTAATATTTATTCGTGTTAATAACGTTTCCGCTACCTTCATAACGGAACTCAACTGGGCACAGTTGCTATAAAGTGCGTGTCACCTATGAAATTTACCAGAAACCGTAAACTTCACCATATAGTGCTCAATATTGATAAAAGTTTAACCTGCACATTGTTGTGTAGTGTATAGTAATGTCTCAACAATGTGGCTTTTAAAGATACTGTCATCTGTTAAAGAAGCATGGCTGATCATAAAAATGATGCAATCAATCTACCAAAATTCTACATTTCATGTAAAATTAAAGCTTGTCTTCTATATTTTATTAAAAATGAATACTATGTTGTCACAACTCTGACGGGACTATAAAGTGGCGCTACAGTTCTATTGGGTACTTTTTAGTAAATATAACTTCAAGTAGCAATTACTTTCAAGTTATATATTCCAAAATACGCTATTTGTACTTGCACGGCACAATGGCTTGAAACATTTACTATCGGTTCTGCACCATATACTGGGTGTTTCGGGAAGAAATGGAAATGTTTTAAGGACATGTCTAAGAAGCCAAAATAAGCAAAATAAGCTCATATGTTCAAGTCCGATTTTTAATTGTTCCAGAGATACTTTGATTAATGATAATTTAAAAACGAAAGAAAAATTCATTACAAATCAAACAAAACAAAACAAAACAAAAATAAACAAATTGCATTAAGTCACAACAAAACATCACCGCCCACTTTGATAGACATTTATGCGTTTATAAATTGAACTAGTAACGAGTTTTCGTGAACGGTGATTCGCTCTAATGAACGCTGCAGCATTAAGAATGCGATTTAGTAACGCATCCTTTGTGGCCACTTTCGTAGTATAAACCAGCGACTTCCTCTATCCCCGAAGACAAAAATCTAGGGCAGTGAGATTCGGTGATCTCGGTGCTAAAGGGCGCGGCCGCTCTGCCAATCCAACGATCGCCGAAATGGGTATTCAGAAAAATTCTTACATTATTTGAATAATGAGGAGGCGCTTCAGCATGTTGGAAGATAATACGTGGTCGAATATTCATAGGTACTTCGTCCAATATTTGTTCTAAATGATCTTCCAAAAATGTAAATATCCAATACGAAAGGACCGAACAATTGATCATTTAGAATGCCGCACCATACGTTAATACTAAACCGATGTTGGAAATTGCGTTGCATGGAGATTTTCGTCCGACCATCGATGATTATTGTGGTAATTGTTAATTCCATCTCGAGTAAATTGAGCTTTATCCGTAAATAAAATTTATTTAAGCAATCCTCTGTTTTCACGAATCCATTGACAAAATTGTAATCTTCAAGGATAATCGTCTTCTTGGAGATTTTGTACATGTTACGCTGTCGTTCAGAAACAATACTTGGAAATATCCGACTTTCGCCAGCACGTGTAAAAACAGTTTGAAACACTTGCCTACTGCACGAACAGTACTACCATTACAGAATCCATAAACAAACATTGAAACATCATATCTGCATATTCTGTATGACTCAATTTGTGGGTCATTTTGACAATCTCATAAAATTAGCACAACTGTCAGCTTTTAAGACAGATTCTTAATGCTGCAGCGTTCACTAGAGCGAATTATCGTTCACGGAAACTCGCTACTAGTTCAATTTATAAACGCACAAATAAGTGTATAAAAGTGGGCGGTAATGTTTTCGAAAATTTTTTGTAACTTAATGCAATTTGTTTATTTTTGTTTTGTTTTGTTAGATTTGTAACGAATTTTTCTTTAGTTTTTAAATTAAAATTAATCAAAGTATCTCTGAAACAAATAAAAATCGGACTTGAACATATGAGCTTATTTTGCTTATTTTGGCTTCTTAGACATGTCCTTAAAATATTTCCATTTCCTCCCGATACACTCTGTATATTAATATATTAGTACATAATATAGTTAGTTTCAAGCTCCAAAGAACAATAAGAATGCGTATAAGTTTTCCTTGTACTATTATAGTATTCGATATAGTTTCTGAGCTAGGGACAGGTACAAAGCTTCATGGAAGAATGAAACATTTGTGTAATAAAATCAGTTACAAGACAAAGTAAGCAACAATAAGATCAAAGAATAGTAAAGTTCCTTGAAGTCGTGGCTACCAAGCCGCAACGTAACCACAACATTGGAACATAGTCGGATGGTCGTGGTCGCGTAATGGAAATGTTTCTATTACAAGCCCGTGACCACTGATAGAATACTTTAAAGTTCCTGCAGTAGTCACCGGTACGTCCCAATTGTTAGTTGGGAATAGATATTATAGGTTACGTTCCAAAGTTTTGTAAAGAAGGAATATTTGTCGCCACGAATTTTATTTTTGATCACCTAGGCCTAGACTATTGTAAATGTGGAGATTGCCTGTAAATAATAAACAAAAAAGTTGTGGGAAATCAGATTGACTTCCTGTTAGAGATGCTGAAACTGTATAACAAACGTAAAATCGTATCCTGTTGCTATATTAGTTCTGGTTATAGTCTTGAAGTAGTAACAATTAAAATTAAATTGAAACTATTAGAAATAGGTCTACACACCAACAAAGACGCTCGAAAAAGTTGAAAAACGAAAAACATTGATGACACATGGTTCAAAACTTGCCACCGACTAGCGAAGGAGAATGGTTTAGGGTCAACTTACTTTTGAAAAGGTAAAAACTAAATTATAGGGCGCTGAGTGGTTCCGACTGACACGTTCCCTGCTGCTTCCTCGAAACAATGAACTACTAAGTGACCCAATCGTAGCAAAAAATGAATAAAAACCATGTTTTAACAAAGAGATTATAATGAAAATAACGTGTACCTGTGAGGTAATAACAAGTAGGGTATAAGTAACGATTGGTAGTTACTGGAATAAATAGCAGTCGAGATCATCTTTAATTGCAGAAAAAATATTACACAGTAGTCAGTATTACAGATTATGCAAGAAATGGCTTATCTAGTTGCATCCGGAACGTTGCTTACTCAAAGCTAAACGGGAACAATCGCTGTATAACGCTGCTGTATAAAAAGGTCACGAACATTTATCACACTAGGCAGAAGTGTTGACCATATATTTAAGCGTGCAATTTGGAGTAGATAACATTCACATCTACATCTTCCCCAATCCAAGACATTTCTTTAGAATCGATAGTTATTTATTCAAGTACCTGCATATTTCCCACAATCCAACTAAGTTATGTTACTTATTGGGATATCAAAACAACATAACAATGAAAGTATGAAGCTTTTAACAGATTTGGAAAACAACAATTCTCATTACGCATAACTATTATTTTTAACCTGCATTAAATATACCTCTCAGCACCGAAATTGCTCCGTTATTTCCAAACAACGTAAAAGGGTAAAGTCCAGGTGGTTACACTCGATAGATCAACATATGAGTAAATACACTTGAACGATATTTGTTGGGATCTCTAAACAACATGAGATGAAGCAGAAAATTACATACAGAACCAACCCAGAAACCTCCGACAGCACAAATTAGATTCGAACTCCAAACTTGTCGTTTAGGCCTTCGTCATAGAAAAGGCGAACAAAAACATAATTATGATGTATAACTACCAGAAAACACATACAAAAAAAATCCTCACACGAAATTCGCCCCTCAATATTGCACGGCTATACAAACCATTCAAGTTTGTGAAAAACTATAAAGGAAGCCACAAGATCTTTATAGAAAACTTGCAGTAACGCTGTCTCAACCGGAAGTACTGTAGTATGACTGCATGTGACCTAGTATAGATTGTTAGGTTACACATATATGTTTCAATAAATAAACAATTGTCTTTCATGTTTGAAACTGAAACCTCGTATTTTATTTCTCTGAATGCAATTCTAATATTAATGCAGTTAGTTGAGCCTATCTAACCACGAACACTGCAGTACCACGAGAACAATAAGATGCGAGCATTTTTGTTTCTAGTACACTTGACGCATCACTGGTTGCGAACCTATGAGGCGAAAAACTCCATACAATAGCATTAAAAATAGCTACAAATTAGGAAAATATTAAGTTACGCTGTGAACCAAAAACTGAAAAGAAACAGATGCAGAAAATTATACATTGATTTGTAAGTTTAAAAAAATCAGATAGCTAAAGAAGAGTGGATAGTGAAATGATGTAAACAAGCAGAGGAATTTGAAAGCATAAGAAAATCAAGGAAACAAATTAATATTATTATTAATATAAAGCCAGGCATCAGGGAAAATGACATATAAAATAGTGATAATACTGTGACACTTGAAGAAAGACTATACACATGGAAAAAATACATCAGAATGACTATAAGAACACTTACACGTAAAGAACAAGTACCTGCTAACATACAAACATGATGAAATGCCAAGAAGGGAACACATTCATTCGAATGAAGAAATTGTATACAATAGCTATTTTATCCTACTGCATAGTATGGAATCCTGGGAACTTACAGAAGATTTATGTAAATAGTTGAGTGCATTTGAAACGTGGATATATTGGCGAGTATTACAATTCTGATGGGCCGTGAGAGTCACTAATCAGAAAATGCTGACTACGATGAATACGAGTTTTGAATAATTCGTTCATATGAGCAAGTCAAGTATGCACTACTATAACTAACTTTGCAAGGAACAAATGAACGAAAGAGAGAACTTAATAGTTTTTCTAATTATTTTTGGCAATGTTTTATAATGATAAATTATCCACTTACACTATTTGCAGTAACTCCATGACAACGTTATCGTTTGATCTGGCCATTTTTCCTGGGGTCACTATACAGGGTCCGGCAACGAAGCGGGGATGGAAGATATTTCGAAAAATATGAAAGTTACATGGATATTGTGTATATAAAAGTTGTAGCACGAAGGTGGTGCACATTACTAAAATAGTTTTGAGTATACAGCGTGTATCAAAAAAGTGTGGCAAATCAAACTTACTTTTTTTTAAATAGAATACCCTATATTTGGCTACCTTAAAAGTTTTACATTGAAATACTCATCATTCTAATATCAAGTTATATGGGTCTAACGTCAACTATTTCTGAGATATTACCGATTTTATGCAAAAAAATGCTGAACTTCAGGCGGCTGCTGTAAGCAACAGAAAACAATTGAATGAAGGAAAATGCTACCAAAAAATTGACTTTCGTGAGCTACCTTTCAAGTGTAAAATGGTGGATCTGGGTATTACTACTATACAGGGTATTCAACATTTGCAAATTTAATGATTTCGATGTTTTTTTCAAATCGAATGCCCTGTATAAATTTATATTTTTTGGAAAGCCCTCTTAATGGGCTTTCTTTTGATATGTTACTTTATACCTCTAAGTTTAATTGTTTTTCAGATATGTTTGAACATAAAGCAATTTTAGCCCCTTAAGATGCTTTATTGCGAGGGATAAAAAACAAACGCCGTTAAAATAATGATTTAAACACTTTAGTTCTCCAAACAAAAGATAAAACCAAGTTTAGAAAACTAAAATACAGCCCCTACTCAAAACTAGAAATAACAAATACGAAAAAAAAACAGGAGAAACTTAAATCTGAATTTCGGGACAAGAAATAAAATATCAGAAGAAAGCTGATTAATAGTAATTTACGTTACAAGACCGGAAAGTAGTGTTTTGCAGGTCGAAACAAGTAGATTCCAGAGCGAGCCGCAGGCGAGTTCTTGAAGCTTGGGGAGACCTGCAAAACACTTTCCGGTCATGTATCGTACAATATTTTTTTACGACATCTAAGTCCATACTTTCAAACTTGCAAATTCACTTTCGAAAACTATGAAAAATATGACATCAGTATCTATTATTTGACTTATCCAAACGATAACACAAGCTTTAAAACATTTAAACATTTAAATAAATCAAAAAATTATATTTGCTGATTATGAGTTCTCTGTACAGCTTTAATACTCAGAGCAGGAAAGAAGAACTGTTTCAACATTTAATGTAACTACGTATAAGCTTTTGGTGTATTGGCTTTTGTTTTTAATCTGATTTTATTTGACCTTGGAATTAATTTATTCCTGCATTTATGGTTTTTTCGTGTTTATCATTCATTGTATCAACACTGACTGAATTTATAATTTTATAAACCTAGTTTTGTGTTTTTATGTTTGGAGAGCTCAAGTGTTTCAAGAATTATTAGAACGGCGTTTGTTTGTTATCCCTTAAAATAAAGCATCTTAAGGGGACTAAATTGTTATTATGTTCAAACACACATATCTGAAAAACAGTTGAACTTAGAGTTATGAAGTAACATATCAAAAGAAAGCCCAATAAAAGTGCTTTTTTAAAATACAAAAATATACAGGGCGTTCTATTTGAAAAATTTGAAATAATTAAATTTGCAAATTTTGAACACCCTGTATACCAGTAATACCCAGATCCACCATTTTACACTTGAAAGGTAGCTCACGAAAGTAATAATTTTTTGCTAGGGTTTTCCTTCATTCAATTGTTTTCTGTTTTTCTCTGAATGTAATTTTTTTTCTGTTGCTTACAGCAGTCGCCTGAAGTTCAGCATTGTTTTGCATTAAATCGTTAATATCTCCAAAACAGAGACATTAGATCCATACAACTTGATGTTAAAATGATGAGTATTTCAATACAAAACTTTTAAGCTACCCCAATATCGGGCATTCCATTTAAAAAAAGTAAGTTTGATTCGCCACACTTTTTTGAGACAACCTGTATAATAAAAACTATTTTAGTAATATGCACCACCTTCGTACCTATAACTTTTATATTTACAATATTAATGTAACTCTCATAGGTTTAGAAATATCTTCCACCCCCGCTTCGTTGCCGGACCCTGTATGTACATTGACTTTTTTTTTAATTTCAGTTTTGCTGGAGCTGTTTTTATCGCGAATTGTCTACTATGTGTGTTAGTTCTCTGTATTATTTGTAATAAATCCTCTTCAGCACTGTCTTTTTCATTATAATCTTCTTGTGTTCTGATTCAACATACAGTAACGCTTCTATCAATTGCCAAAAGCGCCGCTAAGTTAGAGATAATTTTATTTATAAAAGTATTTAAGGTAAGATTAGTACGGGACAGGTGATATACGGATATATATAGCCCGAAGCTGCACAAGAAGACATAAAGGTGTTGCAAAATATTATTGAAAGTTGCAACCTTTCATTTAATATGTCGAGGTCACATGCAGGCTGTCATCACTGCATGAAAGCGCAAGTCATCTGTGAAATTTTTATGGTTAACTAAATCTCTTGGGAAAAATTAAATATGTTAGCTTTATAAGCTTTTTCGTTAGTAAACATTGCAAAATAAACTGTAAGCATTTTTTGTCGCAAACACGTTACATCGACGTGGGTAAAATTATATTGTATGATATTTTAATTTTTTAGAAGGTAGTTCAACTTATTTCTTTAATATTGAAATAGGATGTATATGTAACATCCTATGAACCCTTCTGTTTCTCTAATTACTTTAAAAATATGTGCAAAAATAAGTTGTTGCTATAGTGATTTATTTTTTAAATAGATAGGAAAGGCACTGCCAGCAATCATGGTTTATAGGCCAGTCAAATTGTCGAAAATACCTCGTTTTTTTGACAAAAATACTACCTGAAAAGTGAGCATGTAGTTTTATAGAGTAAATCACGTAGAATTGAATGAACTAAAAAGTAACAGCTGAATCAGTGGAGAAGTGATTCAAAATTGCGGTCAAAGTAATGAAAAAAGGTTTTTTGCATATAAAAGAGCAAAACAACGATGAATTTTTTCCAAAAAAATAGGTTTATGTAGTTTAAAAAAGCAAATAAATTTAGCTTTCGTCGGTAAAAATCGATTCATTAGAAAAAAAGTTATCGCTAAAAAACCGCTAAAAATGACCGATTTTTCAATTGTTCTTAACTTTAAAAAAAACCTGTATAACGTTGAAATTTTCAGAAAGCGTAGTACTCTATGAGCCGAAAACGCACGTTTATGAAATTTACAAAAATGTTGATTACTTTTTGCATAAATAATTTTTTTCGAAAAAATACGTTTTCGCATAAATTGTTTTACTCAGCTTGCAGAAGTCATACAGCAATCAGCATAGGCTTATTTTATTTCTTAAGAGTTATACTACCACACACAATATGAGCGCAAATTTCTTTGCATTTGCAAATATGTGCAAATTTAATTTGAAAAGTGATCTTTTTTAGGCGCACAAAATGTTGAATATTTTTGTCAATTTTAATTGTACCGAAATTACATAAGCACCATTCTTTAGCTGCTATTTTTTTCCGAAATTAAAAAAAGATTACAGTACGACCAATAGAGCCGAAGAATTTTTCTTTTTTAAATTGCTGCACATTCAGTTATTAATATTAGCGTCTGAAATTTGCACACACTTTAGCTGAAGACTTCTAGTGTAATAAAAAAATTATTTCGCAATTATTGACCGTGTATTATTTATTGCGAAGCGGTTTACATTTTAGGCGTCGCAAAACGCATGTTCCGTTCAGTGCGAGTAAACGCCGAGTGGAGCGGCCTACTCCGAGTTTCTCCCTACAACGCTTAACGCTACGCGCCACAGCACCGCTCTGAACGAACATGCATTTTGCGACGCCTAACTTAAACCGGTTCGCAATAAATAATACACGGTCAATAATTGCGAAATAATTTTTATATTACACTAGAAGTCTTCAGCTAAAGTGTGTGCAAATTTCAGGCGCTAATATTAATAACTGAATGTGCAGCAATTTAAAAAAGAAAAATTCTTCGGCTTCTATGGGTCGTACTGTAATCTTTCTTTAATTTCGGAGAAAATTGGCAGCTATCGAATGGTGCTTATGTAATTTCGGTACAATTAAAATTGACAAAAATATTCAACATTTTGTGCGCCTAAAAAAAGATCACTTTTCAAATTAAGTTTGCACATATTTGAAAGTGCAAAAAAATTGCGCTCATATTGTGTGTGGTAGTATAACTCTTAAGGAACAAAATAAGCCTATTCTGTTTACTGTACAACTTCTGCAAGCTCAGTAAATGAATTTCTGCGAAAACGTATTTTTTTCGAAAAAAATGATTTATGCAAAAAGTAATCAATATTTTTGCAAATTTTAAAATCCCTTGTTTTCTGCTCATCGAGTACTATGCTTTCTGAAAATTTCAACGTTATATAGGTCTTTTTTAAAGTTAAGAACAATTGAAAAATCGGTCATTTTTAGCGGTTTTTTAGCGATAACTTTTTTTCTAATGAATCGATTTTGACCGTCGACAGCTTAATTTATTTGTTTTTTAAACTAAAAATTCTCCGCTCTTTTGCTCTTTTATAACCAAAAAACCGTTTTTTCATTACTTTGACCGCAATTTTGAATCACTTCTCCACTTATTCAGCTGTTACTTTTTAGTTCATTCAATTCTACGTAATTTGTTATATAAAACTACATGCTCACTTCTCAGGTAGTATTTTTGTCAAGTAAATATCTAATTTGACTGGCCTATTAGAATACTGGATCTAGTTATATTCCATGCTACACAAATGCATTCATTCTTTTTTCTGTACAAATCACCATCAAGCATTTAGTAAAAAAAATTTAAAAATGATTGAATGAGAGGTACACCAAACCTCAATTTAATACTTTCAGGTTCCTTCAATTATTACAAAATATCTCTTTTTTGGTTAGAGTTTAAGTAGTCGGCAAACAATCTAATGAAAGTTGATTCTTCCTGAGCTAAGTGTTTCTCAACATTTTTAATTTATCTGTTAATTACTGGATAATGAGGACAGATAGGTTTCCGGAAACGTTCGAATTTTAATATTTTAAATTTTATAGTGCGCCGAAATACTCAATAAACAGCATAAACTTTAGCAAGCATACGTTACACAGCTAGATGTCATCCTCCTCACCAAACATATTGATGGAGAGTAGGTATTGGCTTATTCCCGAAGTAACCGTAGTAGGAACATAATGCAAGTAGAAAATCCAACATGCAGTGTTACCGACAAAAAGAAAAAAATATCACATAAAAGACACTTTTACTTAGAAAATGGCGTTTTTCGAAATTGTGTAAATCCATAAAGTACTATTTTTTGGAAATTAAGCAAGATTTCGATGAGATTTTTATTGTGTGTTAGTTTTAGCTAACTGAACAATCTCAAGGCTAGAAAACTTGTTTTCGTAAAATGTGTCTCTATCTTGACTAGTAAATGCATGTTTCGTAATTATTTTCAAAAATTTAAAATTTTATTGATAACGAAAGTCACGTGACAACTTTTGTTTGGCCCATCTGTAATCACTTTACAACTACCTCTGGTCGTCAGTGTTTGATTTTCCAAGAAATTCATTTTTTTTTTAATTTGATGCCAGTTTTTTGGCGATCACTTTATTTATTATTTGTTTATAATAATTTTCTTACGTAGTGCACACTGTAGTTTGAGAATTTGAATTAGGCGCCGAGATGGCCTTGCGCCGAGTTGGCTGGCGCCGAGATGGCTCCGCGCCGAGTTGTCCCGGCGCCGAGGTGACCCCGCGCCGAGATTGCGGCGCCGAAGTGGCGGCGCCGAGATTGCGGCGCCGAAGTGGCGGCGCCGAGATAGCGGCGCCGAAGTGGCGGCGCCGAGATGTTCTAGACCCGTAATAAGGCTGTCTACTTTTCTATTTTAAAAGGCTTCGAATAATTCCCGTTTAGTTGTACAATCCTTTCTATGTTTCTATACAAGTTGGTGGAAAATAGCCCATTATATTATTACTGCTCCTTTTCTGAGGGTGTACAGAGCTCCTTCCTACAAATTGTGTTAAAATATTCATCTAGATTCTCTTACAATCGGTACTTCTTTAGCAAAAATGCGGCAATGCTGTTTGATGTAATATATTAATTATACCATTTATGGGGCTGTTGCCATAAAATTTCGCATCAAACATATTTTAGGGGTAATTGGCGAAGTATTTCGAGATAGTAAATCATAAATACAATTACTTCTATCTTAAATAAAACATGTAGTTGCAGCTGCTAAACTTGTAAGACAAACCTTTTTATTTGAAATGAAAAATTCAAATTGATATTTAAATTTAAAATTAGCTGGTTAATGCCTACAACGTATGGCACAAATAATGCGCTAGTTTTTTACAACCCTGTGTATGGGTTTTATTGCCTTTCTTAGGGCGGGTTGCAGAAAGCAACGTTAAGTCTGGTGTTAGCTAACGCGACGTCAAAGTGAACAAAAACTAATCAAATCTCAAATGCTTATGGTAACTAATACATTAGTAAACAAAATTTGATGCGATTTTGTACACTTTGACGCGACGTTAGCTAACATCAGACTTAACGTTGCTTTCTGCAACCGGCCCTTAGTGCAATTAATGTATGCCGTATATGATGTCTTGGTGCTGTATCGAATGCCAACTTCAAATCTAAAAAAAAAACAAACATAGTTTTTCTCATTTTCTGTGTTTTTCTATGTATTGTATTATCATTACCCTCATTTTACCTTGCGGTGTGCCATGAGATAAAAAAAATGATTCTGAGCAGGCCTTGATATGTGTTATACGTTTGGCAGTACTGAAGTGTATTGTCAGTCTATGTCAAATTCGAGATTAAAAGGTTAGGTTTTTTATGTTGTTTGACACAGACGGACGTAAAACTTAACCTGCAAACCTCGAATTTGACATAGACTGACAATACACTTCAGTACTACCAAACGTATAACACATATCAAGGCCTGCTCAGAATCATTTTTTTATCTCATGGTATAAAGATGATCTTGCGTTTGTTATTATTTATTATAGCCTTTTAATTTCCTTATTTGATTTTATGCATTTTGGCTATTCTTGTCCGAAAAGCTCAACTTTGTACAACCATAGAGGTCGCCAAACTCGTTTTGAATGGCATTGAGCTGCTCGAAATCGATTATGGATCCGTTGTCATGCGTAACTAAATCAAGCAGCATTTAATTGTCTTCCTGCACCTGCGGCGGTGTTTTCTGTGCCTTGCTCTCTTCTGCTAGCGTCTTCAACATAATCACGCGTGTCTACTTGGTATTAACCTTTCTGTTAGTTTAGGACTAGTTTATAGTGACTTACGATTACTATAATAGTATCCTAGCTCACTCGTGTTATCGGGGACTTGTATGTTTGATTTAACGAAAATATTCGATTCTTAATTATCCATCGCATTTGATTGCGGATTTTTCTGGAGTAGCGATTTAAGTTTTGGAGCTGTAAGCTAAAGGTATGTGTGCACGCTTTCTCTTTGTCGTTCCCTGGTCTAATAAGGCCATCGTATTTTGTGGATTTCAGAGTCGACTTTGGAGTAGTTAAAGTGTGTGCAGCTAGTTCGTGCTACTAAGTGGTTATCCGCGTTTGAAACCATTGCTGAGTCTTTGCAGGCCCTGTTTTGCTTCTTCGATTAGCAATTATTGCTGAGAGTCGTCCCTGTGCCTCGGCTTTGCTTCTGGTGGTTTTCCTGGTGGCTAACTGTTGCTGTTTGCTTCCCGGTGCTGTTTCGTTTTATTTCTGGAAGTATTTAAACACTATATTGTATTGTGAAAGTAAAATCGAATCTGTACATTAAGCGCACCGAAATATTAGAAGCACTTCCGAGTTTGTTAGTAATTACTGGCTCATTCGAATTTTCTACGTAGGTGGTGGCATAAGCAATTATTCTCCTCTCCTGCTCTGTTCGACCTTCGGCATCATCTTAAATTTGTAATTTCCCGCTAATTTAATCTGCTACTTAGTTAAACATTAAATGTTGTTATATGGTAGCTAAACTCTTATAATTAGTGGCAACAGTACTTTACTGTATTAGTGGCTATTGCCTATACTGTAGATCGCGCTTGTGGTTTACACAAGTGTTGAAATTAACTGATGTATCACATTTATTGTCGTTAATTAATACAACCCCATTCATGCTTGCTATGGTTCTGTGCATGACTAATGCAAGAAATTCCGGCGTCGAACCTTTTTGAAGTATGTTTCAGATCGCAGTAGATTGACTACGCATAGTACTTTAATGAGCTTAAGAGTTCTCGTAAGCCAATGGATTTATCGGTTATAAAAGATTTGTTGGCGCCCTCTGGTAATTTGAACACCGTTGACTAATTATAGAAAAGAACCGCACCCCGCGTTCACTGTATCTGGTTGGCTCTCTCGTTTATTTGGTGCGATTTGAAATTGGTTAGAGTACAATTGAGTAATTGAGACATTTTTGTTTGGGGCTTGAGTCTAAAATTGTTTGCCATTCGTAGTAAAATAATGATATACCCTAAAGCTGATGGCAATGTTAGTGCTCCTTTTATGTGTAGGTATTGTAGATTTCCTTTACCAGTTCTGAGATATTTGAAGTTTCCCATACTTGGTAGTAGAATTAGTTAGCGATCTTGTGACGATAGATCTACGATGTTTTAGTAAGTCGGCTGCAATTTAATCTTTTTCCGTGATTTTAGCCAACTCACCGGTTTATTTATTTATCGTTCTCTTCCGCTCTGTGGCTCTTTTTGTTTATTTAATTTAATGTAGTATTCCATTTTCTATCCCCTATCGTTTTTAAACTTTCCATAACTTTGTTTACAATGAATAGCCAGTATATTTTCTATTCTAAATTTCCTAATAAAACCTATGCTTTTTAACTATTACGCCAGATGTCGATCAGTACTGCAATAAATATATCCGCTTTGTATTGCAGTTTTATCAGGTAGATTTTCCAGCTGAAAGGCACTTGCATACGAATTACTTACCGATCAGCGAAGCAATCCGATGGAGGCGCATAAAAATATAGAATAAGGTCGCTATTAAGTTATGCAATATTTGAGAATAAGGAACGATAAGAATGTTTATGCAGGGTCTCCGATGATATACCCTTCCCCAGTCTAACGTACGTGCGTATCTAAGCCTTAACCCTAAATCGGGAGCTAATATGAAGGTTTGCAAAAATTCGATATGCAGTGAATGAACGCTGATTTCCGGTTGGAAATTCATATTGTCAGGAGAAAAAATATGGACTGGAAATCGACTGGAATCCAACAGATTTACCGGCAGGCATTAAAGTGAAAACTTGCCGTGCATTTAGAATTTTATGAAAAAACTCGGGACGAATTGTTTCACAAGGTATAGATCTTTTACCAAAGCGGTTTATCGGGGCTCGATTTTGACCACTTGCCCGACATCGTCGAAGGCCTCAGATGAGCATGATGGATCGCGGAATAATTAAAAATTGAGGTCAATCCCGTGGGGCTCCCCAGCAGGCTACGAAATGGGTTGGAATTTCACGTTATCTCCTGCTAGTTAATTAGGAATTACTTTGTGGCGATGTGAATTACCGGAACTGTGTTTATGTCAGTGTTTCATGAACAGATATCGACGTTAATATGATTTTACGTAACAGTAATATGCTATACGAACGGATGGTAGCCTAGGCGAAATACCAAAAGTGGATATTAATGTAACACAACAGCAGAACGTCAGTGGAAAGAGCTATTTTTGTAGAATTAGTAATGCTTGTAGATAATTCGATTAAAATTCTCCCTGACTATAACAGCGGCGGCTCGTGATAATTGTATTTGGGGGCTTTTAATTTTTAATAATTACTAAGTAAAAAATAATAACCTGCTTTCCGTCGATGTTTTAATTCAAATATAGCAGTTATTTTACATTTTGATAACAATCCAAAAAGAATATGTACAGAACAAAAAGCATTCAAACACAACGCAAAATATACATAAGTGTTAAAAAACGATCATTTATTTAATAATGGAAAAAATAGAACATGCATCAGATCGACAAATCCATTTGTTTTTCTTGTAAATATCTGCGGAAAAATCTCTTGTAAAATTGCGAGTAAGAACTTTATTTTGCTGGTTAAAATTTAATCCAACAGCTAACGGTAGGCTCTTATAGTTAATGTTGAGTATACTTAGTTATGCTATTCTCCGTTATTTTTTTAGAAAACTGCATGAAACAACGGAAATCACCCAACATAAAACAACAAGCTCCAGCTGCAATCGATATTATTTCTAAACGAGGCCCATAATAATGAGTAAATAAGACAATAACTGCTCCGGCTACAACGTTGCTTAGCCTCTACGTCAAATTAAAACTGTGATAGCACGATCTGCAGCGTCAGCATTTTCGCCCGTAGTTGCATATAACTTTAGGCCCTACCTCGTATCACCCCAAACAAATGCCAGCGGCTCGGTGCATTGATACCAGCGAGTGTGTTAACACATAACTTAATGTTAGGTTGATATACTTCTTGGATCTTGTTTTACATGTTTTAAGCGGTATGGAATAGCTACCTCCGGATCACGTTACTTAAACCTTGTTATATTATAACGGTAGAATAGATGATAATAGCTATTTATGCAACAAGTGCTAAAAGTCGACGTGCATAAACGATTTTTAGCACGCGTTGCATACAATATTTTATCTACTCCAGTGGGATAAGTAACTCATTATGTCATTCATTTGACACTATTTCCGTTAGGTAATGAAGCTCATTACACCCCTCAGTTATGTAATGGTTTCATTACGCAACTGAGTTGTGTAATGGTTTCATTACCTAACTGAAATAGTGTTAAATGAATGACATAATGACATTTGCCTACTAAAATATTTTTGAAAATGACAGATCTGACATTTCTCTTAATGCACTTTTCTCAATTTTAGGCAGTCGTAGATAAAATTTTGTACAATACATGTGTGATAATGCATCATTAATATACTTGTGTGCTTACATAACTCGTGCTACGCACTCGTTTGTAACTTACACACACGTATATTAATGATGCTCTTATCCCACTTGTATAGTAAATAACTATTATCTACGACCTTAATTTTACTGTTATTAATCCATAAATATCGATTTAACAAAGGTTTGCATCTACGACACTTCTAATTTATGTCATAATAAACAGTAGGCCTTTTAGCGCGGGCGAATGTTTGCGAAGCCAGTGCTGTCAAAGTCAGTTATCAGAGGTAATTATTAATACTACACATCTCACTGTATTCATTACATAACGCTTTAATTATTTCGAAAACACTTTACCTCTAACGCAAGAAGTAACTAGAATAACTTTAGAACTTCACTTCCAGTTCGAAATTGTAGTTTTATAACCTCACTTCACTTTTAGCACAAGGGCTAAAAGTAAACAGCTGATTTCCTTAAACACGCTAAATTATAAAACGTCACTTTTAGTGAAAAAAGCTAGTGCTAAAAGGTCTACTTTTAGTGGTGGTCGTAGATAAAACTTTTTTTTCTATTTTGCGTTTAGAATAACTCCATTCCAGCACTTGAATGACGCCATTTGAGTGTTAGAATAAGTCGCTATGAAATGACGTCATTCGGGTGTTAGAATAACTCCATTCTAGCACCCAATATATATAACCTAAAAATAGAAAACATTTTTATTTATAAAATTGTATAAAGCGGCAAAGTAGAAAAAACAGTATAAAACACTCGTTGCAGAAGGTCCTTCAAGCACTCATTTGTTCCTCAACTCGCCGCTACGCGGCTCGTTTCGAAATTTCAAATTCGTGCTTGAATAGATGCCTTCTTCAACTTGTCTTTTAATATACTATTCAATTATAGAATAGTTACTTTTTTCTAACGCCATACAGTCTGTTGACGGCTGGGCCCCCGTACTTATAGTACATTTAATACAAATTTCATGCCATTTTTCTGAGCGTATACCGATCCACCCTCTTTATTGTGATATTGTCGGAAGATCTTTACATATAACTTCA
Organism: Agriotes lineatus; assembly: GCA_940337035.1. NCBI lineage: Eukaryota > Metazoa > Arthropoda > Insecta > Coleoptera > Elateridae > Agriotes > Agriotes lineatus. Next base: position 167,455,568 of record OW679196.1, on the reverse strand, counting down.
ATTAATATAATTTTCTGCTTGAGATGAGCTATGGTTAGTAACTTTTAAGAGTGAACTTTATCGATACCGATATCGATATCCAAACGCACATGAAAAGAGATAAAAACAGCTAGAAGTAAGATGAAATATAAAAATACAACCTGGTAGAAAAAGTAAGGTTGCTTAGATGATATTGAAACAAAATGGTAGATGTTGGATGTTGGGGTTTAAAAAAGATTAAATAAATAGCATTTGAAATCGTTAAGAGTGGGAAGCTAAAAATCAGAAATATTACTCATGGCCCAAATAAAATTTTCGGAAAAAATCTATAAACAAAGGTAATTGTTTGCCACTAATGGAGAGACCTTAAGCAGGTGTCTAATTTAATTTAGTAATATACCCGAAAACCTGTTTTAGAGTAGCAAGCACTTCAAGAAACAGTAAGTTCAATTCCGAGTACAAAACGCGCTTTTCCAATCTCGAATAATTAATTTTACTAACTGCCGAAACGAGTAAGTTCCAGTGCTGAGTGCTATTTACATGGCCCCGAGTGAGATTGATGCGCCCGAAGGCGTTGCCTGACTGCCAGTTTAATAGGTAAATTTTGAAAATGACTAATGCTCGGCGGGATTCCTTCTTCGGATTAAGCCGGCTGCATCTGCAGACCAAGCACTACATCAACTGCGCGAGGCTATAAATCTCGGCGGGCTGCAACTCGCGAACTTCCCCCGAGAGCTTTGATTTTCTCACTTGTGCAGCTATTAGGGCTTCCCTTAGCCTTGATTTGGCAGGTATCGCCAACCGGTCGAAATTGAAAACGAGGTAAAACGTGCAGCAAGATGAATAACAAGTTTATACCCTCACTATAACTTCTTATTTCTGTCAATTGTGAAAACGATCGAATTTGGAAAGTATTAAATATACTCAAGGCGAATAGCTGTATTGTACTGTTAACCTTGGTAAAAATAAAAGAGGGCCGATTCGTAAGTAGATAAAAAATTCGGCACTATTTCGGCACTGCGAAAGCCAGATTGATGACACTTCCTGAAGTGTTACAGGTAAAAAGTACCAAATCAACTCAAATTGATTTTTAATTGGATGCTAAAGAACCTCCATGGAGTCTTACGTGTAGGAAATAACAATTCAACTTGGATTTTAAATTGGAATTTACAGAAGTATCCTGTGAAGCCCCATGAAGTGTTATGTGATATTTTAAAGCTAGCATTTGCAGCAAATTATAAATTTTACATCAACTAATGTAATTATTTTTTTTACATCTAACCAGCGCTCGAACGGATAATAACAAGGCAAGCACCTGCTATGCGCGAAGTCGCGGAGAAGCAAGCACGGCGCCGTCTCCCACTTATTGGTACTTGGAGCGGCTGTACGTATAAAGCCGTCCGAAAAGTATAAAAGAAGGTTTCACAAACATTTTAAATCACTTGAGTCCCCGGATTTCCTTTAATTCTCTTCTGGCTTTAGAATGTAACAGCGCTTACTGTCTCCTAGAGTCGTTCCTGACCTGCCTGTGTTCTAGAATGTGGCAGCGTTTACTGTCTCCTGAAACATTCCCCGAATCCGCCTGCTTTCTAGAATGTGACAGCGCTTACTGTCTCCTAGAACACTCCCTGTCAATTCAAAACTTTACGTCCTCAACTCTACCGAAATCAACGAGGAGATTATAACTTACTAACTAAAATACCTGTAGGAATAGCATTGTACGTCCAGCGAGTCTATCTGGCCGTTGCCCGAAGGCAAATCGCACTGCTCCGGTAGAAACCTAAACTCTCCCGCAACATTTAAACACTTTCGCGGTCAAATTTATCGGCCACGAGCGAGCGAATTTTACCAGGTAAAATCGCACATTACCGTTATTCTTGGAGGAACGATCATGACCTGAACTAGCTAATACACTGACCCGAAACGACAGGTATCTTGCAATTACTGTATTTTACGCATATTCTTGCAGAGTGCGAGACGTAAACAAACAGCCACATTCGTGGGCTTGCCCACCGCAAAAGTAACGCTCAGGTCGCAGGACATACAGAGCAACGTACATACTTCGACCCCGGTTCAAGGCAGCCGCCAACAACATATACGTGCTAATTGGGTTGCGGGCCAACCAGGAACGTAGAAAACGCGACCCCAGAAGGAATTTCTAGTTTATTAATGTACATAGCATTTTCATAAAATTAAGCGTTATTTTGTACAACTTGTTAGCAATATTATACCGTTAGTTTATAAATTGTGTCTTCTTAACCTTATACATTTGAGACTGCATGAACATTTCTTCGATTGGGTTTACACGAGGTCGAAATTAACAAAACTTTTTGGGCTTTTCCGAAATTAATAGAAGTAATAAATTTCCAGAATAATTTACCAGGATTGAAATTAATTAGGAAAAGTTGAAACGTTACCAAATCAACCCGAATGGATTTCAAATTGAAATCAAAAAAACATCTTGCGAATCTTCACGCAGTCTTACGATGAAAACTACCAAATCAACTTGAATCAATTTTAAATTGGACATTAAAGCACAACCATGTGGTCCTTCCTTGCATGTTAAGAATACCAAATCAACTTGAATACATTTTAAAGAACTGCCCTGCAAAGCTCCATGAGAACTTATGTCAAGGAAACATCAATTGAACATGAATTGATCTTAAATTGTAATTTAAAGAAGCATCCTGTGAACCTCCAGAAAGACTTCTACTTACTTACTTACTCCTTTCACTTTTACCGCATAAGTAGTGTCGAGGTGGTATTTTTTTCTGCACTGTATCTCGTGCAAAAATGTTTTCCATCGTTTCCGATCTTACACCAATCGCTTAGTTTCCGACCACTGGGTGCTATTATTTTCGAGTTCACTCGTTACTACATCATTCCATCGCTTCTTCGGTCTTCTCCTGCTTCTCTTTACGGTCACCTTTCCTTCCCAAAATTTTTTGTCATGTTTTCGGCTCTCATTCACATTATATCTCAACGAATTTAACCTTCGTTGTTTTATTTTCCGTAGTAAGGGGGTACTTTTAGCTTCTCATTACGTAATATATCCTTTCGCATTTTTTTTATTACCGCAGGACCCATGCTTCGCTACCATATATTAGTGTTGATACAAAAATTGTTTTGTATACTGATATATGATCTCTTGTATATGATTTTATTTTCTCTGCAGTTTTAATTTCTTTGATATCTGTTCTTTCTTTTCCCATTCTTCATTTCATGTCCATTATTAGTAGCTTCAGCGTACTTATGCGAACGTTTTGTCCGTCTGTCTGGATCGCCTGTAACTTTCGAACGGCTACAGATATCGAAATTTTGAAAGGGGGCAAAGTTGTTGCTAAGGTTCCGAGCACCTTCATGCGCTATTTGGTTTTGGCGAAAGGTCAACCGTTGGCGACCTATGTCAAAGGTCACTTTATTTTTCAATGGCAACATGGGTCATATGGGGTATCAATCGAAAGCTATGGTCAAGGGCTACATATACTTAATGTTTTCGCAGTGCTGAAGCTACTCTTTAGACCTGTACTTGAGCAGTTTATTAGTAGGTGATAATCGTTTCCAATCTCATACCGGCGTTTTACTCACATTTCTTCTATTCACTAATATACATACATATAGTCAATGATCGATTGTTTGCCTCTTGTGGGTTACGTCCTATTGTACTTGTATATTTCTTTGTGTTCGTACCATGTGTTCAGTATAGTTAAATAATTATTTATACAGTATTCTAGCAGTATTGCTCTATTATCGTTTATTTGCTTCTAGGTTCTCTTGTATCATAAATTCATAGCGTATACACTATAAAAATGGCATACTCTTACTTTTTATCGTCCTTTATACGGATTTTCATAATTTTTTCTGATATAAATACCCATTTTCTTATTTCTTCTTCCAAGTCTTTCTTTATTAGGCACGCTACTCAGCTCATGACCTATATTCACATGCCACTCAACTGTGTCTAAATATATTTCCATTTTCAGCTATTTTTCTTTCCTTTCGATTTTTTGAATTCCTCCTCTAATTCCTTTTCCTTTCCTGCCAGTGGCCTTACATTCCAAGTTCCTATTCTTATATATTTTCTACTCTGCTCACTTTTGTTTTCTTCTATGTTGATTGTACTCAGTTTGTCATTACCTCGCCGGTCCGCCGGAAGAAAGTTTATAATTGTTGCCGTCATCAGTTTTTCACTTGGTGAGAAGTTTTCGTACTTCCTTGAATCTCTCTTCGGTTCGATTCCAACTTAATACCATTCTATCTACTATTAATTTTTGGTGGCATAGTTTTACCATCTTTCCTTTCTTACACGTTCTTCTTTTACAATTTCTCTTATCTTTTTCTGTGAGAAATACTAAATCATTTGGTATGGATTTTAATTAGAGGAACATTTAGTAAACCTTCACGAAGTCTTACGTATGGGTAATATAAATCAAGCCGAATAGATATTAAATTGAATTTCAAAGAAGCTCCATGTGAACCTTCCAGTAATTTCCCATGTGAAAAATACCAAATCAACTAGAATACATTTTAAATTGCACTGTAAGGAACTAAAGTATTATCAAAAATTATTTGCATCTAGTATGGCCATGAAATAGTTCCTAATTTATGTATGCAACTACGTTTACACTTAAATGTCAAACTTGACTTGCATTCATAAATTAGGAACTATTCCATGGCCACACTAGATGAAAATAATTTTTGATCATACTATATTTTGTGAATCTCCGTTCAGCCTTATGTATAATAAATACCAATTCAACATGAATTGATTTTAAATTGGAATCTCCAGAGGCATCATATGAACCTCCATAAAGTTATACATGTGATAGACATCGAATCAACCTAAACGGGTTTTAAATTTGATGCTAAGGAATCACTATGTAAACCTCCATGGCGTTAAGAATATCAAATTAACCCGAAAGGATTTTAAATGTAAAGGATCTTGTGGCTCCACATGAAGTCTTACATGTAAGAAATGCCGAATCTTTTTGGATGAATTTTAAATTGGATTTTAAGGAAGACTTCTGTAAATCTACATAAAGGAAGATCTTGGAAATCTGCTCAAAGTGTTATGTATAGGAAATATCAAATCAAACCAAATGGATTTTAAATTAGATTATAGCATCCCGTGAAGGCGTAAACCTCCATGGAGTCTTACGAGTAGCAAATATGAAATAAACCTGTTTGAATTTGAAATGGGATTCTAAACAAGCATTCTGTAAACCTTTCTGCAATCTTACTTGTGAGAAATACCAAATCAATCAGAATAAATTTTAAATGAAATTTTAAACCAGCATCCTGCGAACTTGCAGAAAGTTTTAAGTGTGAAAAATACCAAATTAACCATGTGAGCAATTCCAAGTTAACCTGAGTGGATTTTAATTTGGACTCTAAATAAGAAGTATCCTGCGAACTTGAATGGAGCAATACCAGTACCAAACCAACCCGTATGAATATTAAATATGATCCTGAAGAAACAGCTTGTGAACCTCTTTACGAATTCTTACGTGTGAGAAAAACCAAGTCCAGCAGAATGAATTTCAAATTACATTCTAAAGAAGCATTCTATAAGCCTCGATGAAACCTTGCAATTAATTAATATCAAATCAACTACTAAGGTATTACCCTGTGAACTTCTATAAAGCATTAGGCGTTAGAGAAACGAAATAAGTCCGAAAGGGTTTTCAATTGGAAGCATCCTGTGAATCTGCATGAAGTCGTACGTTTGAGAAATACCAGATCAACCTGAATCAATTTTAAATAGGATTTTAAAGAAGCATCCTCAGCGGACATTTCATTATCATAGTCGGAACTGTTTAATAAAATGAGAAAATCTTGAATTAAAGATTACAATAATTTCCAATACAGTTTTATCTTCCAATTCACTTTTTTTACAAGAGGAAAACAATTACTTTCAAAATGATTTTCATATAGAACGCCTTAATTCTGGAAATACCTGTTGAATAAAAAAATTATAAGAATTAAAGATTTATTTCGTGTACACCATCTTTTTATATTACAAAATTATTTTATCAAATATTTAAGAGAAGCCAAATATTAGAGTTTGATGAGATTTGTTTCCTGGAGACTGTTGAAGTTCTTTATTTGATACTTAAAAAAAGTTGAAAATTCAAACTAATGTAATATCAATTTCCAATTTAGTAGCTTGCTTGCAAAATAAAACTAACATTTGGAGTTAATGCTGCATCGCGAATATGATAACAATTGTCCATTTGCAACTCCGCATTATCAGGAATTGGAGCATAGTTAAAAAAAGACAGATATTGCCGTCCATTGTTGCTACTTCTACAACATCAGTGGTCAGATCCACCCACTTTATGAGATACGTATTCGCAGAAAATAATAATTTCTGGCAAGGAAATAGCTTTTGGACGTTTATTTTTCAAGGATGAAACTGCATGTACATACATTTCCAAGAGAATATTAAATTCTTCGCAATAAATGAAGGCAAGCCTTGCATTTCTGAAGTGGTCATCGTGGTGGCGAACGTGACCAAATTCGGAGCAGGTGTGGCGCAGTGGATGGAAATCCAAATATTCGCGTTTATCAAATCGAGTTATCGCCCGCGCGGCAGGCTCAACAGAAGCAAAGTTTAATAATGCAATAACAACGCTCCATTATTTAAGATATCGAATTAAACGAAGTTGACAGGCAGCTTATTGTTCGAAGCGCCGCGGAGACGACTGAACTCAGAATTAATAAGATGCCGTCGTAGATTTAATTTTGAGTGGGTCGTCAGCAGGCTGAGGGCCAGGTTCTAATTGAGTGCGATTCTTAAGTCTTGGAAGCAAACTGCTTTGGGTCAATCCGAAGGATCGAAAATACAAGTTGATTATGAATGGTAAGATGTTGTCAGTGGCCAATCGGGAATGCGAGGAACAAGAATGCCGCTAGAAAGTAAAAGTAAGAAAGATCATACAATTAGCCAACACAATTCATTAAACATCTAAAGCAGCCATTGGCGATGCTGAAAGGGCAAGACAAAACAAAATTTGGCACACCGAAGAAGTGAAACAACGTATAGAAAAAAAAATCGAGCTAATAATAAATGGTTTAAAAGCAGAACAATAGAAATCACAATCAACAGAAACTATTACAAAAACGGTGTTAGGTAAAATTATTATGTTAATGTACGATTACGTTTATGACTTGTCGATCTTACCATAATATAAACGTCTTTTAAGTCTCTCTCACACTGCAAGGTAGAACAGCTTTGGATTAAGACAAGGAGCTTTTTAAGTTTCAATAGCGACCACCTAGGCGCTCCTATCTGCACGCACAGAGCTTGTTGGCAGGCCCCGAGTGCCCGGTCCCAGATTCCCGCCTAGTTGACATTTCGACAAATTAACAAAACAGAACTAAATGGGACATTCTCGCGTAGGTGCAAGGTCGTAAAAAGCCATTAAAATAAGTACAAAGTAACGTATTGAATCATCAAACGCAAGTTAAATTAATTTTCTTATACTTCAGTGTCGCGTCATCAGCCAGATTAAATTGTAGCTCACATAAATACCTCTACCTTGGTTTTCTTATAAAGATTCTTCTAACTTGAACAACAGTCAATAACACACTGTTAACATTAATAAATGATCTAATACTTAATTGTTGTTTATTTAATGTGCTATTTACTGAGTATAAAACTGGAAATAAAGTTACAGATATCGATTTCGACTAAGAATAGGAAGAGGTTTTGCAGCTGTCTAAGAACCTATAGATCGAATTTGGAATGACGATCGTTTGGAGCCTGAGGACCAAATTCTAACTAAGAGCAATTCTTGAGTTTCTTGAAAATAAAAGCGTTACAGGTTTGTCGCCTCGCGAGTTCGCCTCGGGGCTCGAGATCATGCTCTAGGAACGTCAATGTTTACATGGCTCCGGAATGCGGGGTAAAAATGAAATTCCTGCTCGGGCCGCAATTTAGAACTAAGCATCGGATTCGCTCCTAATTATGGGGATATTAAATATTTCATCAACCGCACTCGTTCCGCAGCGCGTTCGTTCTTCTTCGCGGCGACGCTTTCCACACTTGCTCACACATTCCCTAACGGTGCTATTGAAATTCCGATGTTATCATTGATACAAAACCAATATTAATCTGGCAGTTCAACTTCCCGATGTTGCTAGCATTCTAAGCTGTCGCATCTAACTAAGTTAAAATCTGCCAGCGGAAAGGATCCCATATTGAATTTCGCCCGAGCTTCTCTCTCCCTACCTCATCGGAATTGCAAGAACTGTTGAATTTTGTAATCTGCGTCGAGCGTCGGAATGGAAGGGCGTTTTTTGCAAAACTAATATAGCATGTAAGTGTGAATTGAAATAAACACAGTATAATAACCAAATAGTCAGCGTCAACCTAAAATTGGAGAAAAGCCGCAGGTGGGGTAATACAGTAAATTTGTTTAATGTTAACTATTGAAGTAATTGGAGCCCCAAGTACTCATTTCATGTGCTCAAGTGCAGTCTGTGTGAATTATTATTATTATTTTATTATTAATATTATTAAGCATAGTAAGCAGGCGGCAAGCCGATATCGCTTACGTTCATAAATACAAAATAAGCAGTGGCACATTTTCAACATATGTTTAATTACGCCTTTTTTTATTCTCTTTTGGAGCGCCTTACTGCTTTCTTTTAGTATTTATATTACTAATTCTTTCTTTTCCATATCCCACTTACACCCTTTTCTTCTTATAAACATTTTACTAAATTGTACTTTGATAATCTTTTAATTTTTTGGACATTTCAGCGTTAATATAAATAGTGTACTCTTGTTATCCATTATACAATAAAGCTTATTGATTTGAAATTACAAGAACAATATTTCTTTATATGTAAATATTTGCAACGTCATCTCACAGAATTTATTGTAAATGTAGCTATATATCTCCCCACCTTGTGACATCAAATTTCGGTAGAATCTCGCCGTCACACGTGAAAACTTAATTCAGCCAAGCCAAGTTCAGCTGAGCGGCCTTAGCCCATTAAATAAATCCAGCTTAATGTATACGCAGCTGAAGACTTGCAAGTTATAATCCGCAGTTGCTAGAGATTGGATAAAGTTTAAAGTTTATCGCGCCAGATAGTGCCTTATAAGGCGTTAAACATTTGTCACATAAAGCAAAACTTGCGAGAAACCAGGGAGGCTCTAAGCCGCCTTGATGCCGGTTTATTACAGCTTCCGCCGGCCTGTAAATGCGAGTTTTTCGGCGAGCACGCCCTTTGACGATTTCGTGATTGATGAGGCTGCACAGAAATCTGAGTTATTGGAAACTTCTATGGCGAAGAGCTAATTATCTGGGCTGTAACAAAATTGGGATGATCATTCTGGTGCTGCAGAACGTTACAATTAGTATTTTTCGATTGCTCCGGTAACATACTCTTCCTTTCCATACAGGTAAGCTTAAGACATCTTTCTCGAAAGCAATTGGATAAAAAGCTAACTATTTGCAATATTTAGAAGATGTTGCTGGTATTTGTGCAGATCATGTACAGAGTAAATCATTTTCAAATGTTTTAAATGGAAGGTACCCTTATTGTTGTAGATAGGAAAGCTATAGAGTCCAAGGGTCTGTTCTACTAGTTAATTTTCTTCAAAACGGTAGTAGAACGATTCTCCACTAGAGTCGCTAATTTCGGGAAATTTAGGAGTAGTAACTGGTTCTATACTTCATTCGCTACGTTTCTTAGTTCATTCAGATTCAAGATAGAGCAAAATCTGCAACCCAAGTTACAAATATCAGCAATAAGTTGATTACTAATATGATTTTATTAAAATTTCGATCAGAGAGACATGGCCTTGTTGCTTTATGAATGTCAAAATCAATGTGTCATGTTTTTAATATGAATCTTTGCTTAACCCTCAGACTGCGGAAACCGGGTCTCAAGTGATCCGGACTTTCTTTTTTTTAAATAATTCGACCGTTTTGCAATATACTGCTTTGGGTGTTTGCGTATTCCTCGAAGCTGTTATGGAGATGCTGTAGAATAAATTTCGTGGAAAAATGTCTTGGTATACCTGAGATAGTCCGCTCGAGTCACTTGAGACCCGGTTTCCGCGTTTCGCGCTCCATTGTTTTTTTTTCTTGTTTTCTGGAGTATAATAACACTGTGTAAAATAATAGGCAAAAAGAATGGATCCTAATAAAATTCCCCTTACGGAACACCAATTGTATGACGAACTAATGCGTGATGATGACGAAAACGACTTTCATTTTTTGTCTGATGAGGACAGTGGCAGCGATAAAAGTGACTCGTAATATGAAGGATTTTTTAGTCTGCAGGTCAATAAAAATAATACTTTTATGATTATATTATCATGTGCAAGTATGTGTTAGAAAAACAGACATTGTGGTGCTTTAAAACTCATTTTAAAAACTAAATTCGATCCGGGTCACTAGAGACCCATTTCCGCACTCCGCGTAACTGAAATTATTTCCGCTGGGCGAGGGTTAAGGAGGCCATTTTCAACATTTGTTAGTGGGTAAATTTATTCTCAGATCACATTCAGCAGATTTCATTTAGGTAGACATCGCACAATTTTCCAATTTCAAGCTTTGCAATTTTGACAAAAACTATAACCTCTATATTATACCACGTACATCCCATGATCTATATTTTAATGAAATCAAATTAGTAATCAACTGACTGTTGATATTTGTAACTTGGGTTGCAGATTTTGCTCTATCTTGAATTTGAATGAAGTATAGATACATTGAGTTCAAAATTTTGCTATTAAATGTCAATACAATTACTTCAAACTTGCATATAAAGTTGCAAATGTTATCACTTTGATGTTGAAGTGCGCATGCGCCCAGATATTTATGCTGTCAATTTGGGGCAGTGTTGCTTAGCGGAGATCCTTAGGTGAATACAGTCAGTTAATACAAAAACGTAATACGTTTCCTTGCTTGCGATAAACAAGCGCCTTTGAGCAATGCTCGGCTGAAATTACTGTGCTTAAAGCTTACTGGTCGATTCGATAAAAATTAAAAAATAAAGGCGATCCACAAAATAAGGCAGGCGTTAAATGACATTGTGATCAAAAAAGTCATCAGACATCTGACTAACTCTTCTGCAAAACTAAATTCTCTGTTATTATTAAATTTTGCAGGTCTGTATATGTTTCGCCCCAATATACCAGAAAATTGTATCCCAGTTTTATAGTGCATATATTTGTAGGTTTTGTCTCTAAAAAATGATGAAATACGCTTGGGGTATCAGGCATATCCCAGTTCGGCTATCTCGATACTGTTTTTTCAGTCTAAGAAAGTTGTGTAGTACAGTACGTTTAGGAATGAAGATGTTCACAGTCCTATTTGTGAAATGGAGTTTGAATAAATTTAGTAAAGAGAATAAGCTGTACGATTTTGTTAGCACTACTGTACACAAGTACAAGTAACCTAGCTGTCATGAGTAAGAAGAACCAGCGAAACCTACGTAAGTACTCGAAAACCCGCACGAATACGCTTGGAGGTTTGTTGCACATTATACCTCCGAATAAAGATTGCAACTTGTTTTTCGTTATTTGGTTGGAAAAATCGTAGACTTGCTGCCACTTTGAACCATAATAAACGAACTACGCTAATTTCTACAGCTCGTAGAGAATAGAGTTTCTGTATATAAAAGAGCTGGGACATGTAGGGTGACTTGTTTTGGATCCACAAACCATGGAGTGCCTGATTTTTGCCGATTTTAAACTTTATGCATACTGCTTTCAACTAAAACAAATGAAATATATCAATGGCTCAACTCTTAGTACATATAGGAACTGTAGTAGTGAACGCATTGGGGCGGCAGTTATAGACATTTCTCTGTAACATCGATCAGAAAAATTTAACAGCGCAAACCGTAGGTAAAAACGCTTTACAATATATACGTAGCATGTACACCAATAGTATTTCTCAGTTCTAAGTTTATATGGCCCAAACACGCAGGTCTAACACGAAGGAGGTAGGTACCGGGGGAGAAATTGCAAAGTCAGCAACCCTGAAAAAACTACGAAGAGTTCCAATCTTGGGGTTCCAGCGGAGAAGCCGCCCAAACAAATCTGAAAAGTGGGGTAGGGCAGGCTTTTCTTCAGTTTGTTGTCGCTTTGCAAATCTCACGAAGGAAAAACCACATGAACCAGTTTTGGAAGCAGGTAAGTTCATCAAAAGGCATAGAACTGCCTACAAATTGGTGTTCCAGGTGTTCCACGAGGTGATATCAGAGTGCAGAAGGAGATGTACTAAGAGGCCTAAAATTACACAAAATCGAAGACGACGTCTAGAAGCAAGCCACAGATAACCTACCGAAGTAATATGGCCACAAGTAGGTAATTGGACCAAAATAATGTCCTATCTTAGCAGGACTAGATTGATTTCATCAATTCCACACATCAGTCTGAGCAAAATTCTCCATAACTTTCCTGAAATTTTTACCCACATCAAGCGAAAACTCCAGAAGATCGCATGCACAGTCCAATCAGCCCTTAAAATGGCAGCCGGAAATCATACTGACAATCTATTTTTTAAAAATCACTTAGAGTCCCATAGCTTCAAGGGTTTCTAAAATACATATATAAATGAAAAATGTGGCTAGGCAACCCAACATACACTAAAGAATAGTAAACTCTAGACAACTCTTGAATAAAACTTAATTTTAATTAACGCAAACATTCCTAGTTTAGTAAGTTACTTAACCTCAAATGCTTCAAATCCGTCTTTGCTTTTTGCTAATACTGTTGTAAGTTACAATAACGCGAAAGTTCCAATAATTCTTCTTTTTACCGATATGTCGATAAAGAGTTAGTATTTTATCGTATCGGTGTTTCAAAAACATGGTGTCGAATTTAAGGACGTCGAAAAGTAAAATTTTTGCATATAAACTTTTTCTTTTAAATCCCTTCTCACTGATTACACCCCTCTCGATTTTGGGTAACACCCGAGAAAAATTATCACATATTATAATCTCATAAGAGCATTAATCGTAACGACACAAACCCTCACACAGTTAGGTTCGTCTACCTAACAAAAAAATTCCAAGAAATTTTGTTGTTGTCTTGGTTAGGGTCGTGAACTAATTTTTCGATTGGTCATTAATGAGTGTCGTACGATTTTCATTACTAGAAACGAAAATAAAAGGATGGGAAACCTAACTAGACGCAAGTGAAGCTGCACTGCATCATCACTAATCAGACTTACTCCATCCGCGACCGCGCTTACTTTTTTTAGCGCCATCATACAACAATAGCACGCACTTTACTGCTGCACTGTTACAGGACTCTGTACAATAAATTATGAAACAACAATTTATTCGTTTTAATACAGGAACTGATCTAAATAATCAATAAAGGCAGACTGAAGAATTTGTCTACGATGGGTGGTGTAGGAAAAATACCTATAAAATACTGCATAGCCTAAAAGAAGAGCTTATATTGGTTGAAAAAGAAAGACGAAAGACTTAATGTAGTCAAAAACCTTTTGAGGTTAAAATAGACTTATTGTAGTTAGTTTGGTATTCATAATTGTTAAGACAATTTAACATTCTACAACTATATTACAAAAAATATATTTTCTAACGTTATTTAAAGAATAAATAATTTTTAAAACGTGACTATCAAATTGCCAAAGTAAGCATTATTTCAAGACATTTATATATTTTTTCGATGAGGATAATAATAGACAAACAGCTAAAAACTCTAAGTTGACAAGTTTTTTTTCGGATCTATTATTAAAAGTTAATGTCAATTAAATTCCATTAGTAGGCTATGCGCAAATTGTGTATTCATAGAATTGGCGCATAAACGTGTGTGCTGTGAACATCTTCTAGTACAGCCTTGCCTTCCTTATCAGCTTCAACCCGTGTAATCAGTGTGCACATTCAGCTTTACACGAAGTATTCGCCGTGTAGACCCGGCTTTACACAAGATGCGATACAAAATCGGTTTATTACGAATCTGTTTTAGTGCCTTTTTAGCCGCTAGCTAATATTAAATTATTTTAGTACTTACCGATAACGAAGGCATATTATATCCACATACAAAGTTGGACGGACTTACCTGAAACACAGAAAGATTAACTTAAAACAAGAAAATCCTTTTTATACCATTAAACTATAATATATGTATTTAAAACTGCCATCAAGAAGTTTCAAAATTACATGCTCATAAACATTTAAAAAAAGTTGTGGTATAAGGTCTTACTGGTATTAGCATGTTTATTATTACTGTTGTTACGTAATATGCTATTGTAATTTTTCTTTTTCCATATTAATATTTGTAAAGGGTTTTGGAAACAAAAGAGAGACAGAAATGTAAGCACAACGCGTGGAGCCAAACGTGTCTCATTAAAAACTTATTGATAAACCCTCGGACTGCTCTCTAATTGGCACAACAGAGTTTATGTAAATACATTAGACAGCAAAAGTTACCTGAATATTTCCAACAGTGATCTTGCTTTTATTGCCGCAAAACTTACGAAAACGACAACGAAATAAACTTAGCCGTCAGTGGAGATTTCAATGCTAGATCAGAAACAAGATTAATTCCTTTCTATGCGAACGTTTCCGAAAATAACTTTACTAAAGCAAATATATTAGAATTTCCAACTAGACATGAACTACTTATAAGTCTAGAATATAACGAATCTAATTGAAACTAATTGAAACATGGTTAGCGTAGTTATTTAAAAGCAGAACTCGACGACTTAAACGTTTCCCATTTCATTCCCCTTCTTCCACGAATCAAATACAAATCAATTTAGTGGAGCAGAAGTTCATAAAATTGAAATTACCTGTCAACTTTGATCTCGCGCACTTTTACAGAGTCGAGCAGAGAGGGACTGTGATTTCAGATTAAATAAGGGGGAGTGTGGAATTTTGCTAGAGTTTTTGCGTAGTCCCATTTCAGGAATTCTTTAGTCGCAGTTTCGGCTTTAACATAATTTATTTCAATACAATTTTCGATGGAATTTTAAGTAACTTTAGCATCTCACATACGTTTTCTGTCTCCTCAGCAGTTATACAGATAACAAACGCCTACTTTAATAGCCTCCTAAGGAAATAACGCGCGAAACTGATCGTAAAACTGGTAATAAGTTGCTGGATATAAATACACTCTGATTGAATTTTAGAGCTATGTAAGGATATATCGGCGAAATTAATTACATTTATGAGATTCGAGACGATTTATTGCGTTTGGCTTGATTGCTTTCGTGTCGTAAAATCTCAAATTAAGCAAGGATGCTGCATTGATAACATTTGTCGAATAATATATTCAATATGAATTGGTTAGACGTAGAGAATCCGACTGGATGCAAAATTTATATTTCTGGTTCCCCTCGGTTCTAATTTGGAAATAAATAGAAATGAACCCAAGCATGAACAGCTGTAATGTGCGAACTAACCAAGTTACAAGTAAGAATTGTCTAGGTTGAAACTTAGAAATTGTCGTAATGAATATTAGCAGCTATTTAGCTTCGTGACACCAAACCGAGCCCCGAAATTACCTTAACCCGAAATTATTCAATTATTTTACGTCTCTCGTTACACCTTGTCACTTTGACTGCAAACCACGAATTTACTGGGGCATCTGCACGTGGCGTACTTTGACTTTTTAGCGTAACATAATTAAAAACGCGATTGTTGTGAATACACAAACTTCAAGTTTTTAGAGAAGGGTAAATATCTAAATCTGTTGTACTTAGGATTACCAGATGTATCGGAAGGAAAACCGGAGAGATATTTATATATAACGTTGTTAAAGAAGAAGCGCTCTGAATATTAGTTTGTTGTACTAGAAGTTGGTGGAGCTACTCCACGTTTTTCTGTTGAAGATATATGAGCACACTTCACTCTAAAAACTAAAACAAGTACGTCGCAAGACTCTTATTATATGACTTTTGTATATTTATGAAAATATTCTTGGTACAACAGCAGGTTTTTTGAGCGCACTGTTTTGTTTGTACTACACGTTGGTGTAGTTATCCAAACTTCTATCTATAGAGTTCCATTGGTGCGGTCTAGGACGTTTAGGCGCGATTCTTTAGGCGCGCATCTTTAGGCGCTCACTTTTAGCCGCGAGCACTTTCGGCGCGGACAGTATTAGGCGCCTGGACGTTTAAGCGCCGCAACTTTAGGCGCGGGGACAGTTAGGCGCCACATGAAAGAAATTCACATTATTCTTGATATTAAAATATTTTGTTAGGTACTTATGCAGTCATTAATGATGAAGAAAAATTCAAACCTTCAGAAACAATATATATTCGGCGCTTTTACAAGCCTTCTTCAGTGTTAAAGTTTTACAAATTTTCATATTTAATTTACATTGTCTCGATTACGAAAAATGAGTTATTTACATTTTGTATATGGATAGTTTAACGTAGTAGAATTATACACATCATATAATTTCACTACGTTAAACTATCCATATACAAACTGTAAATAATTGTTCATAATCGATAAAATGTACATTTAATATGTAAATTAGTAAAACTCTAAACACTGAAGAAGGCTCGTAAAAAGCTGAATGTATATTGGTTATGAAGGTTTGAATATTTCTTCAACATTAATGACTGCAATAATTACCTAACAAAAATTTTTGAAATAATGAATAATGTGAATTTCTTTCATGTGGCGCTTAACTGTCCCAGTGTCTAAAGTTGCGGCGCCTAAACGTCCAGGCGCCTAATAGCGTCAGCATCTAAAAGCTTCGTGCCTAAAAGCTCGCGCCTAATAATGCGCGCCTGAAGGTGCGCGCCTAAACGTCCCTTTACGCATTGGTGAACCTTACGAAGAAGAATTCGGAAAAAACTTCTCAAGATACACCCATGAGTTCACTATAAATTGGTTTTATTATACTAGAATCGCCTTTGAGTTCACTGTGCATTTTGTCTTATTGCTCTTGATTGTGTAGAGACTTTCCAAGCTTTGTTGATAGAGTTGCATCAGCAGCTTTTACTCAGAAAAAAGAAAATTGTTCCCTAAGGCCATCACAACATTGTTTGATAATCATAAATAGTGTTCCCTATTCTGCATATTAGTACGTTATACTGCAAGCTAGTACATCAATACACGTTTTGCTGATGAAGATCCATCAGCAACCTTCGCTCGGAAGAAATGAAAAGGAACCGTCTCATTTTTGTATATTTATAAATATCTTTGTCGGTAGTGCAGAAGCATCTTCGAGCCCACTTTGAATTTGTGTTGGTTGTTCTATAAGTTAGTAGAGCTAGACCAGTTCTATTTGTAAAGTTCCATCAGCAAACATCACGGAGACTTCTCAAAAAAGCCCATAAGTTCACTAAGAACTTTGGTTTTATTCTACTATACTTTGATAAAGCTACTCCAAGTTTTGATGGCAGGATTTCATCAGCAGTCTTAACTCGACATAAATAAAAAGAGAAGTTGTCAATAATCTCATAGAAATATTGAATATATATAGATAATTTGGCAATGTAGAAGCACTTTGAGCTTACTCTGAATTTTGGTTTGATGTACTAGAAGTTAGTACAGTTATTCAAGTTGTGTTAATAGAGTACCGTCAACGCTCCACCCATAGAAAAATTTACAACAAACCTTCTCAAGGTTAGAAGCGTCCTTAATATCACTCTGCGTTTTGTTTTCTTGCCCTGCATTGGGTAGAGCTATTTCCAATTTTGTAGATAGGGTTCCATCAGAAAAAATAAAAGAATTTCTTAAAGCTCTCACAACATCGTTCTCTAATTATAAATATTGTTCTTTATTCTGAATATTAGTTTGTTGTACTACAATCTGGTAGATCTACTACAGGTTTTGTTGATGGAGAATCATCAGCAGGTTCACTAGGAAGAAATGAAAAGAAAACGTAGCAAAGTTTTTACATAATTTTTGTATATTTCTAAATAACTTTCTTTGTACGGCGGAAGCATCTTTGCCCACTCTGATTTTTTTATGGTAGTATAACTTGATAGAGTTATCCCGAGTCCTAGTTATAAAATCGAATACTTGTATGAGTTTACTATGAATTTTGGTTTATTCTACTATAATTTGTTAGAGCTACTCCAAGTTTTGATGATGGGCTACCATCAGCAGCGTTCACTCAAAATCTCTGAAAAGAGAACTTGAGAACTTGAAATGTTCTCATGCAATTGTTGGATATTAATAGATAATCTTCGTGGTAATGGAGAAGCACCTTTAAGCTTACTTTGAAGAATTTTCTGATTTTACTTGCATTTTGTATTTGCGAGATTCCGCTTTAGCAAGTAAGCTGCACACCTGCAACGTTTTGTTTATTCAAGAACAACGTCCACGGGTACACCAGAAAGGCGGTGTCTTTCAAGAATTGTTTTTCTACTTGAGTGTACCGCTAGTACTTATTTCCCTTTCTAACCGACTCCGACTCTTTCCTGGATCTGCGCAAGTGAGAGCTTGAGCTAGTTGTCACGACCTGTAGTACAGTTATTCAGATTCTGCTAATGGAGTAGCGTCAACGGCCTTCAAAAAGAAGACATTAGAAAAAGTTTACTTTTAGTTTTATTTTATTGCCCTGAGGTTGGATAGAGCTATTCCAAGCTTGGTTGATGGAGTTCAATCAGAAAACTTTACTAAGACAAGTGAAAAGCGCTTGTCAAGGCTCTTACAACATTGTTTGATATTCATAAATTGTGTTATTCATTCTGAATGTTGGTTCGTTGTAATACAAGCTTGTAGATCTACTACACGCTTTGCTGGTCAATATCCACAGCAGGCTTCACTCGGTATAAATAAAAAGAGAGCACCTTAAGGGTGTTATATGATTTTTGTATATTTATAAATAACGTTCTTGGAACAACTGAAGCATATTTAATCCAACTTTATTTTTTTGTTGTACTGCAAGTAGGCAGAGTTTTCCCAAGTTGTATTTGTAAAGTTTGACACCAACTTCCGGGTATATAATTATTTTACTACAAATAGCAAACAATTTTGGTTCAAGTTCCAAATCAAAATTTCTCAATGACTCTAACCAGATTCAAATCGCACCAAGAAAACGTTAGGCTACATGGAGATATTGGGTGGCCGACTAGTTACAGTGTAGATGGCGTGATGTAATTTTCTATAATTAGAAATAGGTGTTCAAATTAAGAGGGGGTGCCATAGAATATTTTATAGCCGATACAAGTTTGATTATGAACATCTTAACAAAACGAGTTTGATTGCCAAAACGAGGCGGTGAGCCGAGTTTTGCGGCAATCAAACGAGTCTTGTTAAATGCCATAAGCAAACGTGTATTGTTCAATATTTTATCTTCATCAATAAACTCTGGTTTAATGTATTTTTTATATAAAAAGAGTGCGGTAATATCTATCCATTACCACACTGACTGTGGTAATATCCATTGCCGCACTCAGTGCTGTAATGAAGTTCTTAACGATACTAAAATTAATTTGGTTAAGATTCTATAACAACACCGATGAAGATAAACTCACTGAAGTACTATGCGTATCCAGGTCAGTACTACTTGAAACAGACTTGAGAAAGGTTTGTCACCTTAATTGCTTGTATTATCCATACAAAATCAACAGGATTATATTAATTAGCGGAAATGAATATCATACAAAATATTAGGTATTAGGTTGATTTTAGCACTCATCTAAAAAGAACAAATGCGACCCACGCTACAGGCGAAAGTCACTAATTATTATTGAGCACATAACAAAGTTCAATATTTAAGTAGGTAACAGATCTCTGGGTAGATTGTTAATGAACCCTTACAAATTTACGCTGATGCCGCAGGTCGAACATTCGGAAAACTCAGCAATGGTTCCAAAAACTCTGCTACCAACTAGTAGCACAAACTACCTACTCATGCTTTAAAGACTCCTAAATTCGGCTTTGAAGTCCATGAAACGCGAATGCCTGATTAGATTAGAGAGTGAGAGTGAAAACGACAACACATACCTTTAGCTTGAAGTTCCATTTAAATCGCGATGCCAGAAAGATCCGCAATCAAATGTGATGGGTAATTAAGACCGAGGTATGTTCGTTAAATCAACCATACAAATATGTGGTAGCGTAAGTAAGCTAGGACACTATTTTCGCCCTCTTAAATCACTACAAACTTTACCAAAACTCAGGCAAAGCTTAATACGATGTATATGCGCGCGATTAAGTCAAAAGCGCTTGCAGAAGAGAACGAGAAACAAAAAACATCGTCGCAGGTACGCGGAGACAATATAATGATACTTGGCATAGTTACGCATGACAAAAAATACATAATCCATCTAGCGCGACTGAAACCCGTTCAAAACGAGTTTGGTGACCTCAGTGACTGTACAAGGTTGAAATTTTCGGACAGGGCGACCAAACCGCACAAAAGAAAACTACGTAATTAAAGGGCCATGCTGAGTAACGCTTTTTACCCTCAACAAGTTCGATCAGCAAACTTCACGAAGAAGAATTCAGGAGGAACTTTCTCAAAAAGCACCCATGAGTTCACTATGGTTACAGACTACTATAATTTGGTAGAGCTGCCCAAGTTTTGACGATGGGATTCTACCAGCAGTTTTGATTCGAATGAATAAAAATGAACTGGTCAATGCTCTCGAGTACCGTCAGTAGCATTAATGTAGAAGAAATTAGAAGTAACCTTCTTACTACTAGAAGCGTTCTTGAGTTCACTTTGAATTTTGGTATATTGTGCTATAATTTGGTAAGGTTCCATCAACAGCCTTCACTCATTAGAACTGGATAGAAAGCCTCCCAAGGCTCATATGATTGTTGAATCTTTATAGAACAAGTTACTACTTATAGCGTTTCACTGAATACTGGTTTGTTGTGCTAGCAGGTTATAGATATATTTCAAGTTATATCAGTGCAGTCCCATCGGTAGGCTATATGTTAACATGATCTAAACGTTTATGGGATTGTAAAATAAAAAAGCATTCTTGGTGGAACAGTAGCTATCCTGAAAGTTTCAAATTCTAGTCAAAGAGCTACTTCTTGACCCTCACTGTGAATTTTACATGCTCACAATTTTTACATATAACTCTTAATTTTGTTTGTTATGCACAAGATCTACGCATGGGGAGTGAAACCACCCATTTGCCCAAATTTAAAAGCTTTTATGAAAATTAAGCTTTATTTGTGAAAATTACTAGCTTGTTAAACGTGTTGCCTACCAAGTTGTTACATGATACAGCCTGTATAATTTGCAATAAAAATTAGTAGATTATGCAATGAGGGAGAGAAATGCGTTATTTTGCTGAGGTACAATTTCTGACTCGAGGGCGAAGCCCGAGAGTCAGAAATTGCACTGAAGCAAAATAGCATTCTCTCCGAGTTGCATATACTATTTTTTTCACGTTGCAGGAAGATTTAAAACGAAAACCCGTTTTTTTAAACGTCATTTATTGACATTTTAGTTACAATTATTTTAAAATTAGTAGCCTTCGCTAAATTTTAAAGTTGGTGGCACTGTAAGTCATTATGACAAGAGCTCACAATTATGTCAAATTCGAGGTTAATAGATGAGGTTTTGCGTCAGTTTATGTCAAAACTGACGCGAAACCTAACCTGTTAACCCCGAATTTACCATAGATTACCATAGATACGGTAACATTTTTTACTTTAGTCCCTAGGGGCTAAAGTAATTACTTCTGTCCCTAGAGATAAAATGAGCTACTTTAGTCCCTGAAATAAGTGACTAAAGTGCCAACTTTAGTCCCGCAAGTGCAAAAAGTTAATTTATGCTTTTATATGGTATAGTAGCCTAGTTACTAATCAGGGCACCTTGATATAATAACATTATTATAGATATGACATGTGTCAGTTGACTTCTATAGATTAGTAAATAATAACAAGTTATCAAGCCTATTTAATTGTGTACTACCCTACAAGAAGCCACCACAAATTGGCGACGAGGAAAATTAGAAATTTTTCATTCAGCGATTTGAGAATTATCTGGAAATGAAAAACATAACAAACAATAAGCCCTATTGTGCCCAGTTACTTCTTAACTCCATTAGAGCTAAACATTTTGATATTATTTCTGCCCTGGCAGCTCCTGAACCACCAGGTGATCTTGAATTTGACGAATTGATCAAGCTGTTGGAAGAACATTTAGCTCCCAAGAAAAACATTGTTGTCGCGCAACATCAATTTTTATCAATATATCAAGAAAATCAAAAATCAATATCTGAGTTTGTGGCTTCACTTAAAAGTGACATAGGAGATTGTAACTTTATATCTCCTTGTAATTGCAAAAGTTCAATTGCAGACATTTTCCTGCGTGCTCAATTCATCCGTGGGCTGAAAGATAACAGCGTAAGGGAACAATTACTGCAGTCAGAAATTTCAGATTTCAAAGATATTGTTTCAAAAGCCTAAGGTACTGGGCCAGAGTACTTCAATGACACATCAAGTCGTTGATATCAACAAAGTTAACCAAGGCGTTAGACAGCATAACCGTCAGGGGTTCCCAGACCAATCAGGGCGCCGCACACATAGCAAGTCCAAGTCCAGAAGCAGTCATCGATCGAAAATTGACTTGAGTACTCTAGGATTGGATGGCCTCTGCTTGAGGTGTGGCAGCAACAAGCATTTATCAAAAGACTGCCGCATTGAATAATAATAAACAAGAAATCTATCAATTATATGCAAGATCTAGCAGAATCAAAGAGCCACTTTCAAGTCACTGCTGATATTGAATCAACTGAACATATTCATCGTTACTATGTCTATGTTAATATAGTTGGAAAACCAGTCAAATTCGAGGTTGATTCTGGATCAGGTTATACATTTTTACCCAGACATCAATTTGCTGAACTTAACTTGAACAAACCACTTCAGCCAACCACCATTGGATTCCGCTCTTACACTCAAGACATTTTTGCCCCTGATGCGAAAATTATCGTACATGCACGGTATAATGGGCTCTCAATTCGGGACGCAATCTACATAGTACCAGACGAGTATGCGGCAATCCTTGGTCGAGCCTGGATTCGACGACTAAAAATTGACCTCAACAAAATTGATCAAAAGCAATCATCACTTTCATCTTGTTCCTCCATCTATAATGTATGGAATATCGATGAACTCAGCGCCAGATACCCAAATGTGTTTGAAGAGAAAATTGGCTGCGTCCCTGGATTCACAGTGACACTCAGGTTACGTGAAAGGGCCACAGCAGTTTACCATCGAGAGCGTGATGTTCCATATGCACTTACCGGTTTAATGGAACAAGAACTCAACACACTTGAGGCTGCTGGAATTGTGTCCAAAGCAGAAAGTAGTGATTGGGGGTCGCCATTGGTTATCATTCCTAAAGCTGATGGTGGAGTACGTCTGTACGTAGACTACAAGATTAGAGTTAACGAACGTCTCATTAGTGCTCATTATCCAATCCGAAGAATCGACATCTTGAACAGTCTTCGTAATTCAAGACTTTTCTGTAGACTAGATCTGTTCAAAGCATACCTTCACATCAAGGTTGATGACAAATCAAGTGAGATCCAGACAATGACGACATATCGAATGAATCGTTTGTCATTTGGTATAAAAACGGCTCCCTCTGAGTTCAACAGAATAATGAACCAAATTTTACGAGAGGTACCCAAGACAGAATTTAATTTCGACGATATTGTTGTACATGGGGTTACCACAGAAGAATGTAAATTAAACCTGAACGCATGTCTTAAACAATTACAAAGGTATGACTTGCACCTCAATCAACGCAAATGTGACCTATTCCAGGAAAAAAGCGAATTTTTGGATCATGTTGTACAATTCAATTGCATATCAAAGTCACCGGAGAAAGTGGCTGCAATAACTGAGATGCCAGGGCCAACATCAACAGACGAGCTTCGAAGATTTTTAGACATGGTAACCTATTACTCTCGGTTTATTGCAAATGCCTCTACACTCACACGCCACTGCGAAAACTTCTAAAAAAGAATGTTGCATTCAATTGGACGACAGCAAGTGAAGCAGCATTCATTCGGCTGAAACAAGAGAGTGCCAGTGACCAGTAGGTCTGTGCATTTGTATCGATAATTCGAATAATATATCGAATAATTCGATATATCGAATAACGATATTAAAATAAGTTATTCGAATTATCGAATAAATAATTATTCGAATAAATTTATTGGAATTATCGAATAAATAATTATTCGGATATAAATTTATTCGAATGAAAGTTTACCCGGTTGAATATTTATTAAAATAAATTCATACCAAGAATTATTTATTGGATAATTGTAATAAGTTTATTGCTAATAAGTTTATGCGAATATCGAATAAATGATTATTGGAATAAATACTTATTTATGCAAATAAAACTTATTAGAATACAAAGCCACATTATATCAAACTATAAAAATTTTAATTACTTAAAATTAAAATAGTCAGAGCAATTTCATTTTTTATCAAGCTAGCTATGACATATAAATGATCTGTATTAGGGTTCCTAGATGTACGTGATTATTTATTTTGCTTAATATCATTGCTTGAAAAGTTCCTTATATGATCTTATCGGTTATCATTAATCATTAGTATTGTTAGTCCTTTTCAATTTCCTTACAATAATACCAAAACAAATGCCTGCCTAATGATTACTATTTGAATTTAGCAAATGGCAATTAATCATCATAAGTTAGAAAACTTGTATCAGATATCAGATAGAACAGGTTAAACAGAAGATTACTATTTCTAGAAATTGTTAATTTATTTTTAACAACTTATTCTGTAATGATACATATTGCCTATTGGTCGGAATCGTAAATCGGATATGTGGGGAAGTGGGGTACCATTTAAAATATCGTTGCAATAAATCAATTCCCAATTCTGTTCAAAAATTACAGTTTTGTTTGTGTTCGAAGGTGAACAGTAAATTATTTTATTTGTTCCTCACTTGTAAACATCAATTTATCAAGTCACTGTATTCACCTTGAAAATGTTTCTTAACTGGCTAGCCAGTAAATTTTTTACTGGCTAGCCAGTTATATTTTACAGGCGTGCTCATAGATAAATGATAGCGTGCAAAGCCAGAGTTGTCTTCCTTAGTATGTGTCATATTGATTAATTTAGTTGGTTGTCAGTTTGGCATTTTGCATAAATGATAAATTTCTAGTTATTTACAAGTGAGCAACAAATAAAACAATCAACAATACACGCCAGGTAACCATTTTTACTGGCTCAAGGATATGACAGGCTCGCCTAACGGCTCGCCAGTCATCCCAATCCTATCGCCAGTAAAACCTGTTTTACCTGGCTTGTAATGTTAAATACTATTATCTACGACAGTATGTAAAATTGCCTTTTAGTTGGCAGTTTTAAGTTTGTAAAACGACTGTTTAATAACATGTTTTCATTAGTTTACGTCGTTAATAGCAACGTGCTTAAAAAATTTCATTAGGCGCGTAGTTAGTAGCAACGTGTTTTAAAATTTTTAAAACACTCAAAATTAGGACCGGTTGCTAGTAATTCTAATTTACGTGTAAAATATTTTTTATACTTACCGTATTTTTTAGATTCTATCGTAGATAAAATATTGTACGATACACATGCGTAAAGCATCTTTAGTCACTCGTGGGGCTTAAAACGCTCGCTCACTCGCGTTTTAACTCTACCCCACTCGTGCCTAAAGAGTAGCTTTACGCACTTGTATCGTAAATTACTATTCTGCATTTGTACTTTCTCAAAGGAGAAAAGTACGGTTTAGTGCTGTTACCATTTATTGTGCTTCAAAGCTACTCACATTTAGAATTCAGTGTTCAGAATCAGAAAAGGTAAGTACCTACTGCTATTGTTATACATTATGACCCGATTTTAATCATGATTAAAATTACGTTAAAAAATGCAAATTTAATAAAATGGGGTGTAGGGCAATAGTTACTTTCGAATAATTGAATAATTATTTCAATAAATTAGTTATCCGAATAAGCTATTCGAATAAATTAGTTATTCAAATAACTAATTTATTCGAATAATTCGATAGTTATTCGAATTTCGATATATCGAATAATATTCGATAATTAATTTTATTCGTTATTCGATACTTAGTTTGTGATATCAACACCCCTAGTGACCAGGTCCTCATACCATTCAATCCAGAATTACCTGTGCAGCTTGCATGTGACACCAGTCCGCACGGAGTAGCTGGTATATTATCACACATAGTTAATGGGACTGAGCGACCTATTGCTTTTGCGTCAAGATCAATGACGCAAGCAGGTTATTCTCAACTGGACAGGGAAGCATTGGCTATTGTGTTTGCAGTGGATCATTTTTATCAATATTTGTTTGCCCGAGCTTTCACACTGATCACAGACAATCAACCGTTAGTGCGAATTTTTCCCCAGCATTCAAAAATTCCAAAAATGACTTCTGCTCGACGTTATTCAGAATTTTTGTCTGGCTTCAACTATACAGTTGTATTCAAGAAAGGATTGGAAAACTCAAACGTAGACTGCCTGTCAAAGGCACCCATCCACCCAAGGCCTCATACAGACTCTGCAATGAATGAAGAGGTCCATCAACTGTGTGAAGTCTCTGTTCAACAGATTCTGATGCCATACCTAACCTACCAGTCACTTCGAGATAAGACGCAGAAAGATGAGTCGCTCTCACAGCTCCTACACCAGCTCCGCGAAAGCCGCGTAAGTGACTCTGAATTCGCAATCGAAAATGAGATCCTGTTCAGGGGACCCCTGGTAGTTATTCCAGTACATTACAACCTGCTGTTCTACGAGAACTTCATCACACCCACATAGGGACAACAAAGATGAAACAATTAGCCCGCCGGTACGTCTATTGGAAATCGATCGACAAGGACATTGAGAGATTAGTCCGAGCGTGTCCAGCATGTGCTGCAGTCCAAGGTAGTCCTCCTAAAGCACCACTCCACCCATGGATAGAACCAGAAAACAACTGGCAGCGCGTCCACATTGATTATGCCGGGCCTTTTCAGGGACATTATTTCCTTTTGTTATTATAGATGCCAAATCAAAGTGGGCTGAAATTCTACCCTGTACATCAGCGCCTACATTGACATCAACAATACAACTGATGTGATGGTTTCAGACAATGCAACCATATTCACCAGCGAAGTGTTGCAGAAATTCTGCAAATCTGCAGGAGTCTTTCAAAAATTTATCGCACCTGGCCATCCAGCAACGAACAGCCTTGCTGAGCGCAATGTACAAACCCTCAAACATAGGCTGGGAGCCATGGCAGATGAACCATTGTCTATGCGTCAGAAGGTTCAACAGATTTTATTTAGATATCGAGCCACGCCCTTGAGCTGCGGAAAAACCCTATCTGAACTGTTCTAAAATAGACAAATTCGTATCACACTGGTTGCCCTTAAACCAGTTCAATTGCAGGAGTCTAAACAATCAAGTCTCGCTGCCCGACAATTAAGCGTGTGAGAAAGGGTTCAAGCAAGGTACTACGCCAACAATAAACAGCTATGGAGACCTGGAACGGTAATCAAAACGTTTGGACAACTGCATTATCAAGTCGAGCTTGATAACGGATATGTGTTCAAGCGACAGCTACGATCAACCTGTGTTCCACAAAGAAAAACAGTCATTTTGCTCCTATTGAAGACAACCAGCCAGAGCCCAGCCATTCGGACCAGGGCTTCAACATGGAACATTTGGTGATGATGCTTTCTCAAACCCAGGCTAACTACCAAAGTGCTGATACACCACCACCGTTGCCGGGGCCGGTCGAACCAGCCTTGCACGAACCAGCGCAGAACGATCCTGAGCCCTTAGTCTTACGAAAATCAACTCGTGTTCATCGACTTCCAAGGCACCTAAAGGATTACGTCCTGGAAGCAAAATAAGGGTGGGAGACTATAGTAGCCTAGTTACTACTCAGGGCACCTTGATATAATAACATTATTATAGATATGACATGTTTCAGTTGACTTCTATAGATTAGTAAATAATAACAAGTTATCAAGCCTATTTAATTGTGTACTACCCTACAAGAAGCCACCACAAATTGGCGACGAGGAAAATTAGAAATGTTTCATTCCAGTTCGCAGGTATTCTTCTAAAATCAAATCAACATGGACGGTGAACAATTTAAAAAGTTTATGGAGTTCCAGAACACAATGATGTCTTCCTTAATTAATCAACTCCAACAGACACAAGTTCAAATACAAGAAAATCAACCTCCAGGCGGTAGTTCTGACAAAGGCAACGTCGACTCAGGTTTGCCCCCAATCAACCCAGCACTACTACCTAATTGTCAGTTGACTTCTATAGATTAGTAAATAATAACAAGTTATCAAGCCTATTTAATTGTGTACTACCCTACAAGAAGCCACCACAAATTGGCGACGAGGAAAATTAGAAATGTTTCATTCCAGTTCGCAGGTATTCTTCTAAAATCAAATCAACATGGACGGTGAACAATTTAAAAAGTTTATGGAGTTCCAGAACACAATGATGTCTTCCTTAATTAATCAACTCCAACAGACACAAGTTCAAATACAAGAAAATCAACCTCCAGGCGGTAGTTCTGACAAAGGCAACGTCGACTCAGGTTTGCCCCCAATCAACCCAGCACTACTACCTAATTGTCAGTTGACTTCTATAGATTAGTAGATAATAACAAGTTATCAAGCCTAGTTACTTGTGTACTACCCTACAAGAAGCCACCACAAATTGGCGACGAGGAAAATTAGAAATGTTTCATTCCAGTTCGCAGGTATTCTTCTAAAATCAAATCAACATGGACGGTGAACAATTTAAAAAGTTTATGGAGTTCCAGAACACAATGATGTCTTCCTTAATTAATCAACTCCAACAGACACAAGTTCAAATACAAGAAAATCAACCTCCAGGCGGTAGTTCTGACAAAGGCAACGTCGACTCAGGTTTGCCCCCAATCAACCCAGCACTACTACCTAATTGTCAGTTGACTTCTATAGATTAGTAGATAATAACAAGTTATCAAGCCTAGTTACTTGTGTACTACCCTACAAGAAGCCACCACAAATTGGCGACGAGGAAAATTAGAAATGTTTCATTCCAGTTCGCAGGTATTCTTCTAAAATCAAATCAACATGGACGGTGAACAATTTAAAAAGTTTATGGAGTTCCAGAACACAATGATGTCTTCCTTAATTAATCAACTCCAACAGACACAAGTTCAAATACAAGAAAATCAACCTCCAGGGAGGGTAGTTCTGACAAAGGCAACGTCGACTCAGGTTTGCCCCCAATCAACCCAGCACTACTACCTAATTGTCAGTTGACTTCTATAGATTAGTAGATAATAACAAGTTATCAAGCCTAGTTAATTGTGTACTACCCTACAAGAAGCCACCACAAATTGGCGACGAGGAAAATTAGAAATGTTTCATTCCAGTTCGCAGGTATTCTTCTAAAATCAAATCAACATGGACGGTGAACAATTTAAAAGTTTATGGAGTTCCAGAACACAATGATGTCTTCCTTAATTAATCAACTCCAACAGACACAAGTTCAAATACAAGAAAATCAACCTCCAGGCGGTAGTTCTGACAAAGGCAACGTCGACTCAGGTTTGCCCCCAATCAACCCAGCACTACTACCTAATTGTCAGTTGACTTCTATAGATTAGTAGATAATAACAAGTTATCAAGCCTAGTTACTTGTGTACTACCCTACAAGAAGCCACCACAAATTGGCGACGAGGAAAATTAGAAATGTTTCATTCCAGTTCGCAGGTATTCTTCTAAAATCAAATCAACATGGACGGTGAACAATTTAAAAAGTTTATGGAGTTCCAGAACACAATGATGTCTTCCTTAATTAATCAACTCCAACAGACACAAGTTCAAATACAAGAAAATCAACCTCCAGGCGGTAGTTCTGACAAAGGCAACGTCGACTCAGGTTTGCCCCCAATCAACCCAGCACTACTACCTAATTGTCAGTTGACTTCTATAGATTAGTAGATAATAACAAGTTATCAAGCCTAGTTACTTGTGTACTACCCTACAAGAAGCCACCACAAATTGGCGACGAGGAAAATTAGAAATGTTTCATTCCAGTTCGCAGGTATTCTTCTAAAATCAAATCAACATGGACGGTGAACAATTTAAAAAGTTTATGGAGTTCCAGAACACAATGATGTCTTCCTTAATTAATCAACTCCAACAGACACAAGTTCAAATACAAGAAAATCAACCTCCAGGCGGTAGTTCTGACAAAGGCAACGTCGACTCAGGTTTGCCCCCAATCAACCCAGCACTACTACCTAATTGTCAGTTGACTTCTATAGATTAGTAAATAATAACAAGTTATCAAGCCTATTTAATTGTGTACTACCCTACAAGAAGCCACCACAAATTGGCGACGAGGAAAATTAGAAATGTTTCATTCCAGTTCGCAGGTATTCTTCTAAAATCAAATCAACATGGACGGTGAACAATTTAAAAAGTTTATGGAGTTCCAGAACACAATGATGTCTTCCTTAATTAATCAACTCCAACAGACACAAGTTCAAATACAAGAAAATCAACCTCCAGGCGGTAGTTCTGACAAAGGCAACGTCGACTCAGGTTTGCCCCCAATCAACCCAGCACTACTACCTAATTGTCAGTTGACTTCTATAGATTAGTAAATAATAACAAGTTATCAAGCCTATTTAATTGTGTACTACCCTACAAGAAGCCACCACAAATTGGCGACGAGGAAAATTAGAAATGTTTCATTCCAGTTCGCAGGTATTCTTCTAAAATCAAATCAACATGGACGGTGAACAATTTAAAAAGTTTATGGAGTTCCAGAACACAATGATGTCTTCCTTAATTAATCAACTCCAACAGACACAAGTTCAAATACAAGAAAATCAACCTCCAGGCGGTAGTTCTGACAAAGGCAACGTCGACTCAGGTTTGCCCCCAATCAACCCAGCACTACTACCTAATTGTCAGTTGACTTCTATAGATTAGTAAATAATAACAAGTTATCAAGCCTATTTAATTGTGTACTACCCTACAAGAAGCCACCACAAATTGGCGACGAGGAAAATTAGAAATGTTTCATTCCAGTTCGCAGGTATTCTTCTAAAATCAAATCAACATGGACGGTGAACAATTTAAAAAGTTTATGGAGTTCCAGAACACAATGATGTCTTCCTTAATTAATCAACTCCAACAGACACAAGTTCAAATACAAGAAAATCAACCTCCAGGCGGTAGTTCTGACAAAGGCAACGTCGACTCAGGTTTGCCCCCAATCAACCCAGCACTACTACCTAATTGTCAGTTGACTTCTATAGATTAGTAAATAATAACAAGTTATCAAGCCTATTTAATTGTGTACTACCCTACAAGAAGCCACCACAAATTGGCGACGAGGAAAATTAGAAATGTTTCATTCCAGTTCGCAGGTATTCTTCTAAAATCAAATCAACATGGACGGTGAACAATTTAAAAAGTTTATGGAGTTCCAGAACACAATGATGTCTTCCTTAATTAATCAACTCCAACAGACACAAGTTCAAATACAAGAAAATCAACCTCCAGGCGGTAGTTCTGACAAAGGCAA
>OW679196.1:167373262-167423981 GCA_940337035.1 Agriotes lineatus | reverse complement strand
CAAGGAGCACCGACCTTTCGGGTTCCTGCATCACAGCTATATTTAGTAACGCGCTAATTTGTGCCTGCTTTTTCCGTCGTAAAACAGTTATCCTATATCTACTGGCTCCCATTTTTGGTAAGAATAAAGCCTGCACTATGTACCAATTATTACTTGTATCTAATACTAAGTTAAATCAATTAAAATAAATGGTCCTTCACTCACCCTAAAATGACCTTTCTTATCAACGAAGCGTTTGCTATTAGTTTTAATTGAGTCGTCCGCTAAATCAGCCAAAACAAAACGCCAAATCCAAAACAACACGAATCTCAACATCTCGTCGGCGTCGGCGCATTTGGGGCATACAAGAATCAAATTTATTTCATTCTATGCAAAGTTAGTTTTTTATATTTATAATATAACTGTGTCGACGACAACATAGCCCATGAGTTCTAACTAGCGAAAGTGCAAATTTACTGACATTTTAAAGACAACATTTCCGTCTTTTGTTAAGAACGCGATGACTATGACGCAACGTGTGTTGTTTGTGATTGCCATGTTGATGTTGTTCCCCATCATAATTCAATATTATAACTGGGCTGGCCATGGAATTGACACATAACTTTTTGATTTGTGTAGTATGCCAAATGGAAATTCGAAGACCATAGCAAACTATTTGTTACAGACACTTGAAAAGCGTAAGCTGTCTAGAAAGTGTGTTGCTTTAATAGGCGATAACGCCAATGTTAATTTTGGAGGATTGAATAGAAATCCGGGCTGGAATATTTATACTCTATTAAAGCAAAACCTCGATAATAATAACCTTATCGGAATTGGGTGTCCTGCGCACATTATTTACAACAGTTTTCATCATGCTGTCGACTTAATGAGAGTAGATGTAGAGTCACATATAATGATTTTTTTTTAAATTATTTTCTATTTACACAGTTACAACTGAAGGCCTAAAAGAGTTTTGTGACTATGTCGAAATAAATTAACAACCTTTACTTAACCACAGCGAAACCAGATGGCTAAGTTTATTCCCAACGGTAGAAAGACTATTGAAGTTATTTCCTGCTCTCAAGGAATATTTTTAACATTTGAAAATGTTTAACGAATTGGAGATGTGACGCTGACGCTAGTAGGGCGCCTTTCTAGCGATTTGTGTGACGCTTGAAAAATGAGCAGCTTTCGCGAATTTTTGAAAGTTGTACGTATTGCAAGTGAATGTTGTTGGTGTCATTTTGAAAATCTCGTCAAGGGCGAACTTTCTGGAGAGTTTGTGAAAATGTAGGATTTGAGGGGGCGAAAATACGGGGGTTAAAACGGTTTTTTAGACACGAAAGCGTTCGGTACTGTTACGTCGCATACTTTTTGAAAGATCCAAATGTGATTTGGGGCTAGTTGAAAAGAAGATGAACCAATGCTCATTGTACTGGCTGGTTTTTGGGGTCTGTGGTGCACGGGGGCGAAGTTACAGGCGTAGAAAGCTTAGGTGCATTTGTAGAAAATTGCATGTTCAGATAACCAGAAGGAAAGAAATAAAACTCGAATTTTGTTTTTGGCAGTATGTATATGAATCTGTAGGTTTTTAAGAATTTTACGGCTTAGGTGGATTTAGGGGTTGCAAAATGGAGAAACCGTTATAATTATCATTTGTACTTTCTATACTTACATGAATGATTTTTAATAGAAATTATAAACTCGTTCTGCCACTGTTACGTGAGCATTGTTCACTTGTCCTTGTTACTGTTTCTATTTAACTTGAAAAAGGAAAAATTATTTCAGAGCTTCAAATGTTATGCCGGTTCATATAGGAACTCGTTACCATCATAAATCTAGGGCAGATTGATATAACAACATTTATTTCAGCGTATTTAATACTTTGCTCGAAATTTATATTTAAGGGCTACTAAAATATTACAGCTCACACCAATTAGTTGACTTTGAAATTTAGTTTACTAAGTACAGCTCAATTTGTAATTAGTTATATTTCGATATTCACAAATTGTTGTAGAGCCACTTGTAAATTTCTTATTATATTTAAATAAATATGCAACTTTTTTTGTGGTCTAGATCTATAACATAAAACGTTGGAAAGCTGTGATTTAGTAGTAAACTGATACAAAGAAATGTGATCAGTATTATATGTAAATACGCTTATCCGACATAATAATTTTCATTGCTTGCTTGCTTACTTGCTTGACGCCACTTTGAGAGCGAACCCGTACGCCGAATTGGCTGATTTTGGTGTCAATCGACTCAGGGCGAAGCAAGTAAGCTAGTAGAAGGGTTTTAAAATTTTTATAAGTGACTTTTGTTATGTGGATTTTCTAACCTCAAAATTAACTCGACACACAAAATGGATCACCCTTTGCACATTGCATTAACCTTTAAGTACTAACGTGTCTGTTGTGGTGCATTAGCACTAACATGACGTCTCAGAGTCGGGCATATAGTTATTTATGAATTTATTACTAATTTTTTTTTAAACATAAAGTACTACTATGCAATGATGTATCAAGCATATTTTAATCACATAAAAAATATAAATTCATAAAAATATTAGTATTTACAGAGTCAAATAGGAAACTGTGTGTAAATTTGTAGATGTTAACTTAAATACAGAAAAAGGCAATTTTCAATATTTTTTTTATTATCAGCAACCATATTTCAACAGACAATGGTATTCTAACACAACTTAACTAAAAAAAAAGTGAGAAATAAAAATACGTATAAAATTTCACACCACCCTAAGACTATACAGAATTAGTGCAAGATGAACACATTAGGGTCACTAAGTATAGCAGAATTTTCATCAATATTAGGTTCTCCGTTACTGTTCTCACTGTCTAATTCATTATACTACTGGAACACTTGCTGCTCAAGCAACTGTCTGTTGATCTAACCGTATTTGAGCAAGTTGGTTTTTGATCCATCCTGCAAAAATAGTAGCGTACAAACTAACGTGACGTCTCTGAGACGGAATTTATTTTTAAATATAAATAACTTCCGCACAAAACATCCCACCGCGGCGAAATTTTAAAAACTGAGTTATTTTTAGGTAGTTTGAAATTAGATGAAGGATCAACCATAAATCTTAACTGGAGGGGAAAATATAACACGCGCATCGAACATTTCCGTCTCTCAGACGTAACGTTAGTACTTAAGGGTTAAATGAATTATTCCGCGCCCAATTTGGGTGCAGAAAGCTAGTTATAAATACTACCTTACCTTGCTGATAGCCATAAAATGTAATGTATATATTGTACAATTTTATTCAAATTCTAATCGCAGAATTTGAATATACTATAGCTTTATACTCAAAATAAAACAATGATTTCTCCTTCAATTAAATATACATATCTGTTGTATTTTCTTTTATTTCCTTCATCTGCAATTACCTATCTAAAAATAAGTAATGCAAAAATACTAGTAGATGGTTAGTATTTTACCATTTTATTGGTTCGATTTTATAAGATGAATTGCAGTGAGAAAGTTGGTGTTAAAGCTTTTTTAATTTAGAAGGTGTTGATTTAATTGCACTCGGGGAGTTTTGGAGGCTCCGACAATTGAACGCATCTAATTAACAAGGTCATAACAAATTAGTATATATAGTAAAAATAACTACTAAGTTACAAAATAAACAATATACAATTTCCAGTAGACTAATAAGTCGCTCAGATTGCTTAATATATTTTCAAAAATATCTTATTTAAAAAACGTGGGTCCACGCCAATTGAGCACCAAGCTCTCGATGTAATAAATGTAGACCGGTGAACTGAGCACCAGGCAGATCAGGTACCTTTTCAAAACGACCCTTTGAGACAGGCGAATTCAGCACTTTGACCTGTGTCCAGTTTGTAATGTTAATCTCTGTATTTCAATGTGTAATTATTATTATTAGCACATATATCAAATTTTAACGGTATCATTAAAAACACATTTGTAACTCGTTTATTATTGGGAAAGCTCATCATCAAAATCATATTTTTCTCCGAAACTCATTTATTATTGCGATAAATGAAATAATATAAATTATGATTTTTCCGAATATACATTAACATAATTATTTATAATAATTTTTTTTCATAAAAAAATACTTACTATGATTTTTTGATTTTTATTTGGCTGAGAAAGATAACTGTTTGCTTTAATTCAGCACCTGATAACTTGTTAGTTTGGTAATGAACAAACTAGTAATACAGTGCGCAATTGGCTAATCTAAGGTGCTCAATTGGTCGGTCTTCGTTTGGTCCTTGGTGCTCAATTGGTGGGTTCGGCAACGGTATACATTTTTACCTGGGGTAATAAAGTGCTCAATTGGTACCCGTTCAAAAACGTTTAAGAATAGTCAACAATTCGAGACTCGTTGGGCTAATCCTTTTTTAGAAAATACCCTTAAATCAAACTTTTCAAGCTGCTTCTGCTTTATGCGAATTTCTTTGTCCATTTTTCAATACCTATCTTAATTAAACGATAATGATACTTTCTAAACAACTTCTTTTTATTTGTTATAGAATCGCGATAAGTAGTGACTGTATGGGATACGTGGGGCCTCAGTCGCTTACGAGAACAATGCAGTGCAGTTATGGATCTATCATTGCTGGTTTTTAATTTATATCGATATAGTCTAGATGTGCTTTATCCCAAAGGCAGGGATTGGGCTTTACTAAACTGATACATTTTTTGTAGTCAGATATTGCACCAACTATGCACTACAGTAACGAACGTACTGTTTCACACTCTCTCTAGTATTTCAATCCTTGGATTGGTTGGCAGCTTTCCACTTATGTCTATCACAAGTCATTTTCTTTAAAGCTGCATACTTAATTACTTAGAGCACCTGCATGTTTGATGACTTGTTTCATGAATTCAAGACCGGGTATTCCTACGGGTCTTTTTCCAGCTCTAGTTCCTTCTATTGTTTGTATTATATAAGGATTATTTCTATAAATATGTCCTATCCATGTGTGTCTTCTTTGTCTTAATGTGTTTATTAGTGGCCTTTCTTTTCCTATTCTTGCTAGAACTTCTTTGTTTGTAATTCTTTCTGACTAGTTAATTTGCAGCATCCTCCATAGGCCTACCCACATCTCGCAGGCTTCTAACGGACTCGTTTTTTTCCTATTGTCCATGTCTTCGATCCGTACAGTATTGTGCTCCTTTTGTATTTACAAGTGTTAGCTAATTAATTCCTTGTAGATAAATTTAGATTAGTGGATGTGAAGAATGAATTTATAGTACTTTAGCTTGTCTAATTCTGATTTTAATTTCTTCTCTGTTTCTGCCGTCTTTGCTTGTGATGCTACCTAGATATTGAAAAGATGTTAGTTGTTTGAGAGCGTCTTTGTCAATTTTTACATAAGCTTTTCTGTTGTCCTAGAGCACATCATTATTTTCTTTTTCTTTTTATTAATTTCCATCTTTTATTTCTTCTTAAATATCTCATCTATATATTCTAACGATTTTTGTAAATTTCTCTAATATGGGACAACAACACTAAGTCATCCGCGAAACGTATAGTTTGTATTCTTTCACCGTTCACTATGATACCTGAACAGATTTCTTTGCATTCATTTATAGCTTGCTCTATGTATATATTACGTAATACAGGTGAGAGGTTGCACCCTTGCTGATTCCTTTTAGAAAATTCACTTCTCTTTGACAGTCGTCGATTTTTATTATAGCTTTCAAGTTTCCATACAATTCTTTAATTGTTTCTGTAATCCACGTGCATTGTCTTCAAAATGTCCATCATAATATGCCAATTTACGTTATCAAAGGCTTTTTTAAAACAGATTCTTTAAACGATCACTGAATATTGCTTGAATATCTCCTATTTGAGATGGTTTGGTTACGAACATGTTTTACACTCATACAATTTGAATACTAGAAAGGGACGCTTATGTACTTTAATAACAAATTTTAAGCGAACTAAATATCAATGCTGATTACTACCTATAAACTCGAAACACGTTTACTCGCTACACGGATTCATGTCGAAATTCATACCATTGTATTTTCTTATTTTTATTTCTCTCGTCTAAAAGACGGAGAAAATACTGTTATCGCGAAAAAATACCTTCCGAACTTTTTTCAAATCTGCACTTTTCTAATTAGCATCTTCTTCGTTGTTTGGCAGTTACTAGGCTCTTTGTTTTGTCTATTGCTGTTTCCATAGTATAATGCTTGGCAGTATGGTGGAACTGTTCCATGATTATCTGTAGTTAGTCCTAGGCGTCACCTATTGCTACGGCATCATCGCCTTAGCATATTATTTTAATATAGTTTCCCATTCTGTATCCCTATTTCGTTCGTATACCTTTAACTATTTTGATTATTTTAAATATTTGGTTGAAAAACACACAAATAAAGTGTCAATGTAAAATGTATGTTACTGAAAACGGAATTACCAAATATACTAAATTATTGAAAAAACAATATAGGTTTTAATTTTATGAAAGAATCGAGGACGTCACCGGTCAAACCCAGCAAAAGAAAAAAGTTTAATCGGTTGTGGCAAACTGTAGCCTGAATTTCAACAAAGGCTATATTGAGAGGAAGAAGAAGCTATTTATTGATAGTGTTTTTGATGAAATAAATAGTAACGTAATCAGATGTTACTCTTTTCGGCGCCATAAGGAATACACTATAACTACATTAATGTAGTACCACAATTGTGGTTGATTTTGTATTTTATTATTAATTTAAAATCACTTTAGAATAATAAGAACAGATTTTCAAAATCATCAATTCATTTAGCACCTTTCCCTAATTTTATAATATTGTATATGGTAGTAACTAATCGTATTTTTTTATTTTAAAACACCT
Source organism: Agriotes lineatus (assembly GCA_940337035.1). Taxonomy (NCBI): domain Eukaryota; kingdom Metazoa; phylum Arthropoda; class Insecta; order Coleoptera; family Elateridae; genus Agriotes; species Agriotes lineatus. Next base: position 167,417,168 of record OW679196.1, on the reverse strand, counting down.
AACTACTCTCCACATCTCGTGCACCATTACTGACTATATAAAGAAGCTTGCCTAAATTATTTCTGGATGTGTCGTAGTTCCTAAATGGTTTGTACAATTCGGTTAGTAGTCATTAATTTCAAGCAAAGCACTCGGGTACAGCGATTCAACCTTTTTTTAATTTATAAAATAAATCTACAATAACGCATTCCGCTATATATTATTATTTTAATAAGAAATTATACGATAGAGATTCTGATCCAAAATAAATACAGATTTACTATTTGTATAACAGTAACTTTTTATTTTAAGATGACCTTATGACCACAATTACAATTAAGCAGCAATAAAGACGGATATAAAAGAGAAGCAATTTCTTCTTTGATAAAGGGTATTTTGAGGCCCAGATGGATAACTTGGTTTAGCACATCCACGGGGCATTGCAAATCTGACAGAGAAACTTTGATTGAAATCTTTGTAGGTTATTAATTTTGATATCCCTCGTGAAAACTCCGAGTTCAATACTATAGCTCCATATCGATTTCAATATTCATTTATATAAGAAGTAGATTTGTTTCCATTGTTAAGTGTGAATTATGACCCATTAGCAAGTACATCTTGCGATATTGAAAACCTAGTTGAAAGCGTTTGTTCCATATATATTATTTTACTCCATGCTAGTTTTATCTATGTGAAGGCATAAATATTTAACCTCTTTTTTTGCGGTAGCGGTGTATTACACAATGACACTGGCAAAAAAATCCCTTTTCGAGGAGTGAAGGTTAATTTTTTAGCCAGGAATGATTCTTGACAAAGTGATTTTCCAAGTATTCGGATGTTATTTTGCTATTTCAATAGGATGTCAGCAGTGTCATCTGCAAAGGTAGCGATTTCTGTATTAATAGATGTCATACATCCGCTGAACCATAAACACTTCTTTGTGGTACATCCAAAAGTGTATTATGTCGAATTCTATCGAAGGCTTTCGTGTAACCTACGAAGCTTATAAATACGTTCTTGTTAACATCCAGGCATCGTTCAATTTATATGTTAAAGAGCAAATAAAGCGTGTTCCATAAGCATTTCTAATGTCCAATTGCGTCTAGGACATGATCAGTTCACATTTATTGTATATACGTGAAAGTATGTTTTTTAGAAATATTTTTAGAGAATGACTCATTAGGAAGGTATCTCTATATTATTCTTAGCATTTCGTATAGATTATTGTGGAAACTCTTTGTACAAATGTTTAAAAATTTTGCAAGTTGAACTACCCCTTTCCCCTCCCTTCAATCCTCCCACCCTTGTTCCTGCGCCACTTTCACTGCATCTTGGATGAACTGTTTTAGGAAGCCCAACAAAAGTGGATTTTACATTCTTGTGGTATGTTTCCTGTTTTATATATTGCGTTAAATAGTTTTACAAGCAGATCTACATTGTCTTCGTCTATTATTTTTATCAGTTTTAGAAAACTGAGTGAGTACCAGTGTGTCAGCTGCTTCGTAAATAAACGCGAATTTCGAGTTCTTACGAACGAAAATAACATGTAAGATAACAATTACAAGGGGATACAGTAGATTGGGCAACAGATAAAACCTAAAACCGGACTGAAGAATATACAGTAAGTAATGTTATTAATTATTAAGGCAGTATTTTTAAATAAGAAACCATCCACAATTGTTCCTCTCCTTTTATTGTACTGCGCGCTACTGATATCTACATTACTAAAGACCAACTAGAATTTTCCAGTGTATACATGCTTACTTCAGCTATTCAACTATACAAGGTTTTGTTTCTCTCCTAAACAGGTGTTCTATGCAGGAGTGCAGACACATGTTTTTTGCCGGTGCAGATAATTGTAAGTAAAATAAGCTTCTTGGCCTTTGAGTCACTATAATTAAACAGAAAATCTGTGAAATTTCAGGCATAGATAGAATAAACAGGAACCAAATGATATTTAACTGAATCTAGCCAAATGCTGAATCTGTAATAAATAAAGCAAGAAAGTACCTATTAAGTAAAAAATTATCCGGTACATTATTATTTCTAATAATAATATATATATTTGTAATAATTGTAAAGATATACACTACAATTAAACTTTTAAGAAAGATTCTAGTACCGGGAATCGAACCCTGTCCCCTGAGCTAAAGCTAGGTATTCTGCCACAAGCCCAATGCGGGTTATAAGATTTTCTTTCTCAAGCAGCTGTATACTACGTGGTTGCATTATAGTTAAACCAAAATGCACGCATTGATTGAATTTTTATCAAAAAAAAATGATTTCAATAATATTTTATTATTCAGATATTAACACATTGGAAATCAGGTGAGCACTTTTGAATGGATTAATTTAATCATTATACGTGCTACAAGATCCTATCAAACAATTTATTTTAAATATTATGATATTTTGTCATAGGTATTTACATTTTTGAATACCTACTAGCCGTTCAAAATGGCCTCTTATTATAAAACAGGTTTGTGTTGAACGCGATAATTAAAGTTTTTAGCTAATTCTTATAAAACATCTATAAAAACAAATCGTCCAAAAAATTAAAAATTAAGGGAGATATGAATATATTTTTTTCCTGAAGTTGACATGGTTAAAGACCGAGGGCGTCTGGCCCGAGGTCTGTAAGTCAACCGAAGGCAAAAACATGAATATCTCCTGTGGTGCATACAATATTTTATTTACTAGCATTTTAGTTAAAATGGGGTGAAATTTTAAAATGTCACAAGTGTTATATGTTATATTTAAAATAAGAATCTGTAAGTAACGTCACGGATTGCCTGAATGTACCGTTGTTAAAACGTTATTTGTAGTTGCATGGTTACCATGAAGTTGAGGGAGAAATAATTCGAAAAATCCCTTGGGAGTTATGCGTAACTTTTCATATTTTGTATCTGGAACGAAACTGAACAATATCATGTTGCTAGTAAATAATAGTATATTGTAAACCTAGGAGGTAAAGTGATTATTTTCCAGGCTGAAAGAAGAAATGGACAGGCGAGCTTTAGCGAGCCTGGACACTTCTTGAAGCCTGGAAAATCACTTTACCGCCCATGGTTTACACATTATTTTTCATCCTACAGCACCATCCTGCAATAATTTTTTCAACATAGCTCTCATCCAGGTTATTATTTTGAAATTGACAGAGCTGTCAACAATAATAAAACAATTTGCAAATCTTGGCATATCGAATATCGTTTGTAACTGCAGCGCCATCTACCCGTAGTTAGACATAAGCTTCTACAGAAATCTATCTGATGTTTATTGTATATTAAAAATACAACGAATACATTGCTAAAATTAAGTTTTATTGAGCAAATATTTTTGTAAAAGGGGAATAGCTATTATTTAAAGCAAAAAAGTTAATTATAAACGTGATTTTCTTTTAAATTTGGTTTGACAGATTATTGCAGCGTCCCCTACTGGAAAACGTCGAAATTTTTTTTCTTGCCTAGCCATTGGGGTTTGTTTTGCAGGGCTAGCCTTAGAAACGCACACTTTCTCGTCTCTATGGAGATGGTAAAATTCGATTTTCTAATCATGTAGGATGAAAAATATTTTTCTCAAAAATAACTCCCAACGATTTTCAGTGTGAGGCCCGAGTACACTATAATTGTAGAAAGAAGACAAACATGGGTTTCCTTGATGCACTAACTTCAATTAAAAACCAAATATTCCGGAAAATAAATAATGTAAATCTTATAACAGTAAGAGAAACGTCTACTTCAATGATAGATTTTAGTAGTAATGACTTTTAAGGCGGTTGCGGAAAAATATCCTTTTTCAACCTAAAAATAAATACTCTTAAACAATTGTTCATAATTCGTATTTCGTTCTAAACGTTTCTGTTCAGCTTTTGCTACAAAGCAGCTAGAAATCCGTGTTTTAATAATAACCATCCACTGTCACTCGTATTCGTGACTTACCGTATTGTAAATTTCGCATTTGCAAAGTTTAAATGTTTCGCCATTCGTCCCATTGCATATTATACAAAGCTACCTATACGTGCGAACGTTAGCTGTGGAAAGCTCCAAATAAAAAATTCCCCGATCATCTGCGGCCAAAATCCTCTGACACGCCGACCTTAATTTTTGAACGAGCATTTTTTCTGATAGTTGTCAATTTTTCTTACCCCCACCTCTTTCGGTAATGACGTCATCGCCATTTTTTTTAAATGGCAGCCACCACTTTTTTCTACGGAATATGATTCTCCTTGAAAATCTGCATACACCAATTAATATGCGGTTGGGCGATGTTCATTTGATTACTTAGCAACATTATTGGCATTTATGAAAATACTGATTTATGAACAATTGAAAACAACAAATCGAGATAGCTGTGGAATTTTTATCAATTGATATTTTATTTATTTGACGTTCTGTTAAATTGTTATTCATTTGTTTCAAATAAATTTATAAACAGTCCACGGCTATTTCAATTTTTTGTTTTCAAATTTTCATAAATCAGTTTTTTTCATAAATGCCAATAATGTTGCTAAGTAATCAAATGAAAATCGCCCAACCGCAGAATTTCAAGGAGAATCAGATTCCATAGAAAAAAGTGGTGGCTGCCATTTAAAAAATGGCGATGACGTCATTACGCAAAAAGGTGGGGGTTAAAAAAATTGACAACTATCAGAAAAGCTGTGCGTTCAAAAAATAAGGTCGAAGTGTTTTGGCCGCAGATGATCGGGGAATTTTTTATTTGGAGCATTCCACAGCCACCGTTCGCACTGTATAGTAAATTCGGTGTCAAATCGAGACTGAAATGTATGCGTAGCGTGCCGGATACCATTCTCTTTCTTTAACTTAGTGAACGATAATTCTCAGATCGAGGACGAACTAAGTTAAAGAAAGAGATAGAAAATAAACTGGTTGTATGCTCCGCTACGTTATGCATAAATTCCAATACCGATATGATAGCGAATTTACTATATGAGGCCATTATTTGCAAAACTCGCTAATCGACATTTTTGCCGAAAATTTTATTTTATGTAACAAATGTTCACTTTCATAAGGCGAATCGTTTGGTTAAGTCAGTTCCGCTCAAAACAAGCTCTTCGATACCTAAATGTAACATTAAAAATGCTAGTTATTTGCAAAACTAGCCCTATGCTTCACGGAGTTGGTTGCAAAACTCTCTGAATGCCTTATACCAACAGCGTGCGTTAGTAAGATCACGTGACTTGGTGCCGCCGTAGCCGTGACGGCGTGTGTTATGATTGTCATCTGTCTTCGACGTGTGTTGCTGTTGTGCAGTGTTTTACGTCTTATTTGCTATGGAAATACTAAATGCTAGTTCAAGTGTAACACCTAGCCCAGCTGGGAAAGAGCGTAAAAAGAACGTTATCCAGAAAACTACAAAAGGAATGTTGACAAGCGGATGCGCTAGGTATATAATTTTCTTGCGTATCATAGAATTATTTAATGAGTTGCTACTGTTCTATTCCAGACATTTACCACAGTCTTTGTCAAAGTATCCGACCTGCAAGCATGATGGTCGATCAGGGCAACCTTATTATTGCACAACACTAACGATGGCGCACCTAAAGCAGTGTCATGCGTACTTGTACTAATCACAGACAAGATAGAACAAGATATGCGAATACTGGCTGGCTGTATAGGAAACAAACCCAAAAGAAGAAAGACAGAACACGCTCAAGTTTCTATACAATACAATATTCCTGAAAGATGAGCACTTGATTAGGGTGTGTCAAAATGCCTTTTTGGGAATATTAAATTTTAGTAGAGATAGAATTCAAACGAAACTGCGAAATTTTGTGGTTCACGGAGCTGTCCCTAAGGAACGCAGAAGTTGGCGATCGAGTAGGTGTAAAAATATTGACAAGCAAAAAAGCATAAAACCATTCATTGAATCAATTCAATGTGTTGAATCACACTATTGTCGAAGAAAGTCAAGTGTCCGGATGTACTTGCCATGCGACCTTAATTTTCAAAAGCTCTACAATCAATATCTGACAAAAACTCCTGAATGTCTGCATGTGAAAATAAGTTATTTCAGAAAATATATAAATGCTCATTACAATATAGCATTTGGAACGCCACAGACTGACTGCTGCTCTTTCTGCCTGAAGACGAAAGAACAACTTAAGTCAATGACATCCGCGAGTGAAAGGCAACAATTAAGGGAGTTAGGAAGAGCTCATAGATTTCTATAGCGGGCGAGGTGAATTTTTCTTTTGCGCCTTGAAAAATTAATTTTTAGCCAAATACTCCACTTTTTTCGTATGGCAATGTCGAAAGCGGATTATTTCGCTAATTACCTTTTCTGTTAATCTGTTACCTGCGACAAACCTTCTATTTACAACCCGAGTTGGCCCAATACGTCCTTAGGTTTGTTGCCGAATTTGTACTGAAATGTTTTGGTGCAACTTATACCTACGTTGTAATTAATTGTAATGACGATGTTGGGGACTAATGTAATTAACTATTTATAGATAATCTTTTTATGTTTTTTGCTAACATAATTTTTCTTATTAAATAATTACGTATTATGGAATTCGTTAGTGAACAAACAAAATTTTTGTAGTCAGTACCATTGCCACTTGCTGAGAAAGCTCGTTTATGACTAAGCGGTTTAAGCATCTTGTTTTTTGTACGATTAACTTGATAAGAGGCTTCCACGAATGGGGCCCCCAATTAATCCACTGCGAATTCCGGTTCAATGGGATTGCCGGGAACTGCCACTTAATAACCCTTAACTTGGGTTCAGTTAGTTGTTGGAGTGAAACAAGACTTAACAAACACGAGTATATTGAGTAACAACGATTACAAACGTCACTGATGGACAGATGGTTTTTTACAAAAGCTTCAACTGTTGTGACACGCTTGGATTGGCCACGCGAAAATAGCGAATTGCGCGTAACCGTAACACAAAACAACCTGGAAACGTCTTTCCCAGAGAGTTAGACCGAAACGCAACCCAGCACAAAGCATAGCTGAACTTGCTTCCTCGAGACTCTGAATCTAACTAACTCTGAATTTACAACGAGCCGAACTCGCAAATTCATCAAGGAGGGGCAAGCTCAAACACTATTGGCTGAGGCGACCCTGCGTAGCCAATCGGAGCGTCGCACGTAGGAATAAGTACTTATTCTAAGAATCTTAATGCTAAGCTCTCTCAATGAGGCAATGAGGCGAAAATTATTGCCACCGGTACAAAATTAATGTGCATCACCTGTCCCAATGTTAAATTTATAGACTCTTTAAATTTTTTGCCTGTAGCATTAGCTAAGCTGCCCAAAACATTTAATTTTGAAGCTACAAAAGGTTACTTTCCCCATTTATTCAATAAAATGGAGAATCAAAATTATATTGGAGTAATGCCCCCAGCACACTTTTATATGGCCGATGAAATGTCCCCTTCTTGTCGCGCAGAGTTCTTTGAATGGTATAATGTGGAAATTGCTCGTAATGCAGTATTTGACATGCAGGAAGCAATCGTAAAGTACTGTATTCAAGATGTAGAGATACTTCGCAAGGCTTGTCTTGAATTTTGGCGGCGTTATACTAGCGAAAATGGAGTAGATCCTTTTAGGGAGTGCTGCACGATAGCCGGAGGGTGTAGTTTAGTTTATCGTCGAAATTTTTTAAAAGAAAATACGATCGCTATTATTCCACCGAGTGGGTACAGATTAGGTGATAGGCAATCGACGATTGCGATTAAATGGTTTTTATGGATCGAACACGAGCAAGGTATCTCAATTCAGCATGCTGGTAATAATCGCGAGGTTCGATTACCTGAAGGTATTTTGGTGGATGGTTTTTGCGCTGCAACAAATACAGTGTATAATTTCCACGGATGTTACTTCCACGGTTGTGAGGTATGTTACCCCGATCAAACTGTAGAGCTAGCAAATGTGAAAAATGACACGATGTTTGTTCGTCGCGAATCAACAGAGGCAACTGCTGCAAGAATTAGAAGGGCTGGCTACACCCTTATAGAGATGTGGGAGTGTCAATTTAATTTATTTTTAAAATTTAACAACGTTGCATCAAACTTTGTAAATAATCATGCTGTTATTAGGAACACACCATTAAATCCGCGAGATAGTTTTTTCGGTGGACGCACTAATGCTGTGAAACTGTACCATAAATGCCAAGCAAACGAGCAAATCAAGTATTTCGATGTGTGTAGCCTTTATCCTTTCGTAAATAAATACTCAAAATACCCCGTAGGACATCCCAAAGTATACGTTGGTGATGAGGAGTGTCGGAAACTTCCTTTTGATACAATCGAGGGTTTAGTCAAATGTACCGTGTTACCACCGCAAAATCTTTACCACCCTGTTCTGCCCCTTCGAATGCATGGCAAATTAATGTTTGTTCTATGTAGGTTATGTGCCGAAACCAGCTTCACTGGCGATTGTAACCATTTAGAAGATTCGCGCAAGTTTACAGGAACATATGTGTCTGATGAACTAAAAAAAGCTGTTCAACTGGGATACCGTGTGCTCGAGTTTCATGAAATATGGGCATACGATATTGTGCAATATAACAGGGATAGTAAAACAGGCGGTCTATTTTCAGAGTATGTGGACAATTTTTTAAAATTAAAACAGGAATGCAGTGGGTGGCCTGCTTGGTGCACTGATGAAAACACTAAGGACCAATATTTATCAGAATATTTAGAAAGAGAAGGCGTAACCTTAGAAAAAGATAAAATTTGTTTCAATCCTGGCATGCGTTATATCGCTAAGTTATTGCTAAATGCATTCTGGGGTAAATTTGGCCAAAGAGAGAATTTGATGCAAACAAGTATTGTTTCAGATTCTTATGACTTTTTTAAAATGCTAACTGATCCTTCAATACAGGTTCATTCAATTATGATCGTCGATGAGGATGTAATAGTTGTAATCTGGGATAGACCTGAGGAGGGAATAGTTTCGCTCAAAACGGTCAATGTTGTATTGGCTGCATACACTACGGCCAATGCAAGACTTGAACTGTATAAATATTTGGAGCAATTAGGGGATCGCGTTTTGTATTACGATACAGATAGTACGATCTATGTCCACCGACCTGGCCAATGGGTGCCTGAAACGGGTGATTTTTTGGGGGAAATGACTGATGAGCTGAGGGAATATGGTTCCGGTAGCTTCATTACGGAGTTTGTTAGCGGAGGGCCTAAAAACTATGCGTTTAAGGTTTTCTCAAGTAATAAAAACGATTACGAATTTGTATGTAAAGTAAAAGGTATAACTTTAAATTACAAAAATGTCGAAAAAATAAATTTCGATACACTTAAACGCATGGTTCTTGATAATGCCGAAGCAACGTATGTAGAAACCGACCGGAAAATTGCCCGTACATCCATGTATCAAGTTGTATCTAAACCCGAAAAGAAAATTTATAGGGTTCAGTACACTAAACGTAGGCGTGTTGAAGATAGTTTTGATACCCTACCTTATGGGTTTAAAGCAGACTAGTGTTTATATTGCGTATAGTTTCGTTCTTTTTATAATCAATTTTTTTTTTAACTTTTATGAGTGTCTATATTGCGTATAGTTTCGTTATTTTTATAATCAACTGTTTTTATAACAATATTCTATATTATGTATTGTCTTTTTTAACTTTTATGATGTTTTTATGCAACAACTTATTGCACTTGTAGCCACATATTTTTGTAAAACAGAAGTATTTAAACTAATTTTTGATTTATGCATTATGTTTACATGTAATTGCTTATTTGTTCGTACGTATTTTCGACGTGTGGTTAGTGTGCACATTTCATAAGACCCGCTTTGTGGTAATTGGTTTCATAATATTTAATTTCAATCATTTTAGAAAACTAACCACGACTGTCGCAAAACGTACATTAAATATTGCACTTATTGTCACATGGTTCAATTTGCGCTAACTTTAACTGCATGTTAGATTTTAATTGCATGTTAGTTTTATTTGCATGTTAGTTTTATTTTGCATGCTAGGTTTAAGAGGCTGTTAATTTTTGTAAATAAACAACCGAATATTGTAAATACATTTATTAAATATTTTGTGTGTAATAAAAATATGTTTAATTACAAACTATTTGTGTTTTTATTTTCTAAATAACATTAAACAAGTTTATTAATGTGAAGTATTGGATATATAATGCTTTTACATATGTGTCATTAGAAACTAAATTATCAGAGAAATTACCTATGAAATCTAGCATAGATGCACCATTCATTTTAAAATATAGATACATTAAACAGTATATGCCGCAAACGTTAGAGCTAAAATCTTGTAAAATTTTTGGATTATGAGACCAACTGATTGAGTTTTGTTGTAAAAATTTTAAATGATAACCGCTTGGAGGGCGGCCGTATGAATCAAAGTATTCCCCATATCCATATTGGTCTATATACACTGCATTCCAATGTTGTCCAGGTCGGTTTGCTGGATCTGTGTTGACGATGATTGCCACAGGTCTTGCAATTCTTGTAGGGAGTTGGTCAGAAGCAAAAACATAGCGTTTCACATTCAACAGACTCGGGATTGTTTGCAATATTTTCTGAACTTCCAGTGTATTCATTGCGCCACCAGTCGGATAAAATTAGTATGTTTTCCAATGCACATACAGGCGAACGGATGTTGTGATTGAGGCAACGTACGGCAGCAGTAGTTTTTCGCAGAACTTTTAAAGACGGGCACTCGAGATCCTCCAAATTTACGACGATTTTATTCAGAAAACTTAGAACCTCCTTCTTTTCTTGGCCCTTAACGTACACTTTTTCAAATTTTTTGAGAACTCGTGCTAGCTCTGCTTCAAATTCATCAAAATGTATAGAACCAGAATCCCAGGTTAGACCGTGATGTCTTTGCTCCAGATAGTTTATGCCTTTTTTAACGAAATAGGGCAGAGTGTCATATTTTGCAGGAGGTTTTAAAACGAAAATTGCTAACTGGTTGCCATCTGCTGAAATAACAGCCACTTCTTTCGGAATAAACTGTTTCTTATCACCACGGAACCCTTGCAGATCTACGAAGGCACTGTCCATACTGACGAAATGTTTGAGCATGACTAAATTTAAAAAAAACTGTTGTTGGTTTTTAACTACTAAAATCCACCAGCACATTTCTGTGTTTGTCAATTTCTACGACGTTATCGAACTCTGCATAAACTAGACAATTAATAGTTTCTTCTAACGCGTTTTGAAAACCCACCTCTAAACGTAGAGCGCCATTTTTAAGAAGGTTCCAGTGTGTTGTTGCATTTGCAGCCAGATCGGGGGTTAAATCAAAAGCAAATAGACAGTAGCCATAAGGGTAATCTTCACGTTTTATAGCGTTGCCTTCATTGAGGAAGTGTATACCGCTACCCGAGAATAGTGTGTGATATGCTTGAACGTACATACCATTCTTAGAAAAATCAGGCTGTAGAGGTTTTGAAGGAATTTGTTGGCCGTCGATGTATAGGGAGAAATAATTGATTTTGTAGTTATTAAAATTGAAAGGGTTTGCTGCATAATGGCCGTTAAATGCTTTATTCGATACAAAACCTACAATGCATCGTTTTGGTAATTGCCCCAGAAAAATATTATCTAAAGATTTTCTTTGCACACCAGCCGGAATAGTTAACACTTTAACATCGGATCTTGTAATGGGGTATTTAGCAGGCGCAGTCGCCAAAGCTTTGGTATGCGCTAGTAAAATAGACGGGTTTATTTTCATTTTTCTCACTAGTAAGCTGGCATCACTAATTTTCACTTTGAATGTAGAACCTTCGTCTGCCATTAAATTGAACGAATCTCGGGATCTGATAAATTTGACTTTCATTTCAACTCCGTTTATAAGAAATTTTTCTTGATTGAATAAATCGGAATGCACATGTCCCATCATTTCGACTTGCTTACTTGCAGCAGTAAAAAATTTCCGCTTTACAAATCCTTCATTATGCGTAGTGATGTCATCCATGTTATCGGCTGTGTCGTTGTACCATAGTGTGCATGTTAAATGGGTTGATTTAGCACCATTGCCGTAATTCAGCAGAGTTTCAATGTATGAACGGTATGCGTATGTATTGTTTGGCGGGCTCACAAGCTTCTGATTCAAATACACCTCAACTTGATTAAACATAGAGTGCATCCAATTATTAACAGGGCCTACAACCTCTTTGTCGGTTAATGGTGTATCATCTTGTTTAACAATTTTAGCAGTAATGTATAACATGGTCTGACTTAAATCGATATAATCGTTACCGTTTCCAGGCACAATAAATTCAATCGGTGCATCGTCATTAAGCGAGGAAAGCGGTTTGTAAAAAATCCATTGTCCATTTTCGATACTGGTTTGAGTTGCGGGCAGAGCGAACAAATCTAACTCTGATTTAACACACTCACAAGACTGCGCATGCAAAAACGCCATTGTGAAAACTACTTGCTGGTGAAGATATCGGTGTAGTTGGGTTTGCTCAGCTTCTTCCTAGCGATTTTTCTTGTAGACTGATTGTAATTCAGAGTGCGTTGCCTTTTATATCCCGATCCTTCCATTAGAGTATCAATTTTTCTATCGGCTTTACGTTTGAGATTCTTTCCAGCCTCCTGTACACGGTTATGGAACGCTTCTTTTAGCGGTCGACTTTCACTAACATCTCCTAAAATGTTAGCGCCTGTCCTTAAAGCTTCCTTTCCAACAACTTTAGCACCGGTTTTAAAAAGAGGCAGGATACTACGAAATATTCCGCCTAAAAAGCTTCCGATCCCATGACCTCTCTGGTAGGCTGCTCCTCTGTAGATAGCTCCAACGCCTTGACCTGCCTGATTGGTGTAGTATTGTTGATAAGGACAATCCATAGCAGCTACTGTATCCTCTTAAAGTGTAGTTTTAAACTCAACGTTCCAAACTCGAATGGCATCACACCCGACGTTTCGGTCCTTATATTTATCTCGATATTCTCAAATTCCCTCTTCATGACATTTATATAATGAGTCGGCGAAAATATGGCGTCTTTGTGGCAACCGTAATTATAATTATCAGAGGTCACGTTAACAATGCGAAGAAGCGGAGCCAAGACATCTCCTACAAGCTGTGGTTCCACAATATCGCAGTAAATAAACATTTGTGATGGTAAACCAACCCAGATATTTGCGGGGTGGCTTGGTACAGGTGCTTCAGCTATATTTATATCAGGTTTATAACCAAGTTGTAAGGCCAGACGTTGTGAAAATCCTAGCATTTTCAATGACGACGTTTTAATTTCAAGAGACACGCGTTTTGTTACTCTATTATATTGAAAATTCAGCAACTTTTCTAATAACCTGTGATTGTTAATTTCGGCTGTAATATGTTCAATGTTTTCATAATTGCCGGGCTGAATACAGATTACGTGCCATCCATCGCTACCATAGTAAATTTGCTCTCTATCACTTTTAAAATATGAATTAGCGTTTTGCAATACTTTTTTCAACTCAGCATACGTTTCTTCTCCGGCTTGCACTTTAGGTATTTCTGTGCGATAATAGACTAGATTTTCTGTATCTGTCACGGCCAAAAAGGAGCATGGATATTGCACTTCAGCAATACCTGTAACCCATTGCCCCGGTAACCTTATTCGTTTAGGGAGCTGCGTTATGAATTGTGCTGTGGTGTTATTTGGAAAATAGCTCATAGAACTATTGCTAAGTAATGTTAGATAAAATTCTTCATCTGTATTCATAGTTGCTGAAGATTAGCTGCAGGAATCCAAGAGTTGAACTTGTCGTTATAATTTCGCCACTTTACAAAGTACTCTTTGCGCTGACCGTGTCCTCTTTCTTTTAACACTTGTTCGACTTTAAACAAAGCGTTATCATCCAAAGTCACTGGCTGTAATTCCTCTTCATAAAAGACGCCCTCTATCGTATCGTTGCTTAAATCAACTATTTCGTACACAGGTGGTTTTCTAAGAATCACTTTTTTAATTATAAACACTTCGCCGCTCCAATTAGTTTCATATCCTTTCTCGAATGCGTCCTTCGTTCTACTAATTCTTACATGTTGGTTCACTTTATATTTAGGCTTCCTGTCGACTCCCATCCCCTTTCTGTACAGATTGTTCCACACTTCCAGTATATTACCATCATTTACTGCGGAGGGTGCCATCTTGATGCTTGAATGATAGCGGTTGTTATACGAAGTCAGTAAATTTTGTAATACGTCTATGTATTTGTATGAATTAGAGTATGTGAAATAGCGCCACATTCTGGTTTTTAATGTTCTATTGAAACGCTCAATGACTGATGCTTTAACATCAGGGTTTTGCGTCACATAAAACGTGATATCGTGTTGTTTGAAAAAATTCTGTACGGCTCTAGCAACAAATTCTTTGCCTTTATCGGTTTGTAAATTTATGGGCGTGTTACCGGCTTCAGCAAATATTTCACGAAATGCGTTTATTACTGAAGTAGCCGTTTTAGATTTAAGAGGCCTCGCCCATGCCATTTTACTAAACACATCAATTACGGTTAGAATAAAATTATAGCCGTCGTTGTGGGGCGCTAAACTACGCATGTCGCAGAGATCAGCCTGCCATAATTCGAAAATGTTGCTAACAATGTATTTGTTTCTAGGGAATTTTTTTCTTGCAGTTTTGTGAATAGTATAGGCGTCCTGTTTCTTTAGCCATTCCTTTACTTCACCACTGGGACGATTATTTTTCACGGAAGAAATTAATGAGTTTGCGCCTGCGAAGCCTACTGGGTTGGCCGGATCATAATAGATGGCGTCCAAATTCATTCTGCTATGTTAAAGTTTAAGACGCTCCCAGCCAGAAATACCCTTTATTTTCGATATCGATCTTTGCGTTGTTTTCGGTGTTTTTCGCGTTGAACCCTCTTGCTTGGACACTGTTGCAGGCGCTATTAACTTTGATTTAGGATCGACGTCACTCTCCACATCTGATTTACTCACGTCTGGTGCATTTTGACGTTTAGGATCCCCAAACAGCACTTGAGGTACATTGTTCTCTTTAATGTAATCGAGGAACTTGTGTCGGCCTGGCGGATTTGTAGTTTTCTTAGGTCTTAGAACATCATGCATTAAATCAATAATGTTGGAGGACGGCAAAATTTCACCTTTTATGCTGACTGTACCCTTGCCGTCCCACTCCACTTCATCCGACGTTCTTAGAAGCTGTAAAAAGGCTTCACCGTTTTTCTTAAAAGTATTAGGGAGCGTCGATAAAATATATGCGTCTGAAATACCCCTGTTGTTCGATTCTATAGGTATCTTGATTGATTGCCTCGTTTGATCCGCAAAATGAAGATACCTTTGTAAAACCTGATTGTACTGTAGCCATTTATCGTGATCGGTTAATTTAGACGATAAAACCTTTTGCATTTCGTCGTCAAGCTGCGATAATATATTTTGCTCTGATTTCTCTGTATCCTTAAAGCGATGCATGAATTCAGGCGGTACGATCATCATTTTTCGGGTATTTTCCATCTTATTTGAAAATAGAACTCAATACACCAGTAATTAATGGAGCTAATATTAGTGGTAGGAAAGCGCCACCCTTCTGTATTAGTATTTGACGCTTCTTTTTTATAGACTCTCCAGGTTTGACTAAACTCCTAAGAACAGCTTTATGCTTCGAGATCGTTGATTTTTGATTAAGTGATAAAGGTATTTTTCCTTTTAAGGTATTATGCACACACTCGCAGATACAATGAATTTGTTTATCGCCTACGGCTTTTAATAACGCGGTTCGCTCCTTTGGTCCGAGTTTATGTAGAGCACGTAACAACTCCGAATTTCTAATTACTGATCGAGACATCACTAATGAATGAGAGTAAATTGGTTAGTGTACGAGCTTTTATACCCCTTTTTCGGAATATAAATATAGCACGCCCCATCTTGGCGAAAAATAGATGTTCTATACCTCGCTATATCAGGTGTACTTTGCTTTAAGTCGAATAACAAATACCCGTGTGGCCTAGCTGTGGCGTCCTCGTATGCTTCTTGAAGGAATCGCGGGTTTTCTGGACATATCTGTCTAGTTAAGTGCTTTATTTGAGCTCTATCTCGCGGATTTTTGAAAAGAATAATGTAATGGGCATTTAGGGAAATATCCCTCTGTCCTTTTCCTTGGTGAAAAATGTTTTGCGTAATAAAAAAAACACTGAGATTGTGGTGATGGCTCCCCTTGGTGAATATGTCTACGACTGAGCTATTTGTTTCCCTCATTAAATCGTCGATTATTAAAAGTTTGGGTTCGGACCCCTCAAAAGATGTCATGTCTGGCAGACCTTGTTGAAATTCGACTAAAGATTTTAAATCTTCGTACAATTTTTGCCACTCGCCATAACACCAAATAACTTTAGCGAAATTTACACTGCAGAGTTTTTTCATATTTTTCAAGAAATTTATTACAAAAAACGATTTGCCCGATCCTGAGGGGCCTGCCACAATAGCCGAAAAAGGATGAGAAAACTGATGCTCCATTTCTATGCAGTGAGCGATTATTACAGTAGGGCCGTCGTGAATAAACTAACTTAAAAAAATCAACACGCTCATAATAAATACATTAAAACATGGTAGGTGCGGGAATCGAACCCACGACCTCTTTCGAGATCAGATCTTAAGTCTGACGCCTTAACCACTCGGCCAACCTACCTCATGTATAAACCAACACTCGCTACATAATTAAAAAGAAATACAGTTTAAAACATTCTTTATTTACATTTTCATACAATATTTCATATAAACTAGGACATGTACGGTTTCATGCGCTCATCTGTATCAATCAACTTCTGCAGTTCTATAATAACATACATTTTAAATTTGAACACAAGTTCCCACAATAAAATATCGTTAGCGAAAGTCCAGCGCAGAGTATTAAAAATGATTGAATCATCAAGACACAAATTTTCTGCATGTATTACTTTGTCGACGATCACTTCACCAAAATTTTGGAAATTGCACTTTACACGTTTCAAGTCATTTATTTTCACAATCATCAAGTTGTACATCGGCAATAAATTTGATAGTGTTTCATACGTTACGTAAAGAGTAAACTTGTTTTCGGGGTCCTTTGTAATAATCCTGCAGGTATCATTGTTCACGTACTCCACTGTGTGCTCAGTTAATTCACATCTGAAAGTCCCCTGCTTGGCCATCACAAACATGTTCGGTAGCGCTTCCACAAAAGTCATGAACGACTCGGCTGTGAATGAAACACCTGCTCCAATGTCGGTCTTCAAAATTCTTGCAACAGGCGAAAATTGTTTATAAGGATCCAGGCCCAAATGAACAACCTTGCTTGCGCTATTGTTTAAAGGCACAGTGAGGTCGCATAATAACCGTTTCTTTTCCCGTCGGGTTTGGCGGATCTCAGGCGTCACGATCGGTGTTACGTCATAGGAAGGCATCGTCTCCTCAATGAACACCCGCAGGTCCTCCTCGGTGGCATCTAGACGTGGTGAATACCCCTTGGCCTCCACGTCCATGGCTGGTGGTTGTGACGGTGCACCGTGTTGTTTTTTATTTAAAAGATGCGTTTTCTTACTTGTTTTTTCTGCTGTCGGTCTCCTGGTGTAGGGGCCTGGTTTTTCTTGGCACTTATTAACACTTCGAGGATCCATCTTAGGTAAAACTGGTGGTGTTGACACGACGACTAGGAGTGAAGCAATTCGATGCGCTATAGAGTCCGCAGCCACTTTTATGCAGGTACGAAAACATTACGTCAGCGACACCCCACTCTCGAGCCGGAGCATGTCGGTGCCTGTGTTTTGCAGTGCAGGCTCTGACAGGCGTTTTACAACGGTCAAATTTATGAATCAGATTTCGCTATATAAAATAAAAGTAATTATCGAGGGTTCGCTGATTTATTCGCTGATTTCGCTGTTTTAATTATAAAAATAAAGTAACTATTTCATATAGCTTTTCAAATTATGCGCGGTTGAATGGAAATTAACCACTGCGCGAATGGAAATTAACCAGAAGCTTGGGACAACGATTATATTGCAAATTATAAAATTATTATTAGTAGCAAAGCTGTTGCATATATAATTTTTTTAAAAATTGCATCTGCCTGTAAACACAATATGTTAAACATTCCCCATTCTCATAATATAAATTTTTGAAAAATAGTTTGTTTCAAATCGAACGGTGTGACGGCACAGCTGCGAAATGGCATCTTGTTCATTTCCTATATTTCCAAGTCGCCTCGATAGCACAACGGTAAGGTGCTAAGACTGTTAACCAGAAAACTAGGGTTCGATTCCCACTCGGGTCCGCCGCAAATAGATTTTTTAAATTTAAATATTTCCACGAGTGAATGCAAGAGAGAGACAGCAGCTTCAAAGAGCGAGATGGCTCTATCAGTTTGAATTTCAAATATTTCCGCAAAAATTCAAATTTAAAAACAACCGCCGTGAGAAGTGCGCGCGCACCAAGATGGCCGACACACCGCGAAATTCAAATCCAACAAATTAAACTTAGAAAAAATCGGTAAAAATTCAAATTTCAAATATTCCCGCCAGAAATCCAAGATGGCCGCCGCGTAACTTAATCGGAAGCTAATGCGTAATTTAATCAGTAGCACATATGTAAATTAATTAGATCAAACCGCGAAATTAATTAGATCAAACCGCGAAATTAATTAGATCAAACCGCGAAATTAATTAGATCAAACCGCGAAATTAATTGGGTCAATCCGCGAATCAAAACCGCGAATTAAACCGCGAATCCGCGAATCAATTAAAAGGAGTGGGGGTAAAGTGTCCCCTTTCTACTCAACTGCAACATCTCGGAAACACAAATCAATCAAATGCCCGTACGAATCAATCCTAATACAAACTACATGCGAGAATGTTGGATCTACGTATATTTACATTTAAACATATCAAACACACATAAAACACCAAAATAAACGTATCAAATTAACGTGAAAGAATTGTCTTGTAAAACAAATGTCAAAATGCTGTAGTACGACCCTGGCTTAACACCGATCCTGTTCGCACTGCCATATGTTCAAATTGGGTGCAAAATACACAGCTAAACACATTCCTAAAGGGTGCTTTGCAAGCAGCTGGAAAAGAACTTTATTGGGTAACTGCAACACTTTTCTATATCCAATTACCTTCGCTCCTCACTACTGGTTTGGGTCATCCCAGACCTCGGACTGCATCATCCAAGTTTAGAAGGTAATTCGCGAAAAAATATAACACAGGATTCAATGGGGAAACTCCGGCGTTGCTAAGTATTGATTCACGGTAATCTGACGTCACGTCGTGAAAAGGCACCCAGCCCCATAAATTAGCGCCTTGAAATGGACGTTTTAAATAGACCTTTGACATATGGCACACAATTGTTTACTTTCCGGTACCCCCGAAAAATGCATTTGCGTAGTTACAAACGCTTGTTTGCTGCATTCTAACTCACTGCAGAAATGATTGGTTAGAAAGTCCTTCATAAGTTAAGTCGCTGCAGGGCATTGGCGCACCAAACACTCAGACACATATATCTAGACTGGGACAAAAACCGCTAGCAACTAATCGGTTCTTGTTGCAATTGGTTTGGTTAAAACTTCCCTCATCCCGCAACCAGGTTTATTAGACGTGGATTTATCGCAGAGTACACGTACATTTAAATTCCTAATGCACATCCAGCGCAGAATTAGCTTTGCGCACATTTATAATTTATATATTCTAGAATATAATATGCTTCATATGAAAATATTTGCTTCCCTAATTATGTTAGAGCAAACTTGTATTGAAGTTTTTTGTAGAGAAAAAAATTCTGTATCCATTTATGCCAGCATTTGTCATTTTACATTTCGGAAAACCGAAAATTTAAAGAAATAAAATACCATTCTTTGACAAATCAGCGGTGCCTTGAAATTACTAAATCATCTCAAAGCATCAACAAATTAGTTTGCTGTTTATTTGTTTGCATCTGTCAAATGTAACGGCAAACAAATAAACAGCAAACTAATTTGCTGATGCTTTGAGATGATTTAGTAATTTCAAGGCACCGCTGATTTGTCAAAAAATGGTATTTTATTTCTTTAAATTTTCGGTTTTCCGAAATGTAAAATGACAAATGCTGACATAAATGGATACAGAATTTTTTTCTCTACAAAAAACTTCCATACAAGTTTGCTCTAAAATAATTAGGGAAGCAAATATTTTCATATGAAGGAATTACCATTGAAATCCCTATGGTGCGTAAAGCATTTCTACACCCTGTATATATCTTTCAATGTAAAAACAACTATTGCAGGCAGGGATCAAGATGGCTTGTTACAATAATAGTAATTGCACGACAAACAACACAAAAAATAATAATTTTAAACTACGCAATAAACTTGCAATTGCTTAAAAATAATTTAAAACAATTGATCGAACGGTAATATTGCTTATGAATAACATATTATTCCTTTTTCACTAATTCCCGTTCACTAGAGGATCTATGTAAACATACCTTTTGAAGTAATGCATATTACATTCTAAATAACTGTTTGCTTTAGTTCTGTTCGGTATTGCCTTACTATCAACGATCATGCATACTCGTACATAGTGCAATTGACCCGACGTGGAATGTTGCTCACTTATATGATTGGTGAGGATAATTTATACTTGGTGGAAGTACAGCAAATTTATAGTTGGAACTATTTGTGCGAAGTAGAATTCTGCTAGCTAGTTTATTAGGATGATGAGGATAATTAATGTACAATGGAAATTCCTCTTGTTAACTTATACCTAGCAAGATAGTAGGGAGAGGAATGCTGCCTACTAAATTACCTAGATATTAAAAATAATATATACGTAACTACTAAAAATGCCGCGAATGTATATTAACAAATTTATACGAAGTAGAACTCAACTACTTGTTTGACAAAAATATCGAAAGAGAGTGGTTAAAAGTATGTAGAAAATAGGTATAAATATCTTAATGTTGCTAATAATACTAAAAAAGTTAAAGAAAACACCCATTAATGCGCTCTACATCAATTTGTAAATAAAACGAGATCCAGCCAATGGGATTCTAACTCGCGCGTTTGCAGGCAGAATCCGATTGATATTTTTAATTGGCCACTTACAGCACTACTCTGGTTGCCTTATAAATGACGCGCTGACTTTATGATATTCATCTTGTACTTTCGTCAAGGGTAGACTCTTGAGCTATATGCAAGACATTGATTTTATCTATTCTTGAGTTAAAGCAAAAACAGAGAAAAGAATAAGATGCTCACCCTGCATATATTTGAATCGAAAGTATATTCGATTTCGATCCAGGCAGACATACAATTCGCATGGAAAATATCAGCTTCTTCCAATTAATAGTTTTTGAGCTATACCGCCAACAGGCACACCGACAGACAGACAGGCGCAATTCAAAACTCATATATATCGTCATCTATTGATCCCCACACGTCAAGACCTGAAGTAATCTCGGAAGGGGTTTTTCACAATTACAATACTTCGCATTAGGTGACGTAAGTAAAAAATGAAGGTGATTTATACTAGGGTGCATTCATATCAATTTCACGTATTTGTCCTTTACCAGGTTTCCTTTAATATAATACAATAAAATACCTTTTAATATTTTTTATAAAAGATTATGGATATCTCAATTGAAAAGTAATGCCACCGTGACAATAATAAATTGACTATGCGATTAATAAAATCAGGAAACTATTTGTGTCCGCATTATGTTAAAAGACAAATACGTCATATTGGCATCAAGGCACCCTAATATATACCTAGTCCGATTTCTACAGAATGCTACAGTGCATATGAAAAAACCAATGTTTTTCGGACTTTTTCCACTGTCTAGGGTCTAGGGTGTAAATCACACAACGTTTCGGGAGTTTTGATCTACTCCCGTCTTCAGGTGTTCCTTGTGAGTCCTGAGAAGGACTGATATTGTACGTTTTTCAACGTAAATTTGTGCCTCCCCCTGGGTTTGAACCCGGGACCGCTGATCGCTGTGATTACTACTCTGCCACTCTAACCACTAGGCCCTGGTGGTCCTTCTTAGGACTAACCAGGAACACCTGAAGACGGGAGTAGATCAAAACTCCCGAAACGTTGTGTGATTTACAACCTAGACAGTGCAAAAAGGTCCGAAAAACATATCATAATAGACCACTGCCAGAAAATGACATTCAGAGAACAACGACAAACTACATATCGTAGTTTCTATGGTGTTAATTGAATTCGGGTGTTATGTTCATAATAGTGAAATGTCAGCGAAAATTTGTGCCACTTGAACACTACAAAATCTTTGTTTGTGGAAAAAATAATAAACAGGGCAATATTCTTAAATCCTACTTGCTCTGAATGGCCCATATAATTTTTCTTCGCTACACTCTCACGCCTTTTGTAAAAGCATTAGTGAACTCGAAAATGTATATGTAACATTCAGTGCACTAGGAATATTAGAAGTGAAAATTATTCCAGCTGCTTTTGTATTACGATAAAGAAATACATATTAATATTATAGCAGCTAAGGTTGTCAAATTTCCCTTTAGGGAGATGGTTACTTAAATTAGCTATTGTGTTACACGTTAACACTATATCTACGAATAGTAATTCATTAGTCTCTCCTGCCACACTTCTTAAGATTTGGTTGGTAGTAATGCTGAAGGCTTTTCTTTTCGAGATGCACATTTAACAGTATTTTTTGTAATTAGTTAGACCTTTGTGCTGTCTCACTTAGTTTTCAGGGTGGGTTTTTCATTAGCGTTGGTGGTTTTTAGAACGTGTGTCCTGAAAACAATCCTCACCTTCCTGTCTTTTATTTCTACATTCTTTTTATCAATTTTGATGATTATGTTATACGTTTGGTTGTCTACTTTAATTGTAACAATTTTGAAAATGTTTGAGCATATAGTTTGGCAACTTTAATTTACGACTCTTTTTGAAGATATCTAGTATACAACTTTAGTGGGAGCTATTCTTTGTTCCTATTTTAAAATACTAAGGCTTCAGTTTGCTTCTGATGCCTGAGGAAGAATTTTTGAGGTTTTATTGTTGCACGTTTTAGAAACGGATTTATCGACTGAAATCTTTCCGAACCAGGTTGAGTTGTATAGTAATTTTCTAATGTGCTGGAACCTATCTGATTCAACCAGGCCTTAGCGATATTTTAGAAGCAACTTACCTTTTGAACACATGACGTATCAGGTATGGAACCGTCCAATGTCTCACGTTCATGTTTTTGTCGTTTCACTGACTCTATTTAAAGCCTTCAAGTAATCACCAATCAATCTGGAATAAATCCTTAATATGCAGTTAATCTTCAATTCATTATCAATGTAGTACGCGACACTTGCTTTGCTTCGATGCTATTCATTCATTGAGTATTTTTATACTTGTTAAATAATACTGTTGAAACTAAACTTATTTAAATTTTCAGTTCACTTTTTAATTTTTTTAATCTTCATAACGATTCATATTAGTTATTTCTTGGGTGATTCTGACAATATTTGCGTAATTCGTTTATAACCGAGCATTGCAACTGAAATTATTGCTCTTAAAGCCTCTTGAGGATATTATTTAGGCGTTCGTCATCCTATTTCGTTTTCAGGAATTAGTTAGTAGCTCGTTTTTGACTTGAAACGTTTTTTAACAAAGCATTTTAGTTAATTATCCAAAGCAGCTATACAACTGTCTTATCTATTATAGTATATATAATTTTCACATTCTATGAATCTAGATTTTGGTAAAAGGGTAGTATGTACAAAAAAAATTGCATATTTCAAGTTACTACGCTTATTCAAAGCTAGTTGCTAAACAACAATTTCCAAAGTGCCAGAGTAACCTTTGATAAACTCCCAATTACCCTAGGCTTTGTTCATCTTGTACCTCGCGCGCGCATACGAAGTCTTTGCGAAATTTATCAACCTGTGCGGCTTTATCTTGCCCAAATGGTACCAAACTACTATTTATAAAATAAGGAGCCATTGCAGATTCTGCAATCATACTTTTACCCTAACCCGATCTCCCCATTAAGTCTTAGAAAAGAATTGAAGGGCGCGCGCGGTGCCTTAACAAGTACAAATAAAGCTAAAACGAAAATACCTATGTATAACGCCGTACGCAAATAGGCGCTCCAGGAGCTGCGTCGAATTCCTTGGCGAGACATTATCACTCACCGGAATCCGGAATCGCGGCCCGGTCGTCAACGTACGATTTTTACAGCAGTTAGGAAAGTCGGGGCTTCCCAGAGGGACAATCGCTCGTTACTCACCGAGGGGACGAGTGCCCTTCACTGCGCTGAATGCCGCACTGCCAACAATTAGGCTACGATGCAGATAAGGCAAAGGGATGTGGGAGACCAAGATGTACAAATGTGTTGAAGAGGACATCAAAATGTACATGTAATAATAAGTATTAAAACATATATAAAAGGAAGAAGAAATAGTTGAGCTACACCCTAGAGCAGTATTTCGTAACTATTTCTAAGCAGCGGCGCAGGAACTCCTGTAATTATGGGGGGGGGGGGGGGGGGCAAAACATTTTTTTAAGGTTTAACATAACTAAGCTTTATGTTCGACTGTTCCAAAAACACTTTATTATTTAGCGTCCATAAAGTGCCACTTTAATCCAACTGTCCGCCTGTCAATGTCCAATAGTTATTATGAAAATAAATGTCATTTTATTAAAATCAGGAAAGAAGATTGTATTAGGTTACTGAAAACTTTACAAATATAGAAAGAAATTCATCTTTAATACTTTACGCTAATAGATCGTTATTCTTGATATTAATAACGCAATTAGAAGAAGCGCACTTCGAAACTATCAAATGTTTGAATAGCAACTTGAATTGTTTGTGTGTAATATAAATGATATTGTAGATAAAATAATATCTTCTGCAGTGCAGTCAAACGTAAAGCTTTGCATGCAGCTCGTACATCATCAAATCTTATTTGACTCGTCTTCTTTACCGCTACGCTACTCTCGCTCTGCATAAAATACTCCAAGAAAGTCCTACATTTATATACTTGATACATAAATAACTGTAATAGTTACAATTAAGGTAAAATGCTTTTTTCTCGATTCCGTCTGTTTCTCTGTCTGCCTGTTGGCAAGTAATTCCAATTAGAGAAGAATAAAAAAACCTTGGAATAATGGTGAATAATAGCTTTAGATATAATTCCCTTGTGAACAATTATATTAAACGGGCTTACCTAAATTTAAAGTTAATTTATCCACATCGCCATTATCTTCCACAAAATCTTAAAGCTCAGTTGTGTGATTCTTTAGTTTTAAGTCATTTTAATTATTGTTGGCAAATTTACAGTCCTTGTATTACCAAAGACACTTCTTCCAGAATTCAAAAGTTGCAAAATTCTTGCATACGTTTAATTTTTGGCATAAAAAATATAACCGCGTTTCACATAAATTAAAAGAGATACAGTGGCTTAACATGGAAAACAGGAGAGTGCTGAGTGCTGCCTGTCTGTATCACAGAATTATTACTGAAAAACAGCCCATATACTTATAGAATAAAATAACCTTTCGTACAGATGTACATAAATTGAATTTGCGTTTTAAATGTGGAATAACACCGCCAATTCACCAAACTACAATGTACAAAGGTTGTTTTTTGTATAATATCTTTAAAGTCTATACTGCTGTGCCACATCCTCTTAAAACACTTCCTCTTGGAATGTTTAAAAATAGATTTTGCCAGGTTTTGTTTGATAATCAGTTTACTAGTTTGCTTCATTCTTGATACTATTTATTTTCTTTTGTGCATCATTGATAATTAGCCGGTTCCTTCAACAGTTCATTTATTATTTTTCTAAGTGTAGATGTGATTAATGTTATTGTGTTACTGTGTTGTTCCTGCGTCTTTATAGTAAGCTAATTGCTATCAGGGGTTCGGTGGAAGATCAGAAACTGGACCCCTGTGGTTTCCACTTATTATTACAATAAATTTTGATTTCTTTCAATAATTAAATTATGTTAGTGGTGAAGTGAAAATAAATTATTATTATTATATACAAGGTGAGCACCTTAAAAATTTGTTTATTTTTGCTTTAACTGAGAAATGGATAAACGTAATAATTTCTACATAGCTCACGCTTTATCATTGTCAAAAATGAGACCTAGCAGATACAGGGTAAACATCACAAGTGGGACAGAATAATATGCTGCCTTTCGAACTCGGCTCGAAATATTCGCCTGGGGCGCAAATTGATGTAATTCACACTTTTTGCAAATGGATGTAATTCGTGCTAGGGAAGTTCAGTGTAAACCCCTTTACAGATTTTTTCATATGGAAATGCAATCTAGGGAAACCATTAAGAACAAACATTGTCACTGCATTGCATTGTGTTGGTACATAAACTTGTGGTTATTATATTTGCAATGAGAATAGGTTTTATGTTGACTGATGACACTGTAGTTATTTTAAACTGTATTTCTGGCTATTACCTATAAACTAAAATTGTTCTTAGTGCAATACCTACCAACTAGTTAAAATCAAATTATAAAATCACATTTCAAGTTTATAATAGCCAAAGCTACAATAAAAAATAATGAAATGTCAACCTGTCGACATGAAGCCTAACCTCACCACAAAAATAATAAGAAATTTATGTACCAACACAATTCAACCTAGTGACAATGCTTATTGCCAATGATTTCCCTAGAATTTCGGCATTTGCATTACCATATGAAACAAAAATGGACTATATCGAATTCTCCGCTGTCGATCTAAAAATAAAACCTTGTTTAACAAATTCTTCGTGTTTTATTTCTCTACCACCTACAATAGAACAAGGAGTTTTAGCATCTTGTATAGATTAACGTGAAAACCCTATGTACACATTTTTAAAAACCGTATGAAATATATCAGGGGAGCAAATTACACTATTTGCCCCCCCCCCCCCCCAATATATTCTATGTGGGGGCTATCGCCCCCCTTCCCCCCCCTGTTCCTGCGCCCCTGTTTCTAAGCGCAACTCAGAAACGGGAATTTATTTATAACTATCTATACTAAAACGTAAACTATTAATCGTTAAGGAAATAAACGTTCGAATAAATACTAATATTATGAAGCACTGAAGCAGTATATTTGTCTAAAATATTTAAGCTTCCAGTCCCAGTCAGTTATAATTCGCTTAGGGGCTACCGATGAAGATAGATGTTATTTTAGTCACTTTACTGAATCAATTTAATATACGTTATAACGAAAACAAGTTTTTCGCAAAACCTTCTGGTATTTACATTTTAAACTTTTTAATATATCGAAATACCCATGAATTACTTACATTAGAAGGCATGTTAAACCTTCAGACATTACAAAGCCCCATGTCTTAATCCCAACGGCAACCCGCCTAATACGTTTTTAATGGCCCAAAAACCGAACTCCCTCCATCAGTATCGGCATGTTTAAGATTCTTCCGCGGAAAGTTCTAACTCATCCCGTTATTAGCTTAATGAAAAAATTAATTTGCCCACCGAAACAGCAGAGAGCGCCTCAGCCTGGAAGAAAAACGGCAAGGTGCGGATATCGCAGTCGACGCTGCTAATCGTGTCACGAAATCTAAATTTGTTGGTTGTCATTGTACCGACATTCTTTTTTGGAGGTTTGCATTTAATTTGGAATCTCGTTAGTTCTGCGCCTTAAGTTACGGCCCCACGAAAATCTTATTTGTTTCGAGATAAGAGGGCTAGGTAGGGCGAGATTTAAGCTAACGCTAATCTAAACGTCTTCTGAAATGCAGGAAAGGGGTTTGGGGTTTTCCAGTATTTTGGAACATGTTTTCTCTTTTAAATAAAACAACATTCACATTATAAATGTTTGAAGTTAGTATGACAAACAAATCAGAAATTGGATACATTTTTTCAGTGTTTTTAACAACAGTCTCAAACTGAAACCCATAACATTTCAATTCAGCATCACAGCTCATTTATGTTTCAATATCAAGTCATATACATGCAGATTGAAAGTAACCGTGGTAACCACTACACGTCACAAGTGAAAATTTTGTAACCCACAGTATTGCATAATAACACAAGTAGATGACAAATAAATTTAATACAAGTAGGAGTTTAGTTCCAAGCAAATTCTTGTTCCCAAGCAAATCTGTGATCTCACCTTGGCCAGTCCAGAAAAATTCGCGGTTTCAAGTGCGAGAGAGTGAAAGTGTCACCCAGTCATGGCGCGGCGCTGCGAGTAGGACAAAGAACTAATGATCGGCGTTTAAGACGTGGGAAAGAACAACAATGGTTCGGTAATAATCGTAGAAGAAAAGATTAAATTAAATCTATGATACGGAACGTTAAAGCTCTCAACGTTGTGCCCACTAGGTCTTTGTCTTTATATACGACATAAGTCGAATTGTACGTGAACGCACGTAAATAACCCAACGCCCAAAACACACTCCGTCCACATAATCTTTAGCTGACGGCTGCTCTGCCTAATGTTAAGAAACGCACCCATGACTAGAAACAGCAACACAAAACCTGTGGTGGTCACATACTAGTGGACATTCAAAATAGAATAACAAATTCTTGTCATTTTATTCCAACCTAAGCAGAATAAATTCTCATTTGACGATGTTTATGGTTGCAAAAGATGCCAATTCCTATACCACAATAGTCTCCAAAAAGCGTTTATGATCTTAGTCACTATTTACTCGCGTGGATTTTTATACGAACTTGTATGTAAAATCTCTTGACTTCAATCATGGTTCGCCCTGCACTATTCCTTTAAGTAGAAAATGAATAATTTATAAAGATTTTTTATTTATTTATTAATCAAATAACCTTGTTTACCTTTAGGTGTCAAGGTATACCTCTTAAATAAAGTTACATTTCTAACTAAATTACCTTTCAACTAAGTTCCATTTCACAACTAAAACATTGTTCAAACTAAATTACATTTCAATTAACTGTTTTTGTATATAAATTTTATCCATTCCTTCTTGTTCTTCGCCTTTTCCTTTGCTTCTCTCCAGTTCGAATTCTGTTCCTTCAGGCTTTCTGCAACTGCGTTATCCCACGTTCTAGTCGGTCTACCCCTTTGTCGCTTCTGCATAGTTTTTGTTTCCCATATTACTTTTGTTTGTTGACTTCCTTTCATTCTTGCTAAGTGCCCAAACCATCTAAGCTGATTTCTTTTAATGGTTGTTGTTAACGGCTCTACTTGCAGTTGTTCTGTCACATCCGTGTTTTGAATTCTGTCTCTTTTTGTAATACCTAGTACAGCTCTAAGATATTTCTGTTGCTTGCAGTTTACTGCTCAATCTCTTGGTAAGTACCCAGCTCTCACTGCCATATGTTAATATAGGTCTAAAGATGGTTTTGTACACCGTCATTTTTGTGTTTTTGGAAACTTCTTTTTCCGTATGAAAGCATTGCTCATACAATAGAATACTCTTAGTGCACTCTCTATTCTTTCATTTACTTCCGCGTCGTTCTTTCCTGTCTTATGTATCTTCATTCCTAGATATTTAAAGGATTCCACTTGCTCTATTTCTCTGTCACCTATTTTTAGTGCTATCCTTTCGTCTTCTTTGTCTATTGTCATTATCTTGGTCTTATCTATATTTATTCGTAAATTTCTTTTTTGTAGTGCTGTTTTCCAGACCTCTATGTTGCATTGTAATTCTCTCTGGTTTTTGGCGTATATTACGAGATCGTCAGCATAGGCGCTTTCCGATAGTTCCGTGAGTGTCATATTTCTGTATCCTACTTTATATTTCTTAACCTTTTCCTTTACTTCTTTTAGCACATCGTCCATTATGATGTTAAACAATGTTGGGCTTAACACTCCCCCTTGCCTAAGTCCTTCTTTTGTTCTAAACTCCTCGGCTACACAGTTTCCTGTTCTTACATAGCGCCTTGTGACCTGGTATAAGCTTTTTATGGCTGTACATAGTTGAGTATTTACCCCTCTTGCTTTTAGGCTATTCCATATTTGTTTTCTACTTACACAGTCAAGTGCTTTTTCGAGATCTAAAAACGCGAAGTATATCATGTTACTTCTACTTTTGTTGTTTGATTGTGAAAATATTATCCTGCACTCCCCTTCCTTTCCTAAATGCGCTTTGTGATTCCTCTAATTGTGGTTCTATAATTTCTTTTAGTCTCCTTTCAAGTATTTGCTCGTACATTTTCGCTACTGTGCTGAGTATAGTAATTCCTCTATAATTGGAGCATTCCTTGCTATTTCCTTTTTTATATAAGGGTATGATTATTCCTAGTTCCCAGTCCTCCGGAATTTTTCCAGTTCTCATTACTTCGTTGAATAGTTTTCTTAACATTTCTCGTCCTTTCTCGCCGGTGTATTTCACCATTTCTGCAGTTATGTTGTCATGTCCCGCTGTTTTGCCTCTCTTCACTGTGCTGATCACTTCTTTAATTTCTTTCATTGTTATTTCTTGTACTTCCTGAGATTGATTTTGGTTTACTTCTTTATCTTCGCCTTTTTCTTCGGCTTGCCCTATTTGTCCTGCATTTAGCATCTCCTCGAAGTATTCCTTCCATCTTTTTATCACCTCTTCTCCGTCGTGTATTATTTTGCCATTTTTATTTTTCATATACCTGACTGTTACTTTCTTTCCTCTCCTCATAGCTTTGAATGCATTGTAGAACAACTTTTGATTTCCGTGTCTGTCTTTTTCTAGTTTCTCCCCGAATTCTTCCCATGCTTTTTGTGTTGCCTGATTCACCATTTCTTTCACTTTACTTCTCTGTTCTTTGTATTCAATGTATTTCTCATTTGTTCTAGATTTCAGGTACTTTTTCCATTTATCTTTTTTAATTTTCACCTCTTCTTTAATTTCTCGGCTCCACCATCTTGTTTGTTTTTTGTCCTTGTTTATTTTTATACTTCCGCAAACTTCTTTAGCTGTCTCGTATAATATTTTTTTATCTCTTTCCATAGTTCTTCTGAATATATTTCATTTCTCTTATTGCATATCTGTTCCATTTTTACTTCTGTCCTTTTCTTGCACTCCTTGGCTATTTCTGTTTCATGTAATTTATACGACCTAATCTTGACTGCTGTATAACTTTTCGTGTTTCTTGGGTTTTCATTTCTATCCCTTCCTTCCTTTATTTCTATTTTCGATGTTAACAGGTAATGATCAGAATAAATTGCTGCTCTTCTTTTAACTCTCGTATCTTTCACTTCTTTCTTGTATTTACTATTGATGATTATATAATCTATGATAGATTTCTCATTTCTGCTTTCCACTACTCTTGTAAATTTATGGATCTCCTTGTGATCGAAGAATGTGTTAGTTATTTTTAGGTCATTGGTAATACAGAAATCGATGAGCCGCTTACCATTGTTGTTTCTTATATCCTCCCCGTGTCTTCCTAAAGCTTCACCCGTTTCATCATCTCGTTTGCTTATCCTACCATTCAGATCTCCAATTATAATCACTCTTCCTCTATACTCTTCCATTACTTCCATGAGTTGTTCCCAAAATTCATCTTTCCTTTTCGTACTCTCATCTTCGTTTGGTCCATATGCTACAATAATTACTGTTTCTTGCTCACTCTCTGTGTCCATTTCGATCTTTAATACTCTCTCTGATATTCCCGTCCATTTATTTATGTATTTAGGTTTATCTTTTCTTATAATACATCCTACTCCCCCTTTTGCTCTTTGGTTCTGATTCACTCCGCTGTATAACATCGTATGTCCCCCTTCTACTTCTATTTCGCCTATTCCTTTCTTTTTCGTTTCTGTAATACCTAATATATCAAAATTATTCTTTTCAAATTCTTCAATTAGCTCGTTCTCTTTGCCGTATATACTTCTAATGTTCCAGGTTCCTATTCTCCATATTTTTCCTTTTTTTCTCATTTGTATTGTATTTTTTGCTTTTGGTTTGATTCAGTTCTTTCTTTTTGCTTGATTTTTTCTCATGTCCTGTTCCATAGCCTTTGTTGTCATTTTTCCTTCCCTTCTCTAAATCCTTTCGTTTTTTATCGTTCCCGTTATCTTCCGTAGTTGTTCTTCCAGCCGATTTTGATCAGGGGATCTGTCACTCACGGTTCGTTTCTTTTCTCTGCCTTCTTGTGTGCCTAGGTCCGCTGTTACTTTCGGTATTTCTTCAGTTCCGTACGTTCTTCCATTTATAATTAGTTTATTGTATTTTATTTGTGCATTATGACCTTTTTGCCTAGCCTCTTTTAACAGCGGCACTAGTCTTTTTCGCTCATTCTGTATTTCCTTGGTGAAGTCCTCATCTATCCATATGTTAGATCCTTTTAGCGTTTTCGTCTTATTCAGGATTTCCATTTTTTTCGTGTGTCTCGTTAATTTAATTATTATTGGTGTTTTCTTCTCTTCGTTGTATTTACCGATTATTCTTATTTCATCTAATTCATTTTCTATTTCGATCTTCACCCCCATTGCTTCTATAATGTCTTTCACTTTATCCTTAGTTTCCTCCATTTCTTCATTTTCTTTCTCTTCAACTCCTTTTATTATTAAGTTGTTCGCTCTTGAATTCTTTTCTAAAATTTCAATTCCTTTATCTTGTGCAATTTTCCCTTTTAGGTATATATTTTCTTGTTTTACTCCATCCAGTTCTTTAATTACATTTTCGATTTTGTTCTCCATTGCATCTAATTTTGCTTTTATTTCCTGGAACATTTCCTTTACTTCCTCCATATTCCTTTATTTTGTAATTTCACGTCGCTCTTCGTTTTAAATAAATGCTGGTGTAATTGTGTGTATCAACTTTGCAATTCTACCCTTATTTGTGTATTTCACAGCAGTTCAATTTGCCCCCGGGTATACTGCTTGCAACTCTATAACGTAGTATAATGTGTTGCCTATTTTGAAAATTTTGCACGTCTCCCCATTATCTGTTGAAATTTTCCTTATCTGTCATGCTGCATGCAACTTTCCACCTTATTTGATTTGCTTTTAACCTCAAATTAAACTTGTTTATATCGGATTTACTCACTTTTCTAGTGGAATATCCTTTGTTTTCAGTCCATCCAGATTTTCTTACACCCTGCTTCTACTATTTAGCTATCCTCTTGTGCTTTAAAAACCTCGAATACGGCCCAATTCGGACTTGAAATATTAGAGCTGTTTTAATAGCACTAATCGCATTCACTGACATTTGGTGGTTCAATTTATAAAGATAAAATTATTTAATGCCAATAAATAGCAAAAAGCGTTTTAACAAATTACTGAAATATAAACACAGAATCGGTTCACTTTTACTCCTGTTTCATCACAGTTAAAACAATCTACAGATCTCGTTTACCTTTTCCACAGCATTTCATATTCCCATATAGTATTTACACACAGCCCGGAGCAAGTAAATTTAAATAACGCAAAAGTTAGTACCGCGCCGTCCGTCTGCCGAAATTACAATTTTTACTGTTAGCATGTTGTATGCATAATTTACAGATAAATTACAAGATGAACGCTTCTGCTCTAAACAGACGGACTGCAAAACACTCATTTTTTAATATTTATCTCCCAGCTGAATAACTGGAAACCCTCGAACATGCACGAGTTAAGAAAGCTGCTTATTTGGGAATGTGTGAGCACAGCGTAAAAGGCGAAGGATTAACTTCCCATAGGATACGGAAACGAAGTAATTGGTTAAGCCTTTGGGGCGACGACTGAGAGTGATAATTGCCAAAAGATGCGCGCCTGTTAAATGCGCTATAAATAAGTCTTCCGCACGATAAAATCCCTCTCGCAACTTATAGAAATAAACCCGTTAACATTATCTAGCCTGGTCTAAACTACCTTCTACAAAAGTTTGCTGCTCATTGTGTTTCAATGTATCTTGTTCAATTATTCTATTTATTTCAACTTTTTGTAATTACCTTCACATAAAGCCATTAACATAATGAACGCTTTTATGAAAATATAACTTTTCTAGAAAGTTATAGTTCGAGCCTTGGAACTATTTGGATATCGAGTAACGCTGCCTTTCATGTCGTCTACATTCTGTGATGTATAAATCTCACAACGTAGAACTTTACTGTAAATAACTTCTATTGTTAAACCTATTTGTTAACCAAGTTTTACTGATATTACAACTCTGAGCATATTATCCTCAAAAACAAATTTAATTGCTAGCAGAGTTTCATTCCATATAAATATGGGCTCCTATAACTAGACTCTATGCTCACTGCGAAAAAAATAACCCACACCCTAAAATAATCAAACCATCAAAGTACCACTGCGTATAATAGCTATTTATGCAACAAGTGCTAAAAGTCGACGTTTATGCACGAGACATGAAAATTATGAAACGAAGCCGAAGGCTGAGTTTCATAATTTTGATGTCTCGTGCATAAACGTCTTTTAGCACGCGTTGCATACAATATTTTATCTACGACCTTAATTTTACTGTTATTAATCCATAAATATCGATTTAACAAAGGTTTGCATCTACGACACCTATAATTTATGTCATAATAAACAGTAGACCATATCGCGCGGGCGAATATTTACGAAGCCAGTACGGGCAAGGTCAGTTACGAAATGTAATTATTAATACTACACATGTGACTGTATTCATTACATAACGCTTTAATTATTTCAAAAACACTTTACCTGTAACGCAAGAAGTAACTGGAATAGCTTTACAACTTCACTTCCAGTTCGAAATTGTAGTTTTATAACTTCACTTCACTTTTAGCACATGGGCTAAAAGTAAACAGCTGATTTCTTTAACCACGCTAAACTATAAAACGTCACTTTTAGCGAAACAAGTTAGAGCTAAAAGGCCTACTTTTAGTAGTGGTCGTACATAAAATTTTCTATACGTATAAATATACACAATTACCGTTACGTACACATTACTCCCATTGTAGTAATTATTTTTCCAACACAATTGCATTTCATATAAAACTTGCTTTGTATAACTACACACTATTCCCACTGCGACTATATTACCCACAAATCTTAAATGATATCCCATTAAAGTACAGTTGCCTATAAATTTTGTTACGTCTAAATTTACGCAATTATCACAACGTGCAAATTACCCTAATTATAGTATTCCCGCTGATAATAAATTGTCTACAACTTTTAAGTAATTGTTCTATGAAAGTAGTGTATTGCGTATAAATTGTGTTGCGTTTTAATAAAAGCACTTATCAATACGTCGAAATTAGCCTAATAATTGTACTAATTATTTTAGTAACAGGGTTCAATTTTATATAAAACTGACTTCGTATAACTACATGCTCTTCCCGCTGCGAATCAATCGTCTATAACATTTAAATCGCTGTACTAAAAAAGTACCCGTTCATATAAATTGTGCTACGCAATTTCCACTACGTACAAATTACTCTCACTGCAGTAATTATTTTGCTATCACAGTTCCATTCCATATACATATTGATACGTAGAACTAAATTTCTTAACTGCAGATACATTGCCCCCAAAGCTTAAATAACTGCATCATCAAAGTACTATTACGTATAAATATACACAATTACCACTATGTTCAAATTAGCCTCATTGCAGTAGTTACCTATTTTGCAAGCACAGTTGTATTTCAGATAAATCTTTATTGGTATAACTATACTCTATTTTATTATTTTATTGAAAAGATTAGTGCTAAGGTGTAAACACCTATTAAGCACCAAATACAAATAAAACTGAGACCATGAAGTAAATCATTAGAAAAAAATAGTTACATATGTTTACATATATTGAAATAGTATTAAGCCCACAACTTGGCTCTTTTTGCAGTACAAAATATTCAACCAAATC
The DNA here is from genome assembly GCA_940337035.1 of Agriotes lineatus. NCBI lineage: Eukaryota > Metazoa > Arthropoda > Insecta > Coleoptera > Elateridae > Agriotes > Agriotes lineatus. The sequence goes on along the minus strand of OW679196.1, from coordinate 167,381,517 downwards.
AATAAAGCACAGAGGATATTTTATATAATTGTAATTTTAAACAAAAGTAAAAATATTAAATGTATTGATTATGAGATGCGAGAAACAGTAATTAGTCGGAGGCAAAGCTCATTTCAGAGGGTTTGAATTTGGCTTGTGAATAAAGTAATATAATTAAAGTGATAGATTTGTGCACGTGTAAAGCCAGACCAAACGAAAGTAATTGACACAAAAAGGTTGTTACGTGCATAAAACGGAGCGTAGTAATCAATAAAAGCAAAGAACAGTAAAAATTGTGAGCAAGCTGAAGGGTAGAGCAAGATAAAGAAAGCTCTAGAAATTTGCTTTAATAATTAAAAACATAGTGCAAAAGCAGAGCAGTGAAATTAAAAACGTTAGTGAGTGCAACGCTATAGAACAATATTAGTTATCAGCAAAAAGACAATATTTTAGATTAAGAAAATGTTAGATTGTAAGTTATTTAATCAAACTTTACTCCATTTGTGGTAAATATTATCAAACCTAATTTTCAATTAATAGTAGAATAACACCGTATCTTAGCAACATGATGCTTTTTTGTCATTAACGAGGAGAACAATTGAATTAAATTAATTAGAAAATTGTTGAATGTGTGCTCCACATTTAATTAATGTTTTATAATAATGAACGAGTGTTTCATAACAGAAAAAGTTGTCCAAATTATTGCCCAAGTCGTGGAGTACCTGTGCTAACATTTGCAGCAGTTTCCGCAACGAAAAATTTACATGTTTACAAATCTCATCTCCGAGGATTCGGGAACTGTCCAACTGAAAACTACGATCTTCGACTAAGACGAAAATTAGTATCGGAACCCAGAGGTCAGCGATCGGGGTCATCTTCCAGGGCTGCAAGAACGTCCGAATCAACATTAGCGGGCAGGGAAGCAGCTACAACCTGAGATATTTCAACAGCGTCACTATGACCAGCTCCGAAGCCAGCACGAGAAGGTCATAACGAGATAAAATAGATCTAATGTTTGAGTGTCAGTGTTTAGGAAAACGACTTAAATCCAAGATTAAACCTTGCCGAAGAGGCCTAGCGTTTTTCCAAAAGTCCAATTACTTCATGGTTTTCAAAAATCGAACGGCGTCACCAGGTTTTGGGGCGAAATCGGCCAAAATCAAGCTTCATAAACAAACGAAAGTTGACGTGCATTCTGCGTCAATCAATCAAGATTAGGTTTGACGTCATCCTAAAAAACAATCAAGGCGATGTCTTATTAGTTGCCAAGCGGGAATATTCAAATAATTTACCTGAAGCGTTCTCACGGTATATTACGATTTTAAACGTTCAATATCACGTTGTACGCAAAAACCATTTTGTGTTCGTCTGTCAATTTACGAGATTGTGAATTTTATCTACTAATAACGAGCAAACGAGCTACGTTGAGACAAATAACCTAAAATTTGGGAATATAGTCCGTTTATGAACGCAACCCATGATATAAGAAGTTTTGTATGCCAAGAGCTAGCGTAATCAGTATTGCAGTTAAATAAAATAGAAAGAAGGGCATTCAACCATTTTGTTTGTGCGATTAATTATTACAGTTTATTTTAACCAGCTTTAATTTACTGACAGGCAAAGTATAAGCACAATATAAAAATATAAACCGAGAATTGTGTGTACTAGGATCTTTGCCCCTTAATATATTATTTTTAGACCCAAAATAAATAAGTTACAAATATGTACCAGATAGGGGTTCCTTTGCAATAGAGTGCAAAAGATAAATGTAATAATCCCAAAATTATAGAAAATAAAAGAAAATACTATTTTATTTTCAGTAAAATATAATGTTAAATGCAGGTTAGACTAGGCACAAACACACCATTTGCTTGTTAACTGCGCAAAAATTATGTTCAAACGATTTTTAAATGTGCTTACAGAACTTGCACAAACTACACGTTCATGTAGGGCATTCCATTGTTCAAACGATTCTTTGTGAGGAAGTGTTGGGGACGTTTTGAACTACTCCTTGCGTAGCTTAAAACGATGACCACGCAAACGACTATCATCAAAAGATTATGAGTAAAACGAAACATTTGAATTAAATCCCTTCTGATTCTTCGCTTTTCTAAAGTAGGTATCTTTAGTTTTGTCAGTCGTTTTTAGTACGGTAAGTTCCGAAGCTTCGGAGATCAGCTAGCTATGGAAATGGATTCTTAAATATGTTTAATGATCAGACCAAGTTAAAGAAGACGAGGATTCTTTTTACTTACGTGTAGCACAAAACAGTTGTTAGTGTTTAAAAAGTAGTAACCAGTCAGAGCTCCAATCGTTGACAATGTTTAGATCTATCTGAAGTTCTAAGTGAGATATAGTATTTCCAAAGATTTTTTGTATCGTCGACATATATATACTGTAATGGTATGATGCTTACAGCAATTCTGGTTGCATTACTAACATACTAAGACTAAAGAAAGATTCAAATATGCCGAGAATTGGTATTGTATTTATTGTAACAATAAGTAACTTTTAAACATTGATCTTTACTTAAGTCATGATTAGCAACAACTGTAATTTAATTAACAGAGGTTAGTAATCGAATAAAACAGTATCGTCAGGGAAGCTGTCAATATTTGTGCTCGATATGGCAAATGTAGCTAATTTGTGATGACTGACAGATTAACTGTGGAACGTCAAGACACGATAATGAATTCACTTACGTACAAAGGCGATTCGAAGCGTGACAGAAGATTTATGCAACGGTTGGTATTCATATCATACTGCCAACAATCGATAACGCAGCTAAAGGGTTATTAAGCAGTGTAAGGAGGCACAATGATGTAAGGAGCATTTGAAAAGCACCCTGAGAATTAAATAAAATTACAAGAAGGTGCTAATAGCGTGTGAATCAGTGTTAATTTAACCAAAAGTGAAAAATGCAACCAAAGTGCGATTAGAGTGTTCCTGAATGACATTTAAGAAAACATTTAGAAGTTAAGGATCAAAGATCGTAAAAACTTACTAAAACAATTGTATAACTTATTGCTATGGCAACTTAAAGTGTTAATTGTTGCTCTTGATTGGGGAAGCCGAAAGCGGGTGTGTTGTTTTGGCTCCCCGTTTTCAATTAATTTCTTTGATAAACGTATATTATTTGTGTCAGTTGTTGAGTTTTATTTCTTCACCACTTATTCTCCGAGGCCAGTTGTGATTAATTTGTTAGTGTTCCGTAGTGCAGTTCTAGAGGAAATTGAACCTGGAGCTTCGCCTATTTGTGGTTGTCTTCGAAGCTAAGTTTTGGAGCTGTGGGAAACAGAAAGCAGATTGCAGCGTCTAGAGGAACCCTGGTTTGTGGTATACACGAAGGCAGCAACAGCTAAAATATTACCAGGAGGCAGGTATAAGCTTGGCGTCCCTTACAATCGTAGCGCGGTGCAAGGTCAACTTTCGAGCCCGATTCAACAAGGCTGGGAGCTACGAGAAGCGGACAGCATGGTGCAGGATCTGGGGAAAGCTTTGTTCGTTGTCCAAAGACAGGCAGCAGCCGCTGAAACCGTTCCAGGAAGAAATTACCAGCTTGGCTTTATCTTTTTGCGGAAACCGGAAGTGGGTATGGTGAGCAAGCAAAAAACAGATGCGTGTTGGCGTCACTTTTCATTTAAAACACAAATTCCAGGTTAGCCAAACAACTTGATTATTTAAAATGCATTGTTATTATTTACCTGAAATGAACTGATTAATTGTTGGTTTATTTGTTGTTAAAATACGCTGGATTTCTGTGTTCTCGAAAAACTTTGTTTACAATCAAAATTTGAGGTTATGTCATTCGTTAAAATCAAGCCTTTATACTGTGTAACGACCTAATCCTGTGGATATTGAAGTCTTAATAGCTAGCCGGCGCAAAAGTTTAATAAGTTGCCAAGAAATGAAATATAGAAAGCAACATACCGTTATTGCAATAAAGCATAATTAAACAATTATAATTTTTAATTTGTCCTGAGAGAGGCAAATCAAATTAAAACTGGATAATGTGGTGCCCTTTTATTTATTTAATTGCCAAATAAAATATAAGAGAGCGATAGCGATTATAATGATATTACAATAGATATTTCGCTTTGAACAAATTACCCTTCTACTGCGAATAAATTACTCTCAATGCTTTTTAACTGCAACATCAAGGTATAGTGTTCCAAGGAAAAATTGAAAAGCTATTTAAAATCAAGTTGGTTTCATATTATCAATAAATAATATTCTAATGTCAAGCAGTTTTCAAGTAATAACAGTTCATCGTTAAATTGTTCATGTAACTGTTTTGTTAAGGCATTGTAACATTTTATATGATTTAAGTAGGCACTAAGATATAATTATAACTCCCACTGCGAATAAATTACACTGCAAAATCAAGGTATCGTTATGTACAAATTTTACTACGTATAAATATACGCAATTGCAACTACGTAATCATTACCCTTATTACATTAATTATGTGGCTAATAAAGTTGCATTCCCTATAAATGTTGGTTCTTAGAAAAATGCGAGCTTAAATAACTAAACAATCAAAGTGCCCTTACGAATAAATTTTTCTACATATAAATTTAGACAATTATCACTACGTAAAAATTACCCTCATTACAGTATTTTTTTGCTAGCAGAGTTGAATTCCATATAAATATTCATTCGGATAACTACACTTCCCCACTGCGAATTAATGGCCTTCCAAGCTTAAATAACTCTACCACGAAAGTATCGGTGCATATACATTCTGCTACGTCTAAATTATGCAATTATCACAACGTGCAAATTACTGTAATTGTATTAATTATTCTAGTAGCTAAGTTACAATTTTCCATCAAACTGACTTGGTATACCTACACGCCTTTCCCGCTGCGAATAAATGACTGACAGCTCTTAAATAACTTCACATCACAGTAGCGTTTCGTAAAATTTCTTCTACATACAAATTACCTTTAGTGCAGTAATTATTTGCTAGCAAAATTGCATTCCATACAAAACTTGCTTCGTAGAATTACGCGCTATTCCCACTGCGAATTAATTGCCCCCTAAATAATTCTACCATCAAGGTATCGTAGCGTATAAATGTTGCAACGCCTAAATTTACGCAATTGTCACTACGTACAAATTATTAGTATAGTAATTATTTTGGTAGCAGAGTTGCATTTCATATAAAACTGATTTCGTATAACTACATACGGTTCCCGCTGAACATAAACTGCCTTCAACTTCTAAATAATTGTAGTACAAGAGTACCGTTGTGTATACAAGGTAAATTGGCCACTTATGACTATTCAACACTGTAATATATAAGCCAATAATATTACTGAGATTTGTTTTCTTCAGCTAATAGGAAAAATATATATCTGAATACTGTACCTACTCAAAATCTAGGTAGCCTTGCCTTGTTGCGAAATATCACTTAGGAATGATGTTCTGTGTGTAACACGGCGTTTTACCTAGCCATATACTCTACTGCACTGTTACTTTACATTTCCCTGGGTCACTAGCTTATTCAGTCGAAGAAGTATAAGATTCTATTAATATCGTCAGTGCGGCTAAGGGTAAGCTAATATTGTTTTGGGGTAGCTCGTTGTCACCTGGAATGTTGAACTTACACATGCAAACACTACCAGCAATAAAAATCCAACTGTTTACATAAACAACATATAATGTGTAGGAAAAACACAACACACAAGAAAATACATATAAAAAGAAATACAATAAAAAATGCACATGCTTCATGTATAAAAATGCCTTAAATAGGTCGCTAAAGTTTAGCTATCGACGCAAAGTCAAATGCCACTAGCGCGCATAAATAAACTCGCGCGAAATTGTTTATTCTTGAATATGCTCTAGTACTAGAAGCGCTGGAATACGAGGTAGCGTGGGCGCGTTCAAATGACGTAACCGCGAGGTTCTGGTTGCATGGGATCTTCCGTGCTCTCAGACACGAGAACGATGGCCCCAGATGTCGCAATAATATCTCACCTTGCACGGTGGTTATAACTAACAACTAACCTGGCTTTTGGTTGTTCCCAAATGTTCTCGTAGTAGCACAAGAAAGGCGCTACTTCTATGGCGTTGCAATGATAGCTTTCTTCTAGCAGCGGCGGCAATCTTTGGCGCTGATGCAACAGGATATCGCTGCTTTCTGACGCTGAGTTCACACTCATTCACACTCAGGATTCCCTGTGTGATGGTAGCGAATAATGCAGGCCACAACACACTTCACAGAGCACTTTAAGTGCTGTTATTAGCACGCTTAGCACCTCTGTTAATTGTTACGCACGAGTTGCTTGTTTGCTTACGACACGCACCTTTTACTGGTTTGGGTGCGAATGAATCTCCCGCGGGCCCTCATGGTATTATTGCAATTCTACTTATCACTCCGCTACCCGGAATTATGCTGCTGTATACGCAAATTCCCTCACGTTCGCACTCGTGATCTCGCGTACAGGTACTTATAATACGTAACGTGGCCGCTTATCATATAAGGCTACGTGTAACGAATACGGTTAGGCGTATTGCTAGCAATGTATATAAGAAAAAGGTATGAAATATATGAATACAGGTGGCACGAATTGGCCCGTTCCATGTGCTCAGTGATATCGCTAAATTACATAACAATAAACATCAACAAAGTGTGTAAAAAAAGTATGGCTTGCTTTAGAAAATTTTTAAATGTTGAGTTTTGGAAGTATGGGGCTCAATTTAACTGAGAATGAATAATTATCTTAATTGCTGGATTTTTTTCAATAATGTTAATTGTTATGTATTGATATTGTTAAATAGTCTCCCAATAACACTTAAACTGGATATATATTTTCTAAATATTTTGCAATTTCCATAGAAATTCTTGCAAATTTACATATACCTACGTCTCAAACTTCCTGCGCAATAACAAATCGTGTCAGTTTGTCAAAATAATGCTCCCGCTTTGCGGTCGAATTATTTAAACTGTCAAACTGACACTCTCTTATTATTGTGCATCAAAATGCTTATAGTATTACTACTGAATAAATGCAATTATCACTACGCAAAAATTACCTTCATTGTAGTAATTATATTGTTAGCACAAGGGCAAACTATATAAGTATTGATTCGTATAACTACAATTCCCCACTGAAATTACCCCAATGATTAAAAACTGCAACATCAAAGTACCATTGCTTATAAACGCACGCAATTACCACTACGTACACATTACCCTCACTGCAGCAATTATTTTCCTAGCAGAGTATCGTTTCATATACATCTCGATTCGTATAACTGTACTCTAATCGGCCTGCTAATAAATTACCCCAATGCTTAAGTAACTGCAACATCGAAGTACCGTTATGTATAAATTTTACTACATACAAATATACGCAATTGCCAGTACGTACAAATTACCTTTATTGCATTAATTATTTGGTTAACAGAGCTGCATTCCGTATAAATATTGATGAGTAGAAATACAAGCTACTCCTACTACCTATTGATTTCCCCAATTTTTAAATAAGTGTACAATCAAAGTGACATTACGTATACATTTTGATACATATAAATATCTGCAATTATCACTAAGTACAAATTACCTTTGTTGCAGTAATTATTTTGCTAGCAAAATTGCATTCCATACAAAACTTGCTTCGTAGAATTACGCGCTATTCCCACTGCGAATTAATTACCCCCTAAATAATTCTACCATCAAGGTATCGTAGCGTATAAATGTTGCAACGCCTAAATTTACGCAATTGTCATACGTGCAAATTATTAGTATAGTAATTATTTTGGTAGCAGAGTTGCATTTCATATAAAACTGACTTCGTATAACTACATACGGTTCCCGCTGAACATAAACTGCCTTCAACTTCTAAATAATTGTAGTACAAGAGTACAGTTGTGTATACAAGATAAATTGTGCCACTTGTGACTATTCAACACTGTAATATACTAATGGGGCCACAATTATATATAACAGCAATGAGATAACATGAACAACAAAATAAAATGCTTGAGTAAGAAAGAGATGCCCATACAACAAAATTATTTTAGTAGGCACAATTAGTTGACATATGTCATAATTAAAGTAAGCGTCAAGCCTACTCGTAGTAGTAGTAGTAGTAGTAGTAGTAGTATTTATTCATCATAATATACACCGTGGTGCTTAGATATGTCACAATTCCAGTTATATAAAAATATAAAAATAAAAAAAATACAATGCATTTACAGAAATAGTCATCTACAGAAAAATACAGTAACAACAAAAATACTAAAGTCAATAAAACAAGACGGTC
>OW679196.1:167061722-167373162 GCA_940337035.1 Agriotes lineatus | reverse complement strand
TATCCTTAAATTCGTTCATAGAATACTACCTTACTTCGGGTAATTTGGATGTTTTAAATGGTGTTGCAGTATTCAGGCAACTCCTAAATTAGCCTAGGGTTACATTCGCCACTCAAGTGAATTAAATATTTCCAATGCAATTTTGATAGTTCTCGCAATCAATTTCCTCAAATTAGTTCATACATGGTGAACTTCACGGGAATAAAATAGATTTTTTTTAATGCTGCAGTATTATTCAAGTTACTTCTAAATTAACTCAGGGGTACCTTCTTCAATCGTGTGAATGAGATTATACACATGCTATTTTAGTAGCTCTGATATTCAACTTACCCTTAAATTAGCTCATAGGTTGCGTCTTTCACTCTGGGGTTATTAGATGTTGAAATTATGTTGTAGTTATCAGCTTATTCCTAATTTAGTTCAGGGTTACCATCATCACTCATATTATTTTGGTAATACTGATATTTACCTTACCCTTGAATTAATCCATAGTTCTCCGCTCAGATAATACACATGTTTTAAATATTGGTGTAGTACTCAGAATATTTCTAAATTTTCTCAGGGTTGCGTTCTTCTCTCATTTGAATGATATATTTCAAATTTTATTTTGGTAGGTAGTTCTGATTTGTAGCTTATTATTAAAGTAATTTAATTTATACGTTGCGTCGTTCACTGGGATAATTTAATATTTTTCGACAACCGTAAAAAAAGGGGGCATTCGCTCATCGCTATCAATGCGCGAAGTTTGCCATTTTTAAACGTGTTAAAAAATGGGATATTTATTTACGTTACCATTGACGACGTGAAAAAATGCATTTCGCGCACTAGAGTGCCAAACATTTTCGCTCACTACGTCGCGAAATCTTGTTTGACGGTTGTATAAAAATCATTGTTTGTATTACGTGCGCGAAGTGTTTTTGTGCGTTCGAACACAAAAGCACTCACTTCGCGCACTTAATACAAAAATTACTATTAAATGCTGTTGTAGTGCTTAGGTGACTTCTAAATTAGATCAGATTACCTTCGCCACTTAAATGGTATAGGTTCCAATTTTTAATGTTATTAATGTTCACTCAAGTAAATTAGATGTTTCAACTGGTATTTCGATAGTTCTCACATTCAACTTCCGCAAATGAGTTCGTAAGTTTAGTCCTCCACTCGGGTAAATGAGATGAATTTGCATACTTTTATAGTACTCCGATTACTTCAAAATTAGAAGTATCAAATGTTATTCTAGTAACGCTCATATTCAGCTTACCCTTAAATTATTTCATAGATTGTACCGTTCGCTTCTGTAAATCAGATATTTTTCATGAAGTAGGTACTTATATTATTGAGAAGCAAATATTTCACAGTAATAGTATTTCTAAGTTATTTTGCACAAACTCATAATTAGTATTGCTCACACAAGAAATATGAAAACAAAGGCACGTATTCAATAACGAAATATCTTTTCAAAGAACAATGCACGTAGACAAACCTTTCTAAAAGAGACACAATTACCCATCGTCTTTGTGTTTGCTCCTCTAAGCAAACAGAAGATTCAAGAATACCTCATGTTCGCTATTATTGCGCTATTGATTCAGCCAATACATCTGAATTACGTTGGTTAAACAAAAAGCGAAGCGAAGGAGTGTATCAAAAGCCAATAAGGTATTCATACAAGATGCTCCTAGAGGCGAAGCGTATTATCGAAGTTCAAAACCGATAGTCGTTTGCAACATCCGCCAAAGCCCATTCATCACACAAAGGTGCCTTATTTTTCGAGTAACTTTGCCAACATTAGCGTCGCAAATAAATCATCTTCCTCGCGAGCCAACACTTCATATAATAACTTCCAAAACGCCGCGCTTGTGATCTTCAACGAAATCGCACAACAGAGGGAATATGAAATTTAATAGACTGAAATTAAAATTAGTTACCGCTGTTCGTGGCCTACGAAAGAAATTCTTCTTGTTTTTATATACGAGTAACAGGACGCCTCCAGATGCATGCATGAAGAAAACTTTCCAAGAAATCCTGCAATATTAATGAATTAATATTTCAAATCTCAGCAAAGCGTGAACTATATTTAGTTATTATTATTATTACTGCAATGTTCTTAGCCTTCTGGGTATATTTTACTACTTTGTATTATTTTATCTACCTTTTTATAAGAGGACAAGTGTGATGGTTACGACGTACATTTGTGAGTAGTTACTAACTTACTTCTGTTCATTTTTTCATTTTCCTTGTACTTATTTCAACTTCTTAAATCAACACTTTTCTTCCTTAATAAAACTATTCACATGGCTGCTATATTTTTTAAGGGGCATTTCAGCATTTCATTTTATCCTCATTCCCGCATATCATTGCCCGTATCGCAGCATTAGTCTAAATTTTCTCAGCATGGAGCGTGAGGGAAACCACAATTCTGCCTTGAAGTTCTAGTGATGTAGTGGTTCGGACTAACATTTATTTCACTACTAGCTTCTGTGTTACCTTCTTCGCACACCTTAAAACAAGTATTACGCACATCATTACATACTGAATCGCCATGCGTGAATTTTAATTTTGCAAATTCGAAGAGTTTATTGAAGTGGAATCTGTCCTTTGAACTCGTTCAGCACCTGCCAGTGCTTGTAAAGACCCTTAAGTGATCCGATGTCAAAAACGTCCATTTATTACACTCTCTGTTTCTGTTTCATACGATGGAGCCAATTTAAAGGCAGTTTTTACAGGCCCTTCACAAAATTAACTGGAATTTGATTGATTGATTACCCTCTAACCTTTCTACTATTTTCATTTAGCTTACATTCTGTCGCCTATTGTAATTCTTGTCACTGTTGATTGATTAAGAGGTGTTGCTGAGTATACACTTTATGGCCGATGTTATTGGAAAAATGACCCTTTTGAACCTTCTGAATTGGAGCGCTTTAATAGTGTACGTTAGGAACAAGCGTGAGGGTCCGTATGCAAGGCGCAATCCGCTTTTAAAGTACCTTTTGAGTTATTTCTAGATTCTATTAGATTGTATTTTATAATTTATATTAGGAGCCAATTTGACACGAATTAGTTTATTTGAAAATTACTAATCAGCCAAATTCACATATTTTCAGTTTTCAGTTTAGACAATACTGTACAAGCCACTATAAAAATTACAGTAAAACAACAAGCATGTATTAGCTTTTAGTTTCCTCTTCTAAAATGGGAAAAAGGTATTGTAATCGAGAAAAAATCACCTGCCGAGATTTCTTCAGATCTTCACGTTTCAGGGTCCCTGGATGACGAAAAACGGGTTTTCTTAATGTCTGTCTGTCTGTCTGCCTATCTGTCTGTGTGTTGGCGTTATAACTCAAAAACGATTTGTTGAAGGAAGACACACATCTATCTGGCATGAAACCGAGAAAATTACAGACAAATACATACAGGGTTATGCACCTTAGAAAAACTTTGTTTATTTTTGCGTTAATTGAGAAATAGATAAAAGTAACAATTTGCCCAAAGCTCAAGTTTTACACGAAAATGGGACCCAACAGATACAGCGTAAATGCTGTAAATCAGAAAAAGGGGTCAACAAAAAATACGTTCTATTTAAGGCAGCGGTGACGCACGGGCGCTAGGATTGCTCCATGGCGCATGTAGGTAGCGGGCGTTTTGCTTGCAATATTCCGTCAAACGGAATCAAATTCGCAGCCGCCTACCGTTTGAATTCGACTGTCGGTAATAACTTATTTTTATTTGAAAATTGATATAATTTGCATTACTAAGTGTTATTTCAATATTATTAGACACTCTAATTTTCTTTGATTTTTAAAATTATTTAGTGTCACAACGTCCACTTGCGAGGGAAGTTATGAGTAAAGACCTTTACAAATTTTTCCGTTATATTTGAGAATCACTAGCATAATGTAACTTACAGAATAAGTTAACACGCAGCATTTGCAGTTATAAGCGGCGTACATAGGTCAAACAAATAGAGACACTCACTGTCGGTTCGTTTGATGTCAGAATACCGATTTGAATGACTTTGAACGGCTCCTGGGGGATACTTTCTGATATTACCAACAGATGGGGCCACTACTTTACCACATCAAGGTTGGGATAGAGTTCCTGTATGCAGAAACTCTAGGTTGGGATAGTTATTTAGTGACCTTAGGTTGGGACTGGTTGTTTTGCCATTTAGTGGTCAAGCTTAGAAATACCTCCCAAGCTACTTTCTATCGAACTGTAGACAGGTTTCAACATTTGGCATAAGTGTCTCTACTTGATTGATTTATATACGCTTTTATAAGTTTTAAGTCGGGTTTTCTTTAAATATTTCATTAAATCTTCGTGTTAACGAGTTATTATTACTAAGGCTTCTACAAATTCTGTTTATTAACAAGTTGCCATTAGTAATCACAATATGACCTATGAAATAACAACATTAAAAATATTTCAATATCATAACCAGGAAACGGCTCAATTTTTCATCACCAACAAGCCAGTATTCATAATGATAGCATAACCCACACCATACTATCATTAGAATCATTGGAGTACTATAGATTTTATGTCGACGGAAAGCAGAAAGATTTTATTAACTTTCCGGAATACATTTTAGCAACGTGTCTGTTTCTTTCGCAAAATATCTTCGCTAAATTTTGTTCTTAACCAGCCACCATTCGTAAGAAGGATATAACCGACTATTCAACACTATAACATATAAGCCAATCACATTGCAGACATTTGCTTTTTTCAACCAATAACAGCAGTATATCACTGAATATTGGGCACCATGCAAAATATTCACAAAACAATGTACGTACTCAAAAAATAAATAGCCTTGTTGCGAAGTATCGCTTAGCAACGATGTTCTGTCCTTAGTGATATCGCTAGGTTACGTAACACTAAACCCCAACAAACTGTGTGGCTTGTTTTAAAAATTTTAAAATGATGTGTTTTGGAAGTGTTCCCCTGAATTTAATTGAGAATGAATAGTTATATTAATTGTTGGATTATTTTTCAATAAAGTTAATCGTTATGTATTAATATTGTTAAATAGTCATCCCAAATACCACTCGAAGTGGATATTTTTTTTTTAATATTTTTCCATTTCCATAGAAATTATTGCAAATTTCACTCAACAAAATCACATTTTTGATGTGATTTTGTATCGTGAAATTTAAACGCAATAATTTACATGGAAACGACAAAATATTTGTCAAAAATATATCCACTGCTTGTGGTATTACCCTTGATAATATACCAATACTAAATATTTCGACTTCATAAATTCTAAGACGATAGAAACATTTGCGTTGGTATTCCATCAAGCACCGTTAAATGTTATCTTTCACGAATTAGTATTTATAAATATAGTGTTGGATACCCAGGAACTGACTAACCAACACGGGGATTACAGGAACTTTCTGACACCAGGGCAGCTTTTAAAGGAAGGCTCCGTACTCCTGGGGTTGTCTTCGAGGAAGTTGAGCAGAACCTTCGGCGGAAGGTTGTAGGCCAGCTACCCGTGCACACAACTAACACTTGACGTTAATTCACAACTGAGTTAATAAATTGAATCACTCACTAACGAGGACTGTAGGCTAGCTACACGAATTCAATAATACAAGTAGTTGCAGTAAATATTTATTATGCAAGTAACAGTTTCACAATAGATGTACAAACAATCTAAGTTCACTCCTGATACAATGACATAACGCGAGTACAAAATGAATACTGACTGAAGCTTGTTCCCACACTCTATTTATACTAACTGGAGGTTGGTTTATCTTAATTGCCTCGTTTACGGGATTATTGATAGATTTATTATCATACGGGCATCTTAATGGCTATGCAACAATAGTATTGCTTACACATTATATGTCTACAGAAAGATTTTTTTAACTTCCGAAGCACGTCTTCTTAATGTGTCTGTTTGCTTAGTGCAAAAATTGTAAACTGATATTTACGTTCATTAATGTGCTACATTGTTTCGTTAAACCTGTTTATTAAAAAGCCACCATCGTAAGTAAGCATACTACAATCCGGAAGTTAACAACATAAAAATGATTTCAAAATCACAGATTTTAAGTCGAGGGAAACATTTACGTCGATGTGCCAAAAAAACGTTTCCAAACCGGATCATTGACGAATCAGTATTTATAAGGAGAGTATAGCCCATACGATAATATCATGAAAATCAATATTTGACTACTATAGATCAAAAAGTATAAAAGCTTTATCAAATTTCGATAGTGTTGCCGCGAGACGAGACGAGATTCACCTATATTCGATCTCGAGAACGAAAATTTTCGAAAGTTGATTCTCGATCTCCAACTCGAAAATTATCGAAAGTCCCGAACTCAAGATTTTCGATTCTCAAATTTTTAATATGAGCTATGCATACCGAATTGAGGCTGCGGTTATTTTAGAGTAACCTGTGAAGGTTTTATAAAAAAATCTGTAAAAGGTTTTACCCAGAACTTCCCTCGTCGACATTGTGAGAATAAATAATTTTAAAAATCAAATTAAGTTAGGAATAAAAATATCTTTACGTTTCTAATAAATTGAATAAATTTTCAAATAAAAGAAAACGCTACCGGTGGTCGAATTCGAATGGCAGGCGGACCGCGTATGCAACCCACAACGTTTTGTGGAGTTTGTGAGGGACTGAGCAATTTCTACCTGCGCCACGAAGCACCGACCTCTCGCGTCGCAGTTATATTTAGTAACGCGCTCATTTGTGCCTCGTTTTTGTATAGTAAAACAGTTATTCTGTATCCATTGGCTTCCATTTTTGATAAGAATAAAGCCTGCACTATGTACAAATTATTACTTATATCTATTACTAAGTTGAATGAAAAATAAACAAAATTTTATTTTTTTAAAGTACTCATCCTGTATATATTTGTCTGAAATTTTCCCGGTTTCATTCCAGGTATATATATAATGTGTATGCAAAATATCGTCTTCCTCCTTTAAATATTTTTTGAGTTATACCACCAACAGACAGACAGACAGACAGACAGACAGGCGGAATTGAGAAAACCTGTTTTTCGTCATCTAGGGACCTTGAAACGTGAAGATGTGAAGAAATCTCGGAAGGTGATTTTTTCGTGATTACAATACTTCCTTAGTCTTTCAGACGAGAGAAGTAAAAATTCAAATAGAATCTTATAACTGTTCTATTTGGGTATTATGTTGGTTTTAAAAATGCTATTGAAAAATTGTAGAGATCAAGGATTTAGTTATAAAATCATGTCGAATATTCGAGAATATGATTAATCTCGGTCGTCTCGAACATTCGAGATGGAAAATTGTCGATCTCAATCTCGAACTTTAAGACGAGATCGAGAATTATCTTGTCTTGGCGGCATCGCTATTTGTATATGGGCTTCAAGAATACTACTGAAAAACTGACAAGATCGAAAATTTGGTTAATATCGTCTCGAATGTTCGAGAATTTGATTAATCTCGTCTCGAAACTTCGAAATCCAAATATGTTAATTTCGATCTAGAATTTCGACACGATACGAGATTGAGAATTGCCGCACTTCAGCGTCATCACTAACTGTCCCAAATACGTTTTCTCAATGTATCTTGTTATTTACGAGTCAGTATTAATGAGGATACAATTTTCTGTCAATAGAAAGATTTTGGTGAACTTGACGAAAAAAGCTTTGTGATGGTGTCTGTTTTTTCGCTAAACATAACAATTATAAATTAATAAAATGTTTGTTAACGTGCCAGATTTCTCCGTTAAATATGTTTATTAACGGGTCAACATTCGTAACCTAGAATATAACGTATAAGATAACAACAGTAAAATGATGTCAACATCGTGATTTTAAGTCGATCACAAGATTTACGTTGAGGTACATGATAACATAAACACTAATTTGTTGCCAATAGGAAGATATCCGCTCACTTAGGCGGAGTGCTCTTCATGGTAGTTTTCTGTCTTTCTCGTTAATCATGACGATTAAAAAACCATAGAAATGTTGTTGATTGCCAGCTTTTTCTGTTAATTATGTTTATTAGTGAGTCACCATTAGTAAGCATAATCTAACCTACAAGATAACAACATCAAAGGAGTTTCGATATCATTCATTTTATATTGATAGAAACATTTGCGTTGATGCTCCAGAAAACGTTGCTAAATCTGGTCATTTACGAGTCGGTATTTAGAAGGATACGAGACTTACACGATAACATTATTAAAACTATTTCAACAACATAACTTATTGTCAATAAATCGATACAATTTTTGTTAATGTGCCACATCCTCGGTTAAATCTATTTATTAACGACTCCCGATTCATAAGTATAATATAATGTATAAGATAACAACAGTCAGATGTCAACATCATATATATTTTAAGTCGAGAGAGATAATTGCGCTGCGGTGCCACAGAATGCCGGTAAATGCTATCATTAGCCGGATAATGTTCATAAGGATAACGTAGCTTACACGATAACATCACAGTATATGTTTTGCCGATAGAGAGAATGTTGCTAACTTGGCGGAATATACTTGCTGATAGTGATGTCTGTTTCTTTCGTTAAACATGATCACTGCTAATCTATATAATATTCTTTAATGTTCGTGATTGCACCCATGGTGTAAAGAATACAAGGCGAAACGTTCCCGGAGATCCGCAGTCGTTCAGAAAGTAGAGGGGAGATTCAACTAATCCCTCATGGACCTACACAGGAAATCTATTATGGCCGCGATCATGGTGTAACCATGAATGCGTTCGTATATTGTTGCTGGCGATGTCAAATTCGAGGTTAGCAGGTTAGGTTTTTCGTCAGTCTGACACCAACTGACGCAAAACCTAACCTCGAATTTGACATCGACAGCGTCTTCAACACTACACTTCAGTACTACCAATCGTGCCATTTGTGGGCCCATGTCCTATTGGTTGAATTTGAGGTCCGCCCACATTCTGCGGAACGTTACACCTGGTATTCGTTACACCATGATTGCACCTTTAAATCTGACTTTTCGTGTCCATATTTATAACGATAAAGTAGCAGTGGATCTGGGTCACAGGTAGAACCTCTGATTGTAGACTAGCAGACGTGGATTCGATTCCCACAGATAGAAGGGTAGAATATGCTTCCCCAATGTATCTATTTTTTTCGTTAAAACACTAAATTATGCCGATAAATCTGATTATTAACGAATCATTTAAAAAAGTAATATAATAATATCACTAAATAGTTACGTCGGAATGCTAAATAACGTCGCTAAATGCTATTATAAGTATAGTGTAGCAGCATTTAGCGTAAGTATAGTGTAATAGACAAGCACGTTATAAACTAAATATCTCATTCAAAGGGACCCGATTGAAGCACAATGACACCCCTAAATACCTTGGGGTAATTCTAGACAGAACCCTCAGCTATAAACATCATCTAGAAAAACTATCTGCCAAATTGAAAACAAGGATAAATATTATCCAGAAACTCACCAACACTAAGTGGGGAGCAAATGCAGATACGCTTAGGACATCGTCACTGGCTTTAGTTTTCTCAACAGCTGAATACTGCGCGCCGGTATGGCTTAACAGCAAACACACTCACAAAATTGACACACAGCTAAACCAAACCATGAGGCTTATATCTGGCACAGTGAAATCAACTCCAACAGAATGGCTGCCTGTACTCTGCAATATTGTCCCGGCCGCCCTTAGACGTAAAACAGCGCTAACAAGAGAATACGACAAATGCTGCCAAAACCCTCTCCTACCTATCCACTCCTACACCAACCAAATATCACAAGACCGTTTAAGATTAAAATCCCGATTACCGTCATGGCAAACGGCAAGAATCCTAAGAGATGGCGGCCTCAGCACTGAAGAGCTATGGAGAACCGAATGGATAGAACGAGATGTGCACAACTCCCACCTCGTAGACGATCCGACAAAGAAAATAGCTGGCTTCAATCTTCCCAGAAGGCAATGGACTCTGCTAAACCGGATTAGAACTGGCCACGGCAGAAGCGGACAGATGATGTACCGATGGGGTTTCATCGACTCCCCCGCCTGTACGAACTGCGACTTAAGAATACAGACAGTGGAACATATCACCCAGGAATGTCCCACCACCGCGTTTAATGGTACCCTGATGGAAATCCATGAACTAACACCAATGGCACTATCATGGCTGCATAACATAAATATTGTATTGTAATTAAGAACATATATTGTAAATGTATTATTATTGTATTACCAATGTATAAAATTCATACGAAATATATATATATATAGTATAGTGTAACCTAGATAATAACATAATTAAAACATACTAATTATAAATCAACAGTAGTAACGTATCATTGTTCGTGGCTATACGTAATGTAACCTACGAGACGATAAAACTAAATAAGTTTCAACGTTGTAGATTTTAATTCCATAGAAAGGTATTCGTTAACGTTAACGCTTCCACACTGCATGTTTTGTAAGCGTAACGTAGCTTATAGAATAACTTTTAAAGCAATTGAACATTCTAAATTTTTAATTGATGGAATTTCCTTTAACATGCCAGATTATGCCGTGAAATATAGATATTAACGAATCAGTATTCATCATCGTAGTGTAGCCTAGGAGGATAACATTAAAAACATTTCAAAACTGCAGCTTGTATGTCGACAAAAAGGTTTTTTCATAACATTCCGTATTACACTTCTCCAATTTGTCTGTCTCTTCCGTTGCATTTGATAACTAACGACTCACTATGTTCAAGCATTGTGCAAACTACATCATTATTTTCAAAGTGGAGTTTGTTAATGCTTCAGGTTAAGTGGGTATATCTAATTTTCTTACTACTGAGTCGGTGCTATATTTTAAATTATTTTCTCAAGATGTCACATAATTTTTTAAAGGTGTCTGTTAAGTATAATTATAAGCAAGCAAAAGTTTGTAACCTTGTAGATTATAAATTGATAAAAACTTCGTTAACGTGTCGTATTATGCTATTCAGTCTGATTATAAATAAGTAACTGTTGGTAATTAAACTATTATACACAGGACAGCGTCACTAAAATCATTTGAGCACCCCTTGAAAAACGAACAAATGTTTTTCTTAATCTGCTAGGTTACTCGTATTCTTCTTTAAATGCAAATATAAACTAATAGGTGTTTGTGTATAAATATAATTTGGTCTGCGACTCTCTTCAATTGAGTTTTGTAATATGAGAGATCCCTATCTTTTATGATACGCTTTGCAATATCTCTGCAAACAAGCGAATCTGTGTCGGCATAGCGTTATTCTATTTAATGCCCTCGGCTCTGCAGCGAACAAAGCTCTTACCTGTCTCTTTTATTCCAGGTCTAACAGTCCGGCCCATATATCGCGGTGGGATCAAGTGCGGAAAGAAGTGGAAGCAACAGGAACATATCAGCTCACTGAAACCGAGCTCGTATACGGGGCGAAGCTCGCTTGGAGGAACTCCGTGAGGTGCATCGGGCGCATTCAGTGGTCGAAGCTGCAGGTAAGATCTTCTGCAGGAAATTCGACAACAGTTCGGTACCTAATAACCTGACTGCTTTGCAATGCAAAATCGAATCGCCTTAATAGGCGCGTAACAGCCGGTTTTCCAATTTGAGAAGTTTATACATACTTAGCGATCGTGCGGAGGCCTGTAAGGCCTCTTCATTACGGTAATGGCATTAGTTTCGCCCAGCTTTTGCAGTTTGGAAGTTCTTAACAGTAGTTCCTCGAAGAATAAGCTTATGAGAATTGCCATTCCAAAATGGAGTGCGTAAAGAGTATAATCGAGATCAGAAATTTGTCTAGTTTACTTCGATGACACAGCAACATTGTTTATATAATTTTCTAGTTATCCCACACCTTTTTGAAAAATATTTACTATAATTCTCTGCACTATACACGAATGTTTAATAAATTGCATGGGAAAAACTTTCGTTTTGCCTTACTGTCTAATTGTACCAACTTTAACTCAAATCGTTTACATTTCGCATAGATGTATTTCTTTCACCTGTACTTTATACCAACAGGTTAACGAGTGTTTTTTAAAGCTGTACTTGTTGACATAAATGTCGCATTTATCACGTTTAATCGATTTTATCTTCTGAGAACGATTATTAGCCTTATTCAAGCTATTTAATACTTATAGGTATAAGCAACTATAAACCGTGTCCGTCAAAAAGTCGGCATGATATGAGAAAAAAAATTATTTTTGATTATTCAAAAACACTTTTTACTTGAATAATTTGTGCTTCTTTAAAAACCTGTTAAGCCCCTATCATATATACCGAGTGATTTTTATTTATTTAGAAAATGGAGTTTCTCGAAATTGTCAAAATCCGAAAAGTGCTATTTTTGGGAAACTAAGTAAGATTTCAATGAGATGTTTTTAGAGTGTGTTATTTTTAGTTAACTGAACAATGTCAAGGCCAGAAAACCCCTAATTGGTTTTAACTTTAGCTAAAAATTAATTTTTCAGTTTTTTAAATATTTTTCAAAACTTCACACACCAAGACTTAATATTAAAATTCAATTTTTTTATGTGAGGACTTGAAAAATTTTAAAATTTATAATTGGAAAAATTATATAAATGTTAATTACTTCTTTAGATTTCTTATTATTTACTGAAAAGTAGTGTTTGCATAATTTTTACGTTTTTTAGGCAAGGGGCTTTTAAGGAGAAATATTTATCAATTTTAATTAATATCTACTTAAATAGCTTCAAGAAACTCTAATCTAGCCCTGTTAATAAATTACTGTTACAAAAATCCTGTAAATTTTCTTTTACAGTTGTCTAAATGAAGAGATTTTTTAGAACATGTAAATTGGATAAAGAAAAATCTCCTCATTTAGACAACTGTAAAAGAATATTTACAGGATTTTTGTCATTTATTAATAGGGCTAGATTACAGTTTCTAGAAGCTACTCAATAGATATTAATTAGAATTGAGAAATATTTCTCCTAAAAAGCGCGCCTTGCATAAAAAACGTAAAAATTCTGCAAACATACTACTTTTCGGTAAATAATACAAAATCTAAAGTAATTAACATTTTATATTATTTTTTCCAATTATAAATCTTTAATGTCTTCACATAAAAAAATTCAACTTTAATATTAAGTCTTGGTATGTGAAATTTTGGAAAAAATTAAAAAACTGAAAAATTTATTTTTAGTTAAAGTTGAAACCAATTAGGGGTTTTCTGGCCTTGAGATTGTTCAGTTAAATAAAAATAACACACTCTAAAAACATCTCATTGAAATCTTACTTAGTTTCCGAAAAATAGCACTTTCCGGATTTTGACAATTTCGAAAAACTCCATTAGTTAAACTAATAGCTTGCAAAACCCAATAAGTTTATAACGCGCTTAACTTGACACTGTTTTTGTAAGCCCGTGTTGGCCCAATGTCAATAAATATATTCACTTCACAATCATGTTAACGCATTGTTGTTGCATGCAAATACAAATTAATTTCTATCTAATAGCATCGGCCAGGGCTTCAAAACGCAGTGGGGTGTCCATGATTGTCGGTTACTTCTGCTAGCGCTCGAAGAACATGAACAACCCTTGGGAAAGATGTTCACATTGTATTTGGCAAGTGCTTAGTTTGACGACGGTCCTAACATGGCTTCGTCTGCAGAGCTACCCGAAGAAAGATACGGAATTTGATGGAAATTTATATGAACAGAGTAAAACAGAGGTTGGCACAAAACACGCGTTGGCAGAGAAACACAACACCCCGTTGCTTTAAATCTACGTGAGCAGTCAACCTTCTTATCCGATTTTGACCGTAATTAGATAACACCCTGAATTAAAG
Organism: Agriotes lineatus; assembly: GCA_940337035.1. Classification (NCBI taxonomy): domain Eukaryota; kingdom Metazoa; phylum Arthropoda; class Insecta; order Coleoptera; family Elateridae; genus Agriotes; species Agriotes lineatus. Next base: position 167,359,385 of record OW679196.1, on the reverse strand, counting down.
TCTGGCTCCTTTTCAAGATTATGACCCTTCTCCTTGCGACACATTTCTCCCTAAATTAACAACACGTCCTTATCGCTTTAGCCTCGAGCTCTTTTATTAATATGTGAATTTGATCTGGAACTCTAGCCGGAAGAAACGGCAACTACTAAAGATGATTCCAGCCGTTGGGATTAAGGCGTTGTTCCCACTTAATGTGAACCAAATCTGACAGAAGAAAATTCGACCGCAGCGGTCTTAAAATACGAAAGGTCACCGAAGGGGACGTAAAAACTTAAAATGTCCTAACACGTTCGGTTATCTGGAGACGCACGTCACCCGAACGTGAACTGAATAGAACAATATTTTTTTTATTGTTGACATAAATGGGCACCAACTGAGTACATTCATGTAACGTAAGAAAAGTATGTGTAATTATACAAACAAACATATTCACTTATCACTACAGGGTAAAATTGTAACCTCGCCCACATTTTCCTAGACTATTGAAACGCCCGTTTTATAATTTTAAAGTTATGGATATTGGATTGTTCTAAGCTTACTTTCTTCACGCGATCAGACTTGGATTGTTAACAGCAAGCCTCTCTTGTGGAACTGCTCTTGTTTGCAAAGTTTCTAAGTAGTGCCTCGGTTCCACGAGACTGGTCTCGGTCTCGTATCGGTCTCGTCTCGAAATTCGAGACGAGACCGAGATCGAGACTTGTTAAAATTTTCGAGACCGAGACTTGAGCGGTCTCGGTCCCGGTCTCGTCGAGAGTCTCGACTTTTGTTAACATTTTATTATTAAAAAAAATACCTATTCTAAGTTATACGGAAAAAGGCAGTTATGTGTACTATTTGCATACCTAAGGCAAGTATTCGCAGGCGCGAGAAGTACATTAAAAATGCTGGACTGACTTGATTTAAAAATCGAATTGGGGCAAGTACGTACTAATGAATCACCTCATTCGCACACAATATGTTCTATTTTAATATTTGCGATTAGTAGAACGTCATCTACATCGGTATACGAAACAAAGTCGAATGTTGTAACATCAAATTTTACTTTGCATATTAAAATTTGTTAAGACTCTCGTCGATACCGAGACCGAGACCGAGACCTACAAAATTTTTCGAGACCGAGACCGAGACTGAGACTTGGCATTTGAACCGAGATCGAGATCGAGACCACTATAGGTCTCGACTCGTCGAGACCGAGACTACCCCAGTCTCGGTCTCGTCTCGACGAGACGAAGCACTATTTCTAAGTTTGCAAAAGGAGCTTCGGAACCTGCTGCATGCATTTTCTACAATATTATACCGCGACTTATATATCATTAGAAGCTAATAATGGTAAGCTATCCATTTTACTGAAAAAATTGCTTAGAACAAGAGGTAACAAATTATTTTCCACCCACTTGTTCAAGAAAATATGCTACTTTAAAAACCAGAATTTATTGAAAAAATGTACAGTTATTCAACAAACTGTGGTAGTAAAGTTGGAGCAAAGATATTTCGGACGCCTCAGGCTACTACTTAAAGGTTAATGAGCATGGCAGGTGGGATTATGTTGTACACACGACAATCCCTTTGTAATAGTTCACAAGCAAATCCATATCCTTAAAATCGAAATGCGGCTACGGAAACGCAATGTTTTTTAGTGTTTAAAAACTTATTATTTCTATTTAACAACATTGTTAATAAAAAAAGATACAATCAAGAAAGACAAAAAATTATAGAAAATATGTATATGCAACAAATAACTACAGTTTATTGTTTGATATATACAAAAAACAACAATTATGAGTACAATATATAAATTAATTTTCGTTATCGCTATCACATGGCCAATCGTCACTATCGCTGTCTCTTAAATTAATAATTAATTCTGGAATATCAATAAATTTAAAAAATTGGTCTTCAATGCCAATCACATGCCGAACACAGTTTTTCCAGCTATTTACATGAATTTTATTAACTTCTTCTTTAATTATTTCTATCATTTTCTCACTAAACTTGGGGCATTGGTTACGTTTTCGAATGTGTGTTTTTAATTCTGCCCATATCATTTCTATAGGATTCATACAACAATGATATGGTGGCAATCTTAAAACTCTATGGCCTAGTTCTGTAGCTATGGTGTCTACTACATATTTTTTAGAGAACTTCTTAATGGACAACACTTCCAGTAATTGATTCTTATTGTAAGTTTCTTGAAAATACATGTTGTTCTTGTAAAGAAAATCTGTAATTTCTGCTTTAGTAGAATTACTATTTGGCACTTTTTCAGCAAGCCTTGAGTGATAACTGGCGTTGTCCATAACGATCACACTATTAGGTGGCAAATTTGGTAACAGCTTATTTGAAAACCACGACTCAAACACATCTGAATTCATGTCTTCATGGTAGTCCAATCGACAGTCTCTTATATTTTTCGCAGATAATAGGAGACCATCGTTCACCCATCCCATCTCAGAGCCTACATGTAAAATTATAATACGTTTTCCTCTTGAAGGTGGAATGTCTAATTGGCATTTCCGAGAATTATCTGTCCATCCACATTGAACCACTTCATGTGTGTCATACCAAGTTTCATCCAAGTAAAATATCGGTCTCTGTTCTTCCCGAAACTTTTTTATCTGTTGTAAGTATTCGCATCGCCATTTTCTAATCCGCGGAGATTCCATTATTTGTTGTCTTTTATCTATCTTCTTATAGCGAAATCCCATATTTTTTAGCGATGTCCTTAACGTCGTCATTGAACAATTTATACCCATGTCACCAATGATCGTATCATGAATAGTTTTAATTGTTGGCACCACATTAGTTTTATACATGTCATAAACTACGCCGCGTATTGTATGTTCATTAGGCTTTGTTAATATTTTGTGACACCCATAATCAGAACGCCGTTTACGTGGCAGCGCTTGATTTTTCGCAATTTGAAAAACCGTACTTTTTGGCACTTTAGTTAAAAACGCAGTTCTTCTCACAACATTGCTTTCTCCTTCAGAAATTAGTGCGTTGTATACATTCAAGACTATGTTTTTCGCATCGTCGGATAAACAATGCATTGATCGCTGGCTTGGTCTCTCTCCCGCATCATCAACTTCTTCTAACTCATCACATGGAGCAGCGACTTCTTCAACTTCATCCTCAATTTCATTAGTATCCCATGGTCTCCACATATTCCACAAAATACAACACAACACAAATACTAGATGATAATTAACGTGCGTCAAAGTATAACAGCAACGTTATTATTAAATTTGGGAAGTAAAGACAAGTCAAGTGATTTATATAATTTATCTTTCATTCTAATTACTGGAAGGGATGTAGTTGTAAATACATACTTTAATGCCAATATGACGCGACGAAACATTAAATGTCGATTTCTCTTATCTAGGAATGTCATTTGAGCAAAAATAATTTATTCCTCAATCAGGGCATAATCGCATAATGTGTTTATTTACCTAGTAAAATTAATTTTGTCATTCAATATTATTAGATAATTAAATATAAATTAAGTAGAAACTTCACTACAAAACGAAATAAATACCACCTTGGAAATATTCCCACCTTTGCGTATACCTGGCACGACTTAAGCGGACTAACAATAGTAAACTCATTTGCGGTTTAACTTTTAAAGCTCGGTCTGTCCGAAGTATCTTTGCGTCTACTATACTAAATTATGTTCCTCTAAAATTTGCAGCAAATCGTGAAGCAGTAAGCAAGGCAAATTCCAAGCCGTACTCGCGCCAGCCCCCAAGCCGATACCCAGATCAATTTAACTTTACTATATGTAGTTAAACCTCATTAAGTTGTCATTAATATCGCCTTAATTGCATAATTTTAATGACTGCTAATCCGCGACTAGTGGGTACTAACGGCACTTTACGTCTACGAGTTATTCTAACTAGTTGGGCGGCATGAAAATCCGGCAATCGTCAAACTTCATTCGGGAGAATTAGCGTGCCTTTGATCGCTTTAATCAGGAGATAATTGCATCCTTTGACCGCCGCCGCCCACAAAACGCGTAACACATCGGGAAGCCGTTCGCGTTAATCCGGCACTTCAGATGCAAATTCCTGAACTACTAGCAGCCGCCACAATGGCCGCGCCTTCAAAAACGGTTGGCATTTATAAGTTTTTAGTGCCCGAAATGTGTGCGTCCTTTGTCCTTTATCGGTATTATGCGAGTTGAAATATGCTCCCGAATATATTGCGGTTCATAAAGGCTTCTCGCGAAAATGTTCCTGCTGCGGAGGCTGGATTTAAGGACTGGATTTTAGTTTTGAATAGTTCTGATTCCTATCGCATTGTTTACTCGTACCGACCAGCCTCATATTATATAGGTAGAAAGTGTCCTAGGGTAAAACATTTAGTATATAAGTCATGTACCTAGTAATAACAGTTAACAGCAGACGTAATTGTATCTTTGCTACCCTGAATATTTTTATATCTGTATTATCGTACATAGAATTCTTCTTATCGTTATATGCTTTGCTTATATTTAGAGAATATACATTTATTATATGTGCAACAGACTAAAATGCTTTTGCAATTGCAATTTTTTGGTTGATTTCCAAGTTTTTTTTTAAATATAGCTGTGCTGTACCCCCGCGATTATGTCACTTTAAATACTTGTGCGTGGAGCCGGTGGGCTACGCAGAGTACAGCTATTCTTCCATTATTTTTTTTAAATGAAAATTGCCAGTCTTCCATTACTCTTCTATGACTGAAGACGTAGGTTGAGTGCTTGCAAAAGGTAGTCATCCCCTAAAGTTTCGGTAATCCAGCATCGTACTGGAAATTGAACATCGCAACTTGGTTGTATAATACCACTCCTGGATGATATTTATCGACTGTTATTTCGCCAGCAAATAAATCACTTCAATCCCGATCAAGACATAAGGTAGGCAATAAAGCCGTTTGTTTGAAGTGGTGCGACGTGGTTGAATTCACTTGTAGGTCTCTTTCATTAAGTAGTATCGGTCCCTTGCTAAGCTCGTAAAACCAATGCTTTTTTGGTGGTCCGTTTAGACTGCTATCGTTGCATTGCGTACGCCGAACAAACCATACGTCGCCCACGAGACTAAGCAATTCTACGATCATTCGAAACGGATGATCTACAGTTGGGCCGAGTACCTAAAGTTGCACTTGTAACCCCCAATACTTCCCACCTGCAATCTTTATCAGCTTATCCTACCAAGTTATGTGACGTAACTTCTTGTAAACTCTAAAGTCATTTTAATTTTATAATTAGTAATCAGCCTTTTGTTGTGTTTACTGGTTTCACTTGCTTAACGTATTTTTCATATTTATTTCGTATTTTCAAATAGTAGACAGGTATAAGTTTATGATAGCGCATCACCTGGAGATGGCTAAAAAATGTAGGCGTTAACTTCACGTTATTGTATTGTAAATTAGTCACATTCCGAGTGGCATCTTTGACTATAGCGTATAAGTAAGTAAGTATATTTTTGAAATGCCTTCATGAAACTCCTATCAATAAGGCCAATATTTGCTGTGTGGGTTCCAGCGCATGTTCAATCAGTGCCCTTTTTGCCTGCGTAACCCCCTATACTATTTGCTTGTTAAATTATTCATACTTTTTTGGATTTATTTTGACTACAATCCAGTGTAGTTTATACAGTGACTGTCAGATATTTAAACACATGCGATTTTTTTATTATACATTTTCCAAAAAAGAATCTTGATATAGGTTCCTGCACCTTGTCAAACTCAAAATTCAAATGAGATACTTCAAAGCTAACTTATTATTGGACAAAATAGGCATGTACTGTCAAACTTGAGTTTCGCTCACTTAGCAACCATAAAATTACGTTAACCAAAGTTAATGCTAAAAAACCTCATTTTTGTGTCCAATGTAAGAAAACACAGTTAGTTTCACAAAATGTAATAAACTATGTGAACATCAACGACAATTCAAAACGATTATAATTTTTAATTGAAATGTTATAACAAATATGTGTTTGTGTTTGTATTATCAGTAACTTCTCTTTACATAGTTGGAAATCAAAAATATCAAACATACAAAATAATAAAAAAGAAGAAAAGTTCAACTATTATATTCTCAAAAATACTTCGGGAAGCGATTTCTTAATCTTTTTACGAAAAAAACCTGTAGACGTAGGTCTGGAAATGAGTTTTAAGGATGAATTTCAATCTTTAGGTTATTTTTTTCGAAAACAGCTTCTCTCGGCGATTCCAAACAAACGTACTTCTCTTTGCCTAAAAGTTTAAAATTGTCGGATATCTAGAATTGACGAAAATTTTCATTATAAGAGTTACGGTAAAGAACATCCCTCACTCTTGTATAAATGACCCTTTCTAAACCTTATGGCGACCTTCTTCAAGGTCATCATACTCAGCATAAAAAGTGTCGTAGGTATCCCAAATTATACCAAATTTGTGTACTATTTTTATTAAATAAAATGCGTGCATTTCTATAACACTTCTTAGGGATATAGCTTCCTTAAAACGCTCCCAAGGTTTGTCGACACATTTCAAAATCGCCACCTATAAACAGATTAAGTACAGGAATGGTCGTTAAATTAGCCATGCGGTACGTTAAAATTTACTTTCGCGCATCGCCCATTGGTGGCGTAAAAGAGCGATATAGGCGCCGGAACTTGCCGGTCTTCAGCTGAAACTTAACAAGTTAATGACTCACAGATGTGACTTGACAATCATACTGTGAAAATGCCTCAAATAACGGTTAGCTGAAAATAAAGTAGAAGGCTGCCGCACGTAGCGCGCTCCTGATAATATAATCCTGGTAGGTCGTCTGCAATTGAAGGCAGCAGGTGTTCGAACACCTTAGACGTGACGTCACGGTGTTCGAAATGGATGACACACGCTACTATGCAAACTAAAAACTCAGATGAATTTTTGGCCGTCGAGGCACTGGTTTATTTCGAGAATCAGTCCAATTCGGCTCACAGCCAAAGCTTAATGAACGATAGGGCGACAAACGAAACAATAACTTCTCGAAAAAGACTAATTGGCAGAATGGCGGCAGTGTAGCTTTTTCTCCCGGGGCAGACACTCCAAAACATACGTTGCTTGCTTCGATGTTTGGGGAATTAGAATGATTGTTGTAGCTATGTCTAATGAGGATCGGCACTAACGATAAAAGGCAATGCATGCTCACAGTTTCAAACTCAAATTTTTGAAACGATCCTAATAAAAGGGCTACGGAGGGGATGAAACACCAAGCAAAGCGTTTGGATATTACAGATAAGATAGAGCAACAAGTAGAGAACAACCAATAATAAAAAAAGAGAAAAAGGTGAAAAAGTTTTTTTGCAGAGGAAACCATGGGAAAATATTTAACAAAACATAGAGGAAACAAATGAATTGGAAATTTTTCATAATATTTTTCTGAAGTAGTCAATACAGCTGTATCGCTCCTTGTATTATAGTTGTAGCTCCCCTTCTAAGAAATTAAAAAACCACCAGGGATGTTTAAAATTCAACGTAGGCTAATTTACTATCAGTGCGGAGGCCGATATACAGGTTATCCCAACAACATACCGACAAATCTCGAGGGGTTTATAGAAGACACCAAACAAGAGAATTTTTTTAATAACTCATTATCTGCAAATGAACCGTTTTCGCCCTAGACAAAATTAAATTTATAATACATCTTGTTATCATAACTAATCGATTATTTGGCTAGTTGGATACAATTGCCGACCGGAACTAGCTCAAATGAAGGCGGCGTGCAGTTCTTTAAGTATCCGAATTAATTAAGAGCCAAAAGGGCGCCAAGGAATATTTACCAAGTAACGACAAGTGTACCCAGGTATTCAAAGAGAATCCTTCAACTCACGTAACACAATATATTCTCAAATAGAAGCTCAACTGAAGTACAAGTAACACTAATAGAATCAAAACCACAAGGCTGGTATTACAGTATAATTGTTTCATGAAACACTCATCACAAATTTCAGGTAAATAAGAGTACAGATTTAAGGTTCGCGAGAACACTAAATTACATAAAAGTTCAACCAACGGTACAAATATCATTACAATAAATTAATACCAATTGCGGTGGCCATTCACCTCCGCTCCGTGGTTGGGAAAAATCATCAGGTAGATACGCAGCTGCTGACGCCAGCTGTATATCGCAGCCGGTGTCCGAAACTCTGGTTGAATTCGATATCAAAACGGGCGAAACCTTTTGTACCGAAACACGGCCCACAGCGCGTTGTAGCTTTATTTAGAAATAAGGTGCATAAAACCTGATTATGGATTTCCCCTAGTTGATCTCCTTCTGCACGTTATGTATATGAAAGGGAGCCCAAATAAACGAAACAACGCGCTTCTTAAACATCCACAGGTTGGAAACTTCAATGTGTCACAATCGCTGTCTCAAGGCAAACAAGCTCGATGGCAAATATCAAGTTTGCACGGGGGCATGGCAAACCTCTGTAATCGGGGCTCCGGACTAACCGCCCAGATAGTATTGGGCCACGTAAAAAATAACCTCAGTAGTGAGCTCCTAATCCGCCCAAAACGGCGAGAAAACCATTGTATCACTAAAACTGCAAGTGCTACTGCTCCGCAACATCAAGCGAGGACCGGAAATCAATTCCAAAACTTTCATGCACGCAAAAACCACTCGACAAATTTTACAAGGCTAGACCGACATTACCATTCTGCATCAAAAGGAGAACAGACGCCGGCAGACCACGCTACAATTCGAAATCGCTGTCCGAACTGATTAAATTGCTAGAGCCGGGACCCCGCGAAAATACAAAATCGGAGCCATAGACAATATTTTCAAGTTCGTGAACTTGAACAGTAATACATTTTATTATTATTATTACCGTTATTATATTCCGTTGTTGTTATTTTGCAAGTGTTTCATATGGCATTATTTCGACCTAATTAGATTCTATTCTTTGCGCCGGTTTTTGATGACTTTTGAAACGCTTACTATTCGTAATAACGCAACGGTACCTTTTATCTTGAGGTTATATCTTATAGTTTTTGAATATAATCATATTGCTTTTTGTTCTTATACCAGCATGTTCCATAGTTTTAATGTTATTTCAATTTGATTAACCAAACATTGGAAATAATCGTCACTATTTAGTATTAACGCAGAATCATCAGCATGACAAATACTGGTTACCTCGTCTCATCTTATTCGGTAGCCCTCTGTATATTGTGTTGCGTACACTTGTTAATATTATATTTATTTTCATCTTAACCTTTGTTGTCTTGTGAATAAATTTGAAAGAAATGTAACAGCTTCAAATGATAAAGTGACAATAATGATGTACTTTTACATGCGCTAATTGATACAGAAAGAGAAATAGTAAATGAATGCAAATGAAGTGAAACTTCATCTGTTAAATGTTGTTTAAGCCGAGTTAGTATGACCAAATCAATTAAAATTTTGTCATCATTTTCATCGAAAAAGATGTGTAAAGGGCTTTACACGAAACATACTTCAGAAGTAAAAAGAATTTCATTTTTTAAGGAGTTCGCCCTGTATAGGTTGGGTCCATATATGTCCTTTTTCTTCAAGGGTAAAATCCTGAGCATTATAAATATTGCTAAATATTACTTTTATTCAGTTAATAGTTCTTGAATTATAGCAAAAATAAACTGCTCAAGTACAGGTCTAAAGAGTAGCTTCAGCACTGCGAAAACATTAAGTATTATAGTGCACCCAGAATGTGTAGTTCAAAACGTGACCACCGAACTTCTGTAGATGGCGCCAAGTGGACAAGCCGCCACTGTGCTACAATGCTTGGAAATTTTGCAAAGTGGAAAATCGCCACCTTTCGCCAAAACCAAATAGCGCATGAAGGTGCTCGGGACCTTAGCAACAACTTTGCCCCCTTTCAAAATTTCGATATCTGTAGCCGTTCGAAAGTTAGAGGCGATCCAGACAGACAGACAGACGGACGGACGGACGGATGGACAAAACGTTCGCATAAGTACGCTGAAGCTACTAATAAGCAGAATTTAATTTTTAAGATGATCATCCTGTATAGTTGTATATTTGACCGAAATTGTCTCGGTTTCGTGCCAGACATATGAGATAATCCGCATATAAAATATCGTTTTCATCCAAGAAATAGTTTTTGTGTTATTCCGCCAACAGACAGACAGAATTGGAAAAAAATCTATTTTTCGTCACCTAGGAGCGCTGAAATTCTAAGACCAGGAGAAATCTGGGAAGGTGATTTTTTCACGATTACTAGGTAGAAAGAGGTTACTGATAAACATAATACTATTCTTTCTCCCTGTTTTAGACGAGGGAAGCAATAATATTTCAATGAGAGGGTCTTTCAGGTCAATACATTTTCATGGAGCTGTTATTTTGGACACTCATTATATAGAAACTCCTTAAAATTCTCCCTCCTTACGCCCTGTCCGGCCTCACTCATATTGACGATCGCCGGGATGAGTGCAGTAAATATTTTAAGGCAAAATAAGCACAACCCGGAATAGTGAATGCAATAAACTAAGTTTGCACATCAAACATATATTTATGGAATGTAGACGTAATGGCCAGGTTAAGTACCTGCCCGACACGTGATTTCCACACTGTTAAGTAGATGCAACAGACTAATACAAATTAATACAATTTGCTCCAGCTCAATTCGTCAGATGGAAATACTTAAGAAAATTGTTGCCAGCTTATTACCTAATGGAAATTCGCGCTGCAAGGCACCTGCGCATGGAATAATTCTTGTTTCGTAATTGCAGAAATAATTGCTAGAATTTATACTAGCATAGTTCAACAACCAATCGTTTAAAGTGTGAAATGAACTGAAAATGTATCGTAGTTTTAGTTCCCTACACGTACTATAAATCAACAGTGGAAAATGCATTGTATTGGCTAGATAGAAATTAGGCTGACAGAGTTGAAGATTAATGTACGGAGTGTTCGCATTTCGTAGATTTTGCTGGCTAACAATTAGTGTTATAGTTATAAACACACTGGTGGTATTTGTATTTTTTGTAGCTCAATTTCCGCAAAAATAATCCCATCAACCGATTAAATGTGGTATAATTGAAATTAAAATAAAAACTATATCCCTTGCTTCGGATATATGACCTGACACTTAATTTTATTAAATGGAAGCCATAGGTGATGAGATGTCATTGTACTGCTTATTTCTTACCAGGCGTCTAATCAATCAATTGCTAATATAGATGCAGTTGACTGACTAGGCATCCGAACGCAAGGTATATTTGTTAATAGGGCGAATTACAAGCAACTCATGTTAAACATCAATCAGGATAAACGTGATATTGTAATATTCTCCCCTTCTTATAAGGGTTGTAATATTTATCTACCACGGGTTAGCTCATATATCGGAGATAGGTTCAATCGTTCGCTCAGATATACCATAAATAAGCAAACACCAACGGAGTATCCTGTATAACATTTATTCTGTATAACTATAGTACATATTTAAATATTCGTGTAATTTAAAATATTGAACAAGATTGACGATCGTATAAAAACGCGGCTTCCTGGTTCAGGCGGAGACGGATTCTACAGACGGTAGTGGCTTCCTGGTTCTGGCGGGCGTGACCTCGTGCGCGATTCGTTCGAGGATGTCGAAGTCGGTCGGGCCGCTATTTCGTAGCTCTTCGGGACGAGCGCAACGGCACAGCGCAGTTTGACAGTTTAGTTGTTTTGCTACTGGGTATTATTAACAACAATTAGTTCGACTATCTTATTTCTCACCTGGTTCGTGCGGCTACGATTTGTCGTTTAGTACACTCCCCGGGGTTCTGCCTCGGAGCGGGGAAATTCTATATTGCGGCCGAAATCCAACCAGTGGTCTCGGCGCCTCGATCAGCTGGTTAACCTCCAATTGTTCACGTGCTCTGTGGGGGAGATCTTTACGGCTATTACTAGGTTTCTGCGGGTACCTGGGTGAGTTGCTAACTGTAATTCTAGTAATTAATAGCAGTGAAACGGCTCGCCTAATTTACAGTTTTAACAATAATTGCGCCGGCTTGGCGAAGTATCAAATTTCAATTAATCGGGAAATTGCGATATGGACATTTCGCTAGTTATTGTGGTTTCGCAAACGGCTTTCGGTATAGGATATTTACAGGATAAATTGGCTGCGTTTCAGACGCCTTTACAGGACCACTGAATTAAACTAGCTGTCAGGGATTTTACAGGAAAAATAGCTACGTTTCAGACGCCTTCACAGGACCACTGAATTAAACTAACTGTCAGGGATTTTCAGGATAAATAGCTGGCGTTCCAGGCGTTCCTGCGGAACCACTGAATTGAACTAGCTTCAGGAATTTTACAGGATAATTTGGCCGGCGTTTCAGGCTTCTGATTAAGACCACTGAATTAAACTCAGCCTCGGAACGGTTCTCTAGGTACTGGTAGAGTCGACGGAGGAACTCTCGGGACAGGACAGGATGAAGGATCGGGAACTAGGTGTTTGCTGGGAATCTATCTGGGGAATCTCTGGGGAATCTCTTGGAAATCTCTCTTGAAATGCGTTCTGCAAGCCCTTTTATATGCTTTGAAATGCTGTTAGGTGGGGAGGCGGCGCTCGTCATACCTTTGTCTCGCGCAGTTATCACGGACGGAACTTCGGTCTGCGCTAGCTTATCTTTCTGGGACACGCCGGGTTCTTGATAACGCTAAAGGTCGGCTACGTTTAAATTTGCATATATTATTTAATATTGAATTAATCACATTCAAACGCGAGCTAGCGTTACAATATAAACACCTTCCATTTTTTTATATTTACCCCTATAAAAAATTAAAAATAGAAGTTAGTTACCTCATACGTCGGCGCCTTTAGTTTTACTAATTTGAAAATATTTATTCAAAATGTAAGTTTACTATCATCTTCAGCCTTGTTGGAAACATTCTCACTGCAGCAACATCGGCGTTTCCATTTTGAGGTGATCTTTTACACATTAAGACTCAACGGTTGCCAAAACCAGATTGGATAAATACCAGTAAAGTTGTAACAATATTTTTGTGGCCATTGAAGTCATTAAACCCAGATGTTCTGACTTAGACGCAGAGGAACTACCATTCAGTTACCTCCACTGGGAAAATACAATAGCATAGAAGTCATGCAAACACTGCGCTTCAAGCGATTTGGTGGCTAAGAAGACAACAAAGAAATCGACTGCATTATCAAGTAACGCAATAGCTAGGGCATTGTCGGGGAAACCATTGAGGTGGTTAAGCATTCACCACTTCTCACTCAAGATGGGCAATTTATTGCACTGCGCTTGAATTTATGCGCAGGCTGTCAGCACAAAGGCGTTGTTTGTAGCAGCTGTCTGTGAGTTATTTAATGTTATGGTTCTTTGTGGGTATTATTGTGCAAATAAATGAGAGGTGAAAATAGCTACTAGCTTCATGGTCTCGTCTCTCGCATTGAACACTACTATCATTAGCATTGTTTTTTTTTCAGTAAATCTATCTGTTGTAAATTATTGTTTGACGTTAACATTTTCAGCTTAGCACGATTCCAATTTTTGAGTTCATTAGAACAAAGGCTTTTTATGACCTGAACTGAAATAAATATAATAAGAGAGCTTAACACCTCCATCATGAAACGGGCCTTCGCGCTTTCTTCTTCTACCAATTTAAGCCTTTCATCTTGGCTAGGTGGTGTACTTACTTTCAATTCCTACTCCAGTCTCTTCTCCACATCACGGATTCTGCTTTTCGTGATTATTTCTTCAGTTCTTACATTCAATTGAATAACAGGTATAACAAATAGTAATATGAACTGGCAAAACAATTTCAGTCAGTAAAGTTCAAATCTACGCTCCCGGGGGGAATCAGATTTTTAGTCAAACGCCGTAATCCATCAGTTGGTAAAGCTACGTAACAGACAGACTTATCGTTGTATTATGAAGTACAAGGGGCTACGTACGAAAGTCATCCCGATTACGGCCGAAGCAGGTCGAATCCGTAACAATCCAGCGTGACGCAAGTAATACGTCACTCGCTTTTATGTGTATGCTAAAATACGAGTTCTGTTTAAATGGTTACTATAGAAGCACGTTTTATTTGTTAATATACGCGGACGTGTTCTATTCGTTTCGTTGACACGTGAATTAATTCAAATAATTTTCCCCGTTGCGGGCAATATTATTGCCACAATGAGTGGTTATAATAGATGTGATAGGTGTTTTATGAATTTTAAAAGAGGTGGAAAGTGTTTACCCTGTGCTGGACTCTGTACTAAGGCATATTACCCAAAACGTGTGAACTTTAGTTCAGCAGAATTCAGTGAATTTGCGCCAAAGAAAAATATTGGCTGGTTTTGCGACTCGTGTGCAGATAGGAAGAATAAATATTTAAGACATGTGCTGGAAAACATGACGGCAGTCTTGGATGGCATAAATACTGGATTGAAAAAGCATTCTGACAAGCTAGAGGAATTACAAAATCAGATGGAGTCTTTTGATAGAAACGTAAAAACTACGGTCAAAAACATCATGGAGCAACAGAAAGATATGACTCATGCTGAAAAATTAAAGTTAAAGTAACACGAACCGGTCGTAGTAAAAAAACCCAAAAATGAGGAGCAAAAAAGTATTGACACTAAAAACGATATAAAAAATGCCATCGATCCCACCGCGTTAAATATATCTGGCCTACGGACTGTTAGCAAGGGTGGTGTTGTTATTGGATGCAAAACCAAGGATGATATAAGCAGAATTAAAGAAAAAGCCGAAACTATGAAGTTACAATCCCAAGAAATAAATTGCCTAGAGTAAAAATTGACAATGGAAACGATAGAGGAGAAAATAATATCCCAAAATAGTTTTTTGGAATTACAGGAACCATCCATAAAAGTTGTGCATATAAAGGAAACCACAACCAAAAACAACAGGAAAAATTATACTGTAATTGCGGAAGTAAATGCATATGTCTATCGTGTAATTATGAAAGAAGAAAAAATTAATATCGGCTGGGATAGGTGTAGAGTGTATGATGCAGTTGAAGTAACCAGGTGCTTTTCCTGTAATGGATTCAATCATAAAGCGAGTCAATGAAAATCGAAGACATGCCCAAAATGTGCCGGTTCTCATCTTTTGAAAGAATGTAAGGCTAACGACGAAGAAAAGAAATGTGTAAACTGCTGTAATCCTAAAGAAAAACTAAAAATTAATTTAGATGTAGATTATTTTGCATGGAGCTTTGACTGTCCAGTTTACAACCGTAAACTAGAAAAAGAAAGAAGTAAGTTAGATTTTTTAGAATAACGGAACCAAATACTGAAATTATTTATTCAAATGCACAAAGTATGCTAAAACATATGGAGGAAATTGAAGACAGACGTCCAGCTATCGTGTTTTTAAGTGAAATAAGGTTCACAGAGAATATTGAAGACTGTGAAATAAGTTTTCGGGGTTATGCCACCATTCGATGTAATTCCGCAAATCGACATACGGGAGGAGTGGCAATTGCTGTACGTCATAATATTAAGTTCAAAATAGTGTCAGACTCCAAGTGCCAGTATTGCAAGATTCTTAGAACAGTTTAAAAAATAGTACGACGATGCAATGCCGGACTACACCAAGGATTTCATTCTAGACGATTTCAACTGATATATCTCTAAAGATTCATCCTACACAAGCAAGCTCATACGATTAATAAATACGTTGGGTTTAAATCAACTCGTAACCGAATTTACGCGCTCAACAAAAAATTCCAATACAATCATTGACCTTGTTTTAACAAATCGAGACAATATATTTGTTAATGTGCACATTCCACAAATTTCTGAACATAATGCAATCGATGTCACGTTACGAAAGGTTGCGCGATATAACAGCAATTTTGAAAAAGTTAATATCACAACGTTCGCTCATTACTCCTCACAGAAACTACTTGATAAACTAAATAAATATAGCTGGGTCACATTATTCGATAGTATAGATGTAAACAATCTTGCCACACATATGGTAAGCAGAATACAAAATTCCGTAAATGACCTCATTGACAACAAAACAATTACACTTAAAACTGACATGGTTTAGCTGTGATTTACGTAAGCTCCGGGCGGAGCGCAATCAAATGTACAAGACAGCTAAATTTACAAAAAACACGCAGGACTGGAAAAACTATAAACGTATTCGGAATTTTTACAGCAATGAAATTAAGGATAGGAAAAACCAATATTATGAAAATAGAATAGAACACTGTCGTGGAAATCCGAAGAAGATGTGGGAAACTGTCAAATCTTTAATGAAAGGACAAACAAATACTTCTTCAAACATTTTATTTAACGGAGAAGAAGTTTGCAATGCCCAGGATATTGCTAATAAATTTAATCAGTACTTTGTAAATAGCATATTAGAGCTAAACAAGTCCATTATTATAAACGACCGCTTTGTAGAAGTTACGTTTCCGGATAATAGCATTACTTTTAAATTTAAAACAATTACATTAAATGATATTATAAAATCAATAGCTAAAATTCAACGAAAGGGTTCTTTCGACCACATTACAGTTGCTGTAATTGCAGATGCCTTACCAGTTGTAGGCGAGATATTTGTTAAATTAATAAATCAGGCTCTCGGAACAGGGTGCTTTCCAGAATCATGGAAAATATCTAGAGTTGTTCCAGTACCTAAAGTTAAATTAACTAACAAGTGCAAAGAATTTAGACCAATAAATGTGTTACCGGTATACTAGCAAATTATCGAACTTATTGTGAAAGATCAACTCTAAATCTTTTTAGATGAACATGACATAAGTAGAAACCAATCAGGATTCAGAACTAAACATTCGTGTGAAACGGAGTTTAACTTGGTTCTCATGAATTGGAAAAGTAACTTAGAATTAAATAAAAGTGTAGTTACTGTTTTTCAAGATTATAAACGTGCATTTGAGACTATCGACAGACAGCGGTTAGTGAATAAACTACATAAATATGGAATACGTGGTAACGAAAATATGTGGTTTCAAAGTTATCTCACTCATCGACTACAAACTACACCCTTCGATCAGTGCCAGTGCATGGACTTGGGTGTACCCCAGGGCTCTGTTTTGTTTATTTTGTATATAAACGATTTGGAATTGAATCTAAGACATTGCACCATAAATCGGTTTGCAGATGATACATTAGTGACAGTTACTGACGAAGATGATAGAAATGCTATGAATAAAATGAATATAGATTTAGAAATTATTTCTAAGTGGTTAAAATGCAATAAACTGGAACTGAACATCGCAAAAACGAAAGCAATAATTTTATCAGGTACTAATGCAGAATCGGTTTATAATATTAGAATTAAAAACTCAGAAATAGAAAAGGTATCTCAAGTTAAATATCTAGGAGTAATTATAGATGATAAATTAAACTTCAAAGCACACGTAGATGATGTAATTATAAAGGTAGTTAAGAAAATAGGCTTATTTAGTAGAATTTCTAATAAGCTTAGTATACAGTCTAAAATTATGATTTACAAAACAATCACCGCACCGCATTTCGATTATTGCTCTAGTATATTATTTTTATGTCAAGAACAAGAATTGGCTAAAATGCGAAAACGGCTGAACAGAGGAATGCGTCTTATATTACACTGTTCGAAATATGCAAGAATTTCTGCGATGCTAGATTGTTTACAATGGTTAAGTATGAAGCAACGTATTTATTTCAATTCTTTGTTGTTAGTTTTTAAAGCAGCTAATAACCTGTTACCTGAATATATCACCCAAAACTTAGTTTATGGTTGTGATATTCATAATTATAGTACTAGAAATAGGCAGAATGTTAGATTGCCGAAACTTATAAAAAGCAGCTACCAAAATTGTTTCTTTCATAAAGGCTTCAAAATTTATAATAACCTTCCAATTGAAGTTAAAGGAACTAAAAATACCTATTAAAAAAAACTAAGCGATTATGTTAAGAAAAATTATTAGTTAAGTAAATATGTAAACAATTGTAAATCTTAAAATAGCTTATAACTAAATAAAGATTATTATTATTATTATTATTATGATTATTAGTATTATTATATGTACTAATGAACCATTACTAATATGATAAAAACACTAATGTTTAGTTTATTAACTTGAAGTTGCTGTGTTATCAATAAGGTTGACATTCAAAGCATTTGGAAATGATAAATACTTTGTAGATAACAACAACTCTTTAATAAAATTCAATAATACTTACACCCATATACACATCAGTGTACAATTATATACAAAAATACAATAGAGCACGATTAACAACTAGCGTGGTAACAATTAAAATATTCTGGTAGTTAGGCAGAGCTCGGTGCATCAGTGGTTGATTCGTTGCCCTCTATCGAATGGTTTAGAACTCCTAGCAAGCGCAAGTGCTAACTGCTATTATCACAAGGCTTTGCGTCAGCATAGAATTTATAGCGCTTCCGCTTATCAATGTACTATACTATACTACTACTATATTTACAAGGGTTTTACTATCCCGACCCTCGAAAGGTAATTACTTGTTTGGCTACTCGGCGTTCTCGGCCCTGTTTACATGGCTGGTCTGTGTCGCGCATTAAGTTTTTGTACTTGCATTGCTAAGTGAGCGTATTAAGACTGCGTCTGGGGATGTTTTCCATCATTCGCAAAACTCTTTATATTGTGTTTATGATGCTTGTCACTCTTTCGCGCCTAGCGTGCTTTCCAAGCAAGCCACCTGCTGACATAAGACAAACGACATATTCGTCGGAAGTTTCTTTCCCAGAAGTTATTGCGCTGCATCTCTCGCTTCTCGCGGGGGTTATTTATAGCTGCTGCACGTGGCAGTGTATGTGCGCTACACACTTTCTGCATCATAAAAATCTATTTAAACATTTTCACACTTTCTAAATATTTATTCCCGTTGGGTTTTAGAAGGCCTAGCATCTTCTCTGGGGTAGTTTATATTCATTACCTTTCACATAGATCATATTGTGTCTTAATATGGTCTTCGACATCAAAAGATAAAAGAAGCTACAGATAATAAACGAATAAATGTTTACTTCGGCAACTGTGGACGGAAGTGGACAATGAGGACATGTTTAAAATCAACCATTTTTGCCATTACTTTTTTTTGTGGACTTTCTAGTCTCTGTCAGCCCCTTCCAGTTTCTAAGAAATTTGCCATCTTTGCTGATTTACCTGCATATCATTTGGAATGGTCTTTTCTACATGGTCTTAGTTATTCCCTTTCATGTTCTTTTTAGTCGCCCCCTTTTTCGTCGTGCCGAAGACATCTACTCCATTACTCTTTTTTACATTCTCGCTTTTTACATGGGCATTTCCTTCGACCTATTTATTTTCTACTTCTTTTATTATGTGTTTTCTCTATAAATCTTTTAATTCTCAAAGTTGTTGCTAATCCCTGAGTAAGTCCGTTTATAGGGAACTAGTTGTTCTTTGCTTTTCTCTATCAAGTACAATGCCTCACAACCACATGGAGCGGTTTTGTACCATTACAGTTTACTGGATTTTATAATGACTTTTTGTCTTTTTGGTTAAATTTTTGCTTAATATTATGTTGCTAATTGTACCTGGTATCTTTTTTCCTTCGCAATTCTTTATTGTATGTTTTTGTTACATGTTGCAGCTTTTTCCCCACTGCCAATTTTATCTCGTCATGTAACGAACGACTTTCAGGATCGTCCACTTTCATAAGACACTCCATCATGAGCGAGTAGCCAATCCCGGAAGTCGTTTGTTGCATAATCACAATGGCCGAAAAATACTTCGAAATCAATGACATATTCCGTCAATTTCGTTTTCCAACAACCAATATTTTGTCTGAGTTAATTGTAACCCGTACTTTAAGTAGTTCTCATGAAACTTCCTGCTGCATCATAGCGACGTCTTTTTAACGTCTATTTTTTGGTAAAACAAAGACGTAACTATTGCACAAAGGCAGCAACACGAGATCGTGCGTTATCTTGCAAAAGGACGTCGTCATCTGTCAGTTTCTATGGCTGCTTGTTTCTGATGGAAGCTTTCGGTCGTTTCAATTTTTCTGAGTAGGATTCACGGTTAATGTTAAAATTCGGTTCCTTAAAATCCAATAAACTTAATATTTTTATATACACCCATCTGCAGTTGCAATTGAATTACAGATCGCTAATGTTGGACAAAGGATGTACCACATTTTAAAACGAATTTAATAAAACCACAATAAAAACATAAACAACCCTTTTTGGTTCCCATGATAACGTGCTTCAGTTGAAAGCAGTACCGGTCTAATACGTTCAACAAAACTAGAACTGACGAAAAACCGAGCTGCATCGTTTGCGATACGACCAAGGAGTAATTACACTTTTAATATTCAAGCACGGAGCACTATTATGCACATCGCACTAGGGCTTATCTAAAACCCACACTATCCTGGCCGAGAAGCCGCCGTCTCACTCTTCCCGCAGAATTCCCCGACGCTTTATTTTCGCCCCACAAAGATTCCCCAAGGAACGGCCGTATTTGCGTGTAAACTACCCCTTTGCACATCGCATTACAAATTATTTCGGAGGCGACGCGACGCTTCGATGAAACAATTTGTCAGCCTTCGGGCCGGTTGAAAAAATCCTGGATGGGCTTCCGGAGAAGGTGTCGGGACAAGGCAAATGGCCTTTGCTGCGCCCAAAAATCTAATTCGTCTCGTAAAATATTTTTAAAGAAACCTATTTGGCACATTTAATATAGGCTGCTACATAATACGAAATTCTTTTTTGAGACAAACATGTAGCAGTTAACCCTTTTAGGTGTTACGCGAAACGGGGCCTTTTGAGCACAACATCGGGCATTTAAATCCCTAAAATCGAGTCTCTAATTTGGTTACACTGGTTTACAGCGCAGAAATCCGATTTGTAGGCAGACGCTTTATAAATCACTGGAAGCGCGGGTTCGAATCGCACGGCCTGCATTGCTTTTTTTCTTTACAAATGGATATAATTTGCATTACTAAGTATTTCCTGTTACTGTTTCAGTATTATTCGCAGACCCAAGTAGCTTCTTATCTATTTTGCACATTATTTTGAACACTCTTCAACAGTAATTCGCAAAAGTCCTTTTTGTTGCACTGCGATTTCTTTATTTACGACGTTAAAAATTCAAATATATTTCATTCTTAAATAACTACAAACTTCTTAGCTGACATCGGAATCAGAATAGACTGTTGTACAAAAACAAATGCAACAGAAAGTATATGACTGATAGAGGTAAAGAGTACTAGTTAAACTCAGTAGTGACAAGCTCAAATCGATACGGATTTTAAAAAAAATAAAAACCCTATATTCGTTTTTCGAGTAGGAGCAACTATTATTAAGAGCTGCAGGCATGCTGGGATGTAATTACAAATGTCTCAAACATTACAAGAAATGTACGAAACAGGAAATCCAGTTGTTCTTTATCAAGTTAAAGTTGCCTGATAAAAATGTGTAAACAGTATAAATTTGAACCACCGCAAGTAAAACGAGAATTGTCTTAATGAGTAAAGTGCCAAATATTTGGACATACAAAAAAAACTAGAATAGAAGTTTAAGGTATTCCAAATATTCAGACAATCACGTGACATAATAATTACAAAAAGAAAAAACCAGGGTAGTTCAGTGTGTTAATAAGATTATACAAGACAACCAGTACACCGAGTTGGACCACATATCATACACGCCCAGATCCTAGAACAACTTAAAAACTATTTGTTGCAACCACACGTGAATCCCGTAGATCAAGCAAATTTTTCAACGACGTTGACGTTATAGTCACTACATGTACTATCGTTATGATATGGGAGAAAGATTAACAGCTCTTAGTAACCAGCTTTCATACTGCAATCTTTTTAAAATTTAACCGATAAGTCTGTGGGAATATGCTGCTTCTGCAGCAACTCTGTTATGCAAGAGAAATGGTTTTATGAGCTCTCGCTGCCTCGTATAATTTTGGGCTTACAACTACCTATTGTTCACCAAGTAGAACGGGCCCTAGAGATCGGGTTTATTGCTTACTTTCCGCTGGTTGCGTCAATGGTCTTTGCTCACATTAAGCCAGGGAAAGGCCGAAAAAAGGGTTGAACGCACGTTTCTTTTGCCGTCTCGAAAGCTTTGCATTTTTTCCAGGGCCATTTATTTTGAACAGTTCAATCCTATTGACTTTGCAGAAGGCGTGATTCTTTATACATGGTGTCCTTTGTACTCTTCTTGATTGGGATTCTATCATGCTCTGACGATATGAAGCACCCGTCATTTTTTCAGATAATGCAGTTCGCTGGACAGCGTATATGAAACGTTTGACACTTTAATTTGCTGACATGGGCAAAGTCGTTTGTCACTTAGTGCTGTAGGCGCGATGTACATAACCCAGTACTTGACGTTTAGAAAATTCACTTCGCGCGACGTACACAAATAAGTTTTTTTGTGCGACGCATACGATCAACTTCGAACATTCACTGGTTTATAAGCGACGCCACAAGTCTATAAAAACGAACAGATAGTTTACTTGAATCAGCAAAGCATTTAAAATCAAAGCACGCTCATTGGGAGGTCACACCCGAACATATTCAACATATTGTAATGTCAGACTGTCCCGTTCTGCTTGGACAGTAAAAAATATCAAAAACCTCTTATATCAAACGCCAACTCAATCAAGCAGATTATTTAATTTGAAAAGCAACCAAGATACTAAACAGCCAACAACATATTCCGCGTTTTCTTGTTAATAATAATAGTTGACTTTTACGACAAATTTATCTCAAGTCTGCACTATTTGTTCTTGACATATCCGAGAAGGAGAGAAAACATACAACAATATTTCTAAAGGCCTTTGTGTATGCTGAGCAGGCCATTTTCATGTACTGGAGTTGAAACAACTCTTGAACACCTTTGTTCACGAAAAGCACAGGTTACAACCTAATAACAATCCAATCTCTTAAGCGAGTTAGCGAAACAAGTTTTCAGATTTCTGACGTATTTATTTAATTCTATAGTGAGACTGGGATATTTGTCAGGTTCATCAAAGTGGCTAAAACAACAGTAATACCAAAATCAAGAAAACCTAAGCATGAACTTACATACCATCGACCAATAAGTTTATTGCTGATTCATCTTAAGTATTTGACAAACTAGATTCTGGATCATCTTACAATAGATAAAATTTATAAATAAATCAGCAGAGATTTCGAAGACAAGTTATATTATTCTGCTACATTTTTAGATTAAATACATATAAGCATTTGACAAATCCTGGCATGATGAATTGCTGTACAAAATTAACAGTAAATTATCAGCGGAAGTCTATCAAGCAATTATATCGTACCTAATTAATATATATAAGTTAAATATGGCAACGTTACTGCATGCTTACAATCAATAAGCTGTGGGGTTCCTTCGGGTAACGTTTTAGGTCCAACATGGTCTTATATACAGCAGATCTACCAACTACCAGAAGGAATTTTATAGCTACCTATTTTTACAGATGATTTTTTACCTGCAAAAATCTATTTACTACGTGGTGCAAAACTTAGATCGTGTAATAATTATAAAAGGTTGTTTAGTCGCCACCATGGTGCTATAAGTAATTGACCAGTGATGTATTTAGAAGGTACGACCTGGATCTGGGCTTCGGGGTGATGACGTGTTTGGCATACGGAGTGAACCTACCTTACCTTCATGTGCTTGCATTCCTATAATCCCAAAAATACGCAGTACATTTTGTATCACAATCAGACATGAAGTAATCTAATACTACTATGTTGAACATATAGGTTACAAGAAATTTTGGTTAGTCAGCTGAAAGCTGTTACTAGTACGGGAGTTTTTCTTTAACGTGATTTCAAGGCAAATTACACATAAAAGGAAATACGGTTTAGTGAACTGACAGCAAGATTATGCGGTTCCAAATAACGATTAGCACTCTCAGACAGGGAAGTGCTCAAAATGTGAATTCGTTAGGTAGACAATGTGGCTCTTACAACATAGCAATGTATTTATTGTAAAGAAATTGAACGGTTATGCGCATTCACAAATGTACAGTCGGGGACTTAGAAATCAGAAACCTATAATACGTTACGTTGTCATTCGTGCTTTATTACTACTTTTCATTAGTACAATATTACTGTAGTCATGTACCATTTGAAATTAAATATTTTAAATTAATCGAAATACTTAGTTTATACTATACAAATAAAAATACATGCAAGATTTATTATATGTGTACAGATTTGTAAGGCGCCCGACTGTGCTTCGCTGTAAGGCAATAAATGACGGTGTCACATTGAAGATGAAAGCTCGACAATGGACTTCATCGGCAGTTGGTCCACAAAGGCGAGCAAAAGGTTCAGACAACCTAGGCCGAGAAAAATACGTCTACAGCGCTTCTGAATTCGAAATGGTGCAACATTGAAATTATTTTATACTCTAAGCGGAAGGTAATTAAAACTTCAAATACTTTAATGCCCAGAAAACGGGTTGATCCGACGTAAGCTGTACTTTTGCCATGGAGACCTTAAAACAAACTTCCAACTAAGGCAACTCCACATTGCACTGAGCGACCAGCGTTTTAACACAGCCTCACTGTACGTTTGTACTCTGATGTTCCACTGAAGACACAGGGTGCGTACTTTCGCCCCTCGACTTTCGCATTTAAAAATGGGGAAAAGTAGAACTTTGCCCAACTCTATTTAAACTAAAGTTATATGCGTGTTACAAGTGCGAGTCAGACAGAAAGAAACCTAACTTGTAAAACTCTAAATTAATTTAAACTATTTTTGTAAATACCTTAATACACCGTTTTGTGTTTGTACTTAAACATAATGGTGTATCTCTCTGCTTCCTTGTTCCACAAAAAGTATACATTTAAAATTATTTTGTTAACATTCTATGTCGTCTGCAATATGTATCTCAGTTTAGGGAATCCCGAAAATAATGTATTTCAACTAGATAGCCTTCGCATAAGTCCATTCATAAAATTCATGTAGGGCTTTTGTATGATTTTCAACCTAAGGGGAGAAACATGTCACCAGTTCTGCTTAAAAGTCAGCCAATATCACAAGCTGGCACAGCTAACACCTTGATCTACTGTTACGATTTTATGGCGCACTTAAGGTCTAAGCTCCTCAGTTTGTATTTCGCTCGCTTGCGCCACGCCTACTTCTTTGGCCTTGCAGTTATGAGGGAATTTTAGTTACACGCCATTTGTCGGCGGAGTTTACGCTGCCGAGTGTTTGTTCGCATGTTACCTGGAAATTTCCCAAGGTAAGTAGGAAGTTCGCTTCGAACTGCATTCAATATCGTTTGTATGCTATCGTGGACCTTTCTCCCCCCCCCCCCCCCCCCCTATAGCAACCAGTACCAGAGGGCCAATTTGAAAATTAATTGCAGAAATGGTAATTTCTTCTACGTGCGGGATGCTTAAGACGGTATAGGGCTGTATTAGGATCGTTGTGGCCGCTTTAACCCTTGCTGCGTACGCTTTGAGAGCTCAGGAAGGACCCAACACGGAAGCTTATCTCCAGGTTTAAGTCTCCCCCCCCCCCCCTCCCCGTCGTGTTGCAATTTCCTCTGGCGACCAGGTTTCTGTACCACGAGATTGTATCCAGCGACGTGACCTTGAGAAGTCACCACATCTGAAGCGCGTATAGCGTTTCTTTCAAATCAAGTAACTAATGGAATAACCATTGCTGTAATTTTACCGTTCTGTTGATTTTTAATGTGTGCAATAACACTTTGTGAACCTGTAAGTATTAGTTGTAAGCTTTTGTTCAAGATACCTCATATTTGTACAGTAACAATCTTAGGTGTTAACTTATGTTAACCTACGAATT
The DNA here is from genome assembly GCA_940337035.1 of Agriotes lineatus. NCBI lineage: Eukaryota > Metazoa > Arthropoda > Insecta > Coleoptera > Elateridae > Agriotes > Agriotes lineatus. The sequence continues at coordinate 167,333,604 of OW679196.1, read as the reverse complement.
TGAATTACGATACTTTTGAGCTTACATTGTGATTTTACTGTGATTATATTTTATGATTATACTGTGGTATTTACATTCTATCTTTATTTGTTACTGCGACCAGTACTTGAGTTTAGCTTCTCTTTCAGACTATTTGTGCTACTTAAGTTTACGTATTCTTGTTTTGAATGCCTGGATACACTTGATATAAATCCGTTGGCGCCCTCGTTGAGTAAAGAACTCTACACGCGTCTCCGAAACTAGCTAGTCGGCCGGCAATTGTATCCAAGTAGTCAGAAGGTTTATGTATTGGCTTTGAAAGAATAGCCAACGGAGACTTTCTATGATAACACTACATCTGAACAGAGGTCTGAAGTGAAAATACACATATGGACCAAGGCGAAAATACTTGGATTTGTAGCTTCATAATTTGTATTGATTACTAGGACGCAAATCACAACTATTGCTAAAAGACAAACTCCTCAACCACTAGGCCAATATGGTCGTACCGCCTCCACGTTCAGGGAACCAAGTCGTTTTCACTACAATCTTGCTTAAAAAATTGATAATGAACAATTTCCTATCGTGTCACATCTCCAACTCCATAAAATGTACCTACTGAATATCTGTAGATAAATAATTATAAATCAATGAAAAACATATTATGAATCAAGTAGCTTGTATCTTTCGGGATTTTGTAGAACACATCTATTATACAATTCTTTTAAGGTAGCAAGATATGCGCTATACGCTATTACTTTTAAGTGGCTCTGTAAAGACAATTTAAATTAAATCAGATTAGGTGAGTATGGTGGCCACTGTGCAGTCCAGTCAATCAACTAGGATATTCTTGCTTTAGAGGATTATTTACCATATTAGAGTTATGTAGCGGTGTTCTACTATTGTATGAGATGTACATATGCTGTCAGCCACTAGCATTTTAAAGAAGTATCTTTGATTTTTTGGTATTATTAAAAATAAATCTCATTTTCCAGATGAGATCAATTTAAGCAAGACATCTCATAATAGAAAGACATGGTACTTGCCGGGTCATGATTTCCGCGTTTAATTGATTTTTTTACTGTTGTTTCTCTCTACATCCTTCGGCTGTATGTAAGTGCTAGCTCTAGCCAGACTACTCGATTTTCTTACAAAAGGATGAAGTTGTAATTACTGGGAATAAATACTCAATTTAACCAGAGGCTCCGAATGCCGCTTCAGGTGTTATTTTGTGACGGAAGCACCTGCTCGACTTTTACACAAACGCCCGGATCTTAATAGTGGTTTGAGACGAATTGTAAGTAAACAGTATCAATTGGCGCTCAAAATTCAAGTGAAATTAGTATAAGCCATGGGAGTATGTTAAATAATAGAATTTACTGGGAAGTTTTATAGTGCCATATATTTCGCTCTTTTTGTTAGTCTGCGTGGCTCGATCTTGTTATCAATTTTAAACAAGCTTGCTGCATCAAAATCTACGTGCGTGTTTAGTTACTTGCTTCATATTCTACGAAATGAACATTTTCTTAGAAGGTGGCATTTCTTGTTTTCGAGGTGGAAAATAACCAACGTTGAATGTTTGCATCGAAGCAATGTATTTATGATATTATTCATTACATAAGTAGCCCGATTATATGTTTCGTCTAATTCTTTTTGGTTTGTCATTATTCCTCCGCACGTGGTTAAAAACTTTGCTATTACATTAATTTCCCTATAGTTTTATGGCTCCCTTCTGTTTCCCTTTTTGTGGATAGACGTTATGTAGGCTGTAGCGAATCCTTACTATTACCCCTTCGTTGGGTTTAAATTCGAATGAAACGTATTGTACGCCTTAATATTTTTATAAATTACTTACCCATTTCTAAAAAATGTGTTAAATATTCTCCATCAAATTTTCCACAAAAAATGTACTTTTAATTCAACTTGCTAGGTCTCCATTTACATTTTTTGAGTTTTTTCGCTATTAGCGTAGTGGTCCAGCAACATCTTTTGTAATTGGTCAGTAGAAGTATTTTGAAATCCCTCTATCCTGGCAAAATGTCTTTAGAGAAGTATGTATTGTTTTAAATCCTGCAAAACATATAGGAAAGGGTTTGGAGAGAAATAATATTTAATTTTTTTTATAACTTTTCGAAAATCCGCCACCCTATGACGGTATTTATTTCCAAAACATCGTGTATAATCCACGCGCATTAGCTGGCTTCTACACGCATTTGTAAGTCAAATAACAACAGAATAACTGTATTTGAAATATATTTACGTTTAAACAACATTAAAAAGTTACTGAAGTAACTGCGGTTTATACGCAACATTCATCGCATCAAAATCTGCCGTTGCGATTCGATCCATAGAATCACGCGGAATATGTAGCTCGCAGCGTTTCGCATTGTAACCTGATACACACAATTCGGTGGTCCTTCGAGGAGTTAAACCCTGGCTTTGCGGTGCGCCAAAAACCGTCTCCTGGGTTGAGACGCAATATGATCGAATCCGATATTTTCGTAGACTCCAAAAGGTGAAAAGCACCCATCTTCAGTACTCACGTATAGGTACGCAAATCCGCTGCTTTACATCTGGAGTAGGCTTTCTCACGTTGCTCGACGGAGTTAACCTCGCTCTGGGAGTTGTCTGCTTCAATGGACGGAGTCACCTGATTGGCGATGCTCTCACCTTGTATTTGAACTGGCTATTTTTCAGATCCGCGAAACTAAGCTGAAACCTGGCTCGGAAACAAACCCTTAAAGCTAGGCGCTTCTTAAAGCGAAAATAACTTTGTTTTGAGCTGGAAAACTAAGCAGCTCGAATTAGTAAACTGTCCGTTTCAAGTTTCACAACACCAATGGATTCTTCCAGGCTCCAAAAGAGCACTTCCGGTAATATTCTAAAAGTTAGCACATTAAAAATTACGCGGTTTGCAGTAAATGAATTCTTCTGCAGGTTGACGGTCGTTTAAACCTTAACTAAAATTACTTAAAAGTAACTATTACAATACATAAATGTACAAATTAGCTATACATCGAAAGATTATTAAATACAGGAATGAGCTCAGCTGTATCAAGGTTAAGTTCTGTTTCAAAGCTTCTGTCCGTTCTTCATCTATGGTTTTATAAAACATCTTCTAAATCTGGTGTAAACGCACCAGTACCCCTGGTACTATTACTATTTTTCATTACTTTGTTTTGCTCTGTTTATACCTTCAAATAGCTTTTCTACGTCTCAGCGCATATTTCCATCTTCTCCTTCTTCTTTTTTCTATTGCGACTTATTTTTTATTCATGATTTTTTACAATCCTTTTTCCACTCTATCTCTTGTAATAAAAATGAACATGTTTTTTCGTTACCTTTTAGTGATGTAATATTTTCCCATGGTCGTGAATTACTTGTATCTAGTAAGTAATCGTCAATTTCAATTTTCATATGTGATTCGTACTACCTCTGTGTCTTTTCTCTTTATAATTTTGTTTGTTTCGTCTGTTTCGCTAATTAACTATTTCTTTTTAAGCTTCCTATTGTACTTTAGCTGGGTTATTTATATTTTCCTGGCCCTTTCTTTTTTCTTTTTAGTGCTTCCCCGGACGGCGTCTTTCACGATGTTCTATATATGTTCGTACATTTCTTCTTCCATATTTCCAAATCTAACATCATTTAGATTCTGTGTTAGTCTTTCTTGATGTAGGTCTCTTATATATTCGTCTTAGAACATATATACGAGTATATTGCAATATTTTCCTCTTTATTATCCTCAATCTCTTAAAGCCGAGCTCATCTTAAAGCCCACGCAAACATCACTTTATTTTGAACGGGCACAAGTTGGCAGCTCAAATGAGGGAAGCTTCGCATAACGAATGACGCTTGTTCACAGCTAACCTCCAACAGGGTCGGTTTTATCGACATAGTGTTACAAAAACTGCGCAAGCAAAACTGCAGAATGATTCTGCCGGATGCACAAAATTCTCGACGTTCAAAGGCGTACTTACTCAGCATACGACTTAATCAGTACTTAGGTGGAGAGCAAACACTGGCTTACTGCACGCAAATGTTATTTACTGCGCGACTCCAAGCCGCTTTATTTAGCTCGTTGCAAAAATTTTCACACCATGAGCCGCCAGCAAGCTTGCAACTTCACTCGCTAAAATAGAACCTTACGCGAGCATTTTTCATCATAATCACAATAATTAAACCTAATTAACAATAAAAAACATAAAAACGGCTGTATACGTAAATCTTAAAGTAAACAATTCAGGCTAGAGAAATTAGATTCCACTTGAAATAAATCAAACTAAGCAGGATTTACACTAAGATAACGTATTGGCCTCTTTTATAAAGAAAATAAAGCGACAAATGGAGATATCCATCTGACTCATAAAAACTTTCGGAAGACTGGAGGAAATACTAGTTAAAATTGATACAAAGCAAGGAAGTATTAGTAAATATGGGAAGACAAGTCAGCCACAGATGTACAACATTCAGAATGTTCCAGGGCCGTCTCAAATCGGTAATTTAAGGCATTGTTAAAGAGAACATTAGAAAATTGTTAAAGGGAATGCAAAGGGATTACTTGAGAGAAACGCGTACTTAGCACACTAACAAAAATTGACGAATTTCGTATAAAAAAAAGCATCCACAAAAGAAGAAATTAGAAGTAGTTTGAGAGATAGAAAATGGATAATAAATTACAAACCAATAACAATATTACAATTAAAACAAAGTTGTAGTTCTGAAAAAGTCAAAATAATGGACAGGATAACCAACGCAGAGATCAGAAGAAAAACCCATAGATATTGAAAAGTATATACAAAGGTACATCAAAGAAAAAATGTGATATAGTATGAATATGCATAGAAAACAGGAAGACAAATGGATTAGAAAGGTCACAGGCTCGAGCCCAGTGGACAACGAAAAAAGAGAAGATGATGGTGAGTCGAGAAGAGTTGAGAGATAAATCGTGAATTTGCTGGAGGGAGAGGAAACAGCTTTAGCTTTATAAAAAATTGTTGTTTTCTATAATACACTAACTTGCCTCGCCTCATAATTTACAGATTGAAAATAGCAAATCATACAGTGAAAGCTATCAGTTTTTAACGAAGAATCATAAATAAAGTAACACTTTTTCATCTTTATTGAAATTGTGAATTGCCAATTTGACAGTTGTAAATTCAGAAGACCTTTTTAAGTAGATTTCGAGTTACAAGATATCTATACAAAAAAATGACGTGTACAACACGTATGAAAGTATTGGATTCACCCCAAAAATTCGAAATTGGGTTTTTAACAAATCTCCACGTTTTAGAGTCTCCTGAACCCAAAAACCATATTTTTGTTCATTGGTCTGTCTGTCAGTCTATGTGTCTGTGTAGGTGTGTTTGAACAGAATATCTCAAAAACGAAAAGACGTATAGCGTTGAAACTTCAAACATAAGTTTTGTGTACTATCTAGATGCAACAGAATGCTTTCGAAGAAAATCGCATAACCGGAAGTATGGTGTTTACTCTTGTGATTTTTCAGATTTTTTTGGATTTTTTAAAAACGGCTCTAATCATTTTTTTTAACTTTACATTTTTACTACAGTTTGAATGTGTATTGGTGTGAGATAGGTGATTTTCAAATTTAATGCCTCTAAAATGGGTTTCTTTTGTTTTTTCTTTTTTTTTATTAACTCCTATTTTAAATAGAACACTCGGTATATTATTACATTTTTGAATTCAGCTAAAATTTTAGAGAAAATTTGTCTCTTCAACTAACGCTCTATTTTGTACGGTTTGTAATTTTTGAAAGATTTTGACAAATGCTTAAAAATTAAAAATCAAATTTTTGGCTAACTATACTATCACAGTAAAAGGAAGTTGTGTGCGTGTATCACACCAGAGTTTTTTCTCTCTTTTGATTGGTATCAAACGTCAAACTCATGAAAAAAGGATTGTTTTCATTAATTCTTGTACTGTTTCATACTATTCGCCTACACTGGTCGGCTGCTGCCCTCCTTCCAGGATAAATCTCATGCAAATTCAGATCGCAGTGAGCAAGTCGACCGGACGAATTAAGGAAGTCAAAATGCTGATGCGAGCTAATCACCCCGAATCCGAACGTCAATAGACGGCAGCCTCGCATTCAAACTACGGCAGGTGAACGCGAACTAAGCGAGATTTGTCCAGAATACATTCATGGTTAGTTTAGCACGAGTCCTTTAATCTCGCAGGCTCTTCTCCGGGAAAAATTCGTCGACTGGTTTATAACTCGCCGTGGCAGCATACATATTCGTAAAATGCACTCAAACATTTCACTCCATCTTTATTCTGTTTCTACGTATACTAATCATGTGCAGATATAACCTTTGGAACTTAATATAGTTATTACTAATGTGTGCGCTTAGCGCTTAGTATCTAAACAGAAAATCCCTAGCAACTTCTTTATCAAGGAAAATTACTCCAACTAACCACAGGTATGTCACTGCTTACAAAAAAAACATCTCAACACTACAAAAAGCGAATGCGAGCAACAATTTTCCTCTGCATCTTTCTAACAATGCGTTTTCTGCATTTAAGACTAAATTTTCTTAACTGCATGTAGCAAGAAGCGTTTTTACACTAAATTTGACGTTCAGTTGAGCCTTTCAGGCTTTAGCTTCGCTTCGGCATAGTTGGGCGTTGATTTACATTCAGAAATATGTTCTGGACGCTCAATGAATCTGAATGTGTTTGCGTCGAATTCCAAATATTGGGAATGATTGTACCATGATTTTCCGTTACATAAATAATAGTTTCTGGCGGGAAGCAAGAAATGTAGTCAATCAGTACCTTTTTAAGTTGAGAGAAGGTACTGCTTAGCCAAAAACAAAGGATGCATTGGGGCATGATCATGAAGACGAAGCCGATAGTTTCATCTATATTTTCAACAGTCTTCTTCTACCAGCATTAATCATTGAAAATGTTAGAACCGGTATTCAAAGTTACTCCTAACTATTCTTGTTCAAGCCAAATGTCTGTGTTCCAAAAGGCAACATTTAGTCAGAAGACTAATGTGTTGTTCCTGTATATAAAATCGTATCTTTTCTGCTGCCTTTTAAAACTGAATATTCCATAATATAACTTGCTTATGTACATTATGTGTACGCGAAATCCATCATATTTAGATCCAAGGTGTACGAAATATCATTGCTTACAAATCAATAGATTAATGTGTTATCATGTATAATAAAATATGCTACCTCTTCTGTTACCGTTAAAAAACTGAATAATAAATTTCCTGTCTGCATCATGTATGTTTGTTATTCAACAGTTTTAGACCCAGGTGTTGAAAAACGCGATATATTTCCAATCAGAGAACTAATGTGTTATTCTGTTATCATTGGAGTACGATATTTCTCTCAGAATCATTTCTGCTTGTTCCTGACTAATATTCAACACTTTCAGATTCAAGTGTTGGGGAAACACGGTTGATTTGTAGTCAGACGATAAATGTGTTTTCATGTGTAGGAAAAGATACTGTATGTCTTGTTACCATTAGAAGTACAGTTGATTTTAAGCAAAAATCCTTTTTGGCCTGTTACCATTACAAAATAGACTTTCCATGATAACTAGGTTTCCTAACTGCAGTATTTGTACGAGCTTCTGCACGATATTCAACACTTTTGAATTCAAGTATTGCGGAAACACAGTTGATTTGTAGTCAGGTAACAAATGTGATTTTTATGTGTAAGCAAAGAGTCTGCATGTATTGTTACCATTAGAAAATTCACTTTCCATGAGAAATAACTTTCCCACCTGTATTATGTATGCTTGCTTTTGCTTGATATTCAACATTTTCGGGTGCAATATTGACAATAATGTTGATTTGTAGTCAGAAGCCTGCCTTGCTTTCATGTGGAAGGCAAAATTATGTATGCCCTGTTCTCATTATTAAGAGACTTTCCCGGATAAAAAAGCTTCTTCCCTGCATTAAGTGTGCTTTTTTCTGCTTAATATTCAACATTTTTGGATACACGTGTAGGGAAACGTCAGAAGACTGATGTATGGTTTAGGTGTAAGATGAGCTCCTGTCTTTTCTGCTACCACTGGAAAATTATTTTACATATAATAAATATGTTTTCTTCCTGCATTACTTGCGCTTGTATTAGCTTTATATTAAAATTTTTTTGATACAAGTATTAGCAACGGCATGGTTGATTTTTAGTCATAAAACTGATGTGTTGTTCATGTGCACGCTAAGATTATGTCTGTTCTGTTACCAATATTCCTATCCATTTGTGCTTGCTTCTGTTCTATATTCAACATTTTTAGGTTTAAAGGTCAGGAAATGCGATTGGTTCATATCAGAGGAATAATGTGTTGTACATTTATAAGAAAACATTATGCATCTTCTGTTTCCATGAGAAAATGGATCCTCCATGACAAATAAGTTTGCTGTGTGCGTTATTTGTGCTTGCTTTTGCTCGATATTCAACATTTTTTATATATGTGTTGGAAAACACTGTTGTTCAGATGTATGTTGGGACGATATCTCTTCTGTTTCCATTAGAAAATTGATTTTTCATACTAAATAATTTTCTTGTCTGCATAAATTGTGCGTGTTTCTGATCGATATTCAATTTCTTTGGATCCAAATTGGGAAACACGATTGATCGGCAGTCAATAGACTGATGTGCTGTTAATGTGCAAGTTAAGATTCTATCTGTTCTGTTAGCATTAGACAATGGAGTTCTCGTGATAAATAAGTTTCCTATCTGCACCAAAATAAACTGAAATTGCCATAAGGCACTTGCGGGAAATTAATCGAAACGCGAACGAGCGAGGCAGTTCTGCACCATCCAATAAAATTTCGCAGGGGCATGGGCTTTCTACATGATTGAAGCATATCCATAAACCGATTTACATGTGTGTGTAGACCGGAACGCTTTAGTGCCCTTGCAAGCGCCAAGCTTTACTTTTTAACAGTCAGAGGTTATTGCCTGGGCAGCGGTAGCAATCGCGATTTATGAACTTTAATCCGGGAATGATCATGAGGTCTAGGAACGTTATTGTTTCGCAGCGATCGAGATTTATTTATCTGAGCAAGGCGCATGCGGCTGGAAACCCTTTAGAAGTATTACACACCTTCTTTTGTGATAGAAGTTTAAAAACTGCTAAATAAAATTAATGCAATTTAGATGGAAAAATGTGGTAGAAATTGACAGGAGGCGTATGCTTAGATGTGAAGGATTTCCGCACATAGAGTAGAAAAGAGTGGACGGGTTACAATAATTTCGTATGAATGGACGCTACTTCTTGGTTTAGATAGAAGGCTCTGTAATACCAAAAGCGATTTGCAACTTTTCAGCTACCTCTGCACAGGTTTAAACAGGCAAACGTATATCGTAGAGTAGATGCTTAGTTTTAAGCAGACAGAAATTGGTATACGAAGAGACTGGTAGCTGGGTGGGCAATAGACAAACTCAACAAAGAGGTACGATAAGATCTTACATAAAACAAACTTAAACAAGATGTCGGAATAAATTTCTATATGTTATAACTTTATGAGAGAGAAATGATAATACCGAACCTTGTGCCTTTCAGATCGCAATTTAAACTCGAAAGTATAATCAATACGCCTGCTCCAGCGGCAATATGAACTTCTGGCACATCTAACAACTTCTGCTGATATGACTATTCCACGGAATTCATAGATATTGTTCCACCGAATGGAATTCTAATATAGGCATTTACATAGTCCAAGCAAGCAGCAGAGGATTGGCAATAGTCAGGATTTCCGGTAGACGGAGTTGCTCAAAATGTCGAGCAGCTGAAAATAAATTAATTTCTACTCGTAATCCGTAGTAAAGTTTTATCTTTCACAAAACGTGCGTTATCATAACCGTTGTTAAACCAAAGTTATCCGCGACTGAGGAGGCGGCGTCATTGAGCAGACGTAAAGCGAAGTGTTAATTTGCGAGGTGCGTGTCTCCGGAATTCCAATGACGTTTCTCAGGCATAATCTGGCTGCTCCCCAATCCTGCTGATAAAGGGTAATCGGGATAGTACGTGCGAATCGCACTCTTTCTAGGCACAATAAGGAACCGAATACAGTGGCATTTTGTCAACCAGACAAACCTAGTAGAATTCGGAAATAAGGTTTTATTGTTGATGACCTAAATACTGATTCAGCAATTTTTCTATTCCATCCTTTTCAAAAAGGAAATTCCGTAATGATATTTTCACACCAAGTAATGAAGGATTTCCAAAATTAACTGCCACTTTATAGCGTCGACATACACAGATCGACAATTACACATGAATATTAGAATCTGATCCAAAACGAAAAGCTCCCTTTAACTCATTGACGGAATTGTAAAGCGACTTTACAGTTCATTCTAAAAGGCAAATAAAATTCCAAATCATGATTAAACAGTACGAAAAAGGCAATGTAATACATAATGGTAAGACTAGCTATGCGTGCTCCATTAATTATTGTAGTCCATCGTTCAGGCTACTTTGAATCGGGTGTCCAGTAGCTCATCGGAGTGGTGCGGGTCATTAATTGTACCTTGAAAGGTACGAGGGATACGTAAATAAACACGTGTTATTTTAGGACGCCACCTAGTATTGAATGCCGATGGTGTAATAGAAATGTCACTAGAGAAACCTCCTGACGATTGATAATGTGTACATGTTCAACCGTACCTTATTTTTGCATCTCTGAAAATGCTTATTTAGCTACACTTTACAAATGAGAATATTACTAAAAATTTCAAGAAATTGTAATAACATACCATTCATACATTCGAGCGGATCAGCTTAGCAGTAGTCACCGCAACAAGGGATTTCAAACAATCCTAAGAATGTTATTCAACGCCTGTGGAAGAATACCACAGGGAAAAACAATATTGATGCGTGGGGCACAGCGCTAAAGGCGTTACTGCACCACGAATGGGGATATTCCTGAACACGTATTTAGCAACGACAACTGCGTACGTAAATACATGTAAATTCGGAGGTAACTTACACGTACAATACAATAGGTACAATTTATATTAGTTCGCGATAACGTACGTACTTAAAATTAATAAATAACACGTGCAACATAAAATAATAAACATAAATCACACTTAGCTAGGTGCAGTCACAAAATATTTCCAGAACTCGCCGCCCAACTTGAGCGATGGAAGCGGGCTCATAACTCGAAGCCGGAAACAAAACTAAAAGCTTTCCAAAGATTCATTTGAAGAATGGACAGCAGTAGTTCGAGAGTAGCTACGGGCATTCAATATAAATCCACCGCGAGTTAAACGAAAAGTGTTTACAGGTCTTTTTCGAGATGTCAGGGGGTTGCAAGACGACATATTAATGTACAGAGTATCGATGAACGATAGTAGTTCCTTTACATCTGATCAGAGACTTATACAAAATATTCGCAGTGCTTCAAAACGATTGGTCCTATTTTATTACCCGGACAACTTTCTGGCAAGAATTATCGGTATTTTTTCACACAGCAAGGGAATTTTTAAAAATAGTTTGTCTTGGAAAATGGACTGGCGTGCTGGACCTGTAGCGTAGTGAACTGCACGGTCACCCTATCTAAATTCTCTCGATTTTTACATGTGGGGACATGTAAAATCTATGGCGTATTCTACTCCAGTTCAAGATATTGAGGATCTTCGACAGAGAGTCGAAGGAAGCGAATTTGGAACACACCAGGAATTTATAAGCGCGGGAAGCAGTTCATGATGCGACGAGCTCAGCAGTGTGCTGCTGCCCGTGTAGGTCACTTTGAACATTTATTATGATTTCAATTCATCAACTGCATTTCCTTTTATTTTATTTTTTTTTAATAAAAAACTTTAAAATCTCAAGTAGCTGTAACTCAGTAACGAACCATTTTAGGACATATGTTTATATAAACTTTTTTCCTTATTTTTACTTGTAGAAGCTGCTTGTCAGCCAACCACTTTTGTTACATCCTGTATACTCATATCACAAATAGGACAAGCCTTAGATTGACTGCGCTGGTCAATGTAAATATTAACCGCTATGCCAGTCGGCAATTATTTCTCGCCAACATTCAAACTGGCTTGTCTAACTCGGACCTGACTTTAGAGTGAAGAGCAAAATACGAACCGAACCCCTTTTATTATTTATTTGCACGCGGCAAATATAATAAGGTGTTCAATTTTTACACGATACTAACATAAATCGAAGAGAAAGTTTGGAGGTTATGTGGAATTTCTAAAATAGAACGAGCAGAACGTACGGCATTCCTAGAGATAATATAACTGGCCTGAACAATATGCCCAAAGAATGTGCGAATATTGTCAGGCGCGTGCTGGCCCGCCGGGCTACCGGGCATTTCCCGGTAGGCCCTGAGTCGTCGGGCCCTCTTGCCTGGAACCTTTCTTACAATAGGATGCTCTTTAAAAAATATATATTGTCAAAATTAAAAATCCAAAAAATCTTAAAAAATGCAAAAAGTACCGATTTGGATGACCTTGAACGGCTCCTGGGCGGGGGGGGGGGGGGGGGGAGGAGTATTTTTCGATAGTACTAACAGATGGCGCCACTACTTTATCAAATATGATTGGTAGCAGAGCCAGTAACTGGCTCTGATTGGTAGAAGATTGTGCTGCCATCTGATAGCCAAGCTTAGAACCCCCCCCCCCCCCCCCCCCAGTTACTGTCCCAGGCACTCTAGGCACGCTTCAACATTTGTCATGAGTGTCTCTATAAGCCGTTCACGACCTTTTTGGGACAGAGTTGGCTATGATTTCTTCTTTTCATGTTGGACTAACTGATTCGATGATGTAGCGGATGCAATTTTTTTTCTGTCAGTGTCTGTTCGACATTTTGTTTGCCACCACATTGCCAGATTTATTATTTTAATATTCGTAAGAAAATAAATGATTTATCAAATGTGTAAAAATAATTTTAATTTCCGTCAAAAGAAAAGTCAAAATGCCCAAAATAATTTTGTTACAACAAAAAGTTTCCATTAAACGATGCTACTTCCAAGTTAAAAAGGACAGACCAAATTTAAAAGAACCCGAGTTGATGTGGAGACTAGAGAATATCCGGAAACAATGTACCTATTCAGAAAATATAACCTTAAACTGAAAACAACCTAACCTAATACAAAAAGTGTCAATTCCCATGAGGGAGTTTAGTTGCAACAGAGGTTCTTCCAACAAAATTACTAGATGGTCATAGCCTCACCTGACCCAAAAAGATCGTGAACGGCTTATACTTGTTTGATGTATGTACGCTGGTTCAAATCCCAGAATCGATGCCTACCCAGTCGCTTTATATAATTGGGGACCTGCGTTCGAAAGAACAAGGGTTGTCTAATGCGTGTTGCTCACCACATCACCACGTGTCATGAATTTGACACGCGACAGCCGGGTGTGAGAGCGAGGATACGGAAGCTCTGACCTTCCGCCTTGCAGGCCAAGCTCTTTCACGGGCTGTTAGTGCCTCACCATTAAAGAATGCTATATTCAACTCTAAATCAAGAAGTCAAGCATCTGGACTACTACCCAAGTTTTGTTCTTATGAAACAGTGTTAGTTGCCATGATTTATTTACAGATTATTAAGATAACGACTCCTGCGTCTGACTACTTACAAACTAAAAATTTAGACTTTGTACAAGCGTGGCGACAAATTTTTATCGCACTTAAGTGACCTTAAAGCATTACAGCGTAATTTTGAACGAGTGTTACAATCCTTAAAACGATTTGTTGCGGTTATTGATCGTCAACTGGAAAATTTTAATTCGGATATTTTTTTGGACACCACCTTACCAAAAAAGAGAAAAAAGACAGTGAAGTCAGTGCCAGGTGAGATAGCTAGCCATGAGCAAATATGTGCGGATGAAGAAGATCACTTTCGTTTGACCACATTTAATGTCGTGATGGGCCAAATTATAGCCAGCATGGAAAACAGATTTGCGGATCATGGATCATTTTATGGTGATTTAGAATGCTTCGATCCTCGTAGATTTTCTGAAATTAGTCGAAATATGCCAATAGACTCTTTGAAAAGAATTTGTGAAGTTATTCCAACTCTTCAAAAAGAAAAATTGAAAGAAGAATTAATGACGTTTGCCAAACTGTGGCCTCAGTTATCGAAAAGAGATTTTGAAAACGTTTATGAGACAGCTAAAGCTAAAGACTATGATCGAGATGAACAAGAGCAAGAAAGTGAAGAAAGTCTTGACATTGACATGTATCATAGTAGACGCTGTTCTCGCAATGTGAAGTGCAATACCTGTGTATGATGTGTATTTCAGACTTTAATATAATTATAAAATATATTCTACTGAATTTAAACAACTTTTCAATGCATACAAGTTTCTTCTCACAATCCCACTTACGCAGGTACCTTGTGAACGTTTATTTTCCAAACTAAAATTATTAAAAACTCGTTTGCGCAGCTGCATTGTACAAGAAAATTTGACAGCTTTTTTTTATGTGTTGCGAGAGGGAAATAACGAGTAATATTTGCGCTGAGACCATAATTGACAACTTATGTGTCAAAAGCAAGGAGTTGAAAAGATATTTGCAAGTATAAGTTTATGAGTTGTTATTTATATTATTCACGTACGTTAGATACTTATAATCAATTACTTATTTTTTTTAAATCTATTTTGAGTTTTAGATCATTAGACCGTGAAAAATGTAAAATTTTCGTTTGCGAATTTAGGGGCCCTCCCCAAAATTTCAATGCCCGGGCCCTCAGTAGTGTGCCAGCACGCGCCTGAATATTGTACAGTCGTGTTCAAATAAAACTGGGACAATGTTTTTTTCATATGTAGGTTGAGTTAAGAATTGAAGAATATCTCCATCGGTTTCCTGCTATTAGAAAGAGTTACAGATTTCATTTACCTGTCAAAGTTTAATGTTACTCTTTCTGATAGCAGGAAATCCATGGAGATATTCTTCTATTCTTAACTCAACCTATATATGAAAAAAACGTTGTCCCAGATTTATTTGAACACGACTGTACATTTAAGCACGTTTATACTCATCGTCACGCAGACTTCTTGGACAATTTAAACATTATTGTTATGTAATAAAACCATCTTTTCGTGACATACTTGTACCACAAAATGCCCTCTGAGGCGGTAAAAGATTGCGAACAATAAAAATTCGATTGGAATTTTTAGGAGAAATGCTAAGAATGCCACTTTCAATTTGATAGATATACGGTTAGGTTCAAAGCAAAAAGAAGAGCAAGTGTAATGCGACAGAGTAGATTTCATGTTACAGGAAGAAAGCTTCTTTTCTTTGAGTGACGTCATCAGATTTCTTCTTTTTTGTGGTATACATAACCCCTCCTTAACGGTCCTGGTTTCTGTTTCAAATGGTTATTCTGATAATTAAATCTCCTGTCAAGGGTTATATTAGGCAAACGTTAAAAAACTAAAAATGAAATGGTGTGAAAGGAATTGAATACTTAGCTGTTGGTACGTGAAGCCGCCAAAGCTATATGAGCAAAATTTTAAAAAATCTAGGAAAGTAAAACTATGAAACATAACCCTGCCCATCCATGCCACAATGATTATAACGTCATTAGGCCGATATATAGCCAATAACGAATGCAGTTGAATTTAGTAATCCGAGGCGATTACCGAGGTTTATAATCAACCAAGTCATTTTTAATAGCCGCAGGCTGCTAGGAATAGCTTTTCATGTGTTTATTTAGTTCAGTTGAAATGCAATAGCGGTACAGTAGTACGAAAAATATGTACAGTACAGCACAACCAAGCACACAAACCGACTGCGCAGGTTCACATTCACTAAGCAAAACAAATGCGCAATTCAATTTGCGCAAAAACTTGTGTAGTAATGTATTTGGGGATAGAAGCCTCTTGTTACTCTACTACTACAGACAATGTTCAAATATTTTCAAACATCTTTCATATTAAAGTTCTTTGAATTATTTCAGACGTCTCCTAAATATATTATATAAAAAACATTACGTGGTGAATCAGCGAGAAAAAATCAATACTCATCGAAAGTTGAACGTTTACATCTTTTTTTATAGGATTTATTGCAAATTTACAATCTGCTCAGTACAGAGTAATAAGTAAATACTATAATAATTGCTAAATGACATGAGTTGGGCACCATCCTCTGATGGGTATCCAGAATTTACTCAAGAAGATTTTCGGGCCATTGCCTCTTCAGTCTTCTATTCGCGGGCCGGTGGGAGTAGAGGTCGGCTATGAGTTGGTTGGTGTAATTTAAAGAGCCATCTCGGCTTTTGATAGCAGAATTTTTGATAACTTCGTTGATGAAGAAAATTCCGAGGTTGCTGACGAACCATGGAGCGTTGGCCAGAATACGTAGCGTCTTAGATTGAAATGACTGCAAGATTTTTGTGTCTGAGGGTTCACTGCATCCCCAAAGTTCGATCCCGTAGGACCAAATAAACGTTTACATAAATGAAACCTTCTATATACTACCATACTGTAGACCTTTAAAGAGAATCTAATGAGTTACTAATTACTGTCACCATATATAGAAAGCTGTGGTCCAGGAACTAATTGCTGACAATGGCTACTTTTGAAGGTTAGTTTAGTTTCAATGCTGTACTGTAATGCTTTTTCAATTTGTCATTATATACAAGCTCTATTTATAAGAAGAAGCTGCACCCGGAACTGTGTCCAACCTTATTAACATCCAATTCCTTGAGTGTTTTCTTTCAGCCATGAGCTGCGTCAATACGGGGCGAGCTATATGTTATTCCAATAAATTATCAAAATTATTCCCCTATAATTCGTGGCGGGAGCACAAACACGCTGTGTTTTCCCGAATGGGCTGGAAGAATCCGGCGGCAAAAAGCTGTTGACACTGTTCGAAAAACGTCACAGTTTGCTAAACTCGGCGCTGGCACGAACGAAGTGGTTACACAGCGCAAGCCTTCTCGAAAGAAAACATCTGCACCTCGGCGCTTCCTCCGGACAATAAACATCTCAGCAATCCAGTTTATATTGGTTGCCGATCTGCCTGCGATTATAGAAAACTCCCGAAAGCAAACAGATCTTTTTGTACGGAGTTACGTAACTGCGGATAATCCAGAATTATTTGCCAGCTGGAGGGGAGTTTCCAAAGACACGCAACCGTCACGTTCTTCCCGTTCTTGGAAAATGCTTGAGATTTCCTATTCCAGAAGAGTTATTCTTATTGTATCACATTAAGAATTTAAAATGAAATATTGGGATTTCAGGGGGATTGGTAGGAGTAGGTTTTGCTCCGGTTCTAGTCTCACTGCTTAGCAATTTTATATTTATTGAAACAAACTTTAATTCTCTCTTTAATAGGAGTTTGTGAAGTTATCACGAAGTGAGCTTCTCACTTTTTAGATAAAAGGATTAATTCATATAATGCTACTCTCACCCTATAGCTATAGGTCACTAACTGAAGTAATTTTTTACTATACACGATGTGCACCACCACTTTAACATTGCAAACTGGCGTGAATGTACAATGTACAAATAATAAAAAGGAAACAAGAACTTCCTGCATCGCTCTGTAAGAAAGATGTTTCAATTCTTATCACGTGGACGGATATGGGCATAAAGTCAAGGTTACTTTGTAGTCCACTAAAGGTAGTCGTGCAGTGGCCATTATTTGTTAAATATTCAGCTTATATGAGACTAGCTATTTCAATTCGCTTTCCATAATTATCTTTTGAATCATATGTCCATTTTCCAATAGCATTCTGTACCTTCTCAACTCTGAATAATTGTGAACCACATAAATTCCTAAACGTGCATTAAAGCCTGCGAATTATTATTTTAGGAGTTGCAGAAAGTAAGAAAATAAACATATATTTTTCGAATAAAGTGCAGCTTTTCGAAAAGATTATTGGCCTAAACAGTGTAACATTATAAAAACTATCAAGAGCATGAGCCAGCTCGTTTATAATCTCCGTCAAAGTTCGTCAATTTGTTTTCTGTAAAAGTATTCTTAAGAAGGCACCAACGACGTTATATATTTTTTTTCAGTTCACTACACGGTTCGTGTTCTTTTTCTTATATAAATCTAGCATATTGTCAAAGGTCAAAGTAAAATCACTTTATCAGCAACAGCAGAACCATTCACGAGCAGCCTTATTTACAACAATTTGAAATACAGCAACTCGGGGTAAACGGCTTAAAGTTCTGAACAAAATGTTATTGTATTTTATTAATTAACGTTTTTCTATAGGAACGAAATGGTTAATTTTGTATTCAACTTCAGGACAAATAGATTTTTTTATTGCAATGTCGCGGTAGCACATTTTATTTTTAATTTCTTATCAAACAAAATAAAATACAAAGCAATAAACTAAAAGTATCTCTATTACTCTCTCTCTCGCTATTTAAAAAAATCAATCACTAATAATAATCATTATTTAGATAAAATTTGAGAGAAAAGATATAAGGAAATTTATGTAGTAATATTTACGTATAGAGTATTAAAGTTGCTGATACTGCTTTATATCATCCCCTTTTCTAAATCCATTTCAATATTTTAAGAGAAGCTGTTTAGTTTACAGCTTAGTCATAGCAAGAGAATTCTACTAACTTCCCCCATTTTCCCTTACTATTACAAGTAGAAATGTGTTTACTGCCTGTAACATTGGTACTTCAAAGATTGCACTCAGCGAACTACAGTGGAATGGGCAAGGCCTTAAACTGAAAATGCTTAGAAAAGTCAAATCGGTCTAGACAGCTAAAAATGTTTATTATTGTTTAGGAGCCACCTTGTATTCGACGGCCTGTAATGTACTGGGAAGCTTCAACAAGGAAAATCCCCCCACAAAGCTTTGGGAAATGTATGTACTTGGCACGCATGTAGTGAACCTACCATACCTTCAGGTGTTTGAAATCTTATATTCCTGAAAGCGGGTACTGTGTTGCGCATTACAATAAACCAAAAGGAAGTACTCTAATACTGCTACAAACGACACGTAATTAGAACTTCAAATAACCTAGAGGAAGCGGCTAATCCGGCAACAGCCGTACGTTTGCCACAAGGACCATAAATAATTTCTTTCCTAAATGCAACTTCACATCAAATTGAGACCACTATCATACCACAACCTAACTGTGCGCTTGTTCTTTGGTTTTTCTTGTGCGTTCCTCGCATTAGCCTCGTGGCGAAGACATCCAACAAGTCCGTTTCTTCACCGGTCTAAAACTAGAGGCGGGCATTCAAACAATGTAACGGGCTGAAATTACTATAACACTATCTTGTACAATATTATTTATTTCATTCCAGCTTTCCTCTGCCGTTTTTGTTTCACCCGCTATATTTATCTTCCTTGTGTTGGCTGATTTTTTTGTCGTTTACTACTGATCGTATACTGTAGCGCTTGTATTTAAATATAGCTATCTTAGGTTACGGCCCGTCCATTTCTATTTTTTCTGTTTATGGCAGCATCTACTCGTTCTTCATCTGTTTTTTCCGTAACCCTTCAATAGTTTTTTTATTTGGTCAGTGTATGTCTAAAATTTCTTTCAGTGATGAGCATTTGTATTTTTTACATTTGTTGTATGTTGATTGTCCACGATTCACATTCATATAAGAGAACATTTTTGCCCTAGTATTACAAATACGCATATATATCTTTATGGTTCATTCATTTGACTTCCAGATCTTCGATCATTTGTTCAAGTATTCTTGTGCTCTAGCTATTCTTCTTCTAATGTCTTTGCATGCATTTGTTGACATTAGTTACCCGTTTTCCGTTGACTTAGATTTTATTGTCGTCATTCGTGTTAATTCGTAGCGTTTTTGCTGTTTCAGTATCACATTTTATACCTCCGCACAATTGAAGTGGATCGCTAGTTTCGACTACATTTTCCAACTTTTTCATAGCAAAATGTTGTTCGTATTAATATTAGTAAGCGAGTTAACTATAGTTTTAAAACCATCAAATAGCCACAGGTCACTTTTAAGCTTTCTCACTTTTAATAAGTACGCGGTGAGTCAACAAAACATAACTTGTAGAAAGGAACTTTGAAGATGTTGAAGTGTTTTGTGTTGTTTGATAAAAATTTATCAATTTTTAATTTATTATTAATTATTACTGCTTTAAACAATGCCACTATGTCGATTAGACTTTACTACAAGTTATAACCAGTTAAGCATTATTGACTTTTTGAACACTTATTAAAAATTATAGGTGCTTTATAAATATATAATAGTTATTTATGTATTAAGGGCATAATCATTAGATTATAGCACAAGGGAATGTTTAAAGCGCGACGCGAAGCGGAGAGCTTTAACTTTCCCGAGAGCTATAAGCGTGATTAGGCACGTGGTACATACAAGGTTTTATTTCATTTTAGTTCTCAAAATAGTTGACAAAATTCAAGGATTCAGTATATTGGCTACAGACTACTGCGTCGTCGTTGTGCTGGCGCTGTGCATTTCTGGTGTGCTATGGTTTCTATGTAGATTGTTGGTGTTGCTATACTACATTGTTGGTGCTTGTTATACTGCTTAGCAACTTTATCGACCCTAGGGCTATAAAAGCCATTTTATGCCCTCTATCCTCTATCGAGGGCCAATAAACAAGATTATGATTCCAAAATGAAATAAATATATAAATTATAGCTGCTTAATATTTTTAAAACAACAGTTAACTTGCTCACTATTAGCCATACTACTTAAACTGATCATTTTCTCATGAGTTTTACTCAACAGCGATATTTAGCCATTGCTCATGAACATTTTCATTACATAGCGTACCGAAGGCGAGGCCTTTAAGGTAATTTATATCAGCCATTTTGTGCATCCTCTATGATACTTTCTTTGCTTGTAATATTTGTTAAGTGTTCTCGAGCTTTTGTCTATGCCGATAATTAAGATTTGTTATTTATACCCTACTTATTTTCATGCCTCAAATTAGTATCATTAACGATCTTTGTTGAAACTTGGTGTCATTCATGCTGTATTTTCTTTTACTACGATTGAGTCACTTTGTGGTTCGTTGCCTCAAGGAATCAGCAGGGAACGTACCAATTGGAACCACGTGGCGTCCTTTGATTTTGGTTTTCACCTTTTCGAAAAGAAGTGAAATTAAATTATTGTGTTCAAAAACTTAACAATTAAAGAATCAACTCTACATATTCTTCAAACCTCTTTGTGCCATTAACTGTAACTAAACATCTTTCAAAAACTATTTTTTTTAAACACTATTTCGACTTCTACGTTTCCGAAGACGACACCTTAATGCTGTGGGCTAATATCGATAATTAAAAATTGCCTCGGTTGAAAATACATACGCCTTCGTAGCGGAAGGGCCACCGTTAAAGTTTTATGTGCAATTTGCTTGGGCTTGTCTTTAAATGGGTTTTTATTTTTACCTTGAAAGCGTTCCGTTGCCACAAGCGACTCGCTTTGAGTCACGATGATCAAGCAGGCGCTGATAATTCCTTGGCTACGTAGGTCCTCAAAACAAGCGTGCTGACCCTTTGATGCCAGCAGCGGATGCCTCCACGACTCGATTTCAAAGATCATTAATATAAAACGGTAGCGAGCAAGACGCCAAGGACACCGCCCAGCTGCGGGCTTTCTAAGACTGACGGCGAGAACTGCAATATTTTATCAAAAACGCCAAAGTACACTCCGCCGAGAATCAGAGAAAGGAAGATGCAATCAAAGGAAAGAGCTTTATCTTTGATCAGCTGCTAACAAAAAGAAGTTTTTTATGAAACTGACCGTGTCGTTGTTTCCAAATCTTGATGGTTTTTGCTTTTAGTCCAGAAGTATTTTGTAGTCGCATGTTTCCTGCATGTGGAGCCTTGAAACATTTACTCGTTCCTGGCAATAAGTTATTAATTTTATTAAAATGTAGAATCACTTTCTCTTACTCTTTTCTCTGTTATTCGTATTTTAGTACTAATGAAAATGAAAGCGACAAGGATCTCGTTTTCAACAATTTTGTTGTGATGTAATCAGAAAACTGGAGGGATGATTACTTTTGTGTGGTGTTATTTTCATTCATAAATATGTACACTAATTATTAGAAGATAAATTATTAGGGTGCTCAGCCAAGATGCGGGGTCTGAACACAGTAACAGTTAAACCTGAAGGGTTGCTTTGGCCTGGACATGGCTTTGACGGGGATGAACAACGGTTCGGGCTCCTCGATGGTGCGCAATTCCGAGGGAGAAATTCAACCTGGACGAGGTTTTAGAGCTGGTGAGCAACGCGTCATCCTCATGGAGGATGCGTAATTCCGGGCGTTAAGAGGTTCTAGACGAACTTACGGATTTTCGGCTCCAGGCTCTAGAGCAAACAAGAAAGGTTCGGCCCCTTAAGGTAGGCTGTCAAAGATCTCAGGCGAACAAGTTGATTCCACCACAGAACTTGTGTGCCTCTTGCTGCGGATTTTCGGCCTTTACTTTTAACGGCCGACGTCGCAGTAGGTGTCTAGTTGCCAGACTTATGTGATTAGCATTGTGCTGTAGCTGACCTAAATCCGTGAATTTTGACACTCTAGTGGACCCTATGACGTGCAGGTAAAGTTGATAAATTTGTGCTACCTTTGCAAATAAGCGGTTGTTTGATTATGGACAGCGTTGCGTCATTCGACGGTTTATTAGTTTCGCGAGGCCGATGGTTTTATCGATTTGTTTTCAACCGTTACCTACCGTTTTATGTAAACAGAGCGGTATTTTTTTGGGGAACGGCAATTTTAAAATTTGTATCCGTTCGTTGTTGGGCTTAAAACGTAGGCATCGTGACGCCGCATCCCAACGGCTGCCGGAGGCAGGAGCGCGTTAGTTGATAAATAGTATCAAATAATACGTGCACAATAATTCATTAAATATAATTACTTGTCAAAAGTTAATATTTCCTGCTTTTTCCGGCTACAAGAATTAAAAGTGTTTTTTAACAATGTAATTTATTCCCAACCCGCATTGGCACGTATTTTTTCTATTTTCAAAGTAATGCTACATAAATTTGATAAAAAACGACACCGCAATTACTACATGGTTTGTAAAACTCCGAAAGGTAATGCCGTTCACGACATTTAAAGAATAAAA
This sequence comes from Agriotes lineatus, assembly GCA_940337035.1. Lineage (NCBI taxonomy): Eukaryota > Metazoa > Arthropoda > Insecta > Coleoptera > Elateridae > Agriotes > Agriotes lineatus. The sequence continues at coordinate 167,310,616 of OW679196.1, read as the reverse complement.
ATTGTAACATATCTACTCCTGCTGTATTTCCAGTTTTTCCCAGACTACCCGAATTAGAAGGTTTTTCGCCAGTATAGACTGCAACCTCGACAAATGTTTTAGATTGTCTGAATTCTGTGGCTGAAACTTGAATTTATAAATTTCCTTTCTTAAGGGAGATTTACCTTGTCGTAGAATGAATTTTTAGTTTGAAAAATTCACAGTTTTCAACTTTAAATTCCATATTTCTGCAAAATTACATTCAAGTAACTTTATCTGAAAATAAATCAAAGTGGCATCAGATTTATTGCGTAGCCATTAATAGTAATTCTTCATTTAATTCAATTCCTTACTTCGAAAATACATACTCTTGACGTCACAGGAAAAATGTGCACCCTGTTTCAGCAGATGCAATTACTTGTACAAATTAAAGCTTCGATACTGCTCGATAGAAACGCTGATAAATCGCGACAATTGCGTTAGTTCACACTTTAAGTTTTACTGCAGCTGTTACGGATATCGAATAATTCAATAATTCCATCCCCTTGCATTTCACAGACAAAATGGATACGTAAAATTAAATTTTATACCCTCTCTATCACGTATCCGTAATACCCAATTCGTCCAGGCTAGCCATAAATACCGTCTGGGAACGAATAGTCGAAGCATTTCCAAGCACTATTTTCCCCGAGTTGCATGAGCTACTGTCTTTGACCAGATTAGTTTTTTCCAAAAGTCAAGAATCGATTTCCGAGAGAAATCCCAGCGGTCTAACAGCGCCGTGGATAGTGAAACCGATTGTTTTTTTTATAAAACGAAAGTTATAAACGTCCGTTAGTGTCAAAGCGAGCCGAAAACTTTTGACTTAAACGGAGTAGTCGGAAAAGTCTGATATTTCGTTGCGTTCTATGTGTTGGGGGTGAATTATTCGCAAATTTATGAATGCAACTGTCGGGCGGCGAGTGGCTTTTACTCCAAATTTTCCGACGACCTATTTTTGGCCTTTTTCTGAATGGAATTAATTTGCTCTAGAAAATGAAGTAGCATAATATCAGAGAACTGACACTGGAGTGAATAAAACTAGTTATTCGCAAGCGAACCTAATTGTTATTTTAGATGGGAAAGCGCCCGCGAGCTAATGGCTAATTTCAATGAGCACTTGGGTTCGATGTGCATTGGCTAACTTCATTTCGAGTCGTTTAACCAACGACTTCCATAACCAGCAGCGGACTGTCGTTCCCTAATGCCATTAACGATCAATCTACCATTCTTAACCGACTCAAATACACTTGACTTCATGGCACATTTGGAAAATGGCAGAATTAAAAGACGTTTAAATTTCTAAAAAAGGCTGTTGTATATGCAATAAGATCTGTTGATACACAGTTTTCAACCATTCGCAGCTCCCTTATATGTCTTAAAATCGCGCCTCTATTCGATATAATTTTTCAACTAGAGCTTTATAAAATGTTTAAATATGTTTACGGAAATTCTCCGTACAAACAATTTTAAACTACGGACATATTAAATCATGAAATTCCTAGAAACAAGAGGTAGATGAAAACGTTTCTGTACAATAAAATTACAGCTTTTAGAGAATTCACCAATTTGTACTTCGTTCAACAGTTATTACAAAATTTCAGTTCTTTGCAATAAAGCAGAGACATCGAAAAAAATATTCAAGGCCACATGGTCACGTAATATAGGCAACCCATTTAACTTTTGCTTTGAATAAAATTGTGTTACAGTATAAAACCGTTTAAACGACATTTTAAAAATAAACAAACGGTAAATTGGCTCTTGTGTGACTGAAAACAAACGAAAGTCACACGTTAACGAACCAAAAAGGCTGTTACCGTCTAAAACGGCGTTGGAACAGATAAACTGCGTTGGGATGACAACGATCCAAATAGTCTCAGGTTGGATAGCGACTAACTCAGCGTTCAGGTGGTGTTCACCAGATCGATAGTTAGGCAATGCTGAAGCCAATATAAACACATGGATACTACATTCAATAATTGGGCGAGTGCCACTGCAAACAGTCATCGAATTATTCAGTATCTACAGCATCTGAAATTAAGTGGTTTACCCAATAAATAAAGAAAATACAGACAGGGGCTCCCACCAGCAACTTTTTTACCAAAAGTAATTCGAAATAGTTTGCTTAAAGAACAAGCTTTTTTAATTTTACTTTATATCACATTGTTTGTGGCAGAAAGCTTGGTGCCAAAGTTTTCAGATTACGCAAGTGCCTCTGACATAGTCCATTATTGGCCTAAAAAGGCTATATAAACGCATGTCGGGTCTTCACCTCAAGCTAGACAAATTAGTACCGCATACGAGGGAACATGCACACTTGGCACTTAAAAACGCCCCTACTTGGCACAAGCAAATGCCTGTTTTCTTAAAGGTCAAGTAGAAGACTGTCTGAAGTATCGCCTTCCCTGATGATACCATCCTGGTAGGCCATCTGCAATGGAAGGCGCCGACGGCAGCAGACGTTCGCCCTTCTGATACGTGACGTCACAGTACCCAAAATGGACGACACGTGCCACTGTATAAACTATTGGCTTAACGAAATCTTTGGCTGTCGAGACTTGAACAACTATAGGCTTTTTACCGTATTCGGTACTGAATGTCCTTTTCTAGAAGGTCGAAGCGTTGTGTACCCGACGAACTCGCTTATTTAGCGCTAAAAGGACAGGTACCCGACAGGCGTCGCGGGAGCTCCCCGAATGGTATCAGCATTCTGGTTTTCAATGGACCGTATACGCGGAGATTACAAACCTACGACGGTCTACCCGCGGTACGATAGTTTTACGTAACTGCGACAAACATTTAAAATTACTACAGTTGCAATAAATAACTGTTTTCGACTACCATTTCCTATACGAGGCTATTATTTGACCTTTCCATATGTCAAAAGCATGTTGTTATTGCATACTATGCAATAATACTATGTTATTATATAAGCGATTATGACAGCCATTATTGAATAATGACCATAATCGCGAATGTAATACGATATTTTATCTACTCCTATGCAATAGGAGTTTTGTGTTCATATTTCCGAATTATGAATTATGACATTTGGGACAGCTGTTAACTTCAAAAGCCATTTAATAATAAGAATGAATTTTGTGATTGGCTACAACCTATTGAATAATGAAAATAGAATTTTCTGATTGGTTGCAACTTGCAAACTACGTATTGAATTATGAAAATAGAATTTTATGATTGGCTGGAAACCGTGAATTATGCATCATAATTCATGGCCATTTTAGAGTAGGAGTAGATAAAAATATTATTGCACACATCTGTCACTTTATTGCACACTTCTGTCAAAACTGTTTATTAAATTTGATGAGTTTTTACTTTAAAACAATGACGTTGACGTTTTGCAATCTCTTTTAGCACAAATATGTGGTAGTCGAAAAAATTATGTTTACAATTCGTTGAGTTGTTGGATACAATTTTGTATGACCCGCGTGTGTTATTACAAATAATTCACTTGAGAAAAGACCCCTCTCGACTTGTTCGTGGATTATTTCTAATATAACACGCATGTATCATAAATAACTATTGTGTGGTGCATATAGCATACTCTTTTAATTTGCATAATTTTTGTGCTATCAAATTTAGCTTAACTTTCTGTTGTGGGAATATTCTTTATTTGTAGATAATGTCGAGCAGGTCTGGCTAATCAAAAAATTATGGATTCTTGCTAATCGTTAATGATCCGACCAGATACTGTAAAATAGCATTTAGGTTTTAGTAAACTAACAAAATTAGTTTATTTTGTGAGCAATTACATTATATTTGGAGGAATAAAAAAAACTCAACATCTTTCCATCACTTATACCATACCCTACCTGCTAGTCTAGTACCTTACGTTAGTACCTTTCGCTTGTGCTTTTATTTGCAGTTATATTAATTATTCGTAGTGTCTAGAGCTCAAAGCTCCGTCGTTGTCCGTTAAATGTTTATTTTACCTATACGATTCTGTACTTCTAAAGAAAGAAGAAATGCAACGGAAACCAATACCATCGTCTTAGCAATTTAGAGGACTTGCCAGTTGGGTGCTAACCGCATTACGTTCCCAACGCAAGTTAGACCTACTGCTGCAAGTTAAGTCATTAGGTCGAAATTCGGTGCCATCGACCTATAAAAACACTACAAAATGTAATATTTTGATCTGGTCTGAATAAGTTTGGAAAACTCCTTTTCGCAATTAATTGTTTTTGTGAGTAGTGCAGATTAGCCAAGAGGTCGTACTATTTTCGAGTGAAATAGATTAAGAACAGTCTATGTATAATATGTATAATAGTCTGTATGTTACATGCCAAACTTTCGTGTGTTCGAGTCGCTGGATGCACCTTGGGCGCCTGCGGGTTAGGCCACCTGCGTTGCGGCGACTTCTGGAATTAGACCGATTACAAATGGCTGTGTTTATACGCACACAATGTGCTACGAACTAGCATTTTGTGTGTGTATTTTATGAGTGATTTCAACCTCCGGCAACGGTTCTGTTCGTGTCCGGGGGAGGGGGGGGGGGGGTCAAGTCCGTGCTCTAGGTCATATTTTTTCTGTTTATGCGGTTCGGCGAGTATACGAGACGAGCTTTACCTGTGAATGAGCAAGATAAAGCTAGACAATTTTGGCAAACTTCGTTGCAGATTAGCAGGCCGGCTCCGGGAGTATCGTTACGGCGCGGCGTGTGATGTAGCACCTATAAAAATAATAAACCATACTTTAATTAAATTAGGTTGCGTACATATTTAGCACATATTACACTGTTTCATTTCACAATAAACGTTAGTACAACAGTTTGAATTTTGTAAACGTATAACGTTATAAGTTACTTTTACAGGTAATTTGGAAACTTAGTTTTAGAAAGCCAATTAGAGTGGTGTAAATATATGTGACTATTCAATTCACCTGTCATCTGTCAAAACGTGACCAATGGAAATCCAGAATTCTGACGTTTCTTGACCAATCAAAAAAATTTCAGTGGATATATCCACCTAGAAGGTATTCAAGTGACTATTTTAAACAAATGTGATTTTTATTAGAAAAAGTCAATGTTAGTGTTCTGTTACTATAGAAATTGCGTAGTTTGTTGCTAGATTTACTGAAAACTAATTTGAAAAAGTAGTTTGGTTCATTAAATAGTCCCTCGAATACCATTCTTAGTCAAAGTTAAGTAGATTATTTTTGCGGTGGTATCACTACTCATGTCCATTGCGCTTGGGATTAGGACTCGTGCTATCGCACTCGTCCTAATCGTACCAAAACGCAATAGACATTCGTGACACTACCACAAAAATAGTCGACATAACTTTGACTACTCATGGTATTATAAGTGAATATTTTCACATTCTTAAATTAGGCAAATTACTCATTGGTTATTTTGAATTTACCACACTAATACAGTTGTCAATAAGCGTTTATAACAACGTAGGTCACATATTTATAGGAAGTATGTCTTAATCAATAGCAAACAGAGACCTTCGCTGATATCTCTAAGATTCCTTACGACATTATCTAGCTCTCAATAATATCTATACAGTCAAACAATTCATATAAATAGCTTGTATAGATTTGAAAGTAATGTGATTGGTTTCTATTTCTTAAGATTTTAGTCGTTCCATTTTTAAATACTAAAACTACTTTGGCTGTTCTCCATATTGCAGTTATACTTCCTAGTTCAAGGCATTTGTTAACTACAGTAGTTACGTGACGTAGCTGTGTTTGGTCTCTTGTTTTGACTAATTCTATTACAATTTCATCCATACCAGATGCTTCGTTGCTTATGATCAATTTCAGGAATAAGTTGATTTGATATATACGTATTTGTGGGATTTCTCTGGTGTTGTGTCTAGTGAGTGGAGCTCTTCTGTCGGGCAGGTTTATTGTTAGTTCCAGTATTCGAGGCGTGTAAAGGGATTCGTAGAAAGAAGTATTCTATCTGTTTCAGTTTTTCATGTGTTGCCAATTAGTGACACAAGTTCTTTTCTCCCCCCCCCCCCCCAGGCTTCTCTTCTGAATATTTCGGGACCTCTGTTTTGTATATTAATAATTTTTTCAATAGTCTTTCCTGGTTTTGTGTCTAATCTCTTTGTCTTATGTCTTTTCCTTATATCTTCGCTGAGTTTGTTTTCTCTCCCCCTCTTACTAGGGTGTGCGTTAATTATACAATAATTGTATGCTGTTTCAGCTAATACTTTAGTGAAATACTTGTTTAGTTCGCTGATGTTTGCGTTGCCCTAAGGGAATTATCTTTTAGTGGTGGCTATAATCTTGCTATACCCTTAATGAATATATTTTTGTGCCCGTGTAGATTCATTCTATGATGATTGGTGTTAATTTTAATTCTAGCTCTTACTAGTCTGTGGTCACTTATGTATACTTGGTCGATGACTGTAACATCTTTGACGATTCGTTGTATGTTTGTAGTAATAAAATCAATTTCGTTTTGTATTCTTCAATTTGGGTGCTTCCACGTCCACTTCCTTAGTTCTTTTTTAGCAAAATTTGTTAGTATAAGTATATCCCGCACTAATCTCATCCTGTTATTTCTTGCCAGCCTTTTTGTTGAAGTTCGCTATAATCATGGTAAAGCATTTTTTTGCTATCCATAGCAGTTTCAGTTTCTATTCACTATTTCACTATTCAACTTTTCTTTTCACTTCACCCAGTCCAGCAGTATCGCATTGGAAGGCTTCCAGCTCTTCTTCCTGCTGTGTAAGTCAATCTGGTGCAAAGAGAGGTGTTGCATTGTAAGTAGCTATGTTCAGGGTAACCGAGGAGGTCCTTCTGAGAATTTGTCAGTATGTCTGTCTATTTCTCCTAATTGCTGTCGAATTACGGCCCCTCCTCCTCCAGGATCATTGAAGCTGGCCATTTTGGTATGGAATTTCGGAGTGGTGTCCTACCCCTCCGGAATATTTTTTTTATTTTATATTCTGACATTCCATATGAAGGTATTAAGACATTATTTGGCGACGCTGCCCTACTGCAGGTTGGCGGGTGATTAGGTGTATAGGAAAAATAAGTTAGGGGTAGGCGGGATTAATGTAGGGACATAATCACTCGCGGGTTATAGAATGTCTATAAAATCATGAGCTAAACAAATTTTCTAAATCCCTGAAGTAGGTCTATTCATTGCCGGGATCGTAAGGAAGTACCCGTCCCCTATCCGCTAATTATAGATTGTGAACAAAAGTGAGCGTACTGTGCGAACGTGGCCCATTAACGATTAACAACCGCTATACTGCTCCACTTGGAACCACATCAACACGAGCGGGTGAAAATTGAATTCTTCTATCTCAGCAATGACCAGCTTCAATATCGTCGTTTATTAATTCTTACATAATAATTAAAGTAATTTAGCTTAGCGAACCTGTGACCGTGGGCCTCTAAAGGAAACGCATCGAAGGCAAATATTGTCTAGTGCATTTGTATTGGAACTTGATCTTAAAAGTTTCCAGTTATAAAACGTAGGCTGAAAACTCACCGATATTTTATTTTCGACACAGTTAAGTCGTTTCATTTTTATAGCTACAATCATCTTGATTTACTTTCCACTGACAAATGACCAAAAATGTATTCCATCTGCTGTCGCAGCTAACAGCAGTGCAAGTTTCTTGTGTTTTATCAAGTCTGAAAAAATAAACTTTTGTTCTTATGCGTATTTATATTGCACTTTGTCTACTTACCGCAACCGTACCATTTGTTACACTAAATCAGCAATAATAACAATGTTTTTGTATTGTAACGTTCTTTATCACATTTTTTATGAAAAACAAAATTACAAATTCTAATTACATTAAATATGTTCGCTTTATCACATCTGTTGTGAAAATTAAAGTGCATGCTAAACTAAGTCAAGATTGAAATTCACGTTGGCGAAAAGCTCTTTTAATTCCCTTTTAATAGTTAAGGAAAGAGGCGAGAAGTATTTAACTTAATTTGCATAAGTAATTACAGTTGCTAGAGAAGTGTACATATTGCTCTTGCAACTTCAACGACTTGTGAAGTGAATTAAATGGAGGATTACTATGAATGCCTGTGCAATAAATCTAATTTATCTTGGACTAGTTTGGAGACAACTATATTTGCAATTTTGAGTAAAAAATTAATTTTTCAAATTCTAAAAATCACTTGCACAGTCTAGAATAGAATATAAATATTCAATTTAAATTATACAAGATATAATTATTAAATTTGCTAAAACTGTGTAGATTTTTGTTGTAACTTGGCATACTTTTCTTCAGCAATGCATAATTGTATTAAATGGAAAATTATTTTAATTAATGGTTATCCAATAAAATTCTAGATAAACCTGCATTGATACCATTTTGCAGAAATATGGAATTTCTGTATCTTGATAACATGCGAAAGAGACAGGCAATTTTTATTTTATTCAGTATGCGTCAGTAATTACATATGCAGCGGAAATGTGAACACTTTTCTTGCTATTTCAAGAAGTTGTATTCTAGCAGTGAGGAACTGAATTGCATGAGTGGAAACCTGTGACGTGTTATTTTTTTAATTTCACCAACATTGCTTTTCCAATTTTTAAAAACTATCATTTTTAATTATTGCAATCTCCTTTTGTCAGCAGCTTTATTTTTAAGTATAAATCGTCAGAAGCAAGTCAGCTAAAATTAAAATTCGCACTGGTGAAGATCCCTTTTCATTGCGTTAACTACGCAGCTAGGAAAAATATTTTCGTTTCGTGATACTGAATGATTTTCAGATCTCAATAAAAGTTAGATTCTTCATTAAAGTTACATTGAGTTAAAGTTATACCGCCGGGTTACCACTAATAAGGCTTCGTGCAATTGTTCCAACAATTGGGCATTTTTACTATTTTCCCTTAAAAGTTTTTAAAGAAATATTTTTGTAAAGTGAACGTATTGGCGGATAGTATTTCTAAGAAACTGTTGAACCATCGATGAAGTAAATTTAAGAATACATTTTAATTGAGGCAGAATTGCGCTACCCAATTTGACGATTATTTTGGAAATATTATTATTATTATTATATAATTTAATTGTTTAAACTAAATTCCTTTAAATTCAATTTAATAATAATATAAATACAATTGAATCGTTGCTTTCTTGGGATTTGAAATAATTTAAATACTTTAAATAAATTAGATAGAATCAAAAATATTTTTGCAGATTAACAATAATCTACACAACTTCAATTTCATGAATTGAAAATTGATTTAGTTCCATAGTTATTTTAAACAACTTCCATTATTCCAGTAACGTAGCAGAAATACAGTAAGTATAAATTACAGACCACAAAGTACAAAATTTATAGAATATGAAGCAGTATAAAACCACAAAGCTCTAGCAATGTTGATTGATTTGAAACAGAAAGAAAGTAATAAATACATATTTCTTCTTCTTCTTCTTCGTATGTTAGGCCTTAAGGCCTGTAGTTAACGGTTTGTCACTCCCGAGATTTGGACTGCCAACTGTCCTTCCATCGTTTTGGCGGCGTTCCTGGAGGTCTTTCTCCTCTTGGTTTTCCATCCCTGGCGATGCGTACTAGCCTGTTTCTGTGCATCCTATCGACGTGCGAGTTCCATTCCCTCCTCCTTTGTCCCTCATATCGTTGTTCCTAAACCGGTCTCTTAGAGTCTTACCTGCTATCGCTCTGAGAACTCTCATTTCCGTTGTCCGCAACTTTCGCTTTGTTTGCGATGTATCTGCCCTGGTTTCAACGGCATAGGTCATTACAGGTCTTACGCAGGTTTTATAAATTCTGAATTTGCTTTCAATGCCCATGTTTTTATTGTTCGAGATTAGATCTCATAGACATCCCGATATTTGGGCTGCCTTAGTTGTTTGTTTCTGTACTTCGTTCTGTAGGTTAGTGAAAGCTGATATTTCCACCCCAGATGTTAACGGTATACTCTGCCCTACTTTGTTATTCAGTTTCAGTTTTGCCGTGTTGTTATTATATATATCTTTTATTAGTTGTACTATTTTGTCCGGTATATTCTCTTCACTTAATATCTTTAGAACGTCATTTAGCCTAATTCGGTCGAAAGCTTTGGTAAGGTCAATGAAGCACATATATGCTGGTCTGCAGAATTCTAGTGATTTTTCGGTTATCTGTCTTAATATGAATATCGCGTCAGTTGTGGAGCGGTTATTTCTAAATCCCTGCTGTTCTTCGCTAATTTTGTATATCATCGATATCTTCTGTGCCACAATTCGTGTTAGTAACTTCATCAGTGTGCATAACAAGGTTATTGTTCTGTAGTTGCCGGGGTCGTTTTTGTCTCCCTTTTTCAGAATAGGTATAATGATATTTGTTCTCCATTCGTTTGGGACTGTAGAGTTTTCTAGTATTTTAGCGTAGAGCTTTACGATCTCTTTGGTTAGGTCTTCGCCGCCGTATTTCACTAATTTATTGTTGATATTGTCCGGACCCGGGGCTTTTCTATTTTTTAACTTTTTAATAGTGCATTCTATTTCTTCTTCGGTTATATATATTGCGTCTGTGTTTCCGTTATATGTAACTTCGTCATTGTCTGTGTTGTTGGTATTATATAACTGTTCGAGACATGTTGTCTAAGAAAAAAGGCAAAGGTACAACAAAATACCAAAACTACATCCTTGTGTACCAAGGCAAAGGAAAAGATGAGAGAAGTAAATCTGGAGTAGGGCTGCTGATACACGAGAGGTTCGAGCAGCACATCACTAACATAGAGTATATTAACCATAGAATAATAGCCATCTCACTCAAGTTTGAAAACAACTCACTCCATGTAATATCGGTCTATGCACCAGACTCAGGGAAATCATCAAATGAAACGGAAGAATTCTACACGAATCTGCAAGACACCATAGATAAATTCCGAGACATTGAGTTAATAATCCTACTAGGAGACCTAAACGCAAGAGTATGTAATCATGCAGTAAATGGAGTGAAACAGAGGTTTAACGAAGATACTTGTAATGAAAACAGATGTGCATTAATAGAATTCTGTGCCCAAAACAGCTTAAGGATTAATAATACTTTCTTTCCGCACAAGGAACAACATAAATACACTTGGGAAGACACTAGGGGAAGAAAAAGTACCATAGACTACATAATCACCAACAGAGCACTACACCCCTCTCAAATTTTGGACGTAAGGGCATTAACATCCGCAAATGTGGGATCAGACCATAAACTAGTACTGGGCAAAATTAACACAAGAATGTGCCTAAAAAAGAAACCAGCGCCGGAATACATTGAAAAGCTAAACATAGAAATAATGGAAGATGACACAACCAAATGGCTCTACAAAAGACGGCTACAACAAAAAATATCATCAATACCAATACTAGAAGATGACAACGTCGAAAGTACTTGGAAGAAGATCAAGCAGAAATACATATTTATAAACAAAAATTATTTACTAACACAAGCGTAATTTTTGCTGCCGCGCGCAAAATGAACAGGCAGTCGTTGTCAACGACATGGGCATACTAAGAGCTGTTATCAATCCATCTTATTTCAGGATATCCACGCAAGACTAAAGATAAAGGAATGAAATGTATTAATTGCACCTATAGTATTTTCGCTAATTATAGCGAATGCATAGTGCATAATCAACTGCAACTGAAACGTTACTCCTCATTAAGAGGTGCAAAATTGAGAGACATCATATGCAATCAGAAACTTCTTACACACAAGCAATGAGACAAAACTCTCGACCACCCAAACTATCCTAAATATCCCAACAACAAGACGATATGACAGAATGAAAACTCATGGTGAAACTACTCATAATACAAATGGAAACTCAAAAAATTATCATCTATACTATTTCAGAACTTTGGGCAATCGTTTTATTGAAGGGGTGGACATTAATTCCATAATCAACACTGGGCATGAAGAATGACACGACCGACATGAAGAGAAATGCCAGCAGCAACTACAGAAAACAACATGGGCCTACATACTGGCCCACAGAATGCAGCAAATAATCAAAAAGAATAAATGCCAGACATTCAGCAATCATAGCAACTTTACAATTCAAAATATATCAACGCGAATGCAGCCGTTGCTATACAGTAAATGGATGAACTAGGACCAATTTAGAAATTAATTAAATGAAATGCTTGACCTTAAAGTACCTCTCAAAGCTACCCAAGGAATTGATAATGTATTATTACAGGCGAAAACGGTACTTATAACAAAAAAAAAACAACCCATAACAATAATTTAGATAACTTTCAGTCCAGGCAAAGGCGGTTTGAGGCACCTGAGATGGGTTTGCTTGCTACTTCAAACTAGGGGTGCGTCGAGAATTAATTAGGATCAGGACGCCACGAATTCTTAAACTCAAAACTACGATTACTCCCCTTGAGTGTTCGAGACAAAGGAGAAATAAAACTCCAGGTGTTCACGACGTCTCTAACCTTATTTATTTATTTCGCACTCAGCCAACAGCCGTTAGGCCAATTATAGGCGTCGCTGTGCAGTTATGAGGACTTCCAACCCCACTAACGACTGTCATGATGTTGTATGACCGCCGGGACCAACTTTTTTCCGTGATAGCCGTACCACGAGGCGCCGAGAGATGCAGCCGTGGAACTCCCATCCAAGTTCTGACCAGAGACAGCGTTGCTTAACTCTGCTGATCGAACGTGGACGCTTGTTCAAGCTACACCACTCGGAACCTTGAAGAAACATCAGCAGAGTCGCATGAAAAATGGTGCCTTGGACCTCTCCTCATTTACTTTGCCTTTAGCTATTAATTTCTCTACAGAATGTTTTCTCAATATCTTATTTACAACAGGCTAATAGAAAACAGAAACTAATTTTTCAAACGCTATAATAAACACACCCAGTTACACGAAATTTTGATGCAGTAATATTAATACTAATTTCAACTATGTTTGCCTATGTGAAGTCACGAGAATAAAAACTATGGAAATATTAACCTCAAATACGCAAACAACAGGCAATAAGGTATTCAAATTTCATGCAGGAGATGCTAAATCGTAAATACAGTAATACACAAATTTATACGGTAACACTTCGAACATAAACCGAAATCTACGCATGCGAGCACTTCAATTTACACAGCATTCAAAAGTCACCTATAATTTAATATAGCGGAAATGCAGAAGTCGTTACGATACCTCAAGACATGGAAGGAAAAGCAGTGTCCAATATATGTGAAACCGGCGTCGTCGTCAGGTCAAAGAGAGATGGCGTAGGTAGCGAGAAGGTATCTGGGTCGAAATAAGCAACAATAATGGGTCGGCGGCGGTGGAATGTAGCCAGCTCCCATGGAAAACCTCACAGTCGTGTAATATTTCAATTTGATATAATATCGATGTTTAGGGACCGACGGTAAAGCACGGAAATCTCAAATGTTTATTTACACTGCATAACTTAACAAATCCGAATTAAATCGAGTTGCCCTACGGCTGGTAATGTTATGCTTAAAAAATACCACAATTTACGAGATCGTGTCAACGTTATAACCTGCGGTAATCTTTGCCCTGGTACGACTTCGCTGTAGCGCGTTCAGGACCAGTCCTGTCGCGTAAATGCCCTCCCCAAAAACGACTCTCTTGCTTGTAGATCAAAACGAAACAGAAAGTCGGAATATGCTAGAAACGCAGATTCTCTCTTACCGCTTGCGCGCGGAGTGCAGGACTCAATGCGATATCAACGAAATAGACAACATTTTTTCAGCGTAAAGTCCCGCTGAAAAAGTAGCTTTTTGATTCAGCAGAAGCAAACGGACAGAACGGCACTTGGCCGAAAAAGTCGAATAATAACTGAATTGCGCCAAGTAACGGTATGAATTATAATAACCTAACAAATTTTGTAGCAACACTTACAGGAAACGTTCAAAAAACTGCTTGGGCCAACTCCAAAAGAAAAAAGTAAAGAACGGAGAGAATAAAAGTGTACATAAAAGGTAGATTCAGACTGGCGGTGGCGGCGCGGTGGCGGCGCGGTAGCGAAACGGTCCTGAATCCGTTCAGCAACCGCTCTGTACGTTTTTAAATGATATGATTCAGACCAACAAGCTGCGGGAAAGCGGAGAGGTAGCGACAAGCCGGCTGGGATAGGGCGGTAGGCTGACGGAGCGATTTCGATGGATCGGGGAGCGATTTTTATGAAGAAACCGCTCGGTTAGATAAAAACACAACCATAATTTAGAGTGAAATATGCAGTTCAGTACCGTCCGTAGTTACAGGCAGATGTGATTGTGCTACAAGATGGAAGAGCAACCAAACATTTTGGGTTTGGAAATTAACTATGCAGTTAAATTGTTCAATCAAATTAATTTTTACTCGCGTTTCGTTTGCATTTAAAAACGAACTTTTTCAGACGTTTACATTAAGTTTTTAAACAGTTAATTATTTGATCAACTAAAAATAGGAGAATGAGGTTAGATTTTACGGATAAACAATGTATATTTTTATCCTTATGATTGTATAATTGATTTAATTGGGGCGGAATGGGTACTTCCTTTTTTATTTTTAAATAAATCGTTGACGAAACAGTTTATTTCCAAATTATGCTATTAATAATTATCATTTAACAGTGTGGAAAATAATTTGTTCTGCGATTTTTCAAATGTGAAATCCCGTTGGTTCAAATAATTCTCAGCAACGCGATTTTATTAAACATTTATTACAGCACGTGACAACTAACTGAAGCTCTGAGAATTGGATGCGCAGTACTCTTAAGCCGAGTTGGCGGGTAGAATTCAGTTCTAACAAAATTGGGAGTGAAGATCAGTTGTTGTACCGATCTTCACTCGAAAATAATTTTGTCAGAACTGAATTGTCCCTGCCAACTAGGCTTAAGACTAGTGCGCATCCAATTCTCAGAGCTTCAGCTAGTTGTCACGCACTGTACTAATAGCATAATATTAAAATAAACTGTTTCCTCAACGATTTATTTAATTTAAAATGTAAAAACGTGAGTGCTAAATTCTCACCAATTAAATCAACTTATACAATGATAAGAATAAAAATATGCATTTTTTATATGTACAATCTAATCTCATTCTCCTAATTAGCTCATCAAATAAGTAACTGTTTAAAAACTTCATTTAAAAGTCTCACGAAGTTAACGAAACTCGCATAAAAATAAATTTGATTGAACCATTTATTAATAGTTAATTTCTAAACCAAAAATTAAAATATGTAATATTATGTGTGTTTACGTTATTCTTTATTCACCAATAAAAATGATTATTTTGAGTTCAATATTTGTAATTGTTTTTACTTTATAATATACAGTGTGTCGCCGGATTGGGTTCACATAAGATGTAAATGACAAAACCTTTTCGAGTTAGATGTTAATATTCGAGGAATCTTTCCTGCTTGTTCTCAAACCAAGATTTTGAGAAATTCAATCAAATTAATTAATATGCAGGGTGTTTTTAGAATCAATTAAAAAAATCCAAGAATAAACTACCTTTATTAGAAGAGGTAACAAAAAAAGTATTAAGAAAAGTTGTTTAGAATTAAGAGTAATGGCAGACTCAATTTTCAGACAAATCGGCCACTTTTCATCGGAACTCTCTGAACTACTTGTAAACATTTTTTAAAAACTTATTATCGACTTATAACCTGCACGCCTCTGAACGCCGCTTGCAAATAAACTCATCGTCGAACTACCGCGCTCAGTATGAATACCTACTAGTCTAAAAACAGCCCAGAATCCGCGCCGCTACCAAACCGCTGCCGCGCAGGTACCGCCAGTCTGAATAGACCTTAACTGCTTCGAGGTAATATATCCGCGAGAATACGTAAGAGGAAACGTTGGCAAATTACTTGATCCTCCGAAGATAAACGAGCATTAAATAAAATCACCAAAGACTGTTACACGATAAATTGTTCGTTAAGAGCCCATGGGATGCTCGTAGCAGTGCTCGCCCCTACACGTACCCCACAGCCCAAATGCTTCGGCCAGAACTCAGTCGCGAGGAGGGTTCACAGGTTTAGGGTGCGTTTCGGGGCGAAATGCTACGACGGGGTTTCGATATTGGGTTGTTAAGACAAAGTTAAGGGGCGCCACGACCTTTGGGAGATGTTAAGATTGATAGATAACTGACGACCGGTCAAAAGTCGAAAACCAATCGCAGTAGCGTTGCGTTGCACTCCACGGGGTGCTCCCACGGCACTGGCTTTTACACCTACCTTTTTGGTGTCCTTTCTCCAGTTGCTTAGGCCCTGTACAAAGGAATACATACACAACGCAGCAAGAAACTCAATTCTTGGCAGTCACAATAATACACAGATACTCGAAATGAAAAGCAATACGCAAATTAAAAATGGGTAATCTATTACCATAC
This sequence comes from Agriotes lineatus, assembly GCA_940337035.1. NCBI lineage: Eukaryota > Metazoa > Arthropoda > Insecta > Coleoptera > Elateridae > Agriotes > Agriotes lineatus. The sequence continues at coordinate 167,294,292 of OW679196.1, read as the reverse complement.
TCGTTACAGGCCCGAAGGCAAGGGTTCCGGTAGCAAATGCTACAAATTGGGGTTAGTAAATAAGTACAACACAATAAGGGCTGAAGGCCAAGGGAGCGGCACATCCGCTGAAAATAATGGTCACCTAGGTCCCGGAATACGCTTATTTAATTCGCCAAATGGCTCACTACCATTCCCGGAGCCAGGCTCCCATAAATTTATGCTGAATGCTTAGACTTGCAATACTTGAAAGTAAATGACGGCTCGGGCAGTTAGCACACGGCCCACAAATAACATATACGGTAAATCGACGGTTCCGAAGCTTCGCACGTCACTGTATTATACGCAATTCACTGTTTATAAATACTAGTACAATACCTTACTTCATCGCTAGGGCTCCAAGCAACTGTGTTGTTGAAGTAATGGTGCCGGGAGATCACGACCTGGAGATTCAACGCTCTGACGATGCTCTCGTACAGAAGAGGGTTGCGATAACGGCTTAGATGCGGCAGGGGTTGATAGGCAGATAGGGACGGTTGACCAGCTTGCTCGGGGAATTGTGGCGGTAAGATCCTTCGGAGAAGTAGCAGGGTTGAACCAAACAATAACTCACAACTGCTCACCCTGTATATTGATGCTTTGTATTCGTTCCTGTCGCAAATCCGCTAATATAAGCGAGGAAATGTACGCACCGGTACTTGAAACTTTAAGGGACGAAAAGCACTTGTAACTGCACACAAGCCCGAGGGTACAACACGCCCCCAAGAACTAAAGGGGTTGTTCTTTGTTCTTAGTTTAACTTACACAACCGTGCGATCGGGAAGCTTAATTTGGACTCTCCTGAGAGACGCTCTTGACGACGCGTTCCCTCCACTTCTTGCATCACCCATAAAACTTTCGATCGTTGGGTATGTCACTCAGGTGCATAAAGAATCTATTGTTCGAAATGCTGAATTGCATCGCCCACAATGTAACGTGCAACAACGCGAGGGGCTTCCCCGTGCATAACGCTCGTCTGACCGGCGCCGAAATGTGATATCGGCTTCGTCTTTTAACTTGAGGACTAAACGCAAACTCCATCTGCTAGCGATTTGTTAAGTCACTTAGCGGGATTTCTATGCTATGATCATGCGTTACAGCGTTCGCCTAGGTATTGAAGCAAGTGCCTTATTTAGGGTACTTAATGCGACAGATGTCGGTGCCTGGCCTGCAAGTGAGTCAAACAGCTAGATAAATAGGGAAATATGCCCGATGGCCCAAATTATGTTGCAATACGCGGGAGCAGAATGCGGAATTGTAGATAGATTTTTAACGGGAAAAGGGAGTCTTAACAAGACTCCTAGAAATTAATGTTAGAAGTTAAAAATCAAGCAATATATGAATATTAGAAAATAAAAATTCTAGCAAATTTTCGTCTGCATTTATAGCAATATTGATAACCCAACTCAGAGCGCTGCAGGCGTCATTACACTGCAAAATCGTATTCTAGTACATCTAAAATTAGCGGTAAATTACACAAGCAATGCGAAATCATAATAACGCAACATATACAACTGAGCACAAATATCTCACCAAACGTTGAGCGATAAAGGCGGGTTTGCAAATGGAACTCGTGGATCGAAAAAAAAGCAAAATTGGTAGTTCTTAAAATATTCACGGGCGGATGAAGCGTAATTCCTACACACTCTGTAAGGAAATCTTCTCCAGTGCTCAATCAAAAGAATGGACAACAATAGTTCAAGATTGCCTACGAGCAATTAGAGTAAATCCACACGCGATGAACGGGAGGTTTTTCCAGGGCAGCGTCGGCGTTGACCTGGGTACGAAATGTGTAAACACTGAATGTATCCTACCGTAGGTCGATATAAAATGCCTCCAAACTTAAAAACAAGACAAAACTCATAGGGCCGGTTGCAGAAAGCAATGTTAAGTCTGGTGTTAGCTAACATCGCGTCAAAGTGAACAAAATCGCATCAAATTTTGTTTACTAATGTATTAGTTACCATAAGCATTTGAGATTTGATTCGCTTTTGTTCACTTTGACGCGATGTTAGCTAACACCAGACTTAACATTGCTTTCTGCAACCGGCCCTTAGTGATTTAATGGGATGAACATTATTTGAACGAAATTAAAAGTTGGTGTTGTTATCTATGTGGCTTACAGAAAATGTTGCTACGTAGCTCTTATATTTAAAGAAGAAGGTTAAAGCGAGGCAGTTATTGAATACCTATAGAAGGCTTGCTAGATAAGAATGAGACCATGAAACCTGTAATTTTATATTGCAATTGTAAACATTGTAAAAGAAATCTATATTTGGCTTTTACTAGTTTGATACATACAGAGATAGTAGATGACCGAGCAAGCAACATACTTGAGTCTCGGGCGACCGGATCGGTAGTAATAATAATTAAAACAAGATTAATAATTGCTTGAAGATCAAATCACTTAAATAATTTTGAAATATTTTATGTAGAGGATATTTAATTTATTGTTTGAACGTGAATACCATTTGTATTAATAATAAAAATCATTTTAACGAGTTATAAAGTGCTGTGAGCGAAAATTAAATGACATATAACTGAGATTTATAATAGTAGGAGAGTAAAAGTTGAGTTATCACTATTCAAAATCATGTTAATAATAATAATAATAAATTCATGTAGATACTTTTTTTATTATTTTAATTAGGAAACATTATGTCAACAAAATTTAAAATAATATTAATTTAATTAGCTTCCATTTTAACGAAATTAAAAGGCATTTTATCAAAATTAAGCGTCACATTGACGGTTGTATAACTGAGATTTAAATTTGTTACTTAAGTAAATTAATATTCTGGTTCTTGTTTTGCAGATATGTCTAATGGTTAAAACTGAACTAAAATCAGTTTAACAAGCTTCTGTTGAGCAGTATTTAAAAAGCATTTATAATACACTTCTTAACGAGACTAATCTTGGTATGAAACGAATTAGCGGTAGTTTTACAATAGTATTTGAAATCGCTTGCCTAAGAGTAATAGTGGTTTAAAAAAAGTAATACTTTTACTATGTAAGACTCGCTCACCCCGAATTTTATTGTTCAAAGTTTTTTTAAAATTATATTGTAAGATTTTTAATATTGTAAAGTCGTTTTATCATCAATTAAATTAATAGATTAAGTTGTATAATAAAATTGTAATGAGTCTTTTAGGTGGCCCTTTGTTGGAGGTCAAATTGCAGTTATATTTTTACTGATACTCTCTCCTATTGTTAGCTAATTTAATAGCAATGAGATCTCCCTTATGTTATTTACCCCAGTCATGGTTAGAAAAAGCCCCTCCTGAAACAAACCAAAAGTTGACCTGTACTTGTGCAAAGGACCTAATCTGATCTGATTCGCTTACCTTGCCTAATACGCGGACTGTTAGCATCAGCAGCTCTTAACGGCCATACTTTTGCTATCGCATTACTCGACGACGCTGCCGCTTCCTTTGTTGACGTCCTGGCTTAAATTAATCTTCGGTTTCCCTCCACAACTTCAGAAAACGGGCCTGCATGGCTTGTTACGACATGCTGATTTGAAAACAGACATAAATCTATCGATATATTCACCTTTTACAATTTTGTTTTGGCAATAAAGAATACACTGGAATGTAACAATCTAAAATACTGCCGAGGTAGACTGAGATACGGGGGACATAAGAGCATTTTCAGCAATATTTTACAAGCAGATACACAGGAAACATCCTGCTAAATACAGATTTTCCGATATTTCAAGGGTGCGAAGGTATTACTCCAAGGTTAAAAAAACGTACGGCGGTTTAACGCGATAAAAGTCGCATCTGTAACATTGATCCAAGAAATCTTTAGAGTGTGACTCTTAATTTGCTTTTTACATGTAGTTATCAGTACTCAAAAAATATATTCAATGCTGAGGATGGCTGGACTTAGGGCATCCTTGTTCATAAATCTGCCACTACTCAAGCTCAATAATCGAGCAAATTTCTTAAACAACCCGAGTAACGAAGGATGCTAACTAAGTTCCTCATTTTAGGTGTTCGACTGCCGCTACGTCACGACAACAAGTGGAATGTTCGAGGCATTGTGCAACCATATCAAGTACAGCACCAACAAAGGCAACATCCGGTAAGAAGCGACTTCCCCTTTTAAGGACTCTGCTTTGTGAACTTGTCAAAGTTGCGCTGATATAATTATTCTTCACCGCTGGTGCTGTTGTTTACCGGCGTTTATTACGTCCCGGCAAAAAAAGCTGCTGCAAGCGCGGTTTTGTCTGGCAATTTGGGGCCCCCGCGTAATGTATGCGTTATTTAGCCCGTGTCGCCTGCGATATCTTAAGGTCTGTGATTTTGAATTACACCCCGTGACAGCTCGTGTTAACATGCTAATTCGGCTGTTTTGTTCCGGTGCGCATTCTGAAACTCTTTTCGCCAGAATGGCTAGCACCCAGAGGAATGGAGAGGGTTGTAACAGCATGTCGCTGCGGTTATACCAACAAAATAATAAAATCTCATAATAAATTACATATTTGCAGTAAATTTCAAGACGTTCAGAAAAACGTTTCAACACAGTTTCAGGAAAATTTATGTAATTTCTTAGTGATAATTTCCAGTAAACTTTTGACAACAAACCAGTACATTTTCAGTGAGATTGAAGTAAGACTGCAACAAATTTTCAACAAGAGTTAGAGAAAATTTTTCATAAATGAATTTTCAGTTAGTTTGCAGCAAATTTGAGGTAAATTTTTAACAAGTGTTCAAGATTGTTTTCTCTCTTTTGCACTACATTTTCAGAGAGTTTGTTGTAAATGTCTATTGAGATTGCAGATTTTTTTAACAGTTTTTAAGTAAAATTGCTCTAGGTATCTAAAAAAACTTTTTTGTGATGAGTAGGTACATTGTTTACAGAAAACTTTCAAGAAATTTTCAGCAAATATCCAGTCAACTTTTGACAACGATTGGGTACATTTTCAGGAAGTTTGAAACAATCATTTTGCAAAATTGATGTACACATTTCAATCAGGTTTTACTAAATTTTCAACAAGATTACGAAAACGTTGCAACCCAATATCAGGAAAATGATGCAATTTCTTAGTGCCACTGCAGATTTTCCAGTAAACTTTTGACAATAAAGCGTACATTTTCAGTGAGATTGAAGTAACAAGCAACCAATTTTCAACAAGAGTTACAGGAAAATAGTTTTCAGTTAGTATACAGCAAATTTCAAGTACATTTTTATCAAGTTTTCAAGATTATTATCTCTTTTTTGCAGTAGCTTTGCAGCGAGATTGTAAATTGGCATTACGATTGCAGATTTTTTTGCAATTTTTAAGTAACATTTCTGTAGGTGTCTAATAAGAGCTTATTGTAATAAATATAATTTTAAGAAATTTACAGCAAATTTTTAGTCGTTTTTTGACAACGATTCGCCACATTTTCGGAATATTGAAACAATCTTTTAACAAGATTGTAATGCAATTTCAACACAGTTTGTGGAAACATTTCAATAAACACTTTCAGCAAATTCTAATACATTGTGTATGTAAGTACAAGGTAGAGAAATTTCGATGTTTTCATAGAAAATCTCGATAACTACAGGAGCTATGGAAAAATGGACCCCCATCCTCGTACTCTTTTTCGCGAAAAGTTTTTCATGTTGTAGCAAAATTTTGCAGCAATTTTTTGTATAGTTTTGCTGCAACCTTAGTTATTCAGCCAACTTAATAAAAGTCTTCACTGAAGAATTGTCGAAGCCAGTTTTTTCGCAAATTAAAAATATTTACAAAATGTGATTAAATGACATTATGACCATATTACTCAAATTTTATTAGAAAGTTACATGAAATTTGTAGACATGCTTTAAAAGTGCTGCACGCATTGAACATTTTCCAGATATTTACTTCAAAAAAATTTTTGCAAATTTGTTATGTGCTTTTTTAAACAACTTATGTTATAATGTAGAAGAATTTTTCAATGTAAATAGCAATTAGTTAGACGCAAACTGTAAAACTTAAGTTTCAATACTATTATAACGCTTGTAACTTTTGCGTTCTAAACATTGAACGTGACCTGTATATTTATTTACGAATCTATTTGATTTGATCTGTTTAAAGCTTGCTGTAAATTTTCTACAAACGCGCAGAAAATGTATTTTAAAATTATTGAAACTTTTTGTAAGCCATGTTCTTGAAAGTTTTAAAATATACTGCACAATATCAATAACCCAAGCATATTAAACACATTTTAAGGGAAATATAAATCTAGAAGAATGTTATTAGCAAAACTTTTTCAGAATGTAAAATTATAGCCCGCTACAAATTTTCAGAGATATTGTCCTACTTTTCTGAAATCGTGTGCATGACCACTTTTACAATTCCTTCCAATAAACACTGTTTTACAAAAGTGATTCGATATTTTTGAAATTTTACAATTTTAGATTATAAACAACTTTTCTTAATGATGTTTTTCCATTTTAAAATCATAAAAGGTACTTCATTTGAACAAAAGATGTTTTTAGGATACTGCATTGGTAACTACCGTTTACATAGTTACAAACGAGTCCGATAGATAAAATTTACCGGCCTAGACCAGTAGTAGTTCTATTACTACTACGCTAGTTACCAATGCAGTATCCTAAAAAATCTTATACGATACACGACCGGTAGCATTTTTATGACCTTGCCAAACATACAGGTCTCGCCCTATGGGCTCAACCTGTAAAGTATTGGCGCGGCCATAAAAATGTTGCTACCGGTCTAATAACGTAAATAGCTATTTTTTGTCGACCTCCCTATAAAATGTGATTTTACGGACGCATTTGAGTACCAAAAATGTCACTTTTTTGGACACCATTAATTTTTCGTCCGCAAACACTTTTCGTCCGCAAATGCTTTTCGTCCGCGAATGCTTATCGTCCGCAAACACTTTACGGCCGCACTTTACAGCCGCAAACGCTTTTCGTCCGTAAACACTTTTCGTCCGCAAACACTTTTCGTCCGCAAACGCTTTTTGTCTGCAAACGTTTTTCGACCTCAACAACTCTTATAATTCGGACTTCACTTTAATTTTTTTTCAAATTATGACGGTCGACGGAAATAATTATTTACCTAACAAGTTCGGGAAGGTAATTTTCCCGAATGAGCACTTTGTTTGCAGCACGACCGAAGGGAGTGCTGCATGTAGTGCGAATTCGGGAAAATTCTTCCCGAAAGAGTTAGGTACAATGTTTTCTGTAACGAATAATTAAAAATATTCTACAAAATGTAAAAAATATTATTATTTAGTGTTCTACTACTTTACTGAGTTGACAGCACAAATCACTAAACTTTTATAAATACATTACGCACATGTTAACTTTTGTCGTAGATCAACACACTAAAGTGTAAGGTACCGCCATTAGTGATTTTTTATATCTAACTTTGTCGCACAATTGCCCTAGTTTTTGTTGGAAAGTAAAAAGCACCGCAGTGCGGGAAAGGTAACTTTCGGCGCATCGGGAATGACCGGGAAATATGAATTTGGAAGTCATAAGTTCAAAAAATTTAATATGCACCTCGGACGAAAACTGTTTTTTATGGCCTTGCCTGATTGCAGGCATCGTCCATAAAAAGCCAATTTTTGATCCTTGATGCATAAATAACTATTTTAACTACTGCCAATGCCTCCTTGATACTACACCGGCCTCTTAGAGGCGGGGACTTTTTAAGGCTCGCTCCTAGAATACTAAGGAACATTTTTGCCAAAAATCAGAACTACAGTACTAGATATCTATTATACCTGGACTAAAAAGGTTTACTGGGAATTCCAAAAACATTTTTGCAGTCTCAATAAAAATTTAGAACAAACTCACTGAAAATGTACTGCAAACAGACAACAAGATCTTGAAAGCTCGTTAAAAAAATACTTTAAACTTGTTGCAAACTTACTGAAAATGAATACCAAATTTACTGAAATTTTCTGCGACCTTCGTTGAAAATGTATTACTGCTTAATAGTCAAAAATTGATAGGAACTTTGTTATAATTTTCTTGAAACAACTGCACAATAGTTAAAAGTACATTAAAAAATGTATAAGAATTTACCGCGAAGTTAGTGAAAGATTTCGCTAACGTTGCTGAAAATGTGTCACAAAGCAGTTGAAAAACCTACATACATATTACAAACACAGGAAATTAACACAATGTTTATTTAAATATGCGAGCCTGTCATGTTGAAACTTGACTGCAAGCTTGCTAAAACATTTCTTCAAACTTCCTGAATATGTGCTGCACACTCTGCACAGTTAATCCAAAGTTTATTGGGAATGATTTGTTGCAAAATTTCTGAAAGTATGCTTTTAAATTGTTAAATATTACAAATGTACTCAAGTTTTGTTAGACAGTCACAAAAATGTCAGCAAAAAATTGCTTAAAAATGTATTTAAAAACTGACAAATTTCGAAATATTTCTAAAAATTTATTTCAAACTTGCTACAAAATCACTGAAAATTTATTGAAATTTTCTGCAACTCTTGTTCAAAATGTGTTGCAGCTTAATAGCCGAAAGTTTATAGGAAATGTGTTACAAACTTCTTGAAACATCTGAAAAAATGTTAAAAGTGCGTTGAAAATTTGGTAAGAATTTGTCGCAAAGTTGTTAAAAAACCTACATATACATTACAATCACTGAAAATGTGCTCAACGCTTAGTGAAATATGATGAGCCTTGTGGAAGCTTTGAAAGCTTGCTAAAACATTTCTTCAAACTTCCTGAAAATGTGTTAGAGTTAATGGAAAGCTTACCGGAAATTTTGCAAATTCCTTGAAAGTCTGCTGTTAACTTGCTACACAATATATTCAAATTATATACCTAGAGAAAGTTTACTAAAACATTGCTGAAAAAATGACTGCAATTTTACTGAAATTTATTAAACGTATTACAATTCTTACTTTCCTAGTTTTGTAAGAAATTTGTTAGAAACTTCTAAAACAACTGGAAAATTATAAAAAAATGCATTGAAAATTTTCTATGAAAGCTACTTCAAACTGCAAAGTAATCTAAACTTTACTGCAATTTTCTCAAAAAAACACTACAATATTGATAGAAAATTATTGACAACTTGCTGAAAGTTCACTTCAAACGTACAGAAATGTTGCTGCAAAACTTAAAAATTTTCCTAAAAAATTGCATATAATTGTGTTCAGTAAGTTTGCAGTATTTTTTTAAGAAACATACAGTAAAATTCTAGCTAAATTTCAGTGTTTTTCCGTTTTCAACAATCTTCTATTACCATGACATATTTTTTTCCGCTTTAGTAATCATATTTCTCTGGGAATTCGCCACCCTATATAATGAAAAATATTAAAACATGTACATTTCGAAAGACAAATCTACTTCCGTTTTCAACAACTAACCCGGAAGACTGGTCTATGGGAAAGAGTAACCTGACCACACACAGCACATGCTACATACAACATATAGTACATGGATATGCTGTGACCTATAATAGGAATTGTAACGGTTGGTCGCTGCTTAAAAATAATAATTAATAAATTAATTAATTAATTAAATTAAAAACTTGAAGAACAGCTTATTTTACTAGAAATCTAGCAAAGCGCGACTAAGCCAGTGATTTTGAAAGGTATATACAAATTCAGCATTCAGCAATGAGCAAAATAAATCTAGTTACCGGTGGGTTAACTTTGAATGGTTTGAATTGTTTTTTTTTTATTTCAATAAAAACGAATGTGCCGTCAATGGCTTTCCGTCAAACGTAGGTAACTAGATTTAATTCGCTCAGTTCATTGGTTTTTAATATTTAAACTTTAAGACCATTTTTCTTTACAATAATAAAAAATACAGGTTGTCATTTAAAAAGAAAGTCGATGACTTCATATCATAAAAAGCAAATTACATAAGAAACTGAAAATCAGCTGAAAATATTCCCTAGGGCCAATATCGCTACACCCCTTCGAGATTTTTTCATAAAAATGAATATCAACGAAGTTAATGAATTTATCCATTACTTTATTTTCACACTGTATATACAATCCACTGAATCTTGTTCTTCGTTGAACGGTTTCGTTTTTGTAAGGATCGACTTTCGAAACATCAGTATACTACAATAAAACCAACATTAATACCTACTTACATTTTAACGGGTGCAGGCCAACTGGGCAAACGGCAACTCTATAATCCCGCTACTTAATTTTATCCTGTAAGTATAGGGGTCAACTGGGCAAGGGACTCGCGCTAGGGCCTACACACATTTTTTACATTACACAGAAATGTTTGTACTAAGTACACACAAATCTTAAATCTGCAAATAACCTAAATTCGTATCTTTGTACAAAAATGTTTTGCTTGTTGCCCAGTTGACCCCAAGGATTTACGGACAAACTGGCCATTTTGCCCAGTTGGCCTCCTCCGATTCGTGTTTGCAAAAAGTCTTTACGATAGAGCCAAAGTTGTTTGTTCTAATAATAACATCTTCAAAAAAGAAAAAGAATTTAAGGTAAATGTTTTAAACGATAACGGTTACCCCGACACTCTTATTTGGAACATTTCCCATACATGTAACAATAACACACATGTACAAAGAAAGGAAACTTAAAAATATAACCTTGCGGTCGATCCTTACAAAAACGAAACCTTTCAACGAAGAACAACATTGAAAGAATTGTATACCGGGAGACAGGTTTCCAAACCGAATACAGCAAGTTTGAAATTTTTAGTAAACAAATTATATTTCTAACGCTATTTATGTCTAAGAACTTTCAACCGCCTCTCCTCTTATAATTTAAAGTTCTAATCTAGGTAACATTTTTAAGAACCGAGATAATAAACTTTTGAACAAAGATGCTGGACCAATCCCGTCTTCAGTCTTATATCATTTGTTGAAATTAAATTGACGTTGGCCAAGTTCATTGGCCTTCGGCCACGCCTCTGGGTCAGACAGTATAAATAGATGTAACATGCGCGCGCTCGTCCACTTCCATTTGCGATTTGGTCACGAACACGTCGCCTTTTCGCTGTGTAAGTCTTCTTAGCTACCGATGATGACAGCGTGGCTGTCGAAATACGTATTTAGCAGTTGTTAAATATATTTTTGGCGAGGGGTTTTAACGAATTTGTGATATAGGTAATATTGCTTTTCAAATCAAATAAAATTTTTCTAGTGGCCTTGTGATATATCATGCTTTTGCTACGTTCGGTTTTGAAACCGGTCACCCGGTTTATAGTATTCCTTGTGAATGCGGTAAATACTATATCGGTGAAACATCAAGATCTTTAGAAGTTTGTATTGAAGAACACAAAAAAATTATTAAGAAATACCAGATTAATAAATCTAAAATAGCAGAATATGCTTCGAATATCAACCACAAAATACATTGGCATAACATAAACATTTCATATATAAAGAATCGATATTAATTAGGCATAAAATTAAAGAAACTGCGTATATTTTACTGAGCAAAGGCAAATGCCTGTCCACACTTTCAGTCGATTAAAAAATAATTAGCTATCCATTCTTAAAGTTATAACCAAGTAGTCGGCTGTTAGTGTAAAGCTGTTTATTGGAGAGGTTGGTCGCATTCTGCTAGCTTTCTAGTAAAAAGCTAACTTTTCCTAGGTAATTTCTAATTTAATTATTTAATTGTTGAAAACGGAAGTAGATTTATGTTCCGAAATGTTGAAGTTTTAATATTTTCCGTTTTGTAGTGTGGCAAAATTAGCAAAAATAGCATAATTTTCTATTACTTCTTAACGCCTTTCTAATCATTTGTTTAATAAGTTTCCAGTAAATATTTAGGAAATGTATTTACATCATTTTTTTTAAAGAACACTTTTTTAGCAAGATTACATGAAAGTTGTAGTTAATTTGCAGCAACTTTAAAAATCGTTTAAAAATTTAATTTTGATTAACAGTCGACTACCACTTTCTTCAATTATTCAAACTCCACAATTCTTGTGATTCTAAATTAAGCTAACCTACCCTATATATTGTTACTATATTAATCTATAGTGAAAATCAAGCGTGGTTTATACAAGTACCATAGGTAATAGTAATTTGTACAACTAGTTTTGAAAGACATACTTTTGTTTATGAATTTGCAGTTTTATTAACGAGGGCGAAGCAAATGAATCGTGTTATACAAGTAGTTTGTTGCATAATGATCTCTTGTAATTCGAAATTTAGTCGAAAAGGACTTCGTAATTTACAACTGTCAAATTGACATTTCAATAAAATGGTTAAAAAAAGTGTACTTTTTCACGACTCTTCGTTAAACAAGTGTTACTATCAATACGATTTTTCGTTAAAAACGACTTTCATGGTCACTGCAAAAAAACTATATACGGCTCACACACAAACATTTGGCGACCAAAGCCTAGAAATTAAAATAATTAAAAGTTTGCAATATAAGCTTTAGATTGAATAAGAATATTCTTCTGTATTTTCTAACATTATGTTTAGAAAGGCTTCTCTATGGAGCAAACGAACAACTTCCTACGCAGAATTTAGGTTTTATATAAGCTTCAAGCAGAAAAGTGAAAAGTAATTTAATAAAATTAATCGCTTTCTAATTTAGGCCAAGCACAAAGTTGTATTGAAAGTGACAAGCTAGTAGAGCGGATCTACGAGCGGAGCGCAAGGTATAAATTTATAGAACAATAAACGTGGCACTGAATTAAGGGTGTCATTTATATCCGTATTAAGGATGCAGCTGCACAACGTGAAAATGTGACCATTTATCACGGGCGAAAACGCGAGGTAGTTCCCAAGCAGAAATAGAGGAAATCGAAAAGCTTGGAATTATAGTGGTCATACAAATCGAAACCTTATGACAATTTGTGTACATGAAATAGTTTTTGTTGTATGTCGACGATTTTCTAGCTAAACTCTTTGCTTTTAACGGCCCACATCTGTATTAGAAAATTTGAGATTTTTAGTTTTACAACTTTGATTTCGCATTTTAAACTAGACTCCCTAGGTTAAAGGGCATGGTAAAACTTTAAAAACGGCAATTTATATCAGATCGAAATCTCGACTCTTAGGTACGATTCTACAATGCACGTATAAACCTAGAATAAGCTATCTGAGGAATAATTGTCATAGTTTCCTTTGTTACAACAATCGTGTCTAGGGTGTTTGTTCCCTGGATAACTCTATCCTTAGTTTGTAGAACCGGCCCTTAATCTTGACAACTCCGCTTTCATGCAGACGGTTACTTAGTAAAGGCTTCTAATTTTAACAATCTATAATTACAGGTCACAAAAATAAAATCCCGCTACGCCAGATTTAAGATCATTAAAGGCAAAACAAACAAACAAAGAAACAATTTATTGACAAAGCTGAAAGCCATCTTAACAAGACCAAATGTTGCTCAAACAATATTTAATCGCAAACATGGTTTTAACAAAACAAACGTCATTTAGAAATTTAAAGTAATGTTACTCAAATTTAAAGTCATTTTAACTAGTTTGTATTTGTGATGTTAACGGTCACGTTATATTCATCAATGGAAGTAAATATTGTTGAAACGATACTCAAATGTATGTAAACTAGATGTAAAACCCGTTACTTTAGATTTAAGATGTTAAGAGGAAATTAAAATTTGAATGCTAAAATCCGCTTTAACTAAGCCGTTTTAAGGAGACTGAAAGTAATTTAATAGTAGTATGTATGCCAAGGCACTAAAGTTTAGCCTATTATCACATGAGGAATAAAAAGAAACTTCAGTGCCGAGGTGTACACTATGTTTTTTTTAAATCGAGCAATCGTAAAATTACATCGTTTTAACCAACCTTTTTAGGTTATGTTGACGTCGGTTGACGTTTACCTATTGTCCCGCCGCGGCCGCCTACAAAAAAGTTATAAACCAATAGATTAATTCACTGCCGATTTCTCGTATTTTAATGACGATTTCGACTTTCTTTACTGCCGATTTCAGAAAAACTATATTTAATCCTTAGTATTAAAATAGTTTTAGAAAGGCAAACGTTATTTAGAAAATGTAAGCTAATGTTGCCCAAATTCAGAATCATTTTAAGGAGTTTCACCATTGTATTAGAGATACTGAGGGCCACAAAAACCATGTTATATTCATCAACAAAAGGAAATACCGTTTATACGATATTAAAATACATATGAACTAGATTTGAAGTACGTAAGATCAGAATTAAAATCCTTAAAATATTAAAATTTTGATTGACATAGCTAAAAGCCGCCATAAATAAAAAGAGTCGTTTTGGAATTGAGACTGGTGTTACTGAAATTAAATGAGTTTGTATGCGTGACGCTATATTCATCAAAGGAGATACGGTGAGGCATAATATGCCCCAATTCATTTTAAAGTAACATATCGGAGTCTCCAACTCCACCGTACTCTTGCTTTGTTTTATAATTCTTGATTACTTTGTTAACCTTCAGACTACGTTTGCTTCATACTATTTGCAGATTATTATTTTTGGCATGTCACATCAAAAGTCATCTTTACTGGGAAAGTATTGTAATCGCGAAAACATCACCTTCCCGAGATTTCTTCAGATTTCTTCAAGTTTTAGAGTCCCTAGATGACAAAGAACAGGTTTTCTCAATTTCGTCTGTCTGTTGCCGGTACAACTCAAAAACTATTTATTGAAAGAATGCGATATTTTGCATATGGATTATATGCCTTCCTGGCAAGAAATCGAAGAATTTTCCGTAAAATAGGTATAGGGCGCGCACTATTACTTGAATCAAAATAATATTTTCAGGTTTTTACCCTTGACGAAAGGGGCATATTTTGGACCCAACTCAGCACTAGGGTGGTCCAAAAATATAAATATTCAAATATTCTTTTTCCACAACTACATTTTTATTCTTTAATATATGTCATTAGTACATCAAAGCGTTTTCCTAGCAAATAATATTTGAAGGTCGCCCAACATTAAACTTGGAGTAAAAATTAAAAAAATTCAAAACTAAATAATTATGAAGTAAGGGATGCCTTTGATGGTGCAGGAACCTGTTTTCTATTATTTTCCACCAACCAAACAATGAACTGCCTTTTTTGTGCTGACAAGGACAGTTTTGGCCTGAAAGGCCCAACACACTGGGTCGAAGCAAATGCAGGGTGGCTAAAACTTGTGGATGCATTCATAGTTTGAGCCTTGTAACGTTTAATCAAATACGGGAAAACACAAAATTTTGTGATGTTTACTTCTACCACTTAATCACTTTAAAACATTACAATAACTAGCAACTTCAGAGATTGGACCTTGTCATTAGTGAGGTCGAAGAACTTAACGTTTCGTCCACTTTCGTAAGGGGCTTCATCGGAAGAAAAGCAAAAGAGCACGGCAACTCAATGTCTAGACCACGCGAGAGGTGCAACTCTTTTGCAAGGGAAGGTATAAAAAAGCACGATATATCAACGTGTAAACCGCGCCAGAGGCGAAACTCTTCTAATTTAGAAATTGAGTTACCGTTCTCTTCTATCCTTTTCATTGCAAAAGAGTTTCGCCTCTGGCGTGGTTTACACGTTGAGTTACCGTGCTCTTTTGCTTTTCTCCTGATGAAAAGCCCCTTAGGTAAGTGAGCGAAACTTTCAGTTCTTGCCCTCACTAGTAACACGGTTCACAATATTTAATCGGTAACGTTAAAAATGGTTTTTACAACACCAACGTCATTTGGAAATTAAAATTAACATTACCCACATTAAAAGTCATTTGAACGCGTTACAGAACGACGATACATTCATCAACGGAGGGAAGCATTGCTTAAACGATATTAAAATGCATGTGAACTAGATTCAAAGTCCTTTATTCTAGATTATAGATTATTAAGAAAAAAGTAAAATTTGGTTGACAAAGTTAAAAGCCGCTTTAACTCAGTTCTTTTAACGACACTGAAGGTCATTTAAATGATATTTAGTAGTTAGCTTTAAAAGGTTCTAACACTGCAATCGTCATTTAAAAATTGAAATTACTATTACCAAGACGATCTATATTGTTCCAGACCATGACACTGGCTCTGATATCAAATTTTTTGCTAGGTCATTTCAAGACACACACAAGTGTCAAAAACTTGTAGCTATATTTGACCTTAATAATAGATATTAACGATACAAGTTTGATTATGAGCATCTTAACGACACGAGTTTGATTGCCAAAAACGAGGCGGTGAGCCGAGTTTTGCTTCAATCAAACGAGTCTCATTAAGTGCCATAAGCAAACGTGTATTGTTCAATATTTTATCTTCATCAATAAATTCTGGTTCAATGTATTTTTTTATACAAAAAGAGTGCTGAAATGAAGCCCTTAACGATACTAAAATTAATTTGGTTAGAAGTCTATAACAACACTGATGAAGATAAACTATTTTAACGAGACAGCTTACATTAGTTGCAAAAACTCCTTTGGAGTGTTGCGTACCAAACTGCAAGTCAAATTAACTACACTTCGTCAGTTGCGCCATATACTAGCTTGTACAAACTTCCATTGAATGAAACAGTGGCACAAAATGGTAACAAGTTTAAAGGCTGGCGAAGCCATGTTGCCAAAGTGTGGTAGGCCATTCCAAAGGTCACTCTATAGGCACAGTGCCATGACTTGGAACAATATAGACCCCCTTGTAATTACCCAAATTAAGAATCATTTTAACGAGTGTTACCATTGTGTTAGTAATACTACCGGTCAGAGAACAACTCCATATTCATCAACGAAAGAAAATATTGTTAAACGATATTAAAATCGATGTGAAATAATTTAAAGTCCATTAGACCAGATTCAAAATCGTTGAAAGAATATACTAAAAGCCGCTTAAAATACACTAAATGTCGTTTAAGCGATATTAAATAGCTAATAGTAAAAATTGCATTAATCAGACGAAAGGCTTTGAAATTTTAAAGTAATGTTACTTTTGACGACGTTCATGATTTCGCGAATGTAATTAAATGACGAAGGAAAACACCCCTTACATAATATCAAAACATATAAAAACTGGGTTTAAAGTTCGTTACACAGATTTTAAATTGTGAATAGGAGGTTACATCTGAAATGATAAGGCTATACGCAGCTTTAACGAAACTCAATATTTAACCGGTAACGTTAAACTTGGTTTTAACAAAACAAACACATTTAGAAATTGAACTAATATTACTCAAATTGAAAGTCATTTGGGCGGGATTTACGATTGTATTAGCAAGATTAAAGATCACATAACGACTTTATATACATCAATGGAAGGAAATACCATTTAAACAATATTCAAATGTATGTGAACTAGATTTAAAATCCGTCACTCTAGATTTAAGATTGATAAAGGCTAAAATCCGCTTTAACTAAACCGTTTTAACGAAACTAAAAGTAAATAAACGATATTTAATCGACAACATTAAAATAGCGTTAACAAAATAAACGTCATTTCGAAATTTAAACTAATATTACCGGCATTAAGTGCCATTGTATTAAAGGTATTAATGGTCACAGAAAGGTCCTATATTCATCAACAGGATGAAATATCGTTTAAACGAGATTAAAATGCATGTGAACTAGATTTAAAGTCGGTTAAGCTAGTTTTAAAATCGTTAAAAGTTTATCATAATTTGACTAACAAGGCTGAAAGAAGATTTAACTAAACAAGAAGACCTTTAAACGATATTAAATCCCTAACATTAAAATGGCTTTAATAAGACCAACGACATTTCGAAATTTAAAGTAATCTTACCGAAATTAAAAGTTAATCAGTTTCACAATTGTATGAATATTATTAAAGGTCACAAAGCGATATGTAGGTGGACTGGATTAAACTCCGTTAGCCCATATTTACGATCGTTAAAATGAGAATAAAACTGATTGACAAAGCTGAAATCTTTTTAACAAGGGCAGAACTTGTATAAACGATATTTAATGATTAATAATGGCTTTAACAAGGCAAACATAATTTAGAAATTTAAAATAATATTATCAATATTAAAGGTAATTTTAACAATTGCATTAGCTATGTTAAAGTTCATATAACAACTTTATATTCATCAAAGGATATATAATAATATCGTTTAAACGATATTAAAATATTAAAATTCTTTACACAGATTTATGACCGCCAAAAGGAATTAACATTTGACTGAAAAAGATGAACGCCGGTTTTAGCAAGACTGAACGTCATTTAAACGACATTTAAGCGTTAAAATTAAAAACGACTTTAACAAAACAATATAATTTAGAAATGTAAAGTAATGTTTCCCAAATTAGAAGCAATTTTAACAAGTTTCACGATTGAATTAGCCACGTTAAAAGACTCAGTACGAAGTTATATTCATCAACGGAAGGATATATCGTTTAAATGATGTTAAAATCCCTATAAGCATTTAATCAACATTTGACGTCCAATTTGACGAGAATTAGGGTCGATAAAATCGTGTAGCAATATTAATAGTTGAATACAGTTTAAACAACATTTAAACATTTTAACGAAATTAAAGTCATATAAACTAGGTTGAAATTGCTACTTAACAGTACAAACAAAAACTAGTTATTAAATAAATACGATTTTATGAAAATAAAATAACGAAAACTATGATTTTTTCCTAGTTCATAGTCAAACTATCTCTAATATTGTGTTGAGTAGTTTGTACTTGTATTTGACGAGAAAGTATTCAACAAAACACCAAATAAATTTATTAAATAATGCCTTTGGGAACGTGGGTGCTATAACCACTACTTCTACTTCTATTCGTTCATGCAGACCAAGTACATGAATGTCTTGCTGCCATATTTTCACCCATGTACAATATTAAAGATGTACAACCACAATAGAACCCACATGCTCATATCCGTTGGGATTTCAATTGTGCGCCAGAATTTATGTCTGATTACTGTGGTTCGATAAGTAATAATGTGCCCTCAAGCAATCCGCGTTGGCCCGTGGCGAAACGCAAAAACGCGCTTTCCTTCGTAATGTGCGCTTAGTTAATTACACGCATCAATAATGCCCGAGAGTCAACAACATAATCGAGGATTTGCTCCTGAAATTTTAAATATTTGGTTTGCAACAGAGCACCACCGAGCGGAAATTATTTTGGTGGAGCAATTACGTGCTCAAGTAATTGCATGTGCACGTGTAGCCCGAGCCTAATTAATATCAACTGCAAACCACACAAAAAGGCCTTAATTTGGCAACGGGGTTAATACAAATGGGGGGCTTCGAGCACACAAGGAAACGTTAGAAAACCGCTTGTGTAACTTATATTCCCGACGCGGTGTTTAGTATTTGGCTATGAAATTAAATTTGGAATAAATTATGGCGTTGGCGTGCGAGCAACTATAGCGATTTATGTAGCTCTACAACCAGTAGCGCAAACTTCCATTATTTAAACTTCGCAATTTTTTTATTTGAAGACACAACTGGTAAATAGCCAAGTGCCCTAAAGTGACACCATTAGTTCTATTGCAAATCCAAGATTTAATGTTAAAAGAAATAAGTTCTAATTAAAATTTATAAAATATTACTTCTTACCTTCTAAAATGCTAAGCATGCCATATTTAATGCTTTACATCTCATAGCTGCTCTAATTGTAATAAATCAATGAACAATTATTTAAAATTCCTTAAAATGCAACTGCATAGTGGCCTTTGCTAATTATTTCATCACGTTACATACGTAAGGCTTTTCACTCCTGTGAGGTTCGATCGAGGTTAGGATTTCGATTCCAACAGTTTTTTTACAGTAAGAAAGTTCTAATTCTAAAATATATATTGTTTAGATAAAAAGTCAGAATTCCGACTCAATCGGCGGTACTTTTGTAGGGAAATTGATAATTTTGAAATACCACCTGGAAATTTAAAACTAAATGGTCACAATTCTGAGTCTCAAGTCAGAACGTTATTAGGATTAATTTGATCTACGTATATCGTTTAAACTCGATTTAACGTCCATTACACAAAATTTTATTTAATTATATGTACTTAGGATATCAATAGTTTTTCAAACAAGCTTTAATCATTTTAACGAGAGAAATTTTGCTTTAACGACTTTAAGCGCTTAAATTGTATAAAAAAATTGGCTAAATTAATATTGATGGTAATTTTATGGAGTTCAAAGGTTATGTTATGGAATTAATATACTTTCTTGTAAGATTCAAATCAATTGAACGCTATTAAAGTCGATCTTTGCTACTTACATCGTTTAAAGTAGATTTAACGTCCATTGCACGAGATTTAAAATCCTAGAAAATGGATTAAATTTGATTGATAAGACCGAGAGACATTTCAACGAGACTAAATGACTCCTTAAGGCATTCTAACGATATAAAAATTGTTTTGGCCATATTGAAGGTAATTTTATGCAGATTAAAAGTTATTTTATGGAATTAATTACAGTTTTAATACAGTTTAGTCATTTAACCGATATTAAGGCCGATTTTCTCTATTTATATCGTTTACACTAGATTTAACCGTTGAACCAGATTTAAAATTTGATTAGCAAGGCTGACAACCTTTCAATCAGACTATTTTCACTAAAAATATCAATATTTATTTAAACACGCTTTAGTCGTTTTAACGAGGTAAAATTCGTTTTCACTATATTTAACCATTTAAATTATATTAAAAATCGCTAAAATGGCGTAATTTAATGGAGGTACAATGTTATTTTATGGTTTTAGTTTACTATTTTAGTAAAGCTTAAGTCTCTTATATCCTTTAAACTAATTCTATTAAATTTGCTGAAACGATTATATAAATATCTTACAGTATCGCCTTTTGATGTGCTTTATGTAATCATTTTCAGAGACTGAAAACATCAGCTACTATTGGTAAGTGATTGTAACATGTTTCATTATACACTGCTCATACTTCTATGACAGTTCACAGTTTATACAATCTTTAAACTTTATTGTACAAAAGTCGCTACTGTAAGATAAAACGTTGTATATCGCACTTGCGTAAAACGCCTTTATGCGCTCGTGAAAATTACCACACTCACGATTATGAGTCGTGAGTAAAACAATAGTCGCGGTCACTTATAATGACTTCACTCACTTATAGATATAATTTAATATTACTGACATCAAAAGATAATTTATGAAGTTGATTACTTTTCTAATAAAATTTAAGTCATTTCAACGCTATTAACGTTGATATTCTTTGCTGAAATCGTTTGAACTAGATTGAAGGTCCATTACACCTGATTCGGGCGTGGTAAGCCAATTAAAATTTGTTTCGAAAAACTCAAGCTCCTTTAAGGAAACTAAATCGTTTATAGTATTTCATTACATGCATTCACGATAGCAATCGTCATTTTAACGAGATAAAAGTCATTTTGTCCGTATTTAATCGTTTGAATGATATTCGAATTCGCTAAAACTATATGTTATCGTCTAAACGCGATTTTATTACGCAGAAGAGAGCCAGTTGTTAAGTATTTATAAACTACGTTATACAAAAGTGAGACCACAAATCTCATCATTTTATCGTTGCTCATGGAGTATAGTAATATCGATATAAAATCAATTTGAGTAGCATTAAAGCATCACTCTGTAGACAAAAGCTACTTTTAGCTTTATATTTAGTTATTCTTCTTAACATGGAATTTTGGCTTAGACCGCGTAGTATTTGTATATGAACACCCAGCATTTTCTGGCGCAGTGCGACTTTCACTCTGATGACACAAGCTGCAAAGTCTTGCGAAACGTTAGTGAATATGGATGCACAAACAGCCAAACGGCCAAATCTGCCTAAGTATCCTCGTTCTCAAGATACTCAAACAACACGAGCCACCAAAAAGCATGGCCATCGCGCGGGTTTTTGCTCGACTTCACAAGGTGCAAGGCACATTAAGCCAGAAAATGCTGGGTGTTCATATACAAATACTACGCGGTCTAAGCCGAAATGCCATGTTAAGAAAAATAATTCGAGTAACCGCGAAAGCCTCAAAAAGTTTATATTTAATTGACAATCAAATGTTTTATAAATATTTAAAAATAATTATACAGTGTCCGCCAAAAAGTCGGCATAATATGGGAAATTTTTTTATTTTTGATTTTTCAAAAAAACTTTTGATGTCAATAATTTGTGCTTGTCTAAAAACCTATTTATCCCCTATCATATATACCGAGTGATTTTTACTTTTTTAGAAAATGGAGTTTTTCGAAATTGTCAAAATCGAAAAAGTACTATTTTTCGGAAATTAAGTAATATTTCAATGAGATTTCTTTAGAGTGTGTTAATTTTAGTTAACTAAACAATCTCAAGGCCAGAAAACCCCTATTTTTTAACTTTAGCTAAAAATGAATTTTTTAAATATTTTTCAAAATTTCACATACAAAGACTTAATATTAAGATTCAATTTTTTTTATGTGAACACTTATAATTGGTGAATATAATATAAAATGTTAATTACTTCTTTAGATTTTTTATTATTTACCGAAAAGTAGTATGTTTGCATAATTTTTACGTTTTGTATGCAAGGCACTTTTTAGGAGAAATATTTTTCAATTCTAATTAATATATATTTAAATTGCTTCAAGAAACTCTAATCTAACCTTGTTAATGAATTACTGTTACAAAAATCCTGTAAATGTTCCTTTACAGTTGTATAAATAAGGAGATTTTTTTGTCCAATTACATGTTCTAAACAATTTCCTCAATTAGACCACTGTAAAAGAACATGTACAGGATTTTTGTAACAGTAATTCATTAACAGTGCTAAATTAAAGTTTGTTGAAGCCATTTAAATCGATATTAATTAGAATTGAAAAATATTTCTCCTAAAAAGCGCCTTGCATAGAAAACTTAAAAATTATGCAAACATACTACTTTTCGGTAAATAATAAAAAATCTAAAGAAGTAATTAACATTTTATATTATATTCACCAATTATAATTCTTTAAAGTGTTCACATAAAAAAATTTGAACCTTAATATTAAGCCTTTGTATGTGAAATTTAAAAATATTAAAAAAATTGAAAAATTCATTTTTAGCTAAAGTTAAAAAAATTAGGGGGTTTCTGGCCTTGAAATTGTTTAGTTAGCTAAAAATAACACACTAAAAAAATCTCATTGAAATATTGCTTAATTTCCGGAAAATGACTCTTTTTGGATTTTGACAATTTCGAAAAATTCCATTTTCTAAATAAGTAAAAATCACTCGGTATACAGTGTGTCCAAGATAAGGAGGGCCAGTATGGGGATCTCGGTAATGGTAAGAGATACAAATTTGGTTAAATGGGAAGAAAGTTGCGCAATTAAAGGACTAAAAAAATGACGTCTAGAAATCCTTGATATGATTTTTCGTTTTTGAGATATCTCAAAGAAACCGAATTTTTGGATTTTCTTTTTTATTTTTTTCTGGCGTTAATATTAAAGTTAGAGCGAAACTGATTAAACTTCTTTATAGCAACTTTTAGTGGACTTAATGATTACGTTATCAATTTTTTTATCCGACGTTTGGTCTTCGAGAAACCATCATCAACTTCGTTTTTTTTAAATACGGTCCTGGTTTTTTGATGCCAAATTTGCAAAGCCCTTGTTACTCTAAATTCAACAATGTATCACATATTATGGTTTAATTACGTTTCGAGCTTTTTTCTGATCATCATCAGAAAATTGTTTAGATACGGACCTGCATTTCTCATAATTTTGTAAAAATAAGTTCATACAGTAAGTTAGGCCTTTTTACATGCTGTTAAAATATTAAAATGCACATCATAATGTCATAATTCTGATACATTAATTTAATAACCAACCAATAACTATTAACAATAAACAAAAAAGAAATGAACAGAAGATAGACAGAAAGAATGAGAAAACGAACATCGAAACCATTTAATAGGTATTAAATTTACAGAAGGTATTCAAAAAGGTTGCCATCTCTATGCATAAATAACATCTAACTGTAGAATCTAAAACATTATTCAGCAATACTGGCGTTATACTTTGAAAAGCTTCAAGAACCAATTTTCTAAGTTCTTCTTCTATTTCAAAACGTTAAATACCTATTACGTTGTTTCAAGGCTCGTTTTCTCATTCTTTCTGCCTATCTTTTGTTCATTTATTTGTTGTTTATTGTTAATAGTTATTGGTTGCTTATTAAATTAATGTATCAGAATTATGACATTATGGTGTGCATTTTAATATTTTAACGGCATGTAAAAAGGCTTAACTTACTGTATGAACTTATTTTTACAAAATTATGAGAAATGCAGGTCCGTATCTAAAAAAAATTCTGATGATGATCAGAAAAAAGCTCGAAACGTAATTAAACCATAATATGTGATACATTGTTGAATTTAGAGTAACAAGGGCTTTGCAAATTTGGCATAAAAAAACCAGGACCGTATTTAAAAAAACGAAGTTGATGATGGTTTCTCGAAGACGAAACGTCGGATAAAAAAATTGATAACGTAATCATTAAGTCCACTAAAAGTTGCTATAAAGAAGTTTAATCAGTTTTGCTCTAACTTTAATATTAACGCCAGAAAAAAATAAAAAAGAAAATCCAAAAATTCGGTTTTTTTGAGATATCTCAAAAACGAAAAATCATATCAAGGATTTCTAGACGTCATTTTTTTAGTCCTTTAATTGCGCAACTTTCTTCCCATTTAACCAAATTTGTATCTCTTACCATTACCGAGATCCCCATACTGGCCCTCCTTATCTTGGACACACTGTATATGATAAGGGCTAAATTGGTTTTTAGACAAGCACAAATTATTGACGTAAAAAGTTTTTTTGAAAAATCAAAAATAAAAAAAATTCCCGTATTATGCCGACTTTTTGGCGGACACTGTATAATAATTGGGATTAGGATATAATTATATATAAATCCTCCACTAATATGGTGTAATTGTATATAATTTTTCCACTAAGCTACCAATTGTATCACACTAGCATCAAAAGTAGAGATAAAAACTTTTAAGTAAATATTTTTTATACATTAAATTTCAGTACAGTTTAATATTATGTTAAGAGGTCTATACTTTTAAAATGATATAAATACTATAAACAAGTGTTTCGTCATGCTAAATTGTTCGTCTTCAACTTAGGATTGTTTAACTAGAGAAACTACAACAACGGCGTTCGTTTGAAAGTTTATTAGAAGAGATATTTACATGCAAACATTTCTCAAACGTTTCATATCATAATCCTTTTATCTAAAATTCCAGTGTTTACCATATTCCTCTATCTTGTTATTTCAGTTTCCACAAATCTCAGAATTAAAAGCTAGCATTCAACTGCTTTAATTTGCTCCCATACAATCCGCGTATCAAGAGCCAAATTACGCGCAAGCTATAATTTGATTGACAACAAAACCTACCCCATACGAAATCAAAAGCTAATTAATTCCGCGAATTCCTCTCATAGCTTACGCAAGTCCCCTTTGTCGGGGTCGGTAAAAAGTGATCAATTTGCAACTTTGATACACATAGTTTCGGGACAAAACTCCGAACTTGGGCGGTTTTGTTCCGGAACTCGCTATCTCGGGCCGACCAAGTTTTCGGTTCCTTTGCATCCGTAAATTAGCAGATATGTCTGCGAGCAACAATGGCAATTACGGAGTTTAAATATATCGTGCGGCGGCTTCGGGCCCAAATTGGCCTTTGAAGCCGGCTCAAAATTATTGCCGTATTTACGCGATCCCACACAATGGGCGATGCCTTCTGCTTCTGTACGTCAAAACGTTGTCGCCATAGAAATTCGCCGCACTTACATGATTAACTCGTTCGTTTCAATCTGAAACTTTGCCGAGCCTGAAGACTCAAAGGACTTTTAGCCGGTTATGACAGAAAATTGTGGGTACAAGCCCTAAATTATTCTTAGGAAACTAGCTGAATAGACTATTGGCCTGGTGAAAATGTATCTTCCTAAGTCCAATATTATGAATAAAAGAGGGCGCAATGGTAGCAGGAAATAACTTTGTTAATATTTCAAAATGATGGCTTTAAAAATTGTTATATATTGTTTCGACGATCTGGAATAAATTTAATGTTTTAAATATAAATCATACAGAGCTGGGCAAATTACTTTTAAAAAGTAATTAATTATTAATTACCAATTACCACCCAATGCAGTAATTTAATTACCAGAGATTCAATTACTCACAGGAAATAGTAATTCTATTACAAATTACTTAGTAATTGTAATTGTATCACATCAATTACTTTCTCAATTACTTTCAATAAAAATTATTGTCATATACGTAGTTTTATTTAGTAGAACCTTCTTGCAAGTTGCAACTATCATTAGTGTTTTGTCGATTGGTAATCGTAATCTAAAAATGCTTAATTTTTATGTTTTGTTAGCTATAGTAACCTACATACTCTTTCACTTTTGAAGGTTTTTTGATAATTAAATCTTGTAGCTACATGCACCGTTCACCAAAACCAAAAGTTTTAAGTTTGTTTTAAAGTAAGATGTAAGTAAATAAATAAATTCAAGGATAATAATTATACAGGGTGTCCCAAAAAAAATGCGACACCGATTTGGCATAGATTCCTTAGGTTATAATAAACAGATTAAACCTAATATACCTTAGTACAAAGTCCCTTCAGTAAGGAGGTATAGTGACTTGAAAGTTCAAATGTATATATTTTTTTTATATTAGTTTCCACATAGGTTATCTCTGAAGTTGAGTTTTTTATCACGATTGCGGATTTAGTTGCCGAGGCCCGTAGGGCCAAAGCAAATAAATCACATGAGGGATAAAAAGGAACTTCCAGTGCCGTGGGGTACATTGTTTTTTAAATCGCGAAACTACAACATTTTAACCAACTTTTGTAGGTTATGTTGACGTCGGTTGACGTTTACATATCGTCCAGCCGCCTACAAAAAGTCGTAAAACAATTGATTACTTCACTAAGTAACAAACGACTTCCGGGATTGGACCGTGTCATGATTGAGATCGAAGAACTCAACGTTTCGCCCACTTTCGTAAGGGGCTTCATCCGGAGGAAAAAAGCAAAAGAGCACCGTAACTCAACGTGGGAACCACGTCAGAGGCGAAACTCGACTGACAATGGCCGTGAAAGCCTCAAAAATCATCTGATTACTTCACTGCCCATTGCTCGTATTTTATTTGACGATTTCGACGTTCTTCACTGCCGATTTAAAAAAATAATTTTTTGAATATGAAGAAATGTCGAATTTCATTTTGGCTACATTTTGTAATTATATTAGAAAAAATAGCACGCTGAATATGTTATAAAAGTAATTTCCCCTTGTTCGTAATAAATGAATCCACTCGTTTTGCATCGCTCGCTCGTAAATTAAACGTTGAAAAGCTCTCACTTTTCGTAACTTGTAGAACAATGTACTATTAAATACGCCTAACATGAAGCTGAATGATGAAAATATGTAACTTACCTAAGTATGCATGGTGGAGCATTGGATTTTTTAATTGTTTGACAGCAAATTTCTATTTAGATTTTGTAGAACACTACGTGGTGATTCAATTGGCGCAACTTGAGCATTTTTTGTTGGCTCTGTTAGAAAATATTTTTTACCCCTATATACGAAAGTAGCATGTTGTGTCGCCTGTTACGGGTTTCCCGAAAATATACGCTTGGTTCCCTGGTCGGTTTCCAATGACAGTGGGAGGGAATATAATACATTGACTACCGTTGCCATTAGAGACGGGAGGCAATGTGATTAATAGTAAATCAACGAACCTCCTGGTTTTCATATTTAAATATTTTTGAATGCAGCTGAATACAAGAGATTGTCACATCATTAAATGTAAAAGTGTTGAATGTATAACTCTGGACTAAAACGTAAATTCCTCCATTGCATGATTACAATTGATTAGGTACTGCTCTCGCTAACGCTGAAGAATTAAACTACATCCGCGGGAGGTTATGATACAATTACTCCCTAGTAATACAAATAAAAGCTATACAGCTATAAAAAAAGTATTAGGTAACTTGAAATTTTAAAACAAAATATCAATTTGGTGTTGATCAGGAACTGTTGAAAGTTGACAGGTGACTGATAAACCTAGTTGAAAACCGCTGATTGAAATAAGAATTTGTACAGCAGATACAAGAACAGCTACAAACTATGAACACTAAGAATGTTTTATCTAACGAGATCGTATCAACAATAAAATATGTTACCATTCCAACTACTTTGAAAACAAAAGACAGGTAAATTGACATAATTGAGAATACTTATTCTTTCACAAGTCCAAACACTAACATGTAACTATATTTTACAGATTGTTATAGTAATTGTCCCTCTGTCCTAAATTTTAAACTAATGTTTCTGATGAAGCTTACAATGAATTAGCGAAACGTAATAGATATTTATGCATTAAGGGAGATATGAATATGTTTTTCCCTGAGGTTGACATGTGTTACAGACCGAGGGCCAAATTGGGTCAAATCTAAGTAGTAGCACGTTTTTTGTCCTATTCCATATGGTTTTTCTATTCTCTCTTGTTCCCACTCTGTACGCTTCTGTGACATCTGCATTAAAGCTTGTCAACTTCGTATTATAAATCTCTTATTTCATATCCGGCCTCTTTTCTCTCTTTATTGCAGCTCCATTTAATTCTGAACTTCAGTTACTCTTTTTAGCAATTCCTTCTTTTATTTTTCCCAAGTAGCTTCGCTTTTGATGATTTACTCATCTAATTTTCCTTCCTTATTTTTTAATTGTTCTATTTCTCCATTGCCGTTCTTTATTTCTTGCTTGTTTATTTTTTTTGTATCGCCAGCAAACGTCAGAATCATATAAATAAAGGAGAACGATCCAAACGTGTGTGTCCGTCACGACAATTGTAAACGCGATGTCCCCCATTTGCGTTTGCATTAATTTCGCCGTCGCCTCGATTTCGTGACCGAGGCGGAGCCCCGAAGGCCCCTTTGAAGAGGGGCGGAATCCCGAGCGCCCCTTGGAGAGGGGCAGAGCCTCGAGGGCCCCCTTGGAAAGGGGCGAAGCCCCGTGGCCCCCTTGGAGGGGGCGGATTTTCGAGGGCCCCCTTAAAGAGGGACGGAGCCCCGTGAGCCCGAGCGGCGGATCTTCGAGGGCCCCTTGCAGAGGGGCGAAGCACCGAGGGCCCCCTTAGAGAGGAGCAAAGCCCCGATGGCCCCTTTGAGAGGGGCGGAGCCCCAAAGGCCCTCTTGGAGAGGGGCCGAGCCAAGGGGGCACCCTCGGAGTGGGGCGGATCCCTGGGGGCCCCCTTGAAGAGGGGCGAAACCCCGTGAGCCCCCTTGGAGAGGGGCGGAGCCCGCATGGCCCCTTGGAGAGGGGCGGAGCCCCAAGGGCCCCCTTGGAAAGGGGCAGAGCCCCGTAGGCCCCCTTGGAAAGGGGCGGAGCCCCGAGGGCCCCATTAGAGAGGGACGGAACTCCGTGAGCCCCTTGGAGAGGGGCGGATCCCCGAGGGCCCCATTTTAAGCAATTATTCTCTCTTCAAATGATCTCCTTTAGACTTGCACGAATGTGTAGGTATCTACAAATAACTCCCGTTTTATCAAAAAACTGTTTTAAAACGGTGATACTGAAACGTCTGTTACTGAAATATCACTGCAAATACCTGTGTAAACTGCAGGAGTCGTCTGTACCGCATTCACTCCATTTGTTACACTGTGACAGGATTTTCATGTGCATTTTTTAACGGTGTCATCAGTAACATTTAGTAATAAAATATTACTAAAGTCAAAATTATTGCTATTTTAGATAATTTATAAAATGTCAATGTCTTATTTTGACATTAGTAACTTTTTGTAAAGTACGTTTTTTTCCTATAAAAATTTTCAAGGTCAAGATAAAATTGGCAAAACTGCTTTCTTAAAATTATTAGAAAATTTATTTTCGTCAGGTTTTCCTGTAAACGACTTGTGTCATTTTGACATTTAAAATTAAATTGTCAGCTTTTCTTTTTTGAAACTGAATACGCGTAAAAAACGTAATCTTTCAAAATTAAATGTAAAAAAGCATTTCTGAAGTATGCAGAGGAACTGTTGGATCTGCATCCTAACACACCAGAAGAAGAAGTTTACGAAAGATTGGCAAGAGCTTTTGATGTACATAGAACTTTAATGCCAGATTTTAAATTTCCCAGCAATTTTTAGTTCTATAAAGTTACTAAAACAAATTCTACCAACATATATTTTTTAAAGGAATCCAAGTTATGCCAACCTAAACCCTAAATTCTTTGACCTTGAAAATTTTTATAGGAAAAAAACGTACTTTAACTAAATATGCATACACTGCTAAAAATATTCAATAGGACATTGAAACGACTCTTAATGGCGGATTTTAAAACAACCAATCAGAAACAGGACCAAAATTGACCACACTGTCGTTAATATAGACACTGTACTGTGTACCTGTCAACACGTTAGTTCGTGGTGTGTATTTTTGTGATATTTGTGTGGTCATCCATGTTGTCTCGAGATGCCAACCATTGTTTCTTTTTCGCCTTCTGTTGGCATGAAACCGGTGACACCAATAACTCGGCAGAAGCCATGAGATTAAGAATCGAAAAATCGATGTAAGATCGAGAATCGAACTGATCTAGAAAATTGGCGAAACTGGCGAAATGTTTAGCAGAGGTTTTTCAAATTTGGCATCTTGCGGCACATACGATGACGTGCTGATCGTATGGGACTTTTTTGACGTGTTTTTTTTTTAGATCATGTCGACAATTAGTAGTGCGATGGCTCCTCTTGGAACCTTTCAACGTTCCTCTTGGTTTAGAGGACGGGTATTTCCCTATTTCTTCCTCCACAAAAGAACCCTCTGCTTCCTGTCATGCGAAATGTTGTATTTTCTAAGATTGTGTAACAGGTGTGTAACAGAACGGAATGACCCTACGTAATAAGCCTAAAAATGGTGGTAAATTGAATAGGATAGACGTCGCAGTAGCGCGCGCAGCCCCGTTTATAAATATAATAAGCAAGAATATCCTTTTTGCAATATTGTTGGCAGAAATCCAGGCTTATTTAGAAACAAGAAAGTTGTTAAAGCAGACATTCGTGTGGGGTGTTCTAGCGTCAATGCAACGAAAAGAGAGCCCTGGCATGTACTACTTCCATCTCAGGATTGTGTAACAAAGACAGAACAGCATTGCTTAACTCTCAATTACACAGCTTTAAATGTAGCATAAGTTTAACCTTAAAAACTGAAAGAATGAGAAGATGTTCACAGGTTTACAATCAGAGCTCATTTTCCGTGGCATCGACTTTTGTCACCTGGGTGCAAAACATCGGTTAATTGCACACACGTTAAAAATGTAATACTATGGGAAACGCTTGAAAACCGTTGCTTAGAAGGAAATATTAACTCTAACAATGAAGTTGAAAATCTATAGAAACTAATAACAGCTACAGAGAATCTATTATAGGAACATTTGTGTTGAGTCTCGTTGACAACGTACTAAAAAATAGTAGAGGGGAAACGAGGAGGAGGAGGAGAAGGAAGGTAACGGCTCCGATATGTGAAACAGATCATAGACGATACGAATAGTGGAAATTATCGACAAATGATATGAAACGCTCAAAACTGGGTTAAATGTATTGCTGAAACAAACCCGCCCTAAGGCTGACAACTATAAGGAAAAGGAACAGAGTGCAGAAGAAATTAAATGGGCCATATGAAAGTAATGGAATCTGAGAGGACAGAATAATTAAAATGTTTACTTAAGCAGCGGGAGATCAGAACTAAAGATCGTAACCTAATATATTTAGAAAAGCAAGACAGAAGTAACTACATGGTAATTGCAATAATTCATATTTTCAGTAAAACTTCCATGAAACTGCCATTATTCAAATTAGTACTCAGTGTTTAACTAAAATGAAAATATTAACACCGTCCTTGTGTCGAGAGTATCCCGAAACCGAAGCCGCAAAAAACTCAATATTGAGTGTCGAGCGATGATCCACACATAAATACTCGTATTTAATATTTCATAACGCGAAGTGATATGAAACATTGCATCCCCGTTGACGCTATTTGCTAAAGGCTGTTCGTCCCCAAACATCAGAAATCAAAATGAAAGCGCATGAATAGGCATGTTCCAAACTACGTAGCGTTTTGAGCTGAGCTTCCAAAGAAACATTTCGGTAACACTAATCCGCCTAGGCGCCTAAGCGGCGTAAAAAATTATCTCGCATAATCCTCCCATTTGCCTTAATCTTATTTCTAACACAGCTGTTGGTTTGACTGCGCATTAATTGCTTTCGGTGGAACCTGAAAAATTAATTAACCGCCATACATAACACTTTTAATTAAGCGCGTTTTTCTCCCTAATTACTGCAATCGCTTCTGGGGCGCTTAGATGCCCATGCGTCTGCCCTTCATCGGAATCCGCTCAAGCAGCAAACCGAGGCAGGAGTTTGAGTCGCATTTTAAAAATTACGGCGGCCTAGACGAGCATTAAAGTTTCAGCGGCCCCCATTAGTTTCCGCGCAGTCCAGTCGTGTTTTATGGTACTAATATTTTATGCAGTTTACTTAACACCAAAGTGTATTACATGCCAGCCGGCCCCTTAATACCTTTGTTTTTTCCTCTCTATCAATAATAAATTGCAGTTGAAGGCTTTCATGCTAATCACTTCAGTGTTAATATGCTTGATATATCAGAAAAGTTATTCTTTTGCATTAACAAATCTGAGCTCTTTCATGGAAGCCACAGTTTGAAACTATTCTCTCAGTGTGGATCGGTGCGTTGTCGTAAAGAGGGAAAACGCCTTAAGATAGTTTTCTATCTCGTTGATGTTTTCTAGCTTCTTGGAAGTTTCTCTGCCATTGATTACAACAGCAGTAATTTCTAACACATTTACATTTAAAAATAGCTTTAGGAAGAATGAAACAGTCAGAAATAGCAATGCACTCAATGCATCCGTATGGCTTTGATGTATGTTACACAAGTTTGGGCGTTAAGGTTGCTAATAGATGAAAGCAACAGAAATCCTAAATCCTACAAGTAGCTAGAGAAAAAAACAATGACGATATAACATAGAACAAGCAATCTGGATAAGGGTACGACACCTATCAAAAGATAAATAAACCAAGAAGCTTCTAGAGACCATTAGAAAATAACAAAGTTCTACAGCAGGGATCGATAAATGACATTGAAACGGTTGCAAATGCTTAAATTTGAACAAAAAAGAGTGTGAATAAAACAAGGTACCAAAGTGATTCCAATAGTCGAACGGAAGAGAGAACAAAAATACAATGCTTTCAAATCCTAGATAAAGAAAAAATAACCTGACTGCGAAGGTGTTCGTGTATATTGTGCATTAATTAAAATTAATTTAACATTCAGAAATTGTCAGTTATATTCAATTCTTTTGATGTGGGGTAGATCGCCAGTTTTTTGTTTGTGTGTATTCGGTTAGCTAACCTCCTGTTGCATTTCGGTGTGAATTTCGAAAATCCGCGGAGGTAAATTTTTGCGATTTTTGTCAAATATTTCCAGTACAAAGAGAAAGGTATTTCCTGTATCCATCTCGGGAAGATCGATTGATAAATTACTTCTGTTACCGTGTATGTGCTAAATTTTCCAGAGATTTACAATATATATATATATTCCAATCTTCTAATATTTTTAGAGAAGTTTAGTTCAGCATTAAAGTGACGTGTTCAAGCTGAAATTAGTCTGGTTATGACAGAATTAGAAAATATTTCAGAAGCAAAATTCGTCGGTAAGTCAATCTGGGTTTGATTTTGCACTTTTCTTGACGATTTGGTGATATTTAGGCCTCTTTTTACCCCGCTTGGTATTCTACCTTTTGAGCTTTGTTGCCACGACATTTGTAGGCTTGCATTATCTTGCACGGAAGCTGTTCCATGCAACTCTCGTGCGACTACACATTACTTTGAAACAATAAAGAAGCCAACCTGCGATCGATTACTAATAATAATCTATGGTAGTATAATCGCAGATCAACCCCCTTATCATTTATACACCACGGTAGCTCTGAAATGTTCTTACTCACCGCAATGACCTAGCTAGCTTCAAATTCGGTGGCCTTGGGTCTCAGATTTCTATCATCAGCTGAACTGCTGCAAGCTCTTTTAATAATAGTAAAAAACACAGGGCGCCAGAAATCATAGATTTCGAGAAATAAATAAAATTACAGCAACAATTAGGTTTATTTAATTAATAATTAATAGTTGCTCGCAACATCGTAATTAGGTCTGTAAATTGTTTATCACAAGGTTTAAGTACAGTATATAATACAGTATATTATTAATGCTGAAAATGCAGCACGCACAAAAAATATGCGAACCTCTTTTGGGCTCTTGGATTGAATGTGATTACAACTCAATGAAGGAGTAAGCTTACCATGTCATATGTTTTAACCGTTATCTCGGTAATGATAGTAAAATGGCGTGAGGGCACTTTTACAAAATTCTTAATACGTATTCATTTAGCAAAACTCTAAATTTGTGAATTGTAAATTTGGGAACAATTAATAGCTACATTATGTTTTAAATTTGTAAAGCATAGATTTATGAACAATTAATACATTACGTTTTAAATGTGTAAAGCGTAGATTTGTGAATAATTAATACATTACGTTTTAAATTTGTAAAGCGTAGTTTAAATTTGTAAATTGTAAATCGGAAGCGTCGTTACAATCGATTCAGCCAACAATTCATAGGCAGACGTAGTTATCAACAAAAGTTGAAACAAGACTAACCTGGGTGGTGATAAAAAAACGTTGCCGGCAGGCACTGAATTGGTCCAGAATTAGCTTAGCGTAAGCCGACAGCAATCTCGAACTCGTGGCCGAATTTGATAATGGAATAGACGCTCCTTGTACCACTTGGCAAGCTCAAGATGACATTCCAGAAAGGAGTTGCGGGTCCAAGTTATTGATTAGGGTGTTAATTAGGAAACCCAAATAAAGAGTCGTCTAAAAACGGCATCTAATAATGGCGTTTAAAAGTGACGTTGAAGAATATCGTCAAAGAGCTGATTTTAGTCATCAGCTCACAAACGAAGTTAATGAATAATTGGTGCAGTAGCACGCGGGAATGCCTTCATAGAAGCAAGTTACTTCAACCGAATGCAGAAATAGAATGCCCGCAAAACAACGGAATAGCTGCTCGCTGGCGCAAAGCGATAACAAATGAATTTCGGAAAAACCAAATCCAGCACTTTTGCGCGAACAATATTTGATATCGTTTGAAATACAGCGAATAATAATTCAAGTGGGAATATACAGGCTGGCCCGGAAAAGAATAACCGACGAAACAAATAGCCGGAGCTAAAGATTTGTTTCAACTTGGCGTGCAGTTTTTGCCAGCTTTTCCACAAAACCTAGAACCAGAACTCTCTGTGACTTCTTTATGGTGTCCTCCCCTACAAAATTGCGTACCCTCCAGATACTTTCCAATTCGCGCTGTTTTATGGCACGCAAAAACGCAGAACTCTAAAATTTACCACGTATGAATGTTATATCTTATTGTAAAGTGCTTTAGTTGCGGATTACGGTATTTATTTTCTATAGATTATTGAGAGAAACTGTCTGCTGCCGCAGTGCTTCTTACGGGTTTGTGAAGTTAGCTTAGTTTCTTTAAGTATTTTTATAATGGCTGGCAGGATCGAAGATTTGGTCGCAATCAACTCTTTACTTAGCGAAACCACGTTTAACAACTTTTTGTTTACAATATTGTTATTTGCGAGTGAGAACTGAGCTTCTAAGGTCCTTGCAATTGGTCTTACACAAATTGAAATGTACCAGAATTCGGTCGCCATAGGCTTAAATCACGAATTTCGGTTTATAAAGTAACGGACCTCATATATGCGAATTTTAGCTTCCGCGTCCCGCTTTTGCTCCAATTTTACTAGTGGCTGGAAAATGTGTGCTATTGGAGAGCATCGCGCTAGGTAAAACTTTGCTACACCACACGGCAATTTCTAAACCACCGTCCTTTGTTTTGAAAATATTACTGCATATTTATTTTTTCGTACTGACATTCCTGGCGTAGCAAAGTTGGAATAACCGCAAAACAGAAAAATACCGACTTTGGAAAAACAATAAGAACAACCTGTGTAAAGAAAAGAAGAAGAAGAAGTGTCAGTGCACCTTAAATACATAATAATTAGATTGAGGCAATGTCAATGGCCTTCGACTATTTTAAAAACCCTCTAGAGAGAGGGGGATATAACCTCTAGGGGGCGGATTGGGGAACATTTCTCAGATATGGGAGGTAGAACAGGCATCGAGTGGTGGGCAGCTACTCCAACCGGTATCAAAAACTGTAAGCGAAGTTATCTTTCCACTAGAATTACGGTTACGCGTAAATGTCGTCTGCTATTTTAGCGTCGGATCTGATAGGACTGACAGTCGGCGCCGCACTGAGTTCAAGACAGTCTGTATGAAGTATGCTACTGCTGTATCGATGTAGACCACTGAGCATCTTCTCTGCGGAACAAAAACAGAAAAGTCGCCTAGCAACTTGAAATGTCCAAGATCTACTGCAAACATGGAAGCTCGTCATAATATCAAATAAGCTCACTAGATATAATATAGATATAGCAGAAATAGCCAAACGCGCTGGGGAGATAACGGACACTTCATCTACTCTGATTACACAATATATATATTCTGGTCTAGAGTACCAGAACGTCAATGGTACAGTATTTATTGTCTCTATCAAAACCAATACATAATGAATCTCCTACAAGTCTGCGTACTGACAGCATCAGCCACATATGAAGATTCTGAGGAATTCTACAAAACAAGTGAAAAACTTGTAGACGAAATATCCAAAAAAGCAATACTAATAGTAATGGGCGGCCTGAACGTTAATTAGGGGTGAATGACTTCTACAATTCTGTCTTGATAAAAAATTCACCATGACCGACACTGCTTTCTAACATCACAAGAGACACTTCCACACCTAATAGGCATCTC
This sequence comes from Agriotes lineatus, assembly GCA_940337035.1. Taxonomy (NCBI): domain Eukaryota; kingdom Metazoa; phylum Arthropoda; class Insecta; order Coleoptera; family Elateridae; genus Agriotes; species Agriotes lineatus. The sequence continues at coordinate 167,257,488 of OW679196.1, read as the reverse complement.
CTAGAGCAGTGTTACTCAAAGTGGTGGTCCGCGGACCGGTGCCGGTCCGTGAGCAAGATGTTGCCGGTCCGCGAAGTCGATTGTTGATTTCGATAATCGAGTCGATTCTGTTGTTAGCCTACCACCCCAAAATATAGGAATAGTATGAAAAATCATATATTTTGCGTGGCGCTGTCATCAGTTGAACCACGGATAGATAAATTGACCAATAATAAAAAGCCCATTTATCACATTAATGCGTTGTACGAAGTTGGTTGAACTGTTAAATATGTAAATTGCGTAACGTTTTAATCTAGTAAATAAGCGGTAAACTTGACATCAAATGCAGGAATGACTTATGAACGGTATTAACATTGGACTATTAAAAACAATGACTCAATTAAACAGCAATAAAAGGCGGTAATCAACTAAACATGGTACAAATGCGAAACATACTTTATTTGCCACTACGTAAAGTTGAAAAGGATTATGTAATCCGATGGTAATGAATTAAACTGACAGGTAAACAACTGTAAAAGGTTTAGCAAATGCAATGGTGCAAACAATAAATGTTACAATGACCGCAACGTTACTCAAACTGTCCGGCACTTCGCCGAAACACTCGGTACACTTAAAATTCGGCACTGTAAAACTACTACAATAAAAATGGTACCTTTAAGAAGCTTGGCTTAGCTGCAATCGACATCCTACGTTGCTGCAAACAGCTGCCGTTTAAGACCACTGCTCTAACATCTAGTAAAACTGCTTCAAAACAACTGTAAATGGCCGACGAGATGGAATCTAGGATAATCCCCCTAACAAGGGCAAAATCGAAGCCCCACACGGAAATTGGCAGAACGAAAAGAGAGAGCTTCGCGAAAACTGGTAAGCCGATACTGGGTTTTTACGGAGAGTCCGCCAAACGACGTTTTAGGGGTTGCCGCCCCACGATAACGAAAACCTCAAGGCTCACATCGATAAACAACAACGTTAAGTTCGCCCAACAACCACCACAACCACGTGTAGTTCAATGAGTCCATAAAATGCGAAACGCACAAAACTTGTGTTGGATCGGCGGGAGTTCAAATAATGGAACACAACAGGTGGTACACACACACACACACCAAAGGAACAAGCCGTTAGCCGTTAATCACACAATAAACAAATGTAAATCCTCGCCTACGCCACCCTGAAGGGTGCGTGGCGGGACGACTACTTCCAAATCACTTGTTGCTTCGCGTCACGCCGGGACAATTCTGTCTAGAAAACCCGCGAAGAGCTTCGCAAGCGATAAATACTGGGGCACAACATTCGTACTCGCTCTCTCTAACACACGGCAACTGTCTTTTATTCTGACTCAAAACGTAGGCGCTTATTCGACAAATTCACGTCTGCGGCGGATCGATAAGAAACACGTGCGTGGCGGGCACGCAGACTGGATCGATAACAGAGATGTGTGCCAGTAGAATACAACTGAATGCATGCACACAATTTGAGATACTTATATACAGGCGGAATCGTAATTCGGAAAGGAAAAAATAATGCAAGGTTAGACGTACGTTCATACAAATTAAAAATTTTCTTACATCTTTTAACGTCTATGAATAACTTACTTATATTTCGTTACTAGCTGTTACCCGCGACTTCGTACGCGCGAGATTCTTTATTTATGTATTAAATAATGACTAATTATTTCCTGTTATCCCATCCCATCCAATCCCCGTCCCCGTCCCTTTGCCCGTCCCCGTCTCTGTTCCCGTCCCCGTCTCTGTTCCCGTCCCCGTCCCGTCCCGTCCCACCCCGTTCCCTTCCCGAGCTGTCAAACGCGCGAACTGTCAAACGCGCGAACTGTCAAACGCGCGAAGGTTAAATAGTCGTTAAGATTTCTGAAATTTTCCAATTTTCTTCGCAATTTTCTTAATCTTTCTTTCCGTAAGAACCTTCTACAAAGTATTAGAAAACTTAAAAAAAAGATGAATGAAATCGGTAAAGTCGTTCGCAAGTTATGGCGTGACCAAGGGAAATAAGGATTCATTTATATATGTACAGTGTGTCCCCGGATAGGTGAAACGACTCTTGTGAAAGGTAAAAAATTTTCGATTTAAATTTTTATTTTTTGGGGTTCAGCCGTGCTTGGTTAAAGACAAATTTCTAACATAATTTCAGTTTTGAAAAATCAAGTATGCCTTGGAAATTTTCAAAAAATCTTTTTTTTTCTAAGGTAAAGTGCCTTTTATGTGGAAAATACGACAAAAAGTTATTAATAAAAGTTGTTTAGAATCAAAATCTAGGCCCCTATACCAAATTTTAAAATCCTCGGCCAACTTTGATTTTTCACATTTTCTTTCAAGGTTATTTCCCAAATCAAAGAATTTTACTTTTCGCAAAGTTTTTTATTGGAAAAACAAATACTTTTAACAAAGTGGTTTATTTCATAATAAAATAACTTTGTTAAAAATAAACTTGAAAGAAAATGTGAGAAATCAAAGTTGACCGAGGATTTCGAAATTTGGTATAGGGGTCTAGATGTTTATTCTAAACAACTTTTTTTAATAACTTTTTGTTGTATTTGTCACATAAAGGGCACTTTACCTTACAGAAAAATGGGGTTTTTGAAAATTTCCAAGGCATATTTGATTTTTCAAAACTGAAATTATGTTAGAAATTCGCATTTAACCAAGCAGGGCTGAACCCCAAAAAATGAAAATTTAAATCGAAAATTGTTTACCTTTTCCAAGAGTCGTTTCACCTATCTGGGGACACTCTGTATATAGATTGGTTCATTTGTTAATAAATGTAGCGGTCCGTCATACATTAGTAAAAATAATACCGGTCCGCCACATTAAATAGTTTGAGACTCACTGTCCTAGAGGGCACTTTCGAAATCAGATTGGCTATATCAGGATGCAGTCTCGACGACGCTCATCAATCCGTATGGTGAAAACTTTCGCTTCGGCTGACTGTGCATCCGACCATTAGCTTCTAATATAGTTAATAGTAAGTTTAAGAAAAACGTTGAAGCAACTGTGAGAACTCTACATTCTTATATAAATATAAAGGTCGAATCAAAATTAACTTCACCGAAATAGCCATAGCAGAAACAATCCGACCAAAGGCGAATAACTCGAAGAGTAAAAAAACAATATTGAATGTCGGATAAAAAACTGCACGTTATTGCTAAAACCTACACAACACGAGTAGTAGAGAAGGATATAAACACCTAAATCATCAAATACAAAAGCTATCGAGACGGAACAGGAACGACCTAAACGAATTCAGTACTATGTAAATCATAGTAACCAGATAGATCTATTTGGGAAACTGCAAACTTACAAAAAAGTTTAAGCCATGATATTGAGCAAGTAAAGGCAAGGAAAGTGACATAACAACCGATCTGGAGTATTTCAGGAGCGCAGTGAATACTGTGAACGCCTCTATGGGAATTATAAGAAGAAAAACCAAAAAAAAAACCAGATTATGGGCCAGAAATAATGATTGATGAAGTAGTTGCTGCATTAATATGACTAAAATATTGTAAAACCTGTCGAATGGATGTCACTCCTGTGCTAAAAGTTTTAAAATCCAAAAATCATTAAAATAGTCAGCAAACTATGCAACAAAATTTTGAGCACAGAGAACTTCTATCATTCTCTTAAGATAATTTAAAAATGCATATGCCCACATGAAATTTTGCTCCCAAGAAATAAGGTGGGGTAAATATTGTTCGTTCCGTGTAGCCATCACGCCGTTCAAGGCGCGGGGGCACAATTCGCCAGTCCTGTCCTCGTCCCCAAGAAGGGAGGTTGCCCGTAGAGTGAGGGTTTTCTACGCTCAGCTCGGGCCCACTGGCGTAAGCCTGAGCTAGTTATTTATTCGAAGAAGGTTGACAGACATCAAACGTACCATGTGTGGCTTACTTGCTTAGATATCGTGATACCCTAACAGGTATAAATAACGTTACGGTTCTAAATACATTTTGGTTGCTCCGGATCTGCTCACTTCAGTAGTGCTTAAACTCTTGAGGTTCCGCTTTCATTTGTTACGATTTGATTGCGCATCTATTCGATTTTAAGGTCTACGATACTCAGTTCGTATTTCGAGCGCTTGTGCCACGCCTACTTCTTGGCCTTGCAGCGCAGAGTTTTATAAGTTCGCATTTGTTTCTTGAGCGTTCTTTTCCGCCTTGCTCGGCAAACGGCATGAAACCGGCTTAAGCGTTAGTAGAAAGTTTCAGTGAATTTATGGGCTGCAATTTGATTCGTATTAGGTGATGTTTGCCTGTGCATCATGGGGCGGATTCGAATTCCTGAAGCATCAATGAGGAAACTTTAGTTCCACGGCATTTTCGGAGGATCTCACGCTTGCCGAGTGTTCGCACATGCCTGAAAGATCCAGGTTAAGTACGAAGCTTTCTTCAAGCTGCATTTAATTTCACTTGTATTCTATCGTGGACTCTTTTTCCCTTTATAGCAGTCACCGGAGAGCCGTTAGGGCGATATTTGTAGAGGTGGTCGTTTTTACCACGTGTGGGATGCGGAATGCCGCTTAGAGCTTGTATTCGGACCGTGCTATAGTCGCAGCGCGTTTAACCCCTGCTGCGTACGTTTCTGAGAGCGAAGGAAGGGACCCGACCCAGAAGCCTACCTTTAGGTCTAAGTCTCCCCCTTTGTGTTAAAACTTGCCCTGGCGACCAGTGTTCTGTCGCACGAGATTATGCAGGCGTTTTGAAGTCCGAATCGCCGAAGTGACCTTGAGGGTCGACCGTACCTGGAACACGCAAAGCGTTTCCTTCCAAGCTCTGAGATAACCATTGCTGTAACTTCGTTGTCCTAACCTCCGTCTAATTTTAATGTGTGCAATAACAGTTTATTGCTATTTGGTGAACCTGTGAGTATGTACTAGATCGTAAGCTTTTGCATTGAGGTACCTCGAAACTATAACCTAACTCAAATTGCGATTATACTGTGTTTATATACTGTGATTATACCGTGATATCTACATTCTGGCTTTATTATGTGTTTCTGCGACCTATACTTGAGTTAAGCTTCTCTTTCAGATTACTTTGGGCTACTTGTGTATACGAATTCTCATTTTGAATGCCTGGATACACTTGTCGCTATTTGATAAAAATCCGTTGGCGCCCTTTTCGAGTATATTTAAAGAACTGTACACGCGGTCTCTGAAACGAGCTAGTCGATCGGCAATTGTATCCAAGTAGTCACAAGTTTGTGTATTTGTCTTGAGGGATTAGCCAACGGAGATTTCTTATGATAATACATTATTACTTCCTTTTACGATAAAGGAACTATTGGATTCACCCCAAAAATTCGAAATTGAGTTTTTAACAGATCTTCACGTTTTAGAGTCCCCTGAACCCAAAAAACATGTTTTTGTCGTTGGTCTGTGTGTCTGTCTGTCTGTGTGTCTGTCTGTATGTTTGTCTGTCTGTGAACAGAATATCTCAAAAAAGAAAAAGGTATGGCGTTCAAACTTCATATATAAGTTTTGTGTCCTATGTAGATGAAACGGAAAGCTTTTAAAGAAAATAACATAATTGGAAGTAGGTGTTTACTCTTGCGATTTTTCAGTTTTTTTCGTTTTTTTCAAAAACGGCTCTAACGATTTTTTCAAACTTTACATTTTTATTGCATTTTTAATGTATATTGATGTGAGATAGGTGATTTTCCAATTGAATACTTCTAAACTGGGATTCTTTTGTTTTTTTTCTATTTTTTTATTAATTCCTATTTTAAATAGAACACCCGGTATATTATTACATTTTTGAATTCAGCTTAAAATTCTAGCAAAAATTTGTCTCTTCAACCAACGCTCTATTTTATACCGTTTTTGTAAAATTTGTAATTTTTTGAAAATTTTTGACAAATGCTTAACAATTTAAAATATAATTTTTGGCTAATTACAAGGCCGACTTTTATATGAAATCACTTGTGTTTCCAGAGTAAGCTCGCTCCCATTTTTTTACTGTAGCAAGCCGCGTATATCTTTTAGCCTGTTATATGTCGTAAATAGATTTTCACATACAGCAATAATTCTTCCATTATATAAAAAAGAGAATACAGATTTATGTCACAATTGCGGAATGACTGCAATCATCTCTCACATTAGCCCAGGCATAACAGGTTGTTACCTCAAAAACATAATGTAGTCCTGAATTTTGGCACAAATGCTCCTTAGTACCCTAGGAGCAACTTCTCAAAAGTCCCCGTCTGTGGGGCACCGACGTCATAGTTTTTTGGAGCGAGAAAGGGTAAAGGCCCAATACTACTAGGAAAACTTTAAAGAAAACATAAAACAAATAATATAGTACTGAGTTTTCGCACAAATGTTCCTCAATACCATGGAAGTAACTCTTTAAACGTCGTCGCCGTTGATGTGCCGGCATTGTAATTTTTCAGAGCAAGAAAGTACCAATACTCCAGTAGTAGCATACAAATATAAAAAAAAATCTGAAACAAATAATGTAGTATTAATTTTCGGATAAATATTCCGTCCTACCCTAGAAGTAACCCTTCAAAAGTTCAAGCCTCTGGGGTGCCGGCGTCGTAGTTTTCTAGGGCAAAAAAGGGACAAGTAATATAAAAAAGTGTAAAGGAAATCTGAAACAAATAATACAGTACTGATTTTTGGTACAAATGTTCCCTAGTACACTAGGAGCAACCCTTTAAAAGTTTCCGTATGTAGAGTGGCGACGTTGTAGTTTTTGGAACAAGAAAAGGCAAAGAGTTCATTAATATTTTTAAAAAATTAGAGAAAACCTGAACCAAATGATTTAGTACTGATTTTTAACAAAAAATGCTCCTTAGTACCCTAGCAACAACCCTTTAAAGGCCCCTGCCTTTGGAATGTCTGTGTCGTAGTTTTTTGGAGCAAGAAAGGGCCAATAGCTCAGTAATATTAAAAAAAATAAAGGAAACCTGAAACAAATAATGTAGGTAGTATTGATTTTTGGGTAAATGTTCCTTAGTACCCTAAAAATACCCCTTTAAACGTCCCCACCTCTGGGGTGCCGCTGTCATAGTTTTATGGGGCAAAAAAGGGACAAGTAATATAAAAAGTGTAAAGGAAATCTGAAACAAATAATACAGTACTGATTTTTGGTACAAATGTTCCCTAGTACACTAGGAGCAACCCTTTAAAAGTTTCCGTATGTAGGGTGGCCACGTTGTAGTTTTTGGAACAAGAAAAGGCAAAAAGTCCATTAATATTTTTAAAAAATTAGAGAAAACCTGAAACAAATTATTTAGTACTGATTTTTAACAAAAAATGCTCCTTAGTACCCTAGCAACAACCCTTTAAAGGCCCCTGCCTTTGGAATGTCTGTGTCGTAGTTTTTTGGAGCAAGAAAGGGCCAATAGCTCAGTAATATTAAAAAAAATAAAGGAAACCTGAAACAAATAATGTAGGTAGTATTGATTTTTGGGTAAATGTAGTACCCTAAAAATACCCCTTTAAACGTCCCCGCCTCTGGGGTGCCGCTGTCATAGTTTTATGGGGCAAAAAAGGGACAAGTAATATAACAAAGTGTAAAGGAAATCTGAAACAAATAATACAGTACTGATTTTTGGTACAAATGTTTCCTAGTACACTAGGAGCAACCTTTTAAAAGTTTCCGCATGTAGGGTGGCGACGTTGTAGTTTTTGGAACTAGAAAAGGCAAAGAGTCCATTAATATTTTTAAAAAATTAGAGAAAACGTGAAACAAATGATTTAGTACTGATTTTTAACAAAAAATGCTCCTTAGTACCCTAGCAACAACCCTTTAAAGGCCCCTGCCTTTGGAATGTACGTGTCGTAGTTTTTTGGAGGAAGAAAGGGCCAATAGCTCAGGAATATTAAAAAAAAATAAAGGAAACCTGAAACAAATAATGTAGGCAGTATTGATTTTTGGGTAAATGTTCCTTAGTACCCTAAAAATACCCCTTTAAACGTCCCCGCCTCTGGGGTGCCGGTGTCATAGTTTTATGAGGCAAGAAAGGGCCAATAGCTCAGTAATATTAAAAAAAATAAAGGAAACCTGAAACAAATAATGTAGGCAGTATTGATTTTTGGGTAAATGTTCTTTAGTACCCTAAAAATACCCCTTTAAACGTCCCCGCCTCTGGGGTGCCGGTGTCGTAGTTTTATGGGGCAAAAAAGGGACAAGTAATATAAAAAAGTGTAAAGGAAATCTGAAACAAATAATACAGTACTGATTTTTGGTACAAATGTTCCCTAGTACACTAGGAGCAACCCTTTAAAAGTTCCCCATGTAGGGTGGCGACGTTGTAGTTTTTGGAACAAGAAAAGGCAAAGAGTCCATTAATATTTTTAAAAAATTAGAGAAAACCGGAAACAAACGATTTAGTACTGATTTTTATTTTAAAAAATGCTCCTTAGTACCCTAGCAACAACCCTTTAAATGTCCCTGCCTTTGGAATGTCTGTGTCGTAGTTTTTTGGAGCAAGAAAGGGCCAATAGCTCACCTAAAGCAAATAATGTAGGTAGTATTGATTTTTGGGTAAATGTTCCTTAGTACCCTAAAAATACCCCTTTAAACGTCCCCACCTCTGGGGTGCCGGTGTCATAGTTTTATGAGGCAAGAAAGGGCCAATTTTCCAGTATTAAAATAAAGTTTTGACTTCAGTTCACAAGTACTTGTAGGTCATTTTGCAGCATCTCGGCATCAGTTAAATTAGATATTCTAAAAATATTCAGATAGTCTTTAAATAATAAAGAATACTATATTCTATGTGTTTGGTTATATCATTAACAAAAATTAAAAACAAAAGAGACCCCAGGTTGCTACCCTGTGGATTGTGGAACTGCTGGTGACATTTTTTATTTTCCTGGATAATTCTCATTGATACGTTTTGTAAATACCATATGAAAAACGGCATTAAGAGCATTGATAAATTAAACTGTAAGAGTTTACTTAACAAGATATCATGATTTATTCCAACAAAGGCTTTAGAAAAATCCATATCAATTACATCAATCTGTGAGGCAGCTTCAAAGGCATCAGTAATACTACTTACAAATATTTCGAAATTTGTCTAAGCAGATTTGAACTTCAGACATCTATGTTGGTCAGGACAAATACTCGGTGTAACATGTTCGTAGAGTATGCTATAAAGAATTTGTTGTAAAACCTTTGCCGGCGCAGAGAATACAGATCTAGGACGAATGTTTTCAATTTCCTGCAAACTGCCGTACTTGTGAACTGGTGCCACTTTTCCATATTCCATATGCTGGAAAATGTATTTGTTTTTAATGCTGAATTAAAAATAAGAGTAAGAGGATACGCTAAACTATCAGCACATGCCCTAATAATGTAATGAGGGATGTTATCTGGACCGGCGGATTTCTTGGGCTTTAACTGTTTAAGAGCTTTGAACACTTCATCTTCAGCGACATTGTTTATTATTAACATATCTAAATGTATTTCTGGGAAACTTGGGTCTCGGATAATTACATATTTGCATTCGTCCCCATATGCAGATTTTTTTAAAGTAACAGAGCCTTTTGACGACTGAGTTTGGCACTGTTTATAAAATTCCAGCAATTGTTCACATCTCTGATTAATCCATCCTGCACTTCATATAAATATACGTGATAATCTGGCTTAATTTTATTTTTTATTAATGCAGCCAGTCTTTTAAATGCATGACAGTGGTAATTCGAGTTACCTTTATAGTCTATGATATTCTTTTAACCTCAACATTTCTTTTATCTCCACCAAGAACCAAATGGGATATTTATTTTTATTAGTTCGATTCATTTTAGGTACTGTTAAGTCTAGAGCTTCATAGAAAAGCCCGTACAATTTATCTGCGCATTTATTTACATCATCAAAATTTTTAAGGATAGTCCAATGCAAGTGTCTATGTTAGTTCATACAGTCTCAAAAAGTTAGCATTTTTAAATTTTAAAAAGTAAGATTTAAGTTGAGTTTATTGTTTGTGGAACACTCGTTCACTTTAAATGATAACGCAAGTGCAGGATCAAAAACATCGATTAGAACTAAGAGCTGTTCGTTATTTTCAACGTTTATGTTCAAATTCAACAATACCAAATCCAACGTTCTGCCATGAATGTTAGGTATACTATTTAATGAATTAAGACTATTTGCATATAAGAAATTGTGTGATTTAGTAATTCCATTGCTAAATAAAAGATTGGAATGTGTTCGAGTAATTAAATATGTATTAAAATCTCCAGCTATAATAAAACTACTTTTCCGCTAATCGTACTAGAACTGACACATTATTGACAAAATTTTGTTGAGCAAAGTCAAACATTCAATTACATCAGCCGTTGCTAGGTAATTCACAATAAAACTGTACAGGAATAATATTCCCGGCCTAGGCAGGGAATATTCGAGTACTATTTCCTAATTTTTTTAATTACTCGTATCGATCGGCGGAAAAATAGTATTTGTATCTTGGACAAAAAGCAACTTTCCCAGACGACTGTGAATATTGTTGGGCGAGGGGAATGTCGAGCCCAACAACACAGGAATGTTACGCTTTTCGTCCTAGATACACAATATACTATTAATTAATTTCGGGAAAATTATTATCAATTTCAAAGTATCGCTCATAGACATATAATTTGAAGTGAGGTTTAAAGAAAACTACATTTATTGCATATTTTTATACCCAAATACAATCAAGATCAGTATTTGCGAGATTAAGAAATTTATATTTTTGGTACAGCTGTTAAAATCCTCCGCCTCTGACTTTACCTGTTATTTCAAAATTTCTATCACATCTGTATAATAATATATTGTAATCATCATTAAATAGCTTAAAACTGAGTATACTTTTTGCGGAAAGTTCGTTCCCCACATTTCGTTCCCCACATTTCGTACCCCACATTTCGTTCCGGGGATATTTCGTCTCCCCACATCTCGTATCCGGAAACTTCGTTCCCAAGCGAGCTCAATTTGTCTCCTAGATTACACGGTGTTGAAAAACGAGTACAGCGATCAGAATGCAGTTGGAAGAATGCAAGATATTTTAATTAATTAATTTATTATATTAAACTGATAAGAAATATATACTGTATGTCCCCGGATTGAGTTTACAGGGTGGAACTAAATTTTATTTTTAGTTTTACCAAAGAGCATATGCTCTTTGGTTTTACATAAAAATGTTATAGGAATTATAATTCCTGCTTGGTTTGTAGAGAATGTTAAGAAAATTTTCAGTTTTTCAAAAACAAGCAGGCCTTGACTGTTAAGCAAAAATTTTCTTTTCAGGTAAACTACCCTTTTTGTTCATGATACGACAAAATATTACTAAGAAAAGTTGTTCAGAATGAGAAATTATGGGCCTATAAAAAATATTGGAAAGATACGTATTTAGATTAAACCGTCATTTTTAATAAATACAATTTATTTTGTTCTTATCATAAATAAATTAATTAAAATATCTTTCATTTTCTAGCTGCATTCCGATCGCTGCACTCGTTTTTCAACGCCCTGTTATCTAGGAGACAAATTGAGCTCGCTCGGGAACGAAGTTTCCGGGTACGAGGTGTGGGGAGACGAAATATGCCCGGAACTAAATGTGGGGTACGAAATGTGGGGAACGAAATGTGGGGAACGAACTTTCCGTATCCCACTTTGTTCAAGCCAGGTCTCTGATAAGGCTACCACATCGTATCCTACCGCACAAATGTTTCTGTAAAAACCTCCCGTTTTCGTTCCAAGTCCTCGTACATTTTGATTACGAATTTGAAAAATGTGTGTTTCATTTGTTTAGGTTAACGTAAATGCTTCACTACTTATAAACGTCTGTAAAAGAATATTCCTCTTCTAACACCGTAACACGTACTTGAAGCGCTTCACCTTGTCGAACTTGTCTTCTAATCGTTTTACACAATGTCGGTTAATTTTGTAGCCAGTTCCATTAAAGTGCCTTTGTTGTTTAGATAGTTAGTTATCACAGACTCTGCACAGTTTTTAGCACCAGGCATTTGTCCCTGTGTTAGCACCATATTTTCCGTACAATAATCCGATAAAACGTAAGTCGAGTTCAGGGCACTTCATTCCACAAGTAGAAATATGGCCTGAGACACGGCGAGTTAGGATCGCCGAAATATCTCTAGCAGCCAAATGACGTCATTTGAGTGTTAGAATAACTCGCTATGAAATGACGTCATTTGTGTGCTAGAATGGAGTTATTCCAAACGCAAAATAGAATTTTTAAAATTTTTTAATTTAGAAAATGGTATAAAACGGCAAAATAGAAAAAATAGTATAAAACAATCGTTGCAGAAAGTTCTTTAAGCACTCATTTGTTTCTCAACTCGCCGCTATGCGGCTCGTTTCGGAATTTCAAATTCGTGCTTGAATAGATGCCTTCTGCAACTTGTATTTTAATATACTATTCCGAAACCCAGTCAACCTGGCACACCGTTATCGGAGTAGTAGGTGATGTGGTTAGCATTACGCATTCGATGACTGCCTTACTTTCCCTACTACCACAACTGTGGTTTGGGTACTCAATTTTTTAAAGCGACTGGGTGGGCCACCCGATAGTTGCCAGATGTGGGGATTAGAGATGGGCGCGTGAATGATTTTTCGCTCACGTCACGCACGTTTCACGCTGGCTTTAAACAGTCACGTTCACGCACGATCACGTTCACGTTCACTCACGTTCACGGCGTGACACGCCACTCACGACGTGACACGCAGCTTTTATTTCAAAATTTAAATTCAGATAGAACAGAATGTTCAAATGGAAAACCAATGAAAAAACCCTAAAGGGAACTAAAAATATGTTTTGCACCTGACATAATTTACGTGATATGTTGCAATCAGAATAGTTGACATAAAAAGAAAAAAAAATGAAAATTGACTACAATAACTTCGACAAGGGATAAATACTGATTTCTCGCAAATATACAGGGTGCCCGTTTTTGGAGCTCCACCATGGGGATCTCGGTAACCATAAGAGATACGAGGTCGGTTAAATTGGGGCAAAGTTGCGCAATTTGGAGCTCAATAATATGCCGGTTTAAAATTTCAAAAATTCCGATTACGTCCGGAGATATCCGAAAAAAACCGGAATTTTGGAAATACGTTTTTATTTTTTCCTCGGCTTATTTGGTGACCTAATTCAAAATGAGTGACACTTCGTCATTGCAACTTTTCCTCCTCTACAACCTGCCGATGTCATATTTGAAATCAGACGTTTCGATTTTCGACAATCATCATCAACTTTGGTTTTTCTTATGGGCACTATCTTGGATTTTCACATTTTTGAATTCAGCTTTGTTTTTTGATTACGGTGATGTATCACATGTTAAGGTTCAGTGTTGCAGTTTGGGTGAAATATCAAAAATTCTGTTTTGCAAAGACTGCCTTGGATATAACATCCATACTTTTGTTTAACAAAGGCATTGTTGACAGTTCGATTTAAGTTGGCTTAACGTCACCTACAGTTACAAAATTAGTATAAATTTATTAACAAAATGCTCTTTTCAACTGAAGAAAAACGAGATATGCTAGAAATTTATTTATTTGACAGTAGGATATAAAAAAGGAGAAAATTATGTTTTAAATTTACAACATAGGATAAAACTAAATTTTGAGAAACAAGTAAATAAAGAAAATTATAAGAGGTGCTCGAAGGGTTCACCCTCCACTTCCAAGCACAGCTCTATGCGTCTTCTTAAATTCTGCATTGATCTTAAAACGTCCCTTCTTCTTATTTTGGTCCTTAAAGTTGTGATGATCTTCCTTCGCAGCTCATTAATATCGGCGGGTACAGATTTATAAATGAGATCTTTCATAGTTCCCCATAAATAGTAGTCTAATGGGGAAAGATCTGGTGAACGTGCCGGCCAACGTATGTCTCCACTGTTTGAAATGACTCTACCCGGAAATATTTCAGACAAATAATCAGCCACTCTCCTAGCATTATGTGGCGGAGCACCATCTTGCTGGAACCAAAGGTTATTCAAGCGGTTGAGGCAAATGTTGTCATCGATGTAATCCGTAAGGTAGGTCCTTAAAAAGTGCAAATACCCATCTGCGGTCAAATTGTCTTCGTAAATGTATGGGCCAATGATCGTACCGCCAAATAAACCAACCCATACATTTAGCCCGAAACGTGCTTGTGGTCGACGTCCTTGGTGTTCGTGTGGATTTTCAGTGGACCAGACATGTTCATTGTGACGATTGAACATGCCTGAGTTGGTAAATTTGCACTCGTCCGTGAATATCACGTTGGAAAGAAAATGGGGATTTTGTTCCAACCGTGCCATGATATTCCTACAAAACGCTGCCCTCCGTTCAGTATCTCCTGGATGCAAGACTTGGGTGATATGAATTTTAAACGGGCGATATTTATGTTTTTTCAAGACTCTCCACACTGCTTGATGTGATACGTTAATTTCGTCTGCTATAGCCCTTGTTGAAGTTGAAGGATTATCTTGAATCTAATGAAGAATTCAATTCATTGCCGTTTATTATTTTTGAGAAAGTTTTAACAATTTACTCACCGCCTGTAAAATTTCCACTTCATTCGCATTTGGTCTATGAACACGTCTTCGAGGCTTAGAAAATGCACCAAACTCGGCTAAATTTCTATGAAGGAATAACAAATAATTTTGAGCTGGTTGTTGTCTTTCTGGATACCGCTGTAAATATCTTTCCGAAGTAACTTGCGCATTTCGATGCGAAGCGTAATAAATTTCTAGCATATCTCGTTTTTCTTCATTTGAAAAGGGCATTTTGTTAATAAATTTATACTAATTTTGTAACTGTAGGTGACGTTAAGCCAACTTAAATCGAACTGTCAACAATGCCTTTGTTAAACAAAAGTATGGATGTTATATCCAAGGCAGTCTTTGCAAAACAGAATTTTTGATATTTCACCCAAACTGCAACACTGAACCTTAACATGTGATACATCACCGTAATCAAAAAACAAAGCTGAATTCAAAAATGTGAAAATCCAAGATAGTGCCCATAAGAAAAACCAAAGTTGATGATGATTGTCGAAAATCGAAACGTCTGATTTCAAATATGACATCGGCAGGTTGTAGAGGAGGAAAAGTTGCAATGACGAAGTGTCACTCATTTTGAATTAGGTCACCAAATAAGCCGAGGAAAAAATAAAAACGTATTTCCAAAATTCCGGTTTTTTTCGGATATCTCCGGAGGTAATCGGAATTTTTGAAATTTTAAACCGGCATATTATTGAGCTCCAAATTGCGCAACTTTGCCCCAATTTAACCGACCTCGTATCTCTTATGGTTACCGAGATCCCCATGGTGGAGCTCCAAAAACGGGCACCCTGTATTTCTTGCAGCTGTCTTCAAAGACATTACTTTTAATACTAAAAGCTGTCATTGGAATTGACGTTTCCCTTATTGGTATGAGTACATAAGGTATACGTTGCTAGGCAACACTTTTAATTCGTAGGTTTGAAAGTACTTTTACGTACAAGGATCAACATTTTCAGCGTTAAGGTGAGTATACAAAAAAAACATTACTTTTATTAGAATAATACGTTCATCTACACAAGCACACAATAAATTGGTTTAAAAATAAAACGTAATCAACATTTTCAGTGTTAAGTCGAGCATACAAAACAAAACATTAGGTACTACTTTTGTAAAAATAGGTTTATCTACACATCTACACAATTCATTTTTGGTTTAATAATAAAACGTAATTAACATTTTCAGCGTTAGCCGAGTATAAAAAACAAACCATTACTTTTATTAGAATAATAAGTTCATCTACACATCTAAACATTAAAATGTTGATTTAAAAATAATATGTAATCAACATTTTCAGCGTTAAGTCGGATTCTGCGCTCTTCTAAAATTCGCCCAGCTACAGCTGTAGAAAATACTCTTTCGCTTGTAGCGGAACTTGCCGGTATGTTCAAAATGTCTCAAGTTTTTTTAACAGTGGCGTATTTACACTGTTTTTCCAAAATCCTAAAATGTCATTTACATTTCGGAATTTTAATATAACATACTAATTTAGTTCTGTTTCGACATCATTCTAATTACATGTGTCATCGTCAGAGTTCTCTCTAAGTGTAGAAAGATAAGAATCTGATGCTGATGTACCAGTTTCGAGTCGTTTGCTAGGTATTTCATCATTATCATCTATAGTTTTATTTGCATTATAATCTTCTCTTTTATGTGAAGGTATGAACTTTAAGGATTTATATTTAGGGTCCAAAGATAAAACCACATAATGTAACTTGTTTGGCACAATTTCTGATTTAATGAATTTAAAAGTTGCTGCACCGTGCAGTTTTTTATTCGTTGCTAAATATTTAACGTGAAATTAACGTGAAACGTGAATCACGCCTTGGAAATTTTCAGTCACGTTCACTCACGTTCACGTCACTATTTTCAAATATTAGTCACGTTCACGACGTGACACGCCGTGACACGACGTGACACGACTGTTTTCACGTCACGCGCCCATCCCTAGTGGGGATTGCATCCCGTACCGTGGCACCGCAGCCTGAGCTACCTAACCGCTCGGCTGGCAATATAATAAACCGATAATAAGATATAAATTCAAACCGATATTTACGCAGGACACCGCGACACGTCCACTACGGCCAACGACACATCTGTATCTGCATTATAGTGACAAATGGACAAATTTATTCTTAATTATTACGATTGCACCAAGCATAGGCTTGCGTTTTACCTCCGCATGTAAACTTTACATACACACACACACACACCGAACCTGCTGTAACTTCGGCTGTAATTTATGTTTGTTCATCGCGTGTGTTGTCATGCCTCCCAAAAATTCAATCAGCAGCGCTGTCACTGTAATTTATCTCACCGTAAATTTCAGCAAGCCATTCTTGTATTAAATTTTGCTCTTATTTCTGACGAAAATTTATTGTTGTTTTTAAACCTGCCTACTAATGTTATCGATTGTTGATTTTGGTGTTTTTAAAGCTTGGAAATATGTCAATTCTAAGGTAACAACAAACCATAGTAGTATTTTCTGTTATACAAATACAAACATTTGTAACATTGTATAATTATAATTACTACTTTTGAAGCCCACCACATAGGTCGCCTTATTATAATTAAAATAATTTTTGCGTTTTTCAAATTGAATTGAATATAACTGAAACAGCATTAATTCACAAAGAAAAAAAAATATCGCAATCGGTAAGATTTGAACCCGCCTCCGGGAGAATCTGATTGCTAGTCAAACACCTTAATCGCTTGGCCATTGGGATGCTTCGTAAAAGACAGGCTTATCGCTGCATTATAACGAGCACGTAACACACGAACGCAGACAGGAGCAATATACGTTTATAATAACTGAGAACTTAAAGACCGTCCCACCACCTTCAGAAGTTTGTAGGCTCTTTGACAACACATTTGAAAGGTCTCATTGAGTAGAATAAGCACCTATAATTTCAACAAAATGACGCCCGTTTAAGTGTTCTTGATCTTCAATACTGGAGCAGGCATCATCAACATTTTCTGAAATTTAAGTGCGTATTGTAATAGATAACACATTTCAGATGAGTTTTCGCATGACCCCTTTTTCCATTCAAGAAAATATTCAATGTGGCTCCTAGGGGCCATCTTCAATTAATGGTTGACCTCAAACAGTTTCTTAGAAATATCCAAAATCGATGTAGTATAACTCTAAAATTTTACTACAAAATTCAAAGAGTGGGAGGGCGGACTTTTAGTTCTGAGTCTATAAGAATTTAATTATACATAAATATGTTACTTATTGCAAATTATATTTGTTACGATCTTATTTGCTAACGAACGTTTATTTCTAACATCACATATAAATAATGTACATTGCGGTATGTAGTTTGAATTTAGAAATAGCTATAATAATGCAGGCGTATGTAACCTAGTATATAACTGCTAGGTGGCGCTATTCAAAAATGTATTTCAAAGACGACTGTATCAATAGACACCCATTTAGTCTTTATGGATGCAGTCGGCCGTACCTCGTCTGACCTGTTCCAAAATCTATTTATCAATATGTTCATTGGCAGGTCACGTTTGTTCTAAAATATGTTCCAAGCGCAGCTGAAAGTAAAAACAGTTATCGGTAATACAGATACCCTTACTTGCATTGTCGCCATTTTGTAATATTATAGAATATTATAGACATTTCGTTGTCTTAGTCAGGTTTAAAACTATCAAAAGGAGTTTTGGGTATACAGGGTATCTATAGTTTCTGTGGTTTGCAGGATAGCTCCGCAACTATTTATTAGTAAACTAGCTGATTTAAAATGTAAGACGCATTTAATAACTTTTGTTGCACTAAAGAAAGTTTTAAAAGCACGCTAGAGATGGGCAGTAAGGAAATAATACTTGTAGCCACTGCTAGAAGATGAAACACCGCAAAACCAAACACGAGACAGGTCACACACAAAAACTGCACAGTTGTCAAGCACAAGTGTCATGTCAACCGAAGCATCAAGGACTCGATTTGTAAGGGTGTGTTTAAACAGAGTGTGTGTATTAAATGAAATGTACTTGTGTTTGTAGTTTTAAAAAACACAACCAATAGGCGTAATAAGTAATTGCTTTCTGTGATAATATCCTTATTAAAAGTAATGGGAAGTTTGTTTACAAAAACCCGAAAATAGTAAACCGTTGAATGAAGCGTTGGTGCTTTTGTCGGTTTAACACAGCATTTAGTGTTGTACATTATTTAAAAGGTATGGCCTAATTTCTTTTCTCAAGTATAGTTCGAGCAACATATGCACAATTCTGAATCATTTTTATTATAGCAAAATTTTGAAGATTTTTAAATTTAAGAATCTGGAAATATCTTCCATATTTAAAAATTAGAGGACATTATATCTACAGTTGATCTAGTAAGAATCAAGGATTATTATGATCCTGTCACAACAAAGATTGTACGTTGGTTACCACTCTTTGTATAACAAAAAGATAAACTAGTTTCTTTGAAATATTGGCAGTAATTACAAACGGGGAAATTATTTGACACACAGCTAGTGTTTACTTCAATAAAATGTCAAAATATAAGTTTTGTTTATTACTATTGAATGTTCAAAGTAAATTCTGATTCGTATCTGACCTATCATCGAAATTACTATGATTCCGATCATGGCAAATTATGCATGCCAATCCTTCTCAGGATCAAAGAGTGGCTCTTTAATTTTTGAAGAAGGTCGCGCCAGGAATATCCACAAAGAAACGTGTTGTATCGAAAACAATGCCACTGATTTCCCATTCTGACAGACAGATAATATTTCATTTTTTCACGGTTGAACATTGTACATTACATTTTGTTTAAGTTATCCTTTAGGAAGACATTTAAATGTGTCTAACTATTGTTATTATTTACTAGTATAAAACAAAATTTGCTTAATTCTATTTTTTACACTTAAAAACTCATTTACGACATGTACCAGAATAAGGAGGCACGCGGTTTGCTGCAATTGGAAATGGCCGCGGTCTTTCTGTAAAAACGTAGGAGAATTTTTTTATATAAAAGTCTTGCTTATTAGACGTCATTAAGTTATTTAAACATGGAGATGGCTGTGACGCTTCCAACTCAGAAGAAGTCGTCCCGAGGCATCATGTAAATTTGTCCTATCTGCTGGAGCCCACCTTACATATTTATAATGTAAGTTGGGACATTATATTGAGCACACGATAATACAAGTAACATACAGATTGTCTACAAGTACTAGGTACACACGGTAACTAGATACAGAGATGATTTAAAATTTTAAGTGGTTTTTAAGCAACAAACCGTCTCTGCATCTAGTTACCGTGTGTACCTAATACCTGCAGACAAGCTGTATATTAGCGGGAAGCATTTATCTGGTCCGCAAAGTTTAATATTACTGGTAAATCCTACGGAATAACGTCACGGTAGTAGTAGGGAAGTAATTTTGAAAGACTAGCTGCAATCCAGCCGCGTTCCTAAATGGCATTTAGCCTACCTGGAGGGAAAACTCTCAAAACTTGTGAACACCTATGCAAACACACAAATGAACAGTATAAATGGCATTTGCAAACAACAAAGCCATAAGCCTTGTATCTAAGATGACTGTTGATGTACATGCAGAAATTACACACAGTAAATGGGTGTTTAAAACATAATGCAATGATTTACCATACTAAATTCCGAAGATACGGCTACGTTCTTCAACTCAAAACGGCCCCCTGGGTGGGTGGCGATTTTCGAAACCCTAGCTCAGGGAAGCTAACCTGGGGAGTTAACGGGATGGCTTACTTATTTTGGAAAGAAATCTATAGCACTCTCCGGGACTAGGAATGTTTGACCAGACTTTGGAAATCAGCCAGCGTTAAGAAGAAACCAATGGCAAGGAAAACATTTGGAACGATTCGTGATTCTGGTACGATGTAAATCGATCTTAGAGATTTGATGGTAATTCAAATAACGAAAGCTGAACCCCAAAGGTTTAAGTGCTAGAGGGATTTGAATTATCCCGAACAACCGAAGCGTCTACTTCTGCCTGCTATCGTAGTACGATATAGAAAACACGTCGCACCAGCTACAAACTGTGCTTACGGTTAGCAGAATGTATCCCAACATGCTGAATTCAGTGCAAATGCGGCTATCGTCCCTCACGTTTAAAGCAAAATCATCCCTTCTAACGGTTTAAGATCACCGGGGTGGCTCGGAATTGCAGGCGGGAGAAAATAAATATAACAATTTGTCCAATACGTCCTAAACGAATCGTGTTTTCCCATTTATATTAACCCTCCAGTACCCGTTCAAAATTCTAAGACATCAGTACCCGCACCGGTCTCGCAGTCCGACACCCCTCTGCCACCTCCATAAACCTAATAAGATATCTTATGGCATTAGTTTCTTGTTCACTAACGTCTTCCTAATCAGATATTTCCTGTTCAGTGTCACTGTTCATTTTCCTAGTTTCCAATAAATTATCTTCGTCAGACGATGGCACATCTTCATAATACGCGTTGTCGACATCCTCCTCCGCTATTATATCTCGCATCGTCTGTTCTAGTCGCGCCTGTTCTTTCTCATAAAATCTGCCATAACTATAATAATGTTTTAGTATAACAGTGTTACTAAAAATGCAAAAAATACTTCCTTCTCTTCACATTGGTCGTATATCAAAGGTAAAAATAAAAACAACTCGGATACCCGCTTCGGTCTCTGAAACCGAAATTATAAATAACTTTTAAACCACTGCAAGCACGAACTCAAAACTGCATACGGATGTTCAATGGCAATATACAGGAAGGTAGTGAAATGGGCGGTAAACTAACGCTAGCACATTAAGTAATATAATGCATCATGTGTTTGCTCGGTCTCACAGACCGTAAACGGGTACTGAAGGGTTAAATTTTAAGTTGCTTCAGCAATGCTCTATATCAATTGCTTCGTAACCCTTGCAAATCTGAAATTATATCGTTTACAAGAATATGATATGCGAAATTACCAAACTGTTAAAGAAATTTTTCTTATGTTTCTTTATTGAACAGAGTTTGTAAGGTTGTGTTTGTCAAATATGTTCGAAACGAATCATGTCTCTTTTCAAGTATGTTGTAAATTTTGAGTTTCTTTAAAGTTTCTATATCAATTTTAGTTCAAAAGCCTTTTGCAAATTACAAATTATATTGGTATTGAATTGAGTTTATTGGGTTCTTATTTGTCAATTACGTCCCAAG
Organism: Agriotes lineatus; assembly: GCA_940337035.1. Lineage (NCBI taxonomy): Eukaryota > Metazoa > Arthropoda > Insecta > Coleoptera > Elateridae > Agriotes > Agriotes lineatus. Next base: position 167,235,828 of record OW679196.1, on the reverse strand, counting down.
GCGTCCATTCTCCTTCCCATTTATGTTCTAAATTTTTACTTTATTTATTACACCAATTTTTTGCAAAGCATTTTGCAAAATCAAAATGATATCGTTTGTAAATAATATGAACAAAAAAGGTCTTAATACCAATGCTGACGTAATTCCCATTTTTTTACGTTTCTTTACTGAACATGAACAGAGTTCTATCTTTCAAATAAGTCTTAAACCAATCATGCTCCTTTCTGTTTGTATTGTAAATTTAGAGTTTCTTCAGCGACGTTCAATAATACGACTAAAATATACAAGTTTTTCATCTAGTAACTTACTAATAAACTAGTTATATATTTTCTTTAGTTCTTATTGTGCTTCTGTGAACAGATTATTCTCTTCGAAAAATTCCTCGAAACTATGATCTGATACTTTTCATAAACTGGTTTGTCATTTTCTTTTCCAGGTCGGCGATTACCATCTTCCCCCAGCGCACCGACGGCAAGCACGACTACAAGGTGTGGAACCCGCAACTGATAAGCTACGCAGGGTATCGGCAGCCCGACGGGTCCGTCGTCGGCGACCCCATGAACGTCGAGTTCACGGAAGTGTGCCTGAAATTGGGGTGGCGCGGAAGTGGCACGCGATGGGACATCCTTCCTCTCGTATTGTCTGCAAATGGCCATGATCCTGACTACTTCGACATCCCCAGCGAACTCATCCTGGAAGTCCCGCTCTCGCACCCCACGTAAGGAAATTACCTACACGTTTTTATCTTGTTAGTTTGCAGTGGTTTCAGAATTATTGTATGAATCAGGAGAAATGTGACTAAAAATGTTTATAAAATGTTGCGCATTGCCCTTTAAATCGAGTAAAAGGATAATACAATGTAGAGGTAGACCATATGTTAGAAGAAATTTATATTCGAGAACTTTTAGGTATCTCAACTAAAACGAAACCGAAATAATAAGATAAAATTATATCAAAACAGGTCCAGGAATATGTGATAGAATTAAAATAGTACATTCTGTGTTGTTGGGCTCGGCATTCGCCTCGCCCAACAATATTCACAGTCGTCTGGGAATGTTATGCTTTTCGTCCTAGATACACATACTATTTTTCCGCCGATCGATACGAGTAATTAAACAAATTAGAAGATAGTACTCGAATATTCCCTGCCTACGCCGAGAATATTATTCCTGTACAGTTTTATTGTAAATTACCTAGCAACGGCTGGTGTAATGGAATGTTTGACTTTGCCCAACAAAATTTTGTCAATAATGTGTCAGTTCTAGTACGATTGGCGGAAAACCTATTTTTAAAAATCCAGGAAACCGTCTTCCCCCGGATTGCCCTATTTTTAATTCCCCGGATGGACCATGTTGTCTAAATTACGAGTCAGAGCCCCACATGGAATTTATAACAGTCATCACCTCTGAAATTTTTTGCAATTAATAGAGATCGTTTTACGAGAGTATTTTTTTCCGATTCAGTAGGAATAAAAAACTAAAATGAATATCAAACATTTATTGCATAGAAAATGTAAGTACATCTCAGCCGTCGTTTATAAACTGTATGAATGACCCTATATTTTCTTAGTTAAAAGAGATACAGAAAAATCTTTTAAAGAAAAGTTTCTTTATAATGATTGTTGAATAATCTGCCGTTTTCAGAATAAGTATACGGGGTCAGGTAAAAAATGTATCGGACCTAACCTCACTTTTTTAAATGGAACACCCTGTATATTTTAATCTAAACTGTTTAAACTTGATTTAAACACACATAAATTTTATTTTCTAAAATTTACGAAATCCAGTTGCATGGCTTTTAAATGCAATTTATTTAATATTGCTATCACCAATTACTAAATTTAATATGTTTAAATTAGATTAAAACTATATATTTTAGTTCAAATTTACGAAACATTATTCGTAATTTAAAAACCAGTGTTATTACACAATCGTACGAGTTAAAGACCAGGAAAACGCAATTCTGCACTCCTTGCATAATATCGACCCACAGCAGTGAGTTCAACGGGCGACCTTCGCTCGACCAGGAAATAAACCTGCACAATTGCTTATCTGCTGTTTTGTAATTTAAACACTTTGTCCTATTAAACTGTATATATGAACTTTGATATTGTTACTGCGTTAAGCATTTTTTATTTGTATAAATACTAGTCTATTTTCATAATAAAATCAATCTGCATTTAATGTTTGATTCATTCACTACGTCGCCACTTCTATACCAAGCCATAATACTGTCGAGATGTGAGGCTGCATCTCAAGAAGTGGTTTTTACTGTCGTCCGTTCAAGTACCATTGACTACATTGGTTTAAAACGTAAACACAGTCTTGTTTACGTGCTTGACGGATAGAATCAGCGCAGACTAACGGAGTCCTGACACAGCCTCTCAGGCATCTCTGTTCAAAACAGATAGCATATTAAATTTTCTTTTCAAAAATAGAACAAACCGTAGATGATATTGGTTTTCTATGCGATTTATTTAAACTTTATTACTTTAAACCACAGTAGGCTACGAAACAAAAACTAAACAATGACGTTAAATCAAGTCAATAACTACTTAACTGAGCGCCCCCTAATTTAAGCAAGCCACTAGGGAAAACTCACATCTGGGTGAAAGACTTTGAAATCTAGTGCAACTACTTTCGGCAGAGAAAATTGATCTAAAAGGAGATTCTAAATCATCTCTTCTTGGAGTAGCAGACTCGTACAGTAGTTCGAAGTGGCTTGGAGACGAATAAATGCGGAAAAGAGCAGTACACAAGTAAATTTTGAAATAACTCGTACAACTAAGTCCAAGCTCCTGGTTTAGCAAACTTAAAAAGGTTGCCACTAAATTTACCTAAGAGAAACGCGCACACGCATTATGATAGTTAAGAGGAACTGAAGCGAGGCCTAATTTATATTTGGATTTCAATCTAAATAAATGGCTAACTGTCAATATGACATAGAACGCATCAAAAATGTCTTCATATTATAGCAACCCCAATAAACTTCGATAACCCGGGGCACTCGGTACGCACCCCCGAAAACCGTTTGTCTGCTTGCCTTCAAGCGTAGAGCACAAGTGTAGTTTCTACTCTCCAAATTAGGTGTTTTATCTACACCGCTTTCCTACATTTATCCGTAGCTTTGCTTATAGCCACCTATTTTTATTTTCAACGTCACTCCGTCGCTCTTATAGCATGGAAACTTTAAATTGGCAGTTTTCCTAGTGTCGGGAAGTAGATGTGGCGTTTTTTCTACGTTTTAGCCGCGAGCTCTTGTGCCATCCCTAAAATTTCAACAAATAAGTTGTAAAACGTAATCTGAAACTACACGCGTTTCTTGTTCTGCGAGCGCTACGACGGGGAACTTTCTGAATAGAAATATTTAAATGCAGCATAAATCAACGAGGCGTAAAAAAAGTAAGAATTTATAGAATGTAAAATGCAAATACTTAATAAATAATTTACAGCAGCTACAACAGAAATAAAGAACTTAATTTCAATTCACCCTTCCGCTTATGTGTACGTTACTATCTCAATTCTAACTATTTCTAGCAATTCTAGCAATTTTTCAAGCACTGTACCAACCGCTTTTTTTCTGGAATTTGTCATTCTCGGCACAAGCAGCTACCGGGAGGCAACATTAACTATAATCCCTAGGTTGAACCGACGCGTTTAAAATGCGGGCTTTTTCTAATAATTAATTGGACTTTCTATTTGATTTATCCCTAAGGTAGGGAAAAATTCTGGATAAAGGGCTTACGGTGCAGATTTCCCCACTATGCGGCAATCGCTCAATCGCTTTGCATTTCGAGTCCACGCTTTCCATCTCGGAAAAGTAAGAACGCGTTCACTAATTGGAATTCTTTTGGCGGGAAATTGCGCTGGATTAAATAAACTCTGCTAATAAATGAAACAAATAAATTACTTCGGGAAGTTGATCACATGAACTGAAGTTAAACGATTTGTTTTGAATCGATTCCACTTGAAATAAATATTGTTGGTGTATTTAATCTCTATGTCCAAGTTAAAATTCTTATCCTCAATCGTAGAATTCTAAAGTAAGATACTTATGGTATATCACTGCAATTCTACGTGAATCAAAACACACGAAGTTTTTAATAAATTGCTAGACATAAGATATTCAACAAACTAAAACTAACACAGTTCCTATTTATACCACTGAATCGTGAGCTAGAACGGAAGCACTGCAGCTGTCTTTTAGGATTTGTGGGGATTTAATTACTAATACTGTGGAATATGCACGGAAAGCAACTATCCAACTTTTAATAAAACTGAGCTGGCATTTGAACAACCCTGAAGTTTTAAAATATCCGCCTCGTCGCATGCTGATTATCAAGAAACCACAGATAAATTTTATATGGAGATGTATATTTTCTTTAAGTTAATGAATGTATGTACATCCATCAACATAATTTTATTATTTGAAGCTGTGTATTCTTAATCCCCACTTGCCCTGACAAGACTGTTAGGAACGCAGTAAGCACCAACATTTTTAATAATAAGAAGAATAATAGGTTTTATTTTTGCATAAAATTAACAACGGTACATAAAAAAAGGAATAAATTCTGTATAAAATCATTAGGTTACACTTCATATGGCAGCTATATTCTTCCACAGTAACCTATACTTATACGCAAAAAAACGTGAACTGAAAAAAATATGTCTGTTCTAACATAATTATAAGATAAATTGAAGTGCGTAAGGCATACTAAACATAAAAACCAAGATTTTACATAGTAACTAGTTTCTCCGCTACCAGAACTAAAACATCGCCTCTGCCATCGACCAGAGCGCGATAATCATGCGGCAGGTCTTCTTGTTCTTCTTCTTCTTCGCTAATCCTTATGCCCTTTCAGGCGCCGGAAGGTGGAAAAATTTTAAATACCGGCTCAAGTTTTTATTAGCATTCGTCTATTCGGCTATTTGTTACAGCCTTCATTACTAATATGTAATTATAATCCATTCACTTAACTCCCGTGACAAAAAAGTCACAATGTGTTGGTTAATATGAAAATCCCTATTAGGCTATTAACAATTTTTAGATTTGAGATTGGCGCACCTTTAAATTTAATTATTTATCTACTCCAGTGGGATAAGTAACGCATTACGTCACTCATTTGACACTATTTCAGTTACGTAATGAAGCTCATTACACCACTCAGTTATGTAATGGTTTCATTACGCAACTGAGTTGTGTAATGACTTCATTACGTAACTGAAATAGTGTCAAATGAATGACATAATGACATTTGCCTACTAAAATAGTTTTGAAAATGACAGATCTGACATTTCTCTTAATGCACTTTTCTCAATTTTAGGCAGTCGTAGATAAAATTTTGTACAATACATGTGTGATAATGCATCATTAATGTACTTGTGTGCTTACATAACTCGTGCTACGCACTCGTTTGTAACTTACACACACGTATATTAATGATACTGTTATCCCACTTGTATAGTAAATAACTATTATTCAACTGACGTTTTATAATTCGTAATCTTTAGAGAAATGGATGAACAGAAGTACCAACGAAGTTTATTATCGAAGAGAGAAAAAAAAGCTGTATGCAAATACTGCTTAGAAAGGCAGGAAATTAGCCCTCACTTAAATAAATTTACCATTTTTGAAAAGGCTGCATATATATTTTCAGTAAGAATTTCTACATTTTTTCCTTTGTAACCACTTTTCCAATTCCACATCTCCTTTCTTAGATCAGTGTAACTCAAGTGAAGAACATTTTTACAAAATTTGAAAATGGGGAAGATTTAGAAGACACGCAGGAAATTTACAAGTTTTGACGATTACTACAAGGTATTTTTAAAGGAGGAACTACAAAGAAAAAATTATTTATCTACTCCAGTGGGATAAGTAACTCATTACGTCACTCATTTGACACTATTTCAGTTACGTAATGAAGCTCATTAATGAAACCATTACGCAACTGAGTTGTGTAATGAGCTTCATTACGTAACTGAAATAGTGTCAAATGAATGACATTGTAGATACTGAACGTAGTATACTTAAAATATTTATTCAGTAACTAATAAATACATGTGTTATGTCAGAATGACAATATCAACTAAACTAAAACTATGTTGGTTTCCATGACGCGACGCCAAGGCTCCTACAGTGCTCCCCCCCTAGCGACAGCGGTGTACGTACAGAAACGCACGGGACGTTGACGAGTACGATGGGGCCGGGAAGTAGAGGGAACAGGAATAACAGATTTGGTTGGAGTGTCAGGAGCAGCTTTAGCGGTAGACGTAGTTAGTGGAATAGGGGCAGTTGGTGAAACAGATGGAGGTGCTAACGGTATTGTGATAATGGACTGACTTTCCAAAAATGCCGGTTTAAGTCTGTCTATGCTGATATTCTTTTCTAATCCTTTAACAAGCAGCTTGAAGACTTTGCCCGTTCTGCTCAGCACACGGAAGGGTCCTTCAAATGGGGGTTGTAGTGGAGGTTTTACAGCATCTGAGCGGATGAAAACATGAGTACATGTAGCAAGATTCTTGTGCACAAAAGTTTTCATTATTCCGTGATCGGCTGCAGTGGGCTTCAATAGCCTGATGGTACAGCGTAGATTGTCCACATATTCATTACCATAGCCGTGAAATACTCTTGAATGTTCGAATAAGTCGCCAGGTAGCCGCAGCGTTGTTCCATAGAGGAGCTCGGCTGATGAGCATCCAAAATCCTCTTTCACGGCGGTGCGTAATCCAAGGAGTACAGTTGGCAAAACCTGAGTCCACGGACGTGGAGCATGACACATGAGAGCTGCTTTTAGTGAGCGGTGCCAGCGCTCAATCATTCCATTGCTAGCTGGATGATAAGGTGTAGTGCGGAACTTAGTGACTCCTAACAGGTTGGCCAGAGATCGGAATAACTCAGATTCAAATTGCCTGCCCTGATCTGATGTTAACCGGGAAGGAACGCCGTAGCGTGATATCCAGTTCCCGAAGAAAGTCTTCGCTACGGTATCCGCCGACATATCAGTCATTGGAAAAGCTTCAGGCCATCTACTGAACCGGTCGATGCATGTTAGAATGTAGCGAAAACCTTCTGATGGTGGAAGTGGACCGACTATATCGATGTTGACGTGGTCGAAACGATCTTCCGCTAGTGGAAACTTATCCAAGGGTGCCTGTGTATGACGACCAACCTTACTGCGTTGACATTGGACGCAGTTGCGGGCCCAGGTGCGGCAGTCAGAGTTCATCGATGGCCAAACGTATCGGCGCCGCACCAAACGGACCGAGCTACGAATGCCAGGATGAGACAGGTTATGTAAGGTGTTGAAAAGTGAAAAAAGGTACATAAGGACGAGCGCGATCCGTGGAGGTATCACAATACAACTCACAGTCATTGTACAGGACGACTTCAAGCTTGAGGGAGGTCTTCTTCGATTGTAACAGGTGGGATAACTCTTCGTCTTGCCCTTGAGACACAGCCAAGGTCTCTGGGTCAATATGGGATGGTATCTCGATGGTGCAAAGCCTCGATAACGTGTCGGCCACTATGTTATCCCGACCTGAGATATGTTGAATACCAGTGGAAAACTGCCCAATATAATCCAGATGTCTTAGTTGACGCGGGGAGCATTTGTCAGCTTTCTGCGAGAATGCGTAGACGAGGGGTTTGTGGTCAGTGAACAGCGTGAACTCTCTGCCCTCAACCATATGCCGAAAGTGCTTTACAGCCAAGTAAGCAGCTAGAAGCTCACGATCGTATGTGCTGTACCGCTGCTCCGCAGGCTTGAGTTTTCTCGAAAAGAACCCGAGCGGCTGCCAACTCCCGTTGTGAAGCTGATGTAGCGCCGCTCCTACTGCCAAATCTGATGCATCGACGGACAAGCCAAGACGGAAACTGGTCGACGGGTGTGCTAGGAGTGTTGCAGAAGCGAGGTTATCCTTGCATTTGTTAAACGCTGCAAAAGCAGCATCCGTCCAAACAATCTTCCTGTTGTCTTTCCTCCGTGATGACTTTAAATATTCATTCAAAACAGCTTGATTATGAGCTGCCTGGGGAAGGAAGCGGCGATAAAAATTTATTATGCCGAGGAACTGACGAAGCTCATGTATCGTAGAAGGTTGCTTGTACTCTAAGATGGTTTCTATGCGTTTGGGTTGCGGTTGAATCCCTTCCGCAGTGACCCAGTGACCGAGAAAGGGCACCTCGTTCTGTCCAAAGTGGCATTTGGCCATGTTAATTGTCATACCAAAGTGATCTAAGCGTTCGAGAACCTGTATCAAGTGCTTTCGATGTTCGTTTTCATCCCGGGAGGCTATGAGCACGTCGTCTATGTACACGAAGACGAAAGATAAATTTCCCAGAACCTCATGCATAAAGCGTTGCATTGTCTGAGCAGCATTTCTGAGCCCAAACGCCATCTTTACAAACTCAAATAATCCAAATGGTGTAATTATTGCGGTTTTAGGAATGTCTTCTTCTTGAATTGGAATCTGATGATATGCTCTATTTAAGTCCAGCGTAGTAAAGATAGTTTTACCTTGTAGCAAGTGCGAAAAGTCTTGGAGATGTGGTAAAGGATACCGGTCAGGGACTGTTGCGGCATTTAAACGACGAAAATCTCCGCAAGGCCTCCAGGTACCATTTTTCTTGCGAACCATGTGCAATGGACTCGCCCATGTACTTTTGGAAGGGCGGCCGATCCCTGCATCCATCATGAACTGGAACTCTTTTTTAGCATCCTCAAGTTTATCTGGAGCAAGCCGACGAGCTCTGTCGAACACTGGTGGCCCTTTAGTGATGATGTAATGCGTTGTTGTGTGCTTTGCTACTTTAGGGACGATTTCTGGTGGTCGTGTTATAGCCGGGAATTGACAGAGAATATCGTGGTACGTTATATGCTGGTCGAAGGTCTTGATGCTGGGAATTGGACTGCCGACGACAGAACATAGTGAACGCTCAGAAGTTAGTCGGTCAATAAGGCAGCGGTTCTTGAGGTCGACTAACAAACCAAAATTTTCTAAAAAATCGGCTCCGATGATAGGTTTAGTCACATCGGCCATAATGAAGGTCCACTTGAATAGTCTACGAAGGCCTAGTCCAACTTTCAGGGTTTTCTGTCCGAAGGTCTTGATCACCGAGCCGTTGGCGGCATAGAGACGATACGAATCTACAGGCAAATTACGTTTCGTTGGAGGAATTACTGATACATCTGCTCCAGTGTCAATGAGAAATGACAACTGGGTGGTCGGGTCGTGTACAATGAGGCGACTAGGGTGCGTGGCAGCATTTGCCTCTAATTGCGGCCACGTCTGCCGTTTCCCTGAATAGGAAATTCACAAGGTGGTTTGCATTGGCGGGCCCGTTTGCCAAACTTCAGATGATACCAGCAGTACCGTGTGCTTCGACCTGTCGATGATGGCTGAGGAGTAGAGGAGCGAGGTCGAGACAAACGTGCTTCCAGTCGAGTAATTGTCTGGGTGATGTTGTCCAACTGTGACTGCAAGACTGAGGTACTTGGCTCCTGTATAGTAAGCACTTCGTGGTTTGATACGTCATGAACCTTGTCAGCAATAAGGGCGATATCATCAAGATTGCCCTGAGATACAGCTATAATAGACTGCATCTGGGATGGTAAACTTCTGATAAAAATAGATTGGAGGATTTCGCCGTTGACTGTCCCTGCAGCTATGTTTCTCAGTTCTCGTAGCAATTGAGTGGGACGCTTGTCACCCAGGGACGTACCTTTCAGAAGGCGTGCAAGTCGTTTCTCTTGTGATTCCGCAAAGCAAGAAGTAAGACGTTTTTTAAGGGTGTTGTAGGGGTCTGTCGCAGGTGCATTACGAATGATGTCGGCTACCTGAGCGAGGACAGAGGTGTCGATGGAACCTACAACGTAATGAAATTTTGTCAGTTCCGTTGTGATGCCAGCTGTAGCAAATTGTGCTTCTAGCTGTGCAAACCAAAGAGCTGGATCTTCTCGTCAAAAAGGAGGCGGCTTGACCGCGACACGTGCGACAGCAGTGCTATCAGCTGCTGTCTCGGAGGGTGCAGTGCCATTTTCCTCATCCTCACGCGATTGCCTTGTTTCTGACATCGTCGGTGTCACCACTGTAGATACTGAACGTAGTATACTTAAAATATTTATTCAGTAACTAATAAATACATGTGTTATGTCAGAATGACAATATCAACTAAACTAAAACTATGTTGGTTTCCATGACGCGACGCCAAGGCTCCTACAACATAATGACATTTGCCTACTAAAATGTTTTTGAAAATGACAGATCTCACATTTCTCTTAATGCACTTTTCTCAATTTTAGGCAGTCGTAGATAAAATTTTGTACAATACATGTGTGATGATGCATCATTAATATACTTGTGTGCTTACATAACTTGTGCTACGCACTCGTTTGTAACTTACACACACGTATATTAATGATGCTGTTATCCCACTTGTATAGTAAATAACTATTATTTCATCACAATAATGAACATTTTACCATTGATGATTTACATCTATATGCTACACAAGAATTAAACTTTACTCATGGTCGTACAACATTATATAAGTTTATAAGATCCATATGTTATCGCAAAATAACCTCTGCTTTTTGCCACGAGTTAGGAATTTCAGCGTTCTCGAGACATTTATTTAGAAGTATACGGACAGATTCTAGTAAATGACAAATGGTTTGTCATATCATAACCTTACTTTCAGTTTGAAGTACATTCACTAAAAAAGTTGATAGGTTCTGTACATAAAGTACACTCCAAAATTTTCATTTGACAGCGTAAGCGTCACGGGAGTTAACTGAATGGATTATATGTAAAAGTATCTCAGTAAAATCACTCCAATATTTTGGAACTTCTCTCTCTCTTTAATTCTGTTTCGTGGTTCTTGCTCGTCCTGTTTTAAATATCATATTATGATTGCACCCTTCTGGGTACTTATTTCGCTTGATTTGATGTATTGCTTCAGCTTCTTTATTTCTGGCACAGTTTTGGAGTTACATTAATGATTCTTGAATTATCCAATGTAATGAATTGTCACCAGTTGTTGTTTGTGACAGTTTCAATTCGCATAATTCGCAGTAACAGTCTTCCACTATTCTGAATGTTCCCTCTGTATCCTCAACAGGTTCTGGATGTATATGTCTTACTGCCTACATTGCCATCATCTTTGTTCTAGCAGTTGCTTTACTTTGCTTTTCGAAAGTATTATATTTTTTCTATAGCACATGTTAAAGTGTGCTTTTATCAACTCAAAACAAAAGGTCAAGTTTTACTTTAACAGCAAGGGTAGATAAAGTAGCACTTTAACATCAAGGATAGATAAAGTAATTTAATTTTCTAACTTTTGTTTAAATTAAATATGACAGCTTCGCATTATCGTGGCAACCCAACCAAGCTACTGACATTTTGAAATGTCATGGGCTGTCTTTATTTTCTTTTGAAATTGTTAAAGTTCCTGCTATAGAAAAAAATATTGTATTATACACGACGATAAAGTTATTTCTATCCACTCTTGAATCATTAACGTCTCGACTTCGTCTCGACGTTAAACGATTCACTCGTGGATAAAATTTAACTTTATCGTCTTGTATAATAAATTACTATTTTACTTGCTTGTAGTGCCACTTTTTCAATGGCACTTGATAGATTCGACGATTTGTTACTGCTTAATCTGTATTTACGTCTCCTTATAAATCTGCAATTTTTTGTCTATTAGTTGTATACATATACATAATTTGCTTTTTTAGTAGGAATTTTATATCGACAGCTTTGTTACTGTTCTGTAACCTTCTCTATCTTTCCATTTTGGCCTTTATACTAAAATCTTGTTCTCACCAATCTATAGTCATCTATTGATATCAAATTTGTTCAAAGTAGATACCTACGTCACGTACAATGTTTTTGTGACTTGTTAAAATCGATCTCATTTCTACCTTGGCCATTTGGGCTTAACCACGTCGACTTTCCGTTCAGTTCTTTTTTTTTAAGAAAGTGTCCGTAGCGTACAGTTTGTTCTCATTAAGGAATTACAGTAATGCTTCACACCGTTCATTAATTTTGGTTTTTTTATTTTCACTAAGTTTAGCTATAAAAATGTGTATGCTGCATCCCTGCCTTTCACTGCTCTCTTAATTGTTATTTTGACGTAGTCATACACTTCTTCTACTTCTTAGTCGTCATGGGATGCTGTGGGCCCCACCTTAATTATTTTCAACTTGTTGAAGCTGATAATTTTAAATATAATATATGCCACTCGATCTGAAATTGATGTGAAGACTATTGTTCATTTGCTTCTTCTTTGTGTATTATAAAGCCATAACGTGGACATTTTTATTCTGGTTTCCTTTGTCAACACGCTTGCAATTATCCTGTTGTGTCGCCCTTCAACAAAAGACGTTCACAACCTAGACTACGGCGATTTGTTGTCATGGGTAGTGATGGTTCTGAAGGTTAATGAATGAATGAAACTAACGCAAATTACAAAAGGGCGCTAGTCCTCAACCACGACCACAACGAAATTAGCCTCAGCCACCGTCTAAATAAACTCACTTACTGTGTACGGCCTCTAAAAAACGAGCAGGTATCGGTAGGCCGAATAAACTATAATAACAGTAATAGAAAACATAAACGAAGCTTTAATATATATGTAAAGACATTTGGATAAAACAATAATATGAAAAAATAATTAATTATTAAACCAGGCTCCGTATTTAAAAACATGGTATTAAACGGGGTCGCTGAATGCAAAACGACGCAGGAAGCTAATGATGTTAATATATGCAGAAGATACGTTAAGTAAAGTAAAACAACAAAACAAAGTTAAATAGCGAAGTCATGCAACTACGTTGCAGTTTTGTACAAAAAATATTTATTTCAAATAAAGGTGTAGAAAAATTATTAAAATTTGATCCAATGTAATATTTGTGCATTTAAACCAGCTCACAGAGTTGAAAATCATTTAATAAGATGTAGCCCTGTAGCAGGAACGGAAAAACTCATCCTAACTGACAAGCAACATGTGGACGCCTGTCAAGAAGCTAATCTTTAACTTGAACTAAGATGCTTGTCTATCAAGAGGTCTCCGATAAAACAGCGCAACAAAGATAACCATACAGAATTGTAATTTTGGCTGTTCTCCTTGAGCTCTAAGAAAATTTACTATTTCTATTCATAACACATATAAACATAAAAGTTGTAAAAGAGAACTAGTGCCCTAACGCAGCTATGGCCATCTGGTTTTCCGAGGCAGTAACTGCACCGCTTTACTAGCATGCATCAAGGAACGGGAACAAAAATCGCAGAAAGTCTGGGTTCTGGATCCCTTCAGGAGCATCAAGCCTTAGTTCTACGCGAAACAAATTCCAACTATAACAAGCGGGAGCGGTCCAGTTGACCAATAAAGGCAAAAACCTGCATGCCTGCCCCAAGCGAATGTAGTGAAACGGGCTTATCAGTTCCTAGTGTTATCTCATATAATGTGAACCGCGTAATTAACAACGGTAACTCGAAGGAAAAACGCCTACCTTAAGGTGGAGAGCGACCCAAAAGTACATGTGCAATAGAAATTAAATTCGCACGATCTGCATCTTGATTTAAATAACAGCGACGCCGGCTAGTACTCGATAACTTGGGAATAAAACTAGGAACAAATCCTAAAACGGCTCCACGACACAAGCTAAATCGACTTAAGTCGCAGAAAGGCACAAAGGAAGCTTATTTCGAACCAGAATCCGCCATTGGTTGCTTTCGAAAACTGCGGATTGAAATTAACTCTACTCTCAAAAATCCATGAATAAAAAGAGAGCAGGCATGCGTTGGAAAAGAGAATTTAAGCTGCAAACAGCAAAATTAAAGAAGGCCGTTACGATTTCCTCTTTGTTACACTAACGCCTATTCTGATCATTTATTAAAATTTGAAGAAGTTGACTCTAGAAGTATTTTAAAGAATACTTTTCCATAGCTTGTGGTATAGCTTTCTATATCTTAGTTATTTGGTAGAAAATTTCCTTTGAATTAAACAATAAAGTTTGGTGTAGAAGAAAAGTTATTGTATCTTTAAGTCTGAGATTAAGGTTTAGAACGTAGGTTGAGGTTATGAAATTAAATATCATCACCGGCTGTTCAAAATTAATTTATAATATGAGGTTGCAGCTTGTGGGAATCTTCAGTTTTTCATATTGAACCATTTGAGACCACAAACTTAATTCGATATGTGATCGTGTTTATAAAAAAGTAAAATGTCTAATGCTTGGTCCATATATAGGAGCAGAATAAGAGAAATAGGTCAGTACTGGAATTCCGCACAATATACTTTGATACTTTGATATTAGTCGATAAGAAGTGTTTGTGAAGATTAAGTAATTTAAGATTTTTTTAAACTTTATTGCAATACCAGAGTGTAAATCGCAGACCACAAAGGTCCTAAAGTAGATCCTTGCGACACTCTCCTTAAGACAAATCTAAAAGTTAAGATTTGGTTTGTCAGCAGTACACATTTAAGTAGATTACATAGATAACTGCAAGCGTATCAATATTAGCTGAAAATTATATAAAGTCGACAATAGCTAGTATTTTATGGTTAATCGTACTTTGCTAAAATCCAACAATGTTGTACAACTATAACCACATCTAAATTCAGATTGTGTTTTAGAAATAGTATTATGTTCATTTAAAATAGGAAAATTGCTTATAGGACATAGATTTTTGTATTCAGTTGTATTTGATGCTATCTGAATCTGAAAAGTGGCTTGCTGAAAGAGAGCAGTTGTGTATGGTAAGGAAAATAAAATGGCAGGAATATTTAATAATATCAACATTTAGACGATCAAGACCTGATGCCTTTTCTGATTTCATTGATATAGTTAGTAATAATAGTAGTGTGAATTTTGCTCAAAAAGTTTGAACAGCTGATGTAGAAAACTAAAAATTGGATTATTCTTAGGAAATTAGATTTTAATTTCATTTGGATATTGAATTTCATAAGATAATTCGTTATTTGTAGATAGATAGTTTCTAGATTTTTCAATTCTTGCTTTTACTATCTCACAGTTTTCTAACAATTTCAATAATTTCAGACTGGACTGGTTCGAAGACCTTGGTCTGCGGTGGTACTCTTTGCCTGCCGTCGCCAACATGATGTTCGACTGCGGCGGTATCCAATTCACCGCTGCCCCCTTCAACGGCTGGTACATGAGCACCGAAATAGGGTGTAGAAATCTCTGTGATACATACCGCTTTAACATGTTAGAGGTAAGTGGACCGAAGCTTCAGAGGCCAGCGACTTACACGAGATTTTCAGACTGTAGCTTTAGGGATGGGACTGGACACCCGCACCCCGGTAACGCTCTGGAAGGATAAGGCCATGGTGGAGTGCAACCTGGCGGTGCTCCACAGCTTCCAGTCGAAGGGGGTCACCATTGTCGACCACCACACGGCCTCCGAGTCGTTTATGAAGCACCTGGAGAACGAGGTGCGCCTGCGGAACGGCTGTCCCGCCGACTGGGTCTGGATAGTACCGCCTCTCTCCGGCTCTGCCACCCCCGTTTTTCACCAGGAGATGGCACTGTACCACCTCAAACCTTCATACGAGTATCAGGTAAGGCTCGATCTTATATTGTGGTCCAAAACTGTTTTAAATTTGGTAATGCTTGTTGATCAACTGGTCAAGAAGTAGAAAAGTGTGTTATACTTCTTGTGGATATCGGGTATGGCCGAACCTTATGTTGTTTCTTATAGCTGTTCTGATCTGAAGGCAGGATTTATTAATAAACTAGTTGGACACTTAAAACCTAATCCTTTTTGCTTCCTATGAGTATCAAGTAGTAACATTTTGTTTTGTTGGTGAGAACTGTTTTGAACCAATGGTAAAGATTATTGATAAACTAGTTTAGAGGTTGAAAAATAAACATTTTGCCTATGAGTATCAAGTAAGTCTGATTCTTATATTGCTACTGTGAATTGTCTTAGGACAAAGATGAGACTTATTAACTTGACTTGAAAAAGGTGAATTCTAAACCTTTTGTTCTTCATTTGAACGTCAGGCTAGTTATTATATTCTTGTTGGAAATTATCTTGGGACACGGATTGCACCTATAGGCTAAGTACTTGAAAAAATGAATTCTAAATCGTTATTCCTCCTTTGAGTATTAAACTAGTTATTTTTTTTAAACTATCTTGGGACAAGGATGAGACTTATTAGTAATGTACCTAGAAAGGTTAATCCTAAATCTTTAATTTTCTTTTGAGTATCAAGTAAGGCTAGTTCCTATATTGTTGTTGAGAACTGCTTTGAGACAAGGATGATACTAATTGGTAAAGTACTTGGAAAAAGTGAATCCTCAATCTAAATTTTTCCTTTGAGTATCAGACTACGTATTACATTGTTTTTGAAAACTATTTTGTGAGAAGTATGAGACATATTGGCAAAGTATTTGGTAAAAGAAAAACTTAAATCTTTATCTTATCCCTTCGAGTATCAAGTAAGTCTAGTTATTACATTGTTGTTTTGCTCTTTTAGGAGAAGGATGGGATTTATTGGTAAAGTACTGCTGCAATGTGAATCCTAAATCTTTATTCTTCCTTTGAGTATCAAGTAAGGCTAGTTATTAGATTGTTGTTGAAAACTGTCTTGGGGGAAGAACAAGACTTATTGGTAAAATGCTGGAAAACGCTTAATCTTAAATTTCTATTCTTCCTGTAAGTATCAAGTAAAGCTAGCTATTATATTGCTTTTAAGAACTGCCCTTTTAGAACTTATTGGTAAAGTACTTGGAAAAGGAGAAACTTAAATCGTCAATCTTCATTTGAGTATCAAGTAAGACTAGTTCCTATATTGTTGTTGAGAACTGTTTTGGGACAAGGATGAGACTTACTGGAAAAGTAAGTACTTGGAAGAGGTGAATCCTAAATATGTATTCTTTCTTTCAATATCAATTAATACTAGCTCTTATATTGGTATTGAAAACTGTCTGAGGAGAAGGATAAGACTTGTTGATTAAGCATCTGAAAAAAGCTAATCCTAAAACTTTATTGTTCATTGGGTATCAGGCTAGTTATTATATTATTGTTGAGAGGAATCTTACGAGAAAGGTGAGTCATATTGGTAAAGTACTTAGAAAATATGAATCCCAAATCTGTATTTTTTCTTTAAGTATCAAGCTAGCTACTATATTGTTTTCGATAGCTGCCTTAAGAGAACTTATTGGTAAAATACTTGGAAAAGGAGAATCCTAAATCGTTAATCTTCCTTTGAGTACCAACTAAGGCTAGTTCCTATATTGATGTTGGGGACTGCCTTGGGACAACAATGAGACTTATTAGTAAAGTAATTAGAAAAATTTAATCCTAAAGCTTTAATCTTCCTTTGAGTATCAAGTAAAGCTAGTTGCCATATTTTATTGAGATCTGTTTTGGAGCAAGGATGAGAGTTATGAGTAAAGTACCTAGAAATTGTGAATCCTAAATTTTTCTATCAGTAATAATGAATTAAGGGCAAATGATTTTGCCAGTAAAAATGTCTTACGAAAGTATTTTGTTTTGGCAGTGGCACAAGACAAACTAACTTGATGAAACTCCCGAGCCGAAGGCGAAGGAATTTGTCAAAGTTAGTTTGTCGAGGGGCATTGCCAAAAAACAACAAATTTTGAGTAAAACATTTTCTAAGCAAAATCATGAGCCCGAAATACATTTTGTGAACAATTTCCCAAGTATCGGTTCATTTATACTGATGCACAATGGCAGTTTTAAATGACATTTTTGAAATGTCACCTTGGTTAAAACAACATATTTAGTGGTTGCCATGTATATAAGTGATAAATTATTTCATTTTTTAGAAAAACTCCAATCAGCTAATTTACATTTATGATAAAAAACCATGAAAATAGTAACAATATATTTCGACTTCAATAAGTCTTCTTCAGTTTACATGTATTTTTCATTATAAAATTCTTTCTGTAAGGTAAAATACAATATTAGTTGTTAAAATCACAATAAATTACGATAAATAGGAGAGTGAACGATGTTCTAAAGACCTTAAAAATGCAAGATTTACATACCTTATTAGTCAAAGGGTTCCTTTATAATTTAATTTGTTTCCAAAATTGTTTATTTAAAGCAATTTTCACTTCTGAATTCATTATCAGTGCTCTATACGTTATTCAATTTATTTGTTTCTTTCCCACGTGACTTATTCTAAAAGATCACTATAAATGGAAAAATTTTGCAACAATATCACAGTATATAAGATAAAACTTACTAGTTGTAGAAAATTCTCTTTGCAGAATTGTTTTATAGATATGTTTGATTTTCCAATGGTTAGGAAAATTTGCTAGTGATTTCTGTTATGTTTTGCGGTTTGAATATTGTTTTAATTTCCCTGTATGAAAAGAAATATTTTAGATAAAATCGTTCTTTCTTATTAGTAATGTGATTGAACTTACTTGGTTTTAACGATTTTTAAAAAATCAGATGATTTTTTTAAATAATTTTCAGGCCATTAATTAGTAAAGGAAGAAGATTTCTCTTAATTCGTGTTGATAATTTAATATTTTCTATTGTTTAGCAGAAAGCATGTTGGCATCCTAGGCGAAAATATGGAAAGATTGAAATTTGAAGGTCGTTTTTATTGTTAAACATTACTAAAATATTCTGAAAATAAGGAATAACTGTTATAGTATAAGTTTATATAATTAAAATGTTGTATAACTTACTCTTGTTCCAAAGTTTTTAAATTTTTAGTTATAAACGGCAGTTCGTGTTTGGTCGAGGTGCGGCCATTTTTGCACCTTAAATTTGATTTAGTAGTTTATGACCTGATGAGAAATTTTTACTATAAGTTCTAAAATTTTGCATTTAATACATTAGTTATTATGAAAATATTTAATAAAAATGTTTTTTATTTTATTTGATGATTAATTAGTTTTAGAATAAATTGTGATAAATTATATTTAGTTTTTCAATATCTGTTTTGTAATTAATAGAATGAGGACTTTTTTTAATTTCAATCATTTCCATTATTAGGCGTTTTTGTAGGTTATTCTCTCTTTGCAATATTTTAGGTGATTTAAAACCAAAATTATGAAAATTATCGATTGCGTGATCAGACAAAGCGGTATTGGCAAGGTTTGGTTTTTCTGCTTTTACTTTTATTGAGTTTTTATGCTGAGAAATTCTTTTTTTTAGCATTTGTTTAGTCTGTCCGACATATTTGGCGGGGCAGTTGCTGCAACTCAACTCATATATTATATTAGATTGCCAACATGCTTTCTGCTAAACAATAGAAAATATTAAATTATCAACACGAATTAAGAGAAATCTTCTTCCTTTACTAATTAATGGCCTGAAAATTATTTAAAAAAATCATCTGATTTTTTAAAAATCGTTAAAACCAAGTAAGTTCAATCACATTACTAATAAGAAAGAACGATTTTATCTAAAATATTTCTTTTCATACAGGGAAATTAAAACAATATTCAAACCGCAAAACATAACAGAAATCACTAGCAAATTTTCCTAACCATTGGAAAATCAAACATATCTATAAAACAATTCTGCAAAGAGAATTTTCTACAACTAGTAAGTTTTATCTTATATACTGTGATATTGTTGCAAAATTTTTCCATTTATAGTGATCTTTTAGAATAAGTCACGTGGGAAAGAAACAAATAAATTGAATAACGTATAGAGCACTGATAATGAATCCAGAAGTGAAAATTGCTTTAAATAAACAATTTTGGAAACAAATTAAATTATAAAGGAACCCTTTGACTAATAAGGTATGTAAATCTTGCATTTTTAAGGTCTTTAGAACATCGTTCACTCTCCTATTTATCGTAATTTATTGTGATTTTAACAACTAATATTGTATTTTACCTTACAGAAAGAATTTTATAATGAAAAATACATGTAAACTGAAGAAGACTTATTGAAGTCGAAATATATTTTTACTATTTTCATGGTTTTTTATCATAAATGTAAATTAGCTGATTGGAGTTTTTCTAAAAAATGAAATAATTTAAAATACAGCTGTAACAAATTTTTAACACAACTATAAGTGATAAAAGCAACTGAAAAAATCCCACGGGAAAATTTTGATTTTTTACCACTATAAAAGCACGTGATTGGTTGAATTTTGAAAAATCATGGCATTTGATTGGCTAATAAGAGATGCGGGAAATATTCACGTAAAACTCATTCTTACAGTGTAGCTGGGAACTGGCTTGAGACAAGGATAAGACTTATTGGAAAAATTGTTAAAATGGTCAAATCTAACAATTTCTTCTTCCTATTCTATCAAGTAAGGCAAATCGTTTAGTGTTGTTGAAAACTGTCTTTAAAAGGATGAAACGTATTGTCACATTTCTTAGAAAAGGTGAAACCTAAATCATCCTTCATTTGAGTATGAAGTACGGTTAATCTTCTATTGTTTTTGAGAACTATATTGCGACAAGGAGAAAAATTATTGGTAAACTAATTGAACAAGGCGACACCTAAATATTTCTTCTTCATATAAGTATGAAGTAAGATTCATCTTTTATTGTTGTTCAGAACTGTTTTGGGGCAAGGATAAGACATATTGGTTAAGTAGTTGGAAAATGTTAAACGTAAAGCATTTCTCTTTCTTTGAGTATCAAGTAAGGCTGATTATTATATTGTTGCTGAGAGGTGTCTTGGGACAATAATAAGACTTAAAGGTAATGTACAAGTAATGGCTGAATCCTAAATCTGTATTCTTTCCTTGAGTATTAACTAAAAGCCTAGTTATTTATTGTTAGTGAGCATTGTCTTCGGACAAGAATAAGACTCAGGGCAATACACTTGGAAAAGGTGAATCCCAAATCTGTAGTCTTCCTTTGAGTTTCAACGAAGGGTAGTTCATATAATGTTTTTACGAACTGTCGTGCGACAAGGATGAGACTTATTGATAAAGTAATGGAAAAGGTGAAACCTAAATATATCTTCCTCCTGTAAGCATAAAGTAAGGCTGGTTTTTATATAGTAGCTGACAACTGTCTTGCGACAAGAAGAAGACTTATTGGTACAGTAGTTGAAATGGTAAAACGTACTCTTTCTTCTTCCTATGAGTAACAATAACGCTGATCTTCTATTATTGTTGAAAACTGTCTTTGGACAAGGATGGGCTTATTAATAAAGTAATTAGAAAAGGTGATCCCTACGTCTTTCATCTTCCTTGGAGTATCAAATAAAGTTGATCTTCTATTATCGTTGAGAACAGTCTCGGGTCAAGGACAAGTAGTTGTACAGTGCAAAATCTAAATATTTCTTCTTCCTTTGAGTATCAAATAAAGCTTCTTCCTATATTGTTACTGAAAACTTTATTGGGCAAGAATAAGACTTCTTGGTAAATTAGTTGAACAAGTGAAATCTAAATTTGTATGCTTCTTATGAGTGTCAATTAAGGTCGGCTCATATCGTTGCTCAGAACTGTTTTTAACAGTTGGTAAGGCTTGGTGGTAAGCTAGTTGAAAAGGAAAAACCTAAGTCTTTATTCTTTAACATTCTATCTTTGTTCACTTCACTTGTCATCTTTGCCTAGCGTAATGTCACTTTACTTGCCTTTTTAGTATTTTACTCAAGATGATTAAAAATTACGAAGGAAAATTATAGCTAAATAATTTCAGAATTCAACGATTAAAACACAAAAAATATGCAGGTTAGTTCTTAAGTAATTCAAAAACTGAACCGTTTGCGCCTGAAGTTTAACTAAACTTTTCTTTACGAAATAATCCAAGCAATCAAATCTTCAACTTCCGGAACTTCCTACTGAGGTCTCAACTTGATACGTTCAGTAATCTTCTTAATTTAGAGAGTAATTAGGTTTGATAAATTAAAAGGACTAACTAAACTAAAATGTTAAATTCCATAAAAATCGTGTCATTAGAAAGTAAAAAATGAAAGGGTCCAGCCTAATGCTCTTTTATTTTGTAGAATCTTTTAAACGCAGCAAATAAATAATTCGTGTGCTCGGCAGTGAACTCAAAGGTTTAAGTTTGAAAGTTCCCGGGTGGGTTTTAATGGTCCCTCTTACAAAGCAACGTTCAACAGAACTTTTACTCGTGCCGCATTTGTCGAGATTTTATCGACTCGATAACCGCGTTTAAATCGAGCTTTGCGGTTTTAAAAGCGTAGTTAATATAGATTGCCCGGAATTAATATCAGAGGGGCCCAGATAAGAAGAAAAATCCTTTTCCGAATGGCTGCAAATTATCCGCGCTGACAGCAGTACTCGAATACTCGAGTAAGCTACAAATCGCAACATGCATTTATATGAATTTTCGCAACTTAGGATGATTATTTTTATAGCGCTATACAAGGCGCATGCAGAAAAGTAATTGAGAACTACGTATATCCTAGGAATATGCAACAATCTGAGTAATAAATTCGTAGAATTCTGTAAGAAACCAATCTTGTAGTGACCAATACCTACCTTCAGCCTCCTCTAAAATATTATGCATGTGGTGTACCACCCTTAAAAGAGAAGTAGGCACAGCGCTAGCTAGCTCTGACTCTCGGTAGAGAAAATATGGCGTGAGTAAGGTCTAGGCAGCGGTTCTTATGAGCTTGATGCCTGGGAGCTGGAGGCTTGGACGTATTAGGCATAGAAGCAGGCCTAATTACCAAGAAAGTAGAACTCACAAGAAAAGGAAACTCTCGCCACAGCTGGATATCGGCCTGAACGCGCTCGAAGAGACGTCGCTGTGCATTTATAAATTGTTACAGAAACTCGAAGCTTCCATAGCCTGCTAGTTAAAACTATGACAAATCCCCGGAGGTGGCTTCTAAATAAATTGTTTCAAGCCTAGCCTACCTAGACCACGGCTCGCTATCGAAGAAGCGCAGCACCGAGAAATTCTTCATAGGTGTGAATCTCGAAGGTCGAGCGTCCCTTGAGCAAATTCAAAATTAAGCCACTCCAACAGCGTCAAAAGTCCGTCGAGGAACTATTTAATAACGTAAACATAAAATGAAAAAGGGGGCGTTACAGTGGAAATCTATATAATGCAGTGGGATTACAAAAAAACAAAAAATAACTAGTTTAAAGAAGGAGAAGCTACATAGAAGACAGAAAGTATAACAAAAATATGGAAAGGGAATATGGATAATTTATTCTACTGATTACATCGATTTGGCATGAAAATGAAAGGAATGATACTCAATCTGATATAACCAAGAAAGACATTATTAAGAGGAAACGAGGTCTGTGTGCCAGAGCTAGGTAAGAAGGAAATGTCTAAAAGACATCTAGAGGAAGTACATCTCTTCTATAGAGTTTAGCATTTTGGAAAGTTGCCAAAAAATTGACTATTATAGCTCAACATTTCTATCTATCTCCAAGAAAAGCGTTCCCACAAAATCTGAGAAACGCAGAACCATACGCATCATGAACCATACTGTTACGATCTTCTTGGATATAGTGTATACGCAAATATACATTTACATCGACAGAAACCCATTAGTAAAACTCAGTTTGGATCCAAAAATGGCTTGGGATGAGACAAGCTCCATCGAATATACCTGCGTTGATACAAACTGCTTGACATGCAAAATGTGATCTTTTCTTTTTCAACCTAAAAAGCAAAATACCACAAAATAAACTATGTTTAATATTGGAAACGTATGCGATTGATAACTTATGTATGAATGTTTTATCTCCATCTCTGTTTGAATTGTATTCGGAAAATTATCTTTTCAAGACGCCCTGAAGAACAGCATTGATATAGACATCGATACGAACATGGTATCGGTACGACACCGATTTGAGATTAAGCAATAGATATAAGATGAAATGACGTACTCGCGATATTCAACCCACACTCGAAAACAAAATTCGATACACCAACGAAACATGAACAAAACTTTAAAATAATGTTACGCCTGGGAAGCTTGTATAAATCTGGCTAAAAATACAAAAAATGCTATAAGGCCGTTAAACGCTCCCACACGGTAACTACATCGTACCCAAAACGAGAAATCCGAGAACCGCACCCTGTTAACTTGCTGGTAGCTGTCTGATTTCTGAAAGCAGTGGCGGCGTCCGTATTTTAAACCGCCATAACATGCTACGGATAATTAGTATTTTGTATGTGCAAATCATCTCAAATGATATAACTAAACCATAATGCACAACGATAAATATCGCCTCCTACAAATGATAATACAAAAGAAGCTAAAAATCAACGGTAAAATTGATCAAAACAGTGGTGAGCCAGAATGATCTTCAGCATTCATCTAGGATAAAAGACTCTAAACAAAATTGCAAGATGCATACAGAAGTAGTGTTCTTCCAAGGCATATTGTTAAACAAGAATCGGTTTTCCTATTGGTAATTCTTAATTTATCCATGGGAGAGCTACGACATTAAGAATTAGCTAAGGCTATTATTGGCCTTGTATAGGTCGTGATGTCGCATTTGCACTCTTTTAGGATACAATTAAAAGAAACAGGAGTGGATAACTACGGAATAATTGAGGTTATACGTATGATACCAAATAAGTATCGTTTGGCAGAAGTGAAATTTTAAGTTTTTTTATTGGTACAAGACTAAAAAGTTGAAGACTATATTAAACAATGAACAAAGCTCAAGACTCTAGATTTGTCTCCAGACGGCTGCAGGTATAACAAGTAGCTAACTCCCTCGAGGGCGGTATCGAGATCTTGGATATGATTACATTTGACGATTACAATTCCCAACAATAAGTTGTTTAGGCCTGCACAATTTTGTCCCGGCTAGGTTCAATCGAGAAACGAGTCGGTTTCGTTTAACGATAACTTTAGTTAGATAGAAGATCAATGGCAGCGGAACCACGCACTTTTGGACTTAAAGTCGGAAATGCTCCTCCAGAGTACGAAACAAGGAGCAACCACTTCTTTGAAAAGTATATTCGGCGGCTCTCTCCATCAGGAACTTACCTTTGGGGAATATCCATACACCTTCTGCTAGTGACTGATGTATAGTGACTGGTTGAAATCTCATGAAATTACACATTCGCAAATAATATTAAACCGGGCTCTAGGAGACGTCGCCATAAACAAAAGCTAATTTTAATCAAATATCAAACCTTGACATACAAAAACCTCGATGGTGCTAATTACTTAACTACATTCTAACATATACAACCAGTAGTTCAACGTTCATATGACCGAACCACTTCTCCAAACCACTATACTACATGCAATGAACAATTAGATCTGCCTTTAGCAGCTTGCAGAGCATTGTTGTTTTACTGGAAGCATTTACATTGGAGAGCGCCGTCACACACCCCAGAGGGAAAATTAAGCGGCCTCTTTAAAGCTAATGTCCAAATTAAAAGCTGCTATGATTGAGCGGCGAAGGATGATGACATTTTTCTCTGCGTAGCAAATGCGGGAGTCGGGTAAGAAATATCCGTAAAATTTATATAAGTGAAACGAAAGGTGCAATAAAAAGAATGTACCAATGCAAAAATACATTCCGTACACTTGTGGTTGGTAAGGTAATATCTTATTAGATCCGGATTAATCCGCGACAGAATTATCCTGCGTAAATCAATCGATAAAAGAATCCCACGGCACACGACTAACTTCTCGGCAACAACGCATGCCACCACCGATTAGGAACGGGGCCCCAAGCTCAATGTCAGTCAATGCCAAACTGCATACACACTATGCCCGCTCGCGCGGGGACGAAGCAGCGGTGATAAATCCCAATGCTAACGTCGGCTGCCCGAGCGAGCTAAATTAAGTTCAACCACAGCAACCTTGGGGCACAAGGAAATTTGGCCACGGATTGTGTACTTTAAAACTAACATAATAGTATTTTTGCTGTTAAATAATAGCAATACTTTGGATAAATGACACATATTGAATGCAGTAGCAGCAATACACTTTTATAATTTTGCACCCACGTAGGCACTGCAAATTAACGCTATTATTTGCGCCTGAGCATTAGTCTGAGTCAAGGTATAATCAAATTCGGCTGTACAGCGTAAGTGGTAGGATCCAATCACGTTAAAGTTGACGTTCTGGGTCTTCATTATTATTGCACTCATTTTTATCTCGCAAATACAGTAAATTGAAATGAAGGAAGTCGAAAGTTCTACCAATTTTCTGCAAATTTCAACAAAGGATGTAAATGTATCTCTGAGTAGAGTGGAATTCATGGTATCTGTTTCTTGTATTACTGTGCCGAATGCACTAGATATGACATGCAATATCCATTATTGAGTGATAACATTTTGCTTTGAAATGTTAAAAGCCTTTCCACATATTTCTACATCAACCGTTTACATGCGATGCAAAATTCTCCATTTTGACTTTATGAAAGGCTAGTTTAGTTCATACAAACCTGAAATTATAAAATAACAAAATCAGATCTGCAGAGAAATATCTATTTACAAAGAGGCTGGTTTTTATAGCTAGCAGAGATAGAGCTGCAGTGACATAATTTATATAAATATATATTATTACTTTAAAATATATTATGTATATTTAACTGAAACACGTTAAGAGGATGTGCTGAAAAGTTCATGGCTTTATATGGAAAGAAATGTGCTAGCGAAATATGAAACACATTTTATTCAACGTGCTCCCCCCTCAAGCTAACACATTTAGCACAACGCTTCTCCAGCTTTCTTACCCCCTCTTAACTCCTCAATAGAAGTGGGACGGTTGCCCCTCCAAAAACGCCTCCGTAGCTGCGAAGACTTCTTCATTGGAGCCAAACTTGGTACCCTTCAGGTGTTTCTTCAGCTGTGGGAAGAGGTGGTAGTGTGAAGGGGCTAGCTCTGGAGAATAGGGCGAGTGGTTCAACAATTCCAAGCCAATTTGGTCAATTTTCGTCAGGATGTGGTGAGCGGTATGGGCAAATGCATGCACCGCCATGTCTGCTTTGTTAATGCGTGGAATGAAAGCTCTCGCACGTACGATTCTGTTACTGTGCATGCGCGCTACTAAATAGTTAAACATGCTGCAGTATTGTTCACACGGGCCTCACTTACTCGATTAGCACCAAAGCCAGGCACTTTTCAGCACAACCTCGTAATTGAAACTGTGCCATTCCGCAGTGTCAGACCTAAGATTGAAATACATCATTATGAACAAATATCAATTTCTTAAGAAAACGGGTACGCCTCAAAAATCTTAACTTCTACATAAAATCAGATAATTCTCCGCAGTCCACCAACTAAATTTTTGGAGGCTTCGCTATTTGAATTTCAAACAAAGTAATTATCCTTCTCCGACCCGCGCTGATACCGGAATTGTAGTGGTTTCCCAAAAAGTTTAAAGATGAATTCAATGGCGATAAGAAGCTGCGCTGCTAACTGCGGGCAGCCTGCAACAAATTCTTAAAATATTACGATTACCTGCTTATACTTTGAGAAAACGTCATACACAGAGTTCGGAGAATGGCTGTTTATGGACTGAAAGGAAGCGTACAGGGTGTATTTTACACCCGGCTGACAGTTATTGTTACGTGATCCTGCCGAGGGCTATCCCGAGTAGGATTACCCGGTGCTGCTGTAATAACCCCTAATAGTCGAAACGCCACCATCTTCGGCGATGATAATTATTTTCGAGGCCTGTGCTGTTTCCCAAGCTTTTTCGGATAAATCCTGGGCTCTAAAAACGCAATACTATAGCTTTATTACTACGTTTAGACTTCCCATACGTCAAAGGAGGTGAGGTTGGAATTACTAGCAGACGTTTCATTGTCAATAACTTATAAGTAAAAAATTACATTCCAAATCGTCTGTTTCACGACTCATACACAGAAAATTACGTTAAATGTACACTCTATATCTAAAGATAGTGAGAGTTATGTCAACTAACAGACCCTGAATAAGAAACCCACTATAAATTTGCTGCATACTGATACATAAATAATATCAAAATATATTTCCAGTAAACAGGCTTTTAAATATAAATAATTTATTGAGCATTTTCTACTTCCATTATATTAGTTACCGAAAATATACTTAATTGTTTCTTCAAAGTTGGTAGGAGGGATTACTTCCAAATACGTCATTGGTGCCGTACATTACCTACCTGATCTTGTGCCTGTCCTGTTCTTTGAGCTGTAATCACTATATCCATAATTGTTACGAGATTGGTACTGCTTTTAAGCGTTATTCCGTTTTCTAAGTATTTTTAACTATAGAAATGGAATTTTAGCATGTTACTGTTAACTTTAAAATCACAATACAATAGTTAGCAAAAATCACATCGAAAAGAAAATAATTACAAAACTAGGGCCTTCGGCTCGGGAATTTGTTCAAGGTAGTTTGTCTTGTGACGTTGCTAAAATTTTTAAAACATTTTTACCGACAAAATAATTTGCCCCTAATACACTATTACTGAAAAAACCTCCAAATTCTACTACCTTTCATCATAGTAACTTATTTATTTTAAATTGTAATCAAGTATCTCTGTTTTCTACTTATTTTCTTTTGGAAGATTTAGTTATAAAAATGCAACATTAAAACGTTATTGCAAGGTTTAAAGTCGCAATACGCCAAATGTTATATCTATTTCATACCACATGCAGTGCTGCCAAAACGATGAAATTTTAAGGTGAAAGAAATCTCAAAATCTCACCACCTTTGCCATAATAAAGATTTTAAAAAAATGTAATGCAATTATCACTATTTTTCTACTTATTTTCCTTTCAAAGTGTTTTTTGCAAGTTACTATAGAGTGAAATTACAGCGCTAATTTTTTTCAATAATGTGAATGCATTTTTCGCAAAATGTGCACTTACTGTCTTTTCAAACGATATTTTGCTATACGTTGGTGGTAAAAATGCAATATTCAAACGCTACCGAAAGATCTATATTCATAATATGTCAAATGTGAGGTTGTAATTCATACGACGTGCAATGTTGCCAAAACAATTCATTTTAAAGTGCAAGAAATTCTCAAAACTCATAGTTTCTGTCATAATGACCACTTTTCCAAATAAATCTAATGCAATTACCACCATTTTTCGACTTATGTTCTTTACGAAGTATTTTTTCCAAATTTTGGTTATGAAAATGCAATTTTAAAACATTGCTACAAGGTTCAAAGTCGTAAAATGTCAGGTATGACATCTAATTTATACCACATGCAGTGCTGCAAAAACATTTTTTTTTAGTAAAACCTGTAAAGCTTGTAAATCTCACTAACCTTCGCCACAGCCAATATTTTTTCAATAATTTTAATGCGCTTCTAGCAAAGTGTGCACTCTGTTGTCAAACTAGTTTTTGCTAAAAACTGATTATACAAATGCAATATTCTAACGTTACTGCAAGACGTACACACATAATATGTGAAATGTGAGGTTGTAATTCATACGACGTACAGTGTTGCCAAAACAATACCTTTGCAGCAAACATTGCTGTAAACAAGGCTGTAAATCTCACTAATTTTCGCCATAGCCAATGTTTTTTTTTTCAGTAATATTAATGCGTTTTTACTAAGTGTGCACTTATTCAAGTGCTTTCTTCCAAAATTTTGGTTGAAAATGAACAGGGTTATGCAACAAATGTTACACATTTGAAACAATGTGTTTAGAAGGCTACTATAATCGTGTTATACAAAAAGTACTTCATCTAATGCACACGGTTTCATAAAAGTGGCCCCATATTTCTGAAATTTTGCATGGGGCTATAATGTTCGTTGCACAGCCCTGTTCATTTTCAATGATTCTTTGTGTATGTATAATCAATACCCTCGGTTTACCTTGCGGTGTAGAGGTTGGTGCTTTATGTGCTTGCATCTGGCGGTACAATGCTCAACTTGCCCCGGATTCGGGATACAAAGTTGGAGCGCGCCTTTTGTGCTTGCACAGCAACCATTGTGGAAGATGTGTGTGAGTGTGTTATGTTGGCTTTGTTACTCTATCTCTTAGGTCTGTGGTTCTGAGTAGAGCACAGTTAATTTGGTGCCCAACTGTGAATGGTCTCACCGAGCCCGGTTCAAATCGCAAGGCTGCGGAAAATTCCGACCTTCCCGAGATTCGAACCGAGGACTTGCTTAATGCAAGGCAAGCGCTTACCCATCTGCGCTCCTCGGCATACCAGCTATAAAGTTATAGGAGTAATTCATACCACATGCAGTGCTGGCAAAACAACGAACTTTTCGAAGTGTCTTTTGCTAAATTTTGGTTATAAAAATGCAATATTAAACGTTATTCCAAGCTTTAAAGCAGCAATACGTCAAAGTTGATGTTTATTTCATACCCCATACAGTGCTGGTGATAATGCATTTTTAAGGTGAAAGATACCTCAAAATCTTAATACCTTTCATCAATATGTATGTTTTTTAATTGAATACAATTATCATTATTTTGGAGAGTGGGCTCTAACTGACTGCGCTTAATGACAATCCTGTTACTTATAGCCAAAGGGGCGAATATCTCCTTTGTAGAATTGCAGTCCCATTATGTCAAGGCGTTGGAGCCGCCAAAATTCCAGTTAGGCTGCAACCCTTTATCAAGGGTGGTCAACGAACTGCAAATTCTACGAAAGGAAAATTCCGGACCTGTTATCGCCACAAAAGTGTTTTTTGCTAGGTTACTGGCTTTCGCCATAGCAATTATTTTTCAATCATTTTAATCTTTTTTTCACTAACTTTTTCTTTTTTCAAAGTATGTTTTGCAAAATTTTCTATAAAAAATACAACATTAAAATGTTACTGCAAAGTTTAAAGTCGTTATACGTCAAGTTTGAGGTTATAATTCATACAACATGCAGTCCTGCCAAAGCAGTGAATTTTAAGATGAAAGAAAAATTTTACTACCGTTCACAAAAACGGTTCTCTTTTCTAAAAATTAATGCAACTATCGCCATTCTTCAACTTAGTTTCTTATCGAAGTCTATTTTTCTAAATGTTGGTTTTAAAAATGCAATATGTAAGATTACTATGTCCTATGTGATCATTCAAATTTGTACCCAATGCACTGCTGCCAAAACAGTAAATTTTTAAGAGATCTCTAAATTTCGCTAGCTTCCGCCATAGCAATATTTTTTTCAATAATATTAATGCATTTTCACTAATTGTATACTTATTCTCCTTTTGTAGTGTTCTTTATAAAATGTGTTAAAAATTGCAATATTAAACGGTACTGTAAGGTTTAAAGTCGTGATATATCAAATGTGAAGTTATGACTTATACCACAAACCGAGTTTGACATATTTCGCCATATTGGTTATTTTTTCCAAAATGTATAAGTATCACTAATTTTCTATTTATTTTCTTTTCGATTTGTTTTGTTAAATGAAATATAAGAGCGTTATTGTAAGATGTATACTCGATGTATACCCAGCGGGTTTGCTAGTCCCAGCGGGATTGCTAGTCTCCAACTGGGCGCCTCCCCAGATGGCGGATAGGGGAATGCTCGCTAGATATAGCGGGTACCGGGAAAATAAAGTACCCGGGAAACATAGAGAGCAACTTTTGAATGACAAATTTAATGGTCCCTAGTCCAAACACCGGACACTGTCGGTATAAGCAGTTCCTCTTACCAGCCAACACCTTCGGGTGAATGAGCTTGTAAAAGAAAGGGCACCCTCTTGCCCTTGGAGTGAGAAATCGCTTCAAAAGACGGATGAGCCTGACGAGGTCAACGGCATGAAGATGCAGAAGGCAACAGAAAACCACTGCATTAAAGATCCCAGGTGGATATTCCTAGTAAGAAATCATCATCATGGCTAGTTTCAAAATCAAATATCCCGGAGTTAATAGTCCCCTAATCGGATCTCCGGAGGGGACAGTTTTGAAGAATGCTATGAGAATTGGTACATGGAACGTACGAAACATGTACGAGCCTGGTAAATTACACAACGTAGTACAAGAAATGGACAGAATGAACGTAAAATTTTAGGTATTAGCGATACGAGATGGCCAAATAGTGGTCAACAACATACAAAAAAATGGTACTATATACTTTTCAGGAAACGACGACCCTAAACACCTATACGGAGTAGCAATAATTGTTTCAAAAAAAGTAAATAAGTCAGTGACGAATTTTACTCCGATATGAGATCGAGTCATGCTATTACACTTACAGACTAAGCACTGCAAACTTAACATAATTCAGACGTATGCTCCTACTGGAGACAAATCAGAAGAGGAAGTGCCGGAAGTAGAAGAATTCTATGAACAGGTTAACATCATTCTGCGATCAGTCAAAGCGCGTGATATTACTGTAGTGTGGCGACTTCAACGCCAAAATTGGGAGAGGCGAATGCGACAAATATGTTGGAAAATTTGGACTTGGAACATGGAATGACAGGGGGGATCGCTTGTTACAATTCTGCCAAGAAAATAACTTCATAATAATGAATACTTTCTATCAACTTCCAAAACGACGACTTTACACCTGGAAGTCACCACAAGACACAGACGGTAGAATTATAAGAAACCAAATTGACTATATTCTTATCAATGAAAGATATAAGAATTTTATAAAAAGTGCAAAGACCTACCCTGGCTCCGATGTGTCATCAGATCATAACCCAGTGATAGCTAGAGTAATAATTAAACTAAAATCGAGGAAAATAAAACTAAGAGAAAACAGAATAAATGTCCATCAGCTAAAAACCAACAGATAAAACAAGAAGTACAAAACAAAATAAATTTGAACTTAAGAAATATAGAATGAAACACAACAGTAGACACAAATGTAAAATGGAAAATGTTTAAGAATGCGCTAATGAAACCCAGCAAGTAAGTACTCAGTAAAAGGAAACAAACTATAAAGCACGAATGGATGACGACGGAAATACTTCAACTCATGAATATAAGAAGAAGACATAAAAATAACAACATGGAATACAAGAAGATTCAAAAACAAACACGTACAGAGATAAAGAAAGCAAAGGAAAATTGGTATAAAAGTAAATGCGAGGAAATAGAACAATTACAATTAAAACACGACAACTTCAATTTACACAAAAAAAATAAAAGAGCTCGCAAGAACACAGAAACGTAAGAGAGCAAGTGTGTTAATGAGCAAAGATGGAAGAATAATTACAAATACCGAAGAAAAACTAAACGAGTGGAAAGGTTATATTGAAGACTCATTTGCAGACGACAGATACAGAAATATAATAGAAAATCAACACGACCACAACGGACCGGAAATAACCAAAGAAGAAATCAAGTACGCCATCAAAGAAATGAAAGCTGGAAAAGCACCAGGACCAGATGAATTGACATCAGAAGTAATTAAACTGGTCGAGGAAACAAACCTTAACATCATACAAGAACTATTCAACACCATATATTCAACAGGAGTAATACCTTATGAGTGGCTAGTATCGACTTTCGTAACCCTTCCCAAAAAATCGAATGCAAAACTATGTACAGGGTGGGCCAAAGTAGACGCTTTCTTATGGAAACTCATATTCCTGTCAAAGATAGAAAAATGTTTACCAACATCTCCCAAGCTCAAATTTTATGAAAAAGTTACTGGTGCAAACATAATTTTGATATCGTAAGCCGTTAGGCCGCTAGGGGGCGTTTTTCAAAATTCGTCGATTTCTTTAAACCCTTCTAGCTTTTTTGTTTTTAGGAATAATTGATTTCTGTAGAAACTTTCTCATATCAGTTTTTGGTGTAGAATAGGCTGGTGCATTTTGTTTTAATACAGGGTGATTCGCAAATTTGCTGCACCAAACATTTTCTTTTATCTTATGGGACACCCGGTATATTTATACATTTTTTTGTAGTCCTTAAAATTCTGTATTCAAAAATATATAATACTATATGTCCAAATTTAGCATTTTACGGTTTATTTGGATTTAAGTTAAATAAACTAAAAATATCAAGTAGCCATTGTGTTATAGCGCCGGAATAGAATCAAGGATAGAGAAAGCAAGAGCAACTTTTATCAAAATAAAAAAGGTATTCTGTGCAAAAGACCTTAGCCGAGAGACAAAAACAAGATTACTAAACTGCTACGTATTCTCTGTACTATTTTACGGGATGGAAACATGGACACTGAAGAAAACAGATGTGAAAAAGTTAGAAGCGTTTGAGTTATGGCTACATAGAAGAATATTAAAAATATCAGAGACCGAACGTGTAACTAACCTAGAAGTGATGAGAAGAATGAAAAAAGAAACCGAAGTTATTGTCACTATTAAAAAACGAAAAATACAATATCTCGGATACGTAATGAGAGTCGATAGATACCATCTGCTCCAGATAATACTGCAAGGAAAGATTCAAGGGAGGAGAAGCGTGGGTAGAAGAAGGCATTCGTGGATGAAGAACTTAAGAGAATGGTTCAACTGTACTAATAGCCAACTATTTAGATCAGCAGCATCGAAAATACGAATAGCGATGATGATTGCCAACCTTCACAACGGAGACGGCATTTAAAGAAGAAGAATTATACTCGTAATTCGTCAAATGTGAGGTTATAATTCGTAACACATGCAGGGTTTCCAAGACAATTAAATTGAAAAAACCACTAAATCTCGCTACCATTCGCCATAGTAACTATTTTTTCAATAATTTTAATACGTTCTTCACTATTTTTCAAATGAAAACGTTATAAAAATACAAGAAACGAAAATTGAGGTTATGCTTCATACCAAATATACTTTAGAAAACAACATTGTCGCGTTAGGTATAGAACAACGAGAAGGTCTGCGATCGAATACAGTAAAATTTCAATTTAGCCCAATAATAATCTCTGAAACTTCTTTGTCACGTGAATCTATAATTTATATTCTTATTTGGGTATTTCGCCACTTTGTAAATTAAAGTTATTAAATAACGTAAATAACGAACGTTTCGAGGGATAATCTGCCCTCGTTATCAACGATTAACAATTAAAAAGGAACAAGAAACTTAGCTTTTTTCACGGAGATTGAAAAACCACCATTGGTCGTGATTTACGTTATTTAATAATTTTAATTTTCGGAGTGGCGAAATACCCAAATAAGAATATGAATTATAGCCCAATAATAGAGGAAATGACGTTCCAAATAATCCAAATATTCGTTAAATCCATTTTTCTGTAATATAGTATTTACAGAATACCACACTTCCGTTGTATTATGAAAAATTATATACATTTTAAAACAAAATAGAATCCGGTTTTAGATTAAAAATAGCAAATTTATGAAAACGAGCGTAACAGCATAAATATAACACGCGAACTTAGGAAACTTTTAAAAATAACAGAATAGAGCTCTACAATTATATCTAAAATCCATTAAATTGAAGTTCATTAAAATCAAGTTTTCCTGTCGAAAGAATGATCCACACTCTTCCAAAAAATTTAAATTTTATCAGCCTTTCTTTTTATATAATTGTTATTAAAACTAATTATTTAGAAAAGTAAATCTTGCATAGTAGCTCTCGCGCCATTGTTTAACTTCCCGAATGGAAAACGTTGAGTAATCGATAGCAAAGCCAAGCCTTTTTTAATATTTGAAAAGGACCACAGCTTTCCAAACATTAAACATTCTGTTAAAAATGAATGACACATCTTAGCATTATCGCCTTGCAAAACACTTTAGGGGATGAGGTTATATTATAGGGACTACATTTCCAAGAGAGCAAGCGATTTAAGTGGCCATCTACAAACATTTTTTTTAACCCACCCATCAACGACCTACAAGAACTGAAAATAAGAGCTATATGTAAAAAATTAAATAAACGCGTAAACATTTTACAAAATTCGAATAACATCTAAGGAAAATCTCGGATTAATTTGTCTATATATCTAAAAATGACTTTTTGGTAAAGCATTAGAATTTTTGTCTTATTTTGGAACATATAATCTCCAGTTTCCATTTGTTGGTGATATTAAAATACAGCCTGTATAAATAATGCTACATATTTATGGCTGTCCGCACAAAAAGAAATAACTGCTAGGGAAGTTACCTACAATTACTACATTTTTCCAAGTGAATGTGTTTACGCAGTTTACGGATTAACAGCTGCGTGCAATATTAAAAACTCGATGCGATTGAATATCCTGCAAATATTTCCCAAAACGTATCGTGCTAATATTTGCGCAGCAGATATTCTCCAAAACAAACCAGACCGCGCCCGATGGAGATCCGATTTAAAAAACGATGTACACTGCTTGAACTGTTTGATGCGAAATTTGCAAACTCGTAGCCGGAAAGTTTAAAAGGCAGCTGTGCTCTAGTTCGCCCCTTCAACGCGTCTGCTGGCAGTGGTAAAAACGTGGAAACAAACACCGTAACTGTTTATTTTTTTGCTGTTTGTTAGGAAGCTCGTACTTCCAAATATTTTTTTCTACACAATTAAGAGTCTGTTTGTTTTATGTGGCACACAACTTTTGAACAGAAATGTTATTTTGTTATATAGTTTCTTGGTAATTTTGAGTTTTGCCCTTTGTAAAATCAAATTAGTTTGCATAGTTGTAATTATTCATGTAAATTTTCACACATAATCTCACAAGAGCATTAATTCTTTCCGGAAATTTTTTTGAGTGCATTCCAACAATGTCGTATTAATTTGCCCGAGCGGGACGCGAGGACAAATTAGGACGTTGTTGAAATGCACGAAAAATAATTTCCGGATATGAATTAATGCTCGAATGCAGATTCGATAAGAAAATCGTAACGACACAAACCCTAAAAAGAAGTAATGTCTACCTACAAAAAATTTCCAAGAAATTTTTTAGTTGTCTTGGTTATGGCTCGTGAACTAATTTTTCTATTGGTCATTAATGAGTGTCGTACGATTTTCAACTAAAATTTATAATGCTTTTCGCGACATTTTTGTTACATAGATCGTCCTTGTAGTACAATCACCCTTATAGAAGCTATAGAAACCATTTAACGCCAAATGATCATAATACCGTTTCTATAAGAGTATTGCAAAAATTGCGGATTAAGCAGCACTTCACAAATAAGAAAAAATAATAATAAAAATTATTTATATTACAATTTTTGGAGAAATGGAAGTCCACGTTTTTCAGCCTTAGAATAAAGAAACATTACAGACTTAAAGCTAATGATGCGAATGTAAATTGTTACGGTATAAGACACAGCGGTATAAATCCCGTGATCGTCCTGAAGCTAGCTCGCTGGAAGTTGTGGTTTACGATACCTGTCAAGTCTGCCCATATCTTAGTACTCAGTACAGTAAAATTTTGATGATTGCCACGGCGCCACCATGAGAAACCGCAAGAAAATTCAAAACAACAGCTTATGACATTAATTCGAACCTATTACTACTCAACCAAGCGCCCCCTAATTTATACACGTCGCTGAGGACAACTAGCAATTCGGAACAGCACTGTAAAACTTAATACAAATACCTTTCTCTGGAAAAAATTGATCTCAAGGATGTTTCGATCAGAATGGATTTCTCCTACTCCAGCTGCGAGTAGAGCACCGAATCCCAACAGCTCGAAGTGGCTTGGATACGGAAAAATGTAAACAGGAGCGATGCAACCTCCCTTCGGCGAGCTACAATAGAAGTACTCAAATAATCAAGTCGAACTCGGGCACCCGGATTGATGTAACTTTAAGAAGCCGCTGTTAAAATTCGCAAAGCAAAAACAAAACACCCACGCGTTGCAATAATTTAAATAAGCTGGAGAGAGACGTAATGTATTTATCCGGACTCCAGTCCGAAAAACTAGTTAGCTGCCAATGCAATACTGACCACAACGCACACTCGCTCGCACAAAAAGCTTTCAAACAGCGACCTGAATTAATTTCGACATACTCAAGGCCTCATTCGCTCACTCAAGTTACGTCGGAAGACTTCAAACTTATTCGCCCCAGGCATCTACGAAAGTAGCAGCACATTATGAGATCGCGACCTCGGGGCGACGCTTTCACGATACGTCTGGACTTTTGAAGCTATCTGCAACAAGTCTCACTCGCTACTTAACATACTCTCGCTCTGGCTACTTCCTCCCCTTTTTGCTGGCGTTTAGCTGTCATTTTATACGCAATGTACTCGTCGCTCTCATAGCGTAAATCCTTAATTTAACGAAAAACTGCAGTATCTAGACGAACACATAGCGTTGCCTTTCAACCAACAACCTAACGTGTTGTCTAGAATCGTTTCAATGGAGAACGTTCTAGCTTCAAATAATTAAATGCAAATATGAAATTTGCTCAGCGCACAGGGGCGTACCGGCACAAAATGAACGAAACGTCACACTTTTTGTAAGTAGTTATAAAATGAAAATAATTTACAACCAGTAGTGAAAAGTACATTTATTGACATGCGAAAAAGCGAAGGCCTACCTACTTGATTATTAATCTACAATATATTGACATTTATTTGACATGACTTATAATTTTATTGGTTTAAGGTTTAAAGAATATTTCTTCTCAAAATAAAAAAAAAACTGATATAAAACACGTTAGGCTTGTGTAACGTTGCGGGATCTCGCTGCGCTCGTCCCGCAAAATCCCACGCGTTACACAAAATTACGATTTTCCTAACTGGTTTCATAAAGATCTATTGTCAATTGACGTTAAGAAATTTAAGAACTGTTAAAATCCAAATTTAGTATTACTATTTGTAATTACACAATGTCGCCAATTTAGCTAGTTTTGAAGTCAATAAAACATCGATATATATTCAAAAATATGACAAAGAATACTTTAATTATTTGTTCCTACTCAGGTAGTGTCTCTTAATAACGTAATATTGAGTTAATACGCCATTTTTGCAACATCCTGTATAAACAGTGTTTTTTTAAATTGCACCACTGTTGCAAAGTAAGACTCAACGCAACCTACATAAAACTTCTTAGTTTTGACAATGCTTTATTCCAGACACATTTTCTTTAAAGTAGCGCCATATTAAATGTGTGTTTTTCTACAAAATCCAAATAGGTCACATGTGAGGCAAAGTTTATGTGTTTTTGACCCTGTATAATGTAACTCCATAAAATAACTATTTTTGAAAACGCAGTTTGTGTCTAAAATTAATACACGTTATTTTATGAAGTTACATTATACAGGGTCAAAAACAAATAAACTTTGCATCACATGTGACCAAATTTTAATAGCCCTATTTGGATTTTGTAGAAAAACACACATTTAATATGGCCCTACTTTAAAGAAAATGTGTGTGAAACAAAGCATTGTCAAAACTAAGAAGTTTGCGTTGAGTCTTACTTTGCAACAGTGGTGCAATTTAAAAAAAATGGACAAAAAATCTAAATTATCTTACACAGCTGAAATTTTTCATATGGGCTAAAAATGGCATTTAGAAAAACTTTTTCTAATAACTTTTTTCAATATTCTGAGAAATAACCCCACTTTTGAATTATTTTTTTTAAATAAAATTTGACATATAATGCGAATGACGTAACTACTATTTTTTTGGTTAATTTTCATCTCGATCAAAGCACAAATTGATGCCAAAGTCAAATTTCGAAAAAGTTATTAATTAAAAAAAATCCCATATGATGCGGACTTTACTGGTCACACTGTATATATGATATACTTAATTCCACTTCAATTTTTTCAAACAACCTCCAAAAAAGATTGAGAAAAATGTAAACATTTTTTCCAAAAATTTTTTAAATTAAATTAATGTCTGTAATGCAAACAATGTGTAACGATATCTCAAATAAATTACATTAGAATATGCTATACTTACACAATATAATTTCAACTTCGAAATTAAACGACCTTTTGACAATAATTCTGCCAATTTTAAATTTATTTAATAATAATAATAATAATAAATGTCTTTATTACTATACTCGAAATACATTAAAAAAGAATTGAGATTTATAGTTAGGGCGAGATTCGGTACATATGCTAGTTGTATTCTACATATAATGATTAAATCAAACGTAATTAGCATACGTCTGCTCTTCCATCTAACCCTCATCTAACCACAGAAGGAATCGCATAATAATTAAATATGAAATCCATACTAAACCAGTTTAGTAGTGACACAATGCATTCTAAATTAATGTTATCCAACAGATAACTCCATAAGCATTGTTCAATATCATCATCCTATCCCAACTTTAAGCCAAAATCAATAAATTGAGCAAAAAGCGTATTACTGTACGATAACTACGCAACGCCACTAATAGGAAAGATACTTTTAACTTCCATTTATAGTTGCTGTCTGTCTGAAAACAGTGAGCAAGAAGTGAGAAAATTTTAACAAATGTGCTTAGAAACACCTGATGTATTTAAGTAACCTACGTTAAGATACTAACCTAAAATTTACTTATATTAAAAATGTTTCCCCAAATGGGCTCAGGCGAGCAAGGATAAGTTCCTGTTACGCTATAGGTGGTTTCATTATGGTTCACAGTTAATGCATTATGGGCTTCCATAATGTACTTTAAGTACTTTGCATTTCCATTTGTGGTAGTGATTGATTATTTAGCCTTACTGGTGAATAGGTTTCAAGTCTCAGCGTGCACGTAATATGTGTTGACTTCG
Organism: Agriotes lineatus; assembly: GCA_940337035.1. Classification (NCBI taxonomy): domain Eukaryota; kingdom Metazoa; phylum Arthropoda; class Insecta; order Coleoptera; family Elateridae; genus Agriotes; species Agriotes lineatus. The sequence continues at coordinate 167,195,429 of OW679196.1, read as the reverse complement.
ACTCGTTAGGTTTGATTCGCCATTTGTGTTGCCAATCCTGAAAGTTATTTAGTTGCTCTTGTAGTTGTTGAGAAGCGGTTGTTGGATCTTCTTATGTTGCCATAGCTGCTGTATCGTCCACAACGTTGCAGTGACGGTAGCTAGCCTAGTTTATATATCGACTTTATAGAGCGGGTATATAACAAGCCCAGGGGTGTTTGCTTGTGTTCGGTTAATGCTTGTTGGTGTTTCGCTAGATATATCTGTTGGTTCAGTTGAATTTCAATACTTGGTGCAAGATCTTACGAGTAAATTTTGCACCAATTAAAATTAATTTAGTATCCAGAACTTTTCTTGAGCTCAGATATAATAAATTATGATGTGGATTAGGCCGCCACATGGTGTGCATTCAGTTGCCTAGCCTCCTGTTCCACTTTTGTGTATATTCTCGAAAATCCTTGGCTTAGGGTAGCTTTTGCGATTTTTGTAAAAGATTACCAGAATAAAGAGAGAAATTTTCTGTATTCATTTTAACGAAATTGATTGATAAATTGCTTCTGGTGTGTACTGAATCTTTCCGAGGGTTTGCTTAAGTATAGATGAAATATCGTTCCTTATCGTTGAAAGTTTATTCCAGCATCTATGTATTGTGTATGCAGTTTCTGAAAGTCATCCGGTTATGACAGGATTACCAAGAAGGAAAACTCACCTCTAGCCGCTCTCCAACCTCGGTACGTAAAACTGGGTTCGCTTTTACACTTCGCTTGACCATTTGGTGATATTTTAGGTCTCTTATTACCCCGTTTTCTAGTTTCATTTTTTGGGCTCTCTTCCAACCACGTGAAGCACCTGGAGAACAAATCTGCAATCGGCTTTGCGTGACCTGTCAGGCTAGCTGGTAAAACTTTGTTACAGCAAAAGACAATTTCTGAATCGCATTATTGAACATTATGTGAGTTTTCGTATAGAAATTCCTCGTGTAGCAAAGGAATGGGGAAGTCTAGACTTTTACTTGAAAAGTAGTCCCTGATACCATACCTTGTCAACAACTTGTGAGGTGTTTAAAGCAGTCGGACAGTATTTTTGTCCTCAAATAAAAACGAAGTATCGTAGACGAAATTCGAACAGATGCTCAGAAATCAAATTGTCCAGATCGATTTTAGGTTGTAGGCCTTTTCAGAAATATTTTCTCAAATAAGTGTAGGCAGTAGGCGAATTGGCTTATATTATATCACCTCTTCTGTAGGTTTTCCTGAATTTGGTAGCAGTATGATCTCAGCTACTTTCCATTGCGATGGGAAATGTCCACTCATTAATAAGACATACATATATTAGAAATAAAATTCATTATTTTGGTTTTATTTCAGTCAATATTTATAAATTTGTTCTTCCTGCTATCCAGGTTATTCTCATCGTTTTGCACCAGCACCACATCTTAAAGACATCTATCTGATGTCTATCACCTGATCATATCGCCAAGATGAGTTAGTCGATCTTATAAGATGTAACGAATTGTTTTACTTGTGTACGTGATGAAAGCGACAATACAATAAGTGCTCCAGTCAAGAGATTGGCCTTTTCTTGTAAGGAGGTATAATCACAGATGTTAACCAGCCTTCAGGTCATCTGCATGTTTTTTAGTTTCGCTGGTATATCACACTAATATTTTTCCCCTTTCATGTAGTAGTTGTATTATGTTTGATGAGATTTCATAGAACACGCCTTCCGAGTCAGATACTATAAATAGCGTTAGAATGTGCGGGAGTGCTGACTTCCACTGGTGATGTGGCGAAGAGCATACCTTCGGCCAACTTTGTCGTGTTTAGTTTCTCTCCAAAGCTACTAAGGTGACAGCTTAGCTGTCGAAATACGTATTTAGCGGTTGTTAAATATTTGTGTGGTTAGAGGTTTTTAACTAATTGTGCCAGATTTAAATCACAGGCTCCAGCAGTGTTTTATTTCTTTTTCACTTACGCGGTTTCATCGTTGTCAGTCTCTATTGTGGTCATTTTCGAGTCTTCAATTTTTTGGTAAGGCACCCCTTTTCCGACATTCTTTATTAAACGAGCCTTCCATTTTCTCGCCTTTTTTTCTTCATACCTACCGCTTCTTTGGTTACTATACTATATTCACTAAATAGGGTTAGTAAAATCTGCAAACCAAGTTACCAATATAAGTTTATTACTAATATGATCTTTTTTATTAATTTTATCATAGGATGTATGTACCATATAGAGGTTATATGTTTTTGTGAAACTTGGTAACTGCTTTTGCAACGCTTGAAATTGGAAAATTGTGCGATGTCATATTAAAAACATGAGACATTGACTATGACAATTATAAAAACTGCAAGAAGACCATGTCTCTATGATCTAAATTTTCTCTCAAATCATATTAGTGATCTAGTTTCAGCCGATATTTGTAACTTGGGATGCATATTTTACTATCACAACTCAGCAAATGAATAGCAGCTCAAAGAACACTGCTGATTTGATCTGAGGTTAAATGTGGGTTGCAGATCTTACTGACTCGATTCGGAGAATAAAGCGTAATCATTTCTATCGATTCACTCTAGATCTTCCCACTCCTTTTCTACCGCAGTCATTAATGTTTTTTCTTTTTATTTTGTCATGTCCTTCATCAATGTTTTCTTGGCATTTGCTGCTTATCTTTGTATCTGTTAAACTTTGGGAATTACATAGTTTTCCTATTTTTCGACAATTCAAAGTCTCTTGTTGATTTTGATTTTTAATAAAAAAAATATCAGATTCCATGTCCACAACTCTATATGACCTGCTGCTAGTTAGTATTAGCCCTGCGGAATGTTCTTGCATCACTCTATGCACCGATCTGTTCGTACAGTATTTATGACCTTTTGTAGTAAACGTTAGTTGTAAGAGATCGCCGCGCCGCGCCGGCCTCCAGCATTAGAGATCAAGTTGTCTAGCCTTGGAAAGTAGTCTCCTGGGTTAAGGGTCTCAGGGACCAAATTTATGGTTCGGAACCATACTCTTTGTCGATGATAAATGAGCAAAATCGTATAAATTAATACTGATTTGCTATTTCAAACCTATTCCTTATACCGATGATAATCACCGAACCTGGTCATAGGGATTTAACATGGGAAATAGTTTTTGCATGATTTCCAAAACCTACTTCATTAATTGCTACTAAACAGCTCCTGGTTATCAAGCAACTATTTCCTTATGGCGTGTTTGGTAATTATCACTCGATATATGAGTAAAATTCACATAACGGGACAATTCCACCAAAGGAAAAATTCAAAAACAAAATTCAACCTATGCATATCGTTTTATACATTTACTGAGGCCCATTGAAGAAACTGCTGCCGTGGTCGCGATCAATTATTAGTTTCAAATAAATTGTGAATATTTTTAAGCTGCAATCTGCTACAAAAAGTAATTTCGGTAACTTCTAAGTTTTTACCCCAAAATAGCCCCTACAAAATATTTTGTACTGCGTAATACGGCTATTTTAACAAATGTTACAACTGTAAACAAAATAAAATTCGAAAAATAAACATTTATTTCTTAAAATATGAAAAACTTAAAATATTATTAACCAAAGATATTTCTCTTGCAATGTGAAAAACGTACAAAACTTAGTTCTTGAAACATAGATTATTATTTTGCCTAACTACACAAGTTTTACACAAATACATCTGCATGTTCTGATTTAACTTGTTTTTAATTAAGCAGTTCTTTTGCCATTTTCGAATATTATTCCTGACGACGTCTTCATTATTTGCTGAGTACATTGGAAACATAAACCTTTCTCGACGACTGTATTTTCAGGGAACATTAGTGTTGCAAACTCTGTAAAACTCTGTATATATCCAAAATTTTACAGAGTTGGTACAAATAAATAAACAATGAACCGTTAACCTAGTAAGATATGATGACTTCATAATTGAAAGTACATAAATAAATGGTTTTAGCAAACTGTTACAGTTCGTTACTCGATGGTGCTGAGAAGTGTTGTGTAACTATGGCCCAGAGCGTTGTGATGACTAAAAATGCTGGCTCGTTACTGCAGCACATTCTGGTGGATTGTTGACCTAACTAATTGCTTCAGACTTCTAAACAGAGATTTTAAAGTAGCTTTATAATTTTAGAACGAAATGTTAGCTACTGTTTTAACAGTTTCCATAAATTTTTATTTGATGTACAATGCCTGCTAAATTTGCAAATTGTCGCACGATACGTCTCTTTAATCAATCTTCGCATTGTACTCTCCAATTATTGTATTAATTTACTGGGTAGGTGTTCGTAGTAGCACTTTTCAAGTTCTTCGTAGAGGCCGTCCTTCTCTTAATCGTCCATCCCCTTGGTCGGGACATGTCTGTACATTAATAATACTAGTATTTTTACTTCCCTTTTATCTGAAGGTGGCACCTGGGTAGTAACTTCGTTATTAAATGCATTTACCAGAGGAAACCCTTGGTTGTCGCTATTGTAAAATATAAAATTCTTCGGTTCTAGCTTAAAATTATCTTTCTGTTTTAATTCTTGTACCGCCAGTAGTTGATTTTTTTATCGTTGTACTTCATTTTTCAGATCAGATCCAGATCATTAGTGTCCATTCTTTTATCTTTCCTTGCTTTCCTGTTTTCCTCGAATAATTTTCAGCTCATATCTTTTTCTTTGCAAAATTTATCTAAATTGTGGCCTGATATTTTGTAACCTTGTTCAGCATTTGCGCCACTACCTTTCGCGTTTGGTTCATTCACAACATCCAGCGTGCCCCTGTACATGTTCTACCTCCACACTTCTCCTTCGGTTTCCTGATTTTTACCGTTTTTCCTTTCCTTTCTTGCTATCTCCCTGATATGTTTTGCTTTGCGTTAAATCGTTATTAACGTATTCGATGTATATCCGGTAAATTTCCGAACTTTTTTAATATAAATTGTTCCACCCAATTTACAAGCATTTTCGTTTGCGAAGTACTCCTGTCCACTTTATATACACCGCGCAAGTGTTTCTTCCATTTTTCCTGCACGCTTCTTCCAAGATGCTGCGCAGTTCCGCCAACAAATTTTCATTTTATGGAGTCAGTGGACTGCCTTTCAACGCCATTTTCAATTTGAAAAAGAAAAAAGTCTACTGGTGCATTGTCAGGTGTGGAACGACTGTTCTCTTGTGTTTCGCGAAAAACTGGCTGATGCGTGCGCGGGAGCATTGTCAGCATGCTGCATCCATCGGTTTTCAAACATTGGAACCTTTTTTCTAATAACTTGACGAGACGTTGCATTACTACAAGATAATATTCTTTGTTCACTGTTGCGCCTTTCGGGAGAAATTCATTCTGAACAATACCCTGAAAATTGAAAAAACTGTCATCATGATTTTTAACATTTGGCCGCACATTTTCGCCTTTTGTGTCGTGGTGACCCTTCTGGCACAATTGAGTTGTTGTTTCAACATCATAGCCATAAATACAAGTCTCCAAATTTGAAACCATTTTAAACAAAATTCATGCTCGTGAAAATCGTTCAATTTAAATACACTCAAAATCGGCAACCCACCCTAATTACACTGGTTATCGCAGTCGTAATACAATGACTAAGTAAAATATCAAGATGCGGTTTTCGGTTGGCTACCCCCCAATGTTGCCGGTAGATTTTTTTTTGTTATATGTTTATTATGCAGTCTGTTAATAACTAACAATAGGCACAACTGATGGATAATAACATGGCATGCGAGGGAAGTTCTCCAATGAGTACAACCCTATATGAAGGTGTTTAGAGTGCTGAATTCTGGTAGATGGCAGCACAAGAAACATCCAGCTGGTATTACTTTTTGACGCGTTAATCCAAAAATTGGGAAATTTACCGAAAAATGTTTCAGCTTGCTGTTGTTCTTAATGACCTTAGTTTCTCTTCAATTTTTTCTAATGTAACCAAGAAAACAGGGCCGTAACTAGGTATAGGCCGAGTAGGCCCCCGCCTACAGGCACAAGCGGCAAGGGGTGCCAAAATAGCACTGGAAAAAAATCTTTGGTACTAATGAAAAAAAATCTGGTGTGATACACTCACACAACTTCCTTTTACAGTGATCTTATAATTAGTCAAAAATTTCATTTTTAATTTTTAAAAATTTGTCAAAAATTTTCAAAAATTACAAATTCTACAAAAACGGTACAAAATAGAGCGTTAGTTGAAGCGACAAATTTTCTCTAGAATTTTAAGGTGAATTCGAAAATGTAATAATATACCGGGTGTTTTATTTAAAATAGGAGTTAATTAAAAAAAATAGAAAAAAAAACAAAAGAAACCCAGTTTAGAAGTATTCAACTGGAAAATCACATATCTCACATCAATACACATTAAAAATTTAATCAAAATATAAAGTTTAAAAAAAATCGTTAGAGCCGTTTTTGAAAAAATCGAAAAAAACCGAAAAATCACAAGAGTAAACAGCTACTTCCAGTTATGCGATTTTCTTCAAAAGCTTGCTGTCTCATCTACATAGTACACAAAACTTATATATGAAGTTTCAACGCCATACCTCTTGTCGTTTTTGAGATATTCTGTTCACAGAAAGACACACACACACACAGACACACACACAGACAGACCAATGAAAAAAAATATGTTTTTTGGGATCAGGGGACTCTGAAACGTGAAGATCTGTTGAAAACTCAATTTCGAATTTTTGGGGTGAATCCAATACTTCCTTTATCGTAAAAGGAAGTAAAAATAAGGCGTTTTTACAACCAAATTAAATAGTAATATTAACGATTTTAGGCTAAATAATGCAAAGTATAATAATGCGAATTGCGCCCAATCTGGGTGATACATTACATTGCTTTGTGCAATTTCCAAAGGGGATGTTATATGTCTACCAGTTTCTAATGGCGTTTGTTTTATGACACACCTATATCAAACACAGTATTAGAATTACTAGCTTTTTAGCCCACCGTATAGGTGATCTTATTCTAATTATAATAATAATTTGCATTTTTAAAACTGAATGTAATACTGTAATAATGTAATAATGATTGCACATATTACATATACATTCACTGCTTTGGGTTCATCGCTGGTACAGTGACCCATTGGAACAATCAGCAGAACACCACAGACCGATTTCGAGAGCTTACCTGTTCCACTACAATCACTTGCCCGCTAGAATTCGTCCAATTTAAGACAGGTTTGCTACCCTACACGGTGGCAGCTTTTTATTAAAAAAATATTACCGAAATCGGCCTGATGCAAGGCTCATACTAGGAGTTGACAGAAAAAGCTTCACGTTTTAAATATATTAATTACTACACGACGGTGTGACAGTGTGGCTGTGAGAAGAGTAACTTCTTTTATGTTCATATGTTACTACGCATAATAATATGTAATTATTTGTTTACATTGTATTATTTTAACATATTGACATGCCTTTATTCGCTTTTGCGTGGCCTTATTATAATTAAAATAATTTCTGCATTTTTAAAATTGAATTTTACATAAAAAAGTTATAATAGAAAATGTTTTCAATGTCTTTAATACAGAAAGCGCGCTGAAAAAAAAAACAACTTTTGCTAGATCGAATTACAGTTGAGTCTTCAAAATTATCTACAAAATAGGTAATCTTAATGCTGCTAAGAATACCGAAACACTAGGTAATGATTACATGAATTTAAAAATTTAAAAACAATGCAGCCGATGGGATTCGAACTCGCGTTCGCTGATAAATGCATATGCTTATCGTTGCGTTATAAATAAAGCAGCGGCGTTCCAATTATGGGTGAACTGCCCCCGATTGGTGCTGATGAAAAGGTGACACACAGAAGAAGGTACACCACACGGTTATATGTATATAAGGATTTATGAAATGTTCTACTGAATTGTGATTTATAATCTTGTTTTCTGTTCTTATTTTATTTGTGTTACATTTTGTTATTTTAACATTTAGTTGTTTTAAAACTTTTGATTAAAAATGTGTGATTTATTTTTGAATATCTACCTGTTCATTTTGAATACGTTACTTCATATATCCGGAGATAAATGTCGAAGTCATACAGTAACATTAGTATTTTCTGCCACATATATCGTTAGTGTACTGAGGGGCGCAAAAATGTTGGCTTGTTTACAATGAAAGTTTGCCTAGTTATGGCCCTGCAAGAAAATATATATGTTTGAACTGTTAACTCAATTAAATGGTGAATACGTAAGAAACTAAAAATGACTTTTTAAATGTGTGCAACGAAAACTAATAGGGACTTTGTGCACAGTGTTTCTCTGAAATTCGAAAAATCTGGCCTTCGTCTGGCCGAACCACGCATCAATTTTTTCACCGTTAATACAATACATATTTTGTCTCCAGTTTCGCTCCTCTCCCGGGACATCGGAAGGATATCTGGGTCTTATTTCCTGTTTTCCCATCGCAAGCAGCGCCGGCATTAATATTACATTGTGCATTTCATTTCAGGAGCCCGCCTGGAAGTGCCACATATGGAAGAAGGGCAGAGAGTCCGTGAAAAGCAAAAAGCCGAGACGAAAATTCCACTTCAAGCAAATAGCGCGGTAAGGAAAAATATTGTCCTCGTTCACGGAAAATAACAACAAACTTATTCCGCAGGGCTGTTAAATTTACATCAAAACTGTTCGGACGCGCCCTCTCGCGCCGCATTAAAGCCACCGTGCTCTACGCCACCGAGACTGGCAAATCCGAGGGCTACGCCAAGAAGCTCTGCGAGATTTTCGGGCACGCGTTCAATGCCCAGGTCTACTGCATGGCCGACTACGACATCTCTAGCATCGAGCACGAAGCCCTGCTCCTGGTCATCACTTCCACTTTCGGCAACGGGGATCCTCCGGAAAATGGGGAGGTCAGTGTTCAATTGCTTTGTTATCCTTATTTACATTCTGTTATAAATATTTTATCAAAAATTACCCGTGCAAAGGGGATCAGCGACCTGTGAATAAATTTTGTAACTACGTTAAGAAACTCATGTATAATGAGTATTCGATTTATTATTGGCATCGAATATTTAGCAGTGAATGCTGCTCAGAAACATATTGAAACTACTGAAAACTGAATTAGAAATAATCAACCAAAAAAAGGATGTCATTCTTTTATACGATAACGGCACCACATCACGTTACCGCATATTATATATGTTACGGTTAAAGTGTTTACTTGGCTAGTTTATAGGCTAGCTGGATAGTATACAAACTATCCAAATGTCTGGCTATTTTGATGGAAAATCATATTTCTACTAAAATAGCTATGAATATTGGCTGGTTTGCATACTATCCAGCTAATTTACAAACTATACAAGATTTATCGCCAAAGTACAAACCACAAGAAAAGTACACGAATTAACCGGTGCTTTTGGCTAGTTTACAAACTATCCACAGTATTTGGATAAAGTGTGAACTTAATATTCGTAGTAATACATAATAACCAACTCGTTGGTTAGTATATAAACTAACCTATTCCATTTGGTTAATTTAGTTTAGGATAGCAAAATAATTGTTTGTAAAAAAATAAGTTTAATTATAGGTACAACATAACATTGCTATTACTACTTAAAATTAAGTAAAAAAACAAAAGTGACATACAGGTACTATTTGTGTGACAATTTAATGCATACACTAAAAATCGCATAAGCCGCCGATTTTTTGTCACTATGACAGCGGCAAAAGTTAGCCCTAACTTTTCCAGTGACAAAACGGAACCTAACTTTTAAAACGGTCTAATTCTAAAATAATTTTTTCGGAGGCATTTTTTTTCGTTAAATTGCCAAGCAAGAAATTCTCATTAAAATGTCAAGTTTACTTCGACAAAGAAAAAGCTCTCGTGTAATTATAAGTGACAAAATATTAATAATAAACCTCAAAACAATTTCGCGTATTCTCTTTATACCTTGCAAAAGTTCACTATAATCACTGTCATTCATTAATTTTGAATTCTGCGACTTTTGCTCGTAATCTTCCAAAAGCAGGTTTTCAAATTGTTGCTCTTGATTCATTTTTAATAACCAGATACCTATTTTTAAACAAATTTCACAAGACACGACAGTAAACAATAACAACACACAGCACTTGCTATAAACATAACCTCACTTTTCTAATAAATTAGCCAAATGGAATCGGTTGGTTTACATACTAACCAACGAGTTGGTGATTATGTATTACTACTAATATTAAGTTCATACTTTATCCAAATACTGTGAATAGTTTGTAAACTAGCCAAAAAACAACGGTTAATGTGCGTACTTTTCTTGTGGTTTGTACTTTGGCGATAAATCTTGTATAGTTTCTAAACTAGCTGGATAGTATACAAACCAGCCAATATTCATAGCTATTTTAGTAGAAATATGATTTTCCGTCAAAATAGCCAGACATTTGGATAGTTTGTATACTATCCAGCTAGCCTATAAACTAGCCAAGTAAACACTTTAACCGTAACATATATACAAAATTATAACCAGATAAGTTTCAATAAAATCTATACACAACTTCTAAAGTAGTAAAAAAGGGAAGTTCTATAACGAATGTGAAATTCCACCACTGAAGTTACACAAAAACGTGTCGGTGTACTTACAGTTTAGTTCCACAGCGTCATCGGATTAAACTGAATTTATTGACAAATTTAAACCCTTAATCCCTTATATAAGCCACACGCGTCAGCGCAGCTGATACTGCAAGCTATGAAGCTATAGCTGCACGAGTTTAAGCTATGACGTTAATCCAAAGCTGGTCGGAACGATAGAAAAATCGCAGGAACTGCAACGTCGCTGCAACTTCGCGATTTCCCAAAGGGGGCGATATCTGCTTGAATTATTATTATCAGACTGTTTGGGCTCAGATGTGCGTTGCAGACGTTTCGAGAGAGCTTAAGTGGCAAGCCCTGCTGCACCAGACAGTACATCATTCAGTGTCTCACCACATTGTTAGAAATTGACGACGCATTGCCATTAATAATATCAAAATTATACACAAATCCGTAAAATGGAAAATTTTCCCGTCCCTTAACACATGTCACAAACTTCAAATTGGTGTCTTTCTTAGTACATTAAAGAACAATCATCTTTGTTCATGATCAGATGCGGTTTCCTAAGTAGTTTATTAACAATATTAAAAAATCGTTTGAAATCTTTCTAGATTTAGTCAAGGCATTTGATGTGTATACACAAAATTTTTCTAATTAAACTTGACTCGTTGAAAATACGTGAAATAGTATTAAAACTGTTCGAGTTCTACTCGACCGATAGAAGGGTTGGAATAAAATTATAAGTAGGTAATGAAGTTTGGTGTGCCACAAGGAACTGTGCTTTGGCTACAGTTATTTATTTTATACGTGTATTATTATTATTACCCACTACTCACCAACGGGATCGATGCTTAAGTACATAACTAATTACATAGCAAATACACATATACACTTCCATAAAACACGGTAGCTTGAAACAGCGCGGTTCTCAGGACAAACAACGCTTTTCCGATAGTTACAGTGCCTTTATATAGACAGTGGCGACAATGGGGTGTTCTATTTTTGATTGGCTCCCTAGATCCCGTGGTTTTAGCTGCCATGTTTAGGCTAAATCACCTGTGATTCGTGTTATACTTGTGGCAGTACTGAAGTGTATTGTCAGTCTATGTCAAATTCGAGGTTAGTAGGTTAGGTTTTGCGTCAGTTTTGACACAAACTGACGCAAATCTTAACCTGCAAATCTCGAATGTTTTCAGTACTGCCAAACGTAAAACACGTATCACAGTCGACTCTGATCACGGATTTAAATGAACACCCGTTACAAATTTGCCTAAATATGGCGGCGGGCGTGTGGCTTAGTTGTATTGTCGCCACTGTCTATATAAAGGCACTGTACCGATAGTTAGAGTCCCTGTATATAGTTACAAGAGAGTTGAGAAAACGAGGGAATTCCTTGTGATTGGTGGATCACGCGCGTCGTGTATTTGTATGCTCATTGCCTTAGAAATAGTGTCCCATTAATCAAATTTGACAAATTGTTATTTAAGTCAAAACTTGTCACTGAAAAAGTGATTTGTATTTGATGCAGAATATTATTACCAAGTTTAATAACTGTATTTTCCTAAGCTCTCTTTCTTAAATTATCTTTGCCAAAAATTATAACTGTCGACTTAGCGGGGTTAATTTTAAGTGAATGTTTGTTGGATATGTCTATTAGGCTATTTAAATCATTATTAATCTGAGCTACTGCAATATCCATTTGACTAAGTGAGAAAGAATAATAAATTTCAGTGTCGTCCGCATAAAAGTGATAATTGCAATATGTTATAGCTGTGTAAAAATTACATGTATAAATAGTATACAAAAGCGGTCATAGAATAGATCCCTGTGGAACACCCCTTTCAAGAGTTAAGGCATCAGACATAGCGCCCTCCAAAACAACTCTTTGGCTTCTGTTATTCAAAAAAATAGATATAAGGTCAACAGCACCAGCTTCAAAACCTATGAAACATAGTATGGCCTTAAGTGTATCATATCATATCAAAGGCCCTGGAGTAATCAAGTAAAACTAGAACAGTGATATTATTTCGATCAGTAGCAGTTATAATATTATCAGAAGTAATACTATAAGTACTTCGATATTGTCGGGTTATATGTCGATAACTTGTTGCACAATAATAAAAGAGTGTCAGTTTGACAGGTTAAATAGTCCGACCGCGTCAGCGGGAGGATTATTCTGTCAAACTGACACGATTTGTTATTGTGCAGGAAGTTTGAGACGTATAACCTGTTCGAAGTACGCATTGTATTCGATTTGATTATTTTTTGAGTAAATTTCAATATTAGGAACAAATAAATATTTTATTGGCAGCTCGATTTGTTTGTATTAACCTAGCTGAAAGTCATCTCCATGAAAACAACATCAAGTTGACAAAAGTTATGTATTGCGTCGCCTAGCGAAGTTACTCTAGTATAATCGATTTTGTATAATCGAAATTATACAAGATAACTTAACTAAATCCAGCCTTCTGATTGGTTGAAATCTCTACGAAAAAAATAATCAATTATATGTGCTAACGCTGTGGTAGAGCTAAAGCCAGGTCAGGTCTGCCAGACTGTGTATTTGGTATAATATTGTATTTATCTACATATAATCTAATCTGAGATTCAATGATTTTCTCCAAGACCTTTGACAACACAGGCAAAATGCTGATTGGCCTCAGATCCTTATAATCATTTGGGTTTGTTATTTTTGGAAGTGCAGTGACACGCGCTTCCTTCCAGGACATTGGAAAAACTGAGTTATTAAGGCAATCATTCATAATGTGTGTAATATATGGTAGCAGAAAGGGGCAGCACAACTTTATAAGTTCAATATTCAATTTGTCGGAACCAAAAGATTTAGATTTAATACTATTAATAATTTTAGCAATAGTAACTTCTGTGACCTCAGAAAATTTAAATTTAACAGATACGTTTTTATGGAAGTTATTATGGTAGCACTTGATTAAATCATTATTATCGTTTGCATTACCATCACAAGATTCGACAAAATGCTGATTAATTTTATTGACATTCCGGAGATATTTTGGAATAACGGCATTTTTAGAGAAATCATAAACATTCATTTTTCGTAAATTACTCCAAACATCTCTGAGACTTTTATTATTTAATGTAAATTCTAAAATGCTTTTTTCTCTGATTTGATTGCTGAATTAGTAAGGTTACGTAATGATTTATAATAATCCCAATGAGCAGGTCTTTTAGTAGTTTTGAATTTGCTTAAGGCCTTATTTCTTAAGAATATCATTAATTTAATGTTATCCGTTAGCCACGGCGCATAGGGCTTTTTGAATTTAGAAGTTTTCATAGGAGAGTGAAAATTGAATAATTGCAGCAAACTTTTATTTAAAAACTCCACTTTACTATCAATATCTGGCATATTAAAAATATCATCCCAAGAAACTAAACACAGATCTTGGTAAAATGCCTGGATATTAAAAATTTTAAAGCTACGGTAGGTTTTAACAATGTCGGATTTATAAGGGTGCCCCACAGGAAATCGACAAGGGACCAAGTTGTGATAAGTAAGATGATGCATATCGACAACCTCACACTCAAGGATATCATTATTGGCATTAGTAATAATTAGATCAATAAGAGTATAAGTAGTTGAAGTAATACGTGTAGGTTCATCAATTATTTGTTTTAAATCTAAAGATCTTAAAATTGAAAACATGTTGATATTTAAATAATTACTATTATCTAAATAGTTAATATTAAAATCGCCAAGGCAAAATAGTTTGTCTGATATGGTTAACATATCAGGTAGTGCTGATTCCAAGAAAGTTGAAAATAGAGACCCTGATGCCCTCTGCGGACGATAAATTACCCCTACAACTAAAATGTCCTTATCTAAGTAAATTCTAACCCACAGTTGTTCTATGTGGTCCAGTACCTCCACCTTTATACAAGAAAACCTTATATAATTTTTAATGTATAACGCAACACCTCCTGCTCTGGTCTCTATCAATTCGCAAGATGTTGTAATTGTGTATATAAATAGCATTATCAGGAGTATTTGGTTTCAGCCAGGTTCCCGTTAAAGCAATTACATCATAGCAAGCATCCACAATTAAGTTGTTGAAATCTGGAAAAATAGGAATTAGAGATCTGATATTAACATGGGCAAGGTTAAGTGATTTAGGTTTCATCTGATTGTCTCCCGTAACCTAAAGTAGAATAAATATTATAATAATTAATAACTTAAATTGAATAAAAATTTGTATAACGTGTTAATCCTTCAAACTAAATAAAATACAAATACACTGGTGTCACGCTTGACAAATATTTATTTTACCGATTTTTTCAGTTTATATTCGGCCTCAACTATTAATTTAGACAAATCATCAGCAGTTTTGATCCTACATTTTTTTGTATCTGTCTTGATCCAAATCATACCATCACGAGTCCAAACGTTAGTTTTCTTGAATTTTTCCTGTGCCTTTCTGTAGACCGCAAGTCTGGGTGTTGTCAGATCCTCCGTGATGATTATACCTGTCGCCTTCAGCATCTGTTTCCTGGTGAATATCTTATTGCGGTCACGATAACTAATAAATTTTACAATAATATGACGACCAGTTCCTTTGTCTCCTCCTATACGATGCCATCGATCAATGCAATTAACATCCAAATCCAATTTTAGTTTTTGCTTGCACAACGCAACCACAATTTCGTCGGTATCTTCATCTTTTGATAAGGTACGCCAAAAATGTGCAGATTATTACGACTGCCGTATTGTTGAAGATCGTCGACTTTCAGTGTTAAGTTTTTATTGGTTTTAATTAGTTCTTCATTCTGTTCACTTAAGGTATCCCTTTTTGTTGTAAATCGTTTATTAATGAACGCTGGTCGTTAAATATTTTTTGCAAGTTGTTTCCACAATTCTACTAACACTATCAGCAATTGCAGTCAAAAAGGACATATCGCTGCAGAGCGCTTTTATAGATTGGCCTAAAAGACCTTGAATGTCTTGCGTTTGGGATTGAGTTAAAACCATTTTCGGAATTTTATAACCCTTTGAATCCAAATTTAGAGTGTAGAGGTATTATTCACACTTGATTTATTCAAAAAATACGTACTAGCACTGATAGATCTATTGATGCTTAGCAAATTCACCAACGAGACCAGTAGAATAACCACAATAATCACAAAAATTTTGCAGCGCGACGCCAAGTACACCTTACTCGTTCGCAGCCATTGCTATTCTCTATAATTTGACGCCTAAAGCAGTAAGTGCTTTAGTCCCGGGAGTGCAAAATATATTTTATAGTTTTCTTTTTGTGTGATATTCAGGATTTCATTTGAGTTTGTATGAGACAAAATGTTTATTTTTGTAATATGTGAGATTGTTGATGCAAGTGCCGTTTTTCCTTTGAAGTTTTTGGGTTTTTCAAAGAAATTGGTGTCCGAAATCTCCTATATGTCATTTAAACAGTTGAAATAGCACTAAACTACGGTTCCAATAGCCTTAAAAGTTTGTTGTTTACTGAAGTATGAAATATGCAAAATACAAGTAATTACCCCAAATGTTCTTTTAGGAGCTGACTCCGGACCTTACTTTCAAAAATTTGAAGCCACTGTAGCAAAATGAAAATGTTTCATGTTCAGTTCGTTGCTCAGAGCTTCATAACGTTAAAAGAAAAAAATATCCCTCAAAATTCATGGAATATATCGTGTGAAAATACCCGAAAAGTGTTTCAGGCCATCCGGCTTTACGGTAATTCTATTTATAAGTTCTGTACAAACTGTTTTCACTGTTCCTTACCTTGCAATTAACTGTGCCATAGCTATACCTGTTTTCTATTATATGGTTCTTTGCAATATCCGTCTGGAAGTACAGACAGTGGATGATGTATCCCATTTCTTTTTCAATGGGATAATAAGTATCATCTGAGATTGGAGAAAGTAGGAGGTAGTGCATCCTGTAACATCGCCTTTTGAGATCAGCATAAGATCTGTAATTTTATTCCTCAATTTCTGGATCCAACTTCAAATGTTCTGACAGAACTAAAAGATACGAAAATAAAAGATCAGATGCTGGAAAAGGATGTCCGAAGAGATATTGGCTGGTAAAGTAATTACGCTTCCTTGTGGGGTTGTGACATTTGAGACAAAGCTAGGGTGGAGACTTTGTAGAGAGTTCAGAGGAGTGTGGACAGCTTATCTATAACTATGTCTACTGCCAATTGCTGTTAATGACTCTTCCATTTCGCAGTTGTGGGACCTAGACCTAATCGGTTTTCATGATGACACTGTTTTAAAGTGCACAGCGGAGCAGGAGGGAGAATAAAGGATTATGAGCCTGCTTGAGTAGATAGTCACCCCCCCCCCTTTGCCTACTAATAGAGAAGTAGTTGTCAAGCACCTTCCAGGGTTCTTTGATCCGAAAATCTTACCCTCAATAGGGTGCTGACCTATGCATCTTATAGAGAAGAAATGGTTAAAAGATAAACAAGAATATCACCAAGCCGAACGGAAGAAATCTGATGTGACGCGAGTATAAGCACTACGATGTTTTTTCTTGGTGAGTCAAGTAAAAGGTTCACTTTTACTAGATTGGTGGTTTGTATTTTGGCATGGTATTATTGCTTTATCAATAATTTGAATCGTCTTCTTCTTCTTCTCTAGCAGTCCTTCTTCGTTCACTCTTGAACATATGCATCCTCTTGTCTCTTCCATTCTGATCTGTCTTGAGCTATATGGTACCATCTAGTTCCCGCTTCTTCTCGTAGGTCGTATATCCAGAGCCTTTTTGGTCTTCCGACGCCTCGTCTATGTAGGTTGGGCCTCAACATTATTACATGTTTTGTCCATTTTTCGTCTACTTCTCTGGCGGCATGTCCTGTCCACTTCTATTTTGAGTTTGCTACAGTTGTGATCGCATCTTCTACTTTGATTTTTCTTCTAATTTCTTCATTTTCGATATGGTCACTAAGGCTTATCCCCAACATGATTCTTTCTATATTGAGGGTAAGTTTTTCGGATTCAAAGAACCCTGGAAGGTGCTTGACAACTACTTCTCTATTAATAGGTAAAGGGGGGGGGAGGTGTTTATCTACCCAAGCAAGCCCATCGTTTCTTCTTCCTCCTGGTTCGCTGCGCACTTTACAACAGTGTCATCGTGAATACCGATTAGGTCTAGGTCACACAACTGTGAAATAGAAAAGTCATTAACAGCAACTGGCAGTAGACATAGTTATAGATAAGCTATCCACACTCCTCTCAACTCTCTACAAAACATCCACCCTAGCTTTGTGTCTCAAATGTCACTACACCACAAGGAAAGCGTAATTACTTTACCAGCCTTTAGGACATCCTTTTCCAACATCTGATCTTTTATTTTCGTCTCTTTTAGTTCTTTCAGAACATTTGAAGTTGGATCCAGAAATCGAGAAATAAAATTATAGATCTTATGCTGATCTCAAAAGGTGATGTTACAGGACGAACTACCTCCTACTTTCTCCAATCTCAGATGATACTTATTATGCGATACAGCTGTGTGTTCCCCTTGAAAAAGAAATTTCACACATCCTCCACTGTCTGTGCTTCCAGACGCATATGGCAAAGAACCATATAGTAGGAAACAGGTAGAGCTATGGCACAGTTGTGTTTCATTGCAAGGTAAGGAATAGTGAAAACAGTTTGAACAGAACTTATAATTAGAATTACCATAAATCCGACTGGCCTGGGACACTTTTCGTGTATTGTCACACCATATATTCAATGGTTTTTGAGGGATATTTTTTGCTTTTAATATTATGAAGCTCTTAGCAGCAAAGTGAACATGAAAAAAATTTCATTTTGCTACAGTAATTTCAAGTTTTTAAAAGTAAGGTCCGGAGTCAACTCCTAAAAGAACATTTGGGGTAATTACTTGTATTTTGCATATTTCATACTTCAGTAAACAACAAACGTGCCTCATCAACACATTTCAAGTTTTCTAACACATTTTGTTCTCTGGTTTTCGATAAAACCAAATCCATTAGTAGGTATTAGAAATAATAATGGAGATAACAAACATCGTTGTCCATGTATAGTACGTAAAGTACATTTTTTTTCTATAATAATTGTCAAGGTCAACTATCTTGGGGATAAGTTGCATTCCTGCAGGGTCCCTAGTTTTAATAATGTTGGTACATAGATTTTTTAGTTCCTTTTTTCCAATAAAAAAGTTATTGTCATTTTGACAGATATGTCATAGTAGTGGGTAATACGAACAGCATAGTAAAATATTGCAAATTGATTAATTATTAAACTTTGACATTCAAAATTGACACATAACCATAATTTTGAAAAAGTTCTACCAACACGAGGTATACGAAATTTCCTAGCGTTTTAATCACATATCTACCAACATTGTAACATTATAGAAAAAAAAAACGTACTTTATAATATTTTATAATGTGCGCACATGAATGCCCCCTTCTAACTCCAATCTACTATTTACGAAGCACCCTTTCAGGAACTTCTTGAATTCTGTTTAATAGTATGATACGAAAAAAAAACTTTGCTAATTACATTTAAAGAACTTATTCCCAGCCAGTTCTCACATCTTCCCACATTTCCTTTTTTACTTCCTTTTACTACTATAAAGGAAGTATTGGATTCACCCCAAAAATTCGAAATTGAGTTTTCAACAGATCTTCACGTTTTAGAGTCCCCTGATCCCAAAAAACATATTTTTTTTCATTGGTCTGTCTGTGTGTCTGTGTGTGTCTGTCTGTCTGTGTGTCTGTGAACAGAATATCTCAAAAACGAAAAGAGGTATGGCATTGAAACTTCATATATAAGTTTTGTGTACTATGTAGATGAGACAGCAAGCTTTTGAAGAAAATCGCATAACCGGAAGTAGGTGTTTACTCTTGTGATTTTTCAGTTTTTTTCGATTTTTTCAAAAACGGCTCTAACGATTTTTTTTAAATTTTACATTTTTCTTACATTTTTAATGTGTATTGATGTGAGATAGGTGATTTTCCAATTGAATACTTCTAAAGTGGGTTTCTTTTGTTTTTTTTACTATTTTTTTTTATTAACTCCTATTTTAAATAAAACACCCGGTATATTATTAAATTTTTGAATTCACCTTAAAATTCTAGAGAAAATTTGTCTCTTCAACTAACACTCGATTTTGTACCGTTTTTGTAGAATTTGTAATTTTTGAAAATTTTTAACAAATGGTTAAAAATTAAAAATGAAATTTTTGACTAATTATAAGATCACTGTAAAAGGAAGTTGTGTGAGTGTATCACACATTATTGCTGCTCAAATGGAAAGATTTCCTAAGTTTGCCTAGGTGCTGCATTAGCAGTCTTCATTCGCTGCAGAGCCTGTATTAATTCTTCTTTTGTTGAAATGCTTGTAATTATTTGCAGTTCTGGAACCTCGGATGCAACTGGAATTTGAATTCCTCCTACAATTACATCCAGGACTTCTTCAAAATATGCATTCCATCATCGACGCTGTTGCTCAGCCACATAAAGGTTTTATATATCGTTTGAGGCTTTCGCCGTTACTCAAATTATTCTTATTAAAATAGAATTTCGGCTTAAACCGCGTAGTCTTTGTAGATATACACTCGGAATTCTCTGGCTTAATGTGCCTTGCACCTTGTGAACTCAAGCAAGGATCCACGTGATGGTCATGCTCTTTGGTGGCTCGTGATGTTTAAGTACCTTGAGAACGAGCATGCTGTTTGTGCATCTATATTGACTAACCTTTCGCAAGACATTGCAACTTGCATCAGAGTAAAGGTCCATGTGGAGCTATGTATAGCAGCGTTTCTCAAACTGGGGTCCGCGGACCCCCGGGGGTCCGCAAACGCAATCTAAGGGGTCCGCGAGTTAAGCCCAAATAGATCTATTATAGATCAATAGGTATTCCTATATGGATAATATGGATTTATATAAAACTGACACAGATTTAAATATTAACTTTTTTGTGCAATTATTTTTGAACCATTTCAGGCATGTTTTTCCAGCCGGTAAAGTTAGACAAACCTCCCCAAATAACTGCACGTGCGCTTACTCGATAACTAAAACATCAGTGGTTAAAATTTGGTTCAATGTTAAAACGTGACGGACTTTTGGTTACGACTGCGATTTGATTACGCGTTATCACAAAAAGCTTAGACGCATCTAATGCCATTTTATACGACATATTTATGTGAACGAGCGTCCTCTACACTTGTATACATAAAATCAAAATACGGAAATTGCTTAAAAAATGTAGAACCACAACTACGATTAAAACTTTCTACTTTTGAGCCAAACGTTTTTAATCTTATATATGTAAAACAACACCATCCTTCGCAATAACAATAGTTATTATTATGTATGATTAACAATTCACATTATATTAATATTATTATTATTGTACGCCTGTATTGATACTACAGATTCTATTAGTTTTGTAAGTGTTCTTGTGTTTTTACTATCCCGACTTTAATAATAAAAATATCGAGCTCTCAAATATTATTTCATTTTAGTACCTATACCTAATGTAGCAGCAAAGTAAACTGTTTTTAAGGTCACAGTTGAATATAAGTCATACACTATCTAAGGTCGATAAAATTGTATGGGGGTCCTCGAATTTTTGTAAGAAAATAAGGGGTCCGCCGATGTCTACAGTTTGAGAAACACTGATGTATAGTATTCTGTGCCAGCCGTTGGGATCGACGTTACGTTGATTGGTCGTTCAAGTGCAGCGCAGTTTGAATGCGTGGTTTGTGGTAGTCTGACTCGCAGTGGTTGTAATGCTTTAGGTCGTGTATCACAGGAGTCCACTTTTTACTAAGCTTAAAACCATCTTCCCTGTTTATATTATTTTAATGTGTTTCTATTTCTATGGCTGCACGTATCACTCGTGAAAAGTAGTAAGGTATTCTGGCATGCTTAAATTCTAAGGTGTGCCCATTTATAAATGTATGCTCATCTACGGTTCATTTTGTGATGCGTTTGTGTTTGCAATCGCCTTTATGTTCTTGAAGTCTTAGATCAACGGAACGACCAGTCTGTCCAATGTAACTCGAGCCGCAAGAACACGGAATGCGATATTTGCCAGCGGGTTTTAAACTTGGAATTTTTTGACACTGCATCTATGTCAAATTTGAAAATGCCTGGTTCCCTCTCATTTTCTAAAGATTAGTAACAGAATTTTCTTTCATCAGCGTCGCACAGTGCTTCTTTCGCCTTTTTCTAACTTTGTTTATCACTTATGAGTGTTGTGCCTTCAGCCTCACGAGTTATTAATTTAGCTTTCCTTTGCTTAGAAGGTAATTCGACTTTCTTACATATGTTATTCAGATATTCTTGTTTATCCATGCGGCACCTGTACCAGTACGTAAAGTGTAGCTCCTCGCATGGTACTTTAAATTTGAATAAGACGTCTTGTACACCTTAATATTTAGATAATATTTACCCTGGTTGATTTTTGAGGCTTTCACGGCCATTGTCAATAAGTAACAAACGACTTCCGGGATTGGACCGTGTCATGATTGAGATCGAAGAACTCAACGTTTCGCCCACTTTCGTAAGGGGCTTCATCAGGAGGAAAAAAGCAAAAGAGCACGGTAACTCAACGTGTTAACCACGCCAGAGGCGAAAGTCTTTGCAAGGGAAGGGACAGAAGAGCACGGTAACTCAACGTGTGAACCACGTCAGAGGCGAAACTCGACTGGCTATCGGAAGAAGAAAGGCGAGAATTTATAGGCAAGCGCCGTCGCTATTCAGCAAATGCCGTCGCGGTTCAGTGGCGGAGGGCAGGGCTTAGGAATTAGCACTTTTCATATAGAAGGAAGGGGAAAGCCTTCGATTGAGATTATTAGGGTGTTTGTAAATCTCAATGGCTTCGCGAATCTTTCTGCTAAAGAGGAATGGGGATTTGCAGATGATGGAAGTTTCATCAAAAAGGATCTTAGTCGAGTTTCGCCTCTGACGTGGTTTACACGTTGAGTTACCGTGCTCTTCTGTCCCTTCCCTTGCAAAGAGTTTCCCCTCTGGCGTGGTTAACACGTTGAGTTACCGTGCTCTTTTGCTTTTTTCCTCCTAATGAAGCCCCTTACGAAAGTGGGCAAAACGTTGAGTTCTTCGATCTCAATCATGACACGGTCCAATTACTTAATATTTACCCTGTTTGCCGGTTAGCTACCTCAGTGGATGTGAAACTTTAAACTACCTCAATCGTTGTTGCGATGTGTCAATATTCGCCAAAAATCAGGACGTTGGTTTTCCCTACAGTGTTCTCAGATTAAAACTGACTTCAAATAATGCACAATAAAAACCAAATTGTTAATATAAATCTATTGATAAAAAATATAATAACACAAAGAAAATAGGAATAAAAACACAGACAATACGTGCGAGACAGATGTGGCTATTCGTATCTATATGCACAACGTACATAGAACACCTTCAAATATAGCGTTAAAATAGTTGTCTTTACAAAGGAATCAAAATGAAATGCCTTTAAAAGATGTAACATGAAAATCCTCTGAAAACGATAACATTTAAGTCCAGTCCTGTTCAGATTCACATGATTTCGACTCAGCTGCAAACCTAGAAGCCTGCGAATCGCCAACTGGATGACTAGTATGTGCATCCCTCAGACAGGAAGCGGAGCGTCGTCTAACGCTGTTCGTCCAAATGACATCACAAAGAACTCGAACTTCTCAAATGCAGTCTGGATGTCGTAATTCGCGTACCTTTTTTGTACACGCTGAAGAAGCCGTCTGTTCCAACAAACGTTGCCTTGTAAACCCCACAAAAACGGATAAGCAGCAAATTAATTACTGCGAGGCTGTCGAATTCACCTGCATTTACTTTGCTCTTAGTATGGCGAAGTTCACTTCGCCGCCGGCCCCTCACCGAAATATGGGCACGTACGCACTCGGGAAAAGGCCCGCACGCTAATAATCACTTCTTTCTAAAATCTGCATGGGGATGGGGAGACTTGCCTCATCCCGCGAACCAGCTTGAACGTTGGATTTAACACTGCATAAGCAAATTCAACTTGGCTTATATCTTTAAATGTTAAAACATACGTTACAGGCAACGGAGCCAAGCCCCGTTTTACACTTAGACACATAGAAAGAGATAACCTTCGTGAAGAGTTTTTCCAAGAAGAATGATACTCTGGCTCCTCCCCCGAAACCTGAGCGCCTGCAATTCTTGTTTTTCCGTTTCCACATCATACCAGTTGTTTGCTTTATAGCATGTCATCAATTGCTCTGACCTTTTCCATTATTTCTCTTATTTTGTTGGTTGTAAGAAAATCTAGCTTTGACACTCTGAAGCTCCCTCTCATACTAGAATCAATTTCTTCAGATTTTTTGTTTCTCTTTGTTAATACCCATGTCTCTGATCTGTATAGAGGAATATTTTCTATTATTGCACTGTGTATTCTCATTTACTACAATATATTGTATTAGCACAATAATTGACATATGCCCTATCAGTTAACTCACTCGTTCAATAATCTTGAAAATTAATACTAATGGATCCCACTATTTTTACAGAGCCTTTGCCCTAAATACTAATTAAGACAGTTTCCTCCCTCTAAAGTGACTAATTTTATATGCGCTCCACTGAAATGCTTTCGTTGAATGTTTCTCTACATTCGGGCTCCAGTCATGACCGATAATAATGACACTCAATTATTAATTACGCCTGCTAGATACCCACTGGCGTGAACATCCACACGCCGAAATAAAACAACGCCCCCAAAACTAACAAAACGCAAATTACGCACCGCAGAGTCCGCGGTGTGGCTTTAGGACCAAATAAAAAATACATGAATAACTGAAACTCACGTACTACAGGGATAATGTATTCTAGCGCACAGCCGTGCGAATCGCCAAGGTTCAGTGATTCGGTTACCTTTCAAATATTTCATTAAATTTGCAAATGCCCGTCGAAAAAATCGGGCGCGGCCGTAAACGCTTCCTAAACCAACACTCGCCAATTATGGCAATCTGAGCAATATATGAACGTTGCTCCTAGAATTAGTTGATTGAGGGTTTAACTCGAATAATTTTCCTGTCTGTTTTTGTGGAGTTCGGCTTGAATCTATTCTGCTAGTTGGAATGTAAAATAAACAGCACTTGAATGACTTCGGTAGTAGTTTTTACCGGAATAAAATTAGCATGGGTGAAACTGTTATCTAGCTTGCAATACTTGTGATTGTATCTCGTTGCTTGGGAAAACATCAAACAATTCGGGAAGTCTACTGCAGCAAACACGAAGTTCGTATTTCCATTAAAAGAAGATAAAAATGACAATAAATAAACCTCAGCCGAACATAACAAGCTTGCCTGTTAGATAAAATCGGCTAGAAAAATAATGATAAGCCCAACAGCAGCCAGGAATTAGGATTGAGTCACAAAAGTGCAATTATGGTTTAGTCTTAATGATCATTTGTAAATAATTTCGCGACAACAAAAATTTAGTGCCGGTTGCACTACGATTTCCAAATCATGCTTTGACAACCGCTAGTCTTAACGGGTAAAACCTTCTCAAAGATGAAAGGCAAATGCCTCCGTAGTTGGAAATGGAAGACTGAAGACAACCATTAATTGCAATTTGTTACCCTAGTTTACAATGAACCAAATACAAGCAACGGTCACTATGAAATTTATCCAAAACAGACATTTTCGCAAACGTGAAATTTAAAATGGCTAGCTTTCAATCGTTGTAAAGTAGATATAAGTTATCTAATTTAATAAATTCATCTGAATCTCAAATTGAGGTTTGAAATATAACCATTTAGAATTCTTAGCAAATCGTATCTCAAACTAGATACGAAACGCTAGTGGGATATGAGACAATGATTTTAATTCTTCGGTTGTCATTAAAAAAAAAATTATCGCAAAAGCATGCAACGCGAGCGGCGAGTGTCAGAACAAAATATACTACTAAACTTAAGAACTTTGAGTCCATAGAGTGCGCTACTGTTACCTCAAAAATAAACCGTAATAAATTCAATTTTATATTATAGTTAGTATAAGCCACTTTTTTAATTTATTTAATTGATATTGATATTGATATTGATATTTAAATGATATGACTAATTCTTAAAAAGCAACACGATCTTAGCCTCATTTAGAAGAAAAATTTAATAATAACCGCAGTTGCTCTTTCGCCTTATATATATATATGCGATGTGGAATTATTTTTAACTAATTGGCTTCTTTGAGGCAATTTTAAACAGTTGCGTAGAATATTTTAGAGCTATATTTATAGTGGTACTTGCCTTGTTGCACTGTTTATGCATGCTAGTCCTCCCCGATTTCTGCATTAACCATCCTTCTGCTATGTTTCTCCTGTTTTTCTACATAGTCTGACCTTCGCTCTTCCTCTGGTAACCGTTTTCTCTTTGCGTCCTATACTTTCACTTTTATATCTTGCAGCAATGTTCTTCTTTAGTAGGTATAGCGACCACCCCCCTTAATAATCGTCCAGTGAGCGTGGCCTGACATGGCCGTCGTCTCGGGGAGGGGGGGGGGCTAAAGCTTCCAAATTTGCATACGAAATTTCAGTTTGCGTCTCAGGGCTTATCCTCACGATACCAGTTGTAATACGAGTGCTGATGATGCCGACATACCTCCTTTCTCCCCGTTTTACGACAAGATCCAATTGTTTGTACGACGACCTATTTGTAGAATTTTCGTTGTTATATTTTCTTCAAGCTTTTTGTTTCTATATTTTTGCCTTGCTAGCTTAACTTGTGTGTCCAATACTCCCATTTTGTTGACATAATTTTTCTACTAAGTAACAAACGACTTCAGGAATTGGACCGTGTCATTATTGAAGTCGAACTCAACGAACTCGGCGAGAATTTATAGGCATTTGCCTATAAATTCTCGCCTTTCTTGTTAGAACAGTTTCGCCTCTGGCGTGGTTTACACGTTGAGTTACTGTGCTCTTCTATCCCTTTCCTTGCAAAAGAGTTTCGCCTCTGGCGTGGTTTACACGTTGACTTACCGTGATCTTTTGCTTTTTCCTCCTGATGAAGTCCCTTACGAAAGTGGACGAAACGTTGAATTCTTTAACATCAATAATGACAAGGTCCAATCCCGGAAGTCGTTTGTTATTTAATGACAATGGTCATGAAAGCCTCCGAAATTATATTTCTACCTCAGTCAATAATAGCCATCGCTAGACTTCTCTATTCCCGTGGTGTATGTCTATTTTTCAGTTATTTCATTTATTAAATGCCCATTGTAAAACTTCTTTAACGTATGCTTTTAGATATAATCATGCTTTACTTAGAATATTATCTATGTCAACTATCTTTCTCTATTTCGTTCTCTGTATCTTCTGTAGTTATGCTGCTTCCTTTTGTTCTTCGTAACGCTTTTATATATTTCTAAATTACTTGCCCCATTTGTTGCCAGCTAGCTCAGTTTGCAATTAGTTTCCCTTTACATTTGCTCCAGGCTGTATTTAAGGAAGATTAATATTACCAGAAATTATAAACTCACCCGGAACTGTGTCCGCAATAACTGAAATCATATGCTCCAAATGTATAATCAAATAAAAGCCAAATTGCTTACACTCAATGTAAAACAAATATATATATATATTGCTTGTTAAATACAAAAATATAAAACAATATTTTGATCAGAATAAACTCCTAAATTAAATGGCCATTCCTCCCGCTATTGCCTTTAAACAATAAATGACGATCAACGAGCAAAAGTTATTTTTATGTGGATTTATATGTAAACCAACATTATTTTGCACACCTAAAGCTATGTATTTACTAGTACTTAGTAGGCATTTATATGTTAAGCAACATTAAATCGCCGTTGGAATAATTGTTTCTAATACTTTACGCAAAAAATTCCGTTTTACTTTAACATGAGTAACCCGTTCCGACGTAACTCACCCAAAATAGGTTCAATGCGACACAAGACAATGCCGGCTGAAAAACAAGGCCTCCGCTCTTCAGCTTAACGTCAGCACATCAAAGCCGAATTGGCGAAGAGAGCCTCTTAGCTCGATACTCGAGACGGAGTAAAGGCGAAATAAATTCAATCATCGGTCAATTCAGCCTTCTTGTGCAGACGTCATGCTGGAGAGCTGAGCCTCACTTTTTAGCCGGTATTGTAAAAAAACCGCCTTCAGGTGCTGATGCACGCTATGAGGTAATCAGCTTCGACGTTGCAATTATTAAATGCTAAAATATGCTCAAATTTGACCCACCTATACTGCGTCTATCGACGCGGATCCATGTTTAACACCTGGTTTAGGCACGTAGTTCAGGGAAGCATCTCTCGCTTGTTGACGTCTATTGCAGCTCTTATTCAAACTGGCTATTTGACACCAGGCTCTGCATAAATACTTGAAACTGGGGTGCCTTTAGAACCCGGATGGAAAACAGTGTGCTTGCCGCTTTTAAAACTTTTATACGCACCAAAACTACTGCACCCCGATTATTGTGATCAGTCTGCTGCCATTAATGTCTCGTTTCGCGCTTAAAAACCTCATTTCCGACAATGCATTAAAAACACTGCAAACAAGAAAGCGTGCCGATGCCGGATGTATTTGGCGCCAAGTTCAATCTACTTATAATTCAATATTACAATATATAAACGCACAAATTGACTGTATATCGAAAGATTACTATTAATTACTGTCGATGAGCTCAGATGGAATTAAATGAATTTCCGTTTTATCCTATAAGTTAATCATTTTCCTGCTATTTGGTATACATCCCAGCACCACCATTTGTATTTTATGACGCATATTTTGTTCTTAATTGTTAGCTTCGCCCTTACTTCCTTTATTATACTTATTCACGTTTGTAGTTCGTACTAAAACGTGCACTCATAACTTATAACTTGAAAGCAGTAGCTGCGAATACTCATAATAGAAAAGAAGATCGAGAAATTTGTCAGTAATTACAAAACATCACAATTAATTAGAAAATATCTATATACGAGTAAATCAAATTTTCCTTACATTGATTTGTTGCTTAATATTCCATTTAACTTTTCAGGAATTCGCCAAAAACCTATACACTCTGAAAATGAGCGAAAACGGAGTGCACAATGGAGATACGAAGTTGAGGTAAGTGCCCTTCTGAAACAATTTTTTATTTTGAAAATATAAAATAACAAATCATTTTATAGAAACTAAAAGGTTTTGCCTGGTGTTTTAATTGGATTGGATATGCAGTGTTTACATAACTACTTTTAATGGATATGCTGAAATAAATTGAAATATAATGTGTTCGCTGTATACTAACAAATCTTTATTTAAAACGGAGTTCTAGGAACATTAACAAAGATCAATAATAACATTCACACAATACAGAGCTTTCAGCACGACATTCCTAACTTCTATGCAACCTCGTAATCACCATGTTGCACTATTACGTATGAATTAGGATTTTTGTATTTTTTTGTTATTATTCTTGATCATTATGAGCACGTTTTAAAGCTAATTTAAAATTTTAGCTTAGCCCGCGTCGTCCAGCAATTTTTGTCTTAATCCACCTTACACATTGTGAACCCAAACAAGGACTTATATTAATTGTGTTTTAGCTTGTAAACCCTTCAAGTCACTCATGTTTTGGTTCCTGTTGCTCGAGTACTTTAATGATATTTAAAACCTTCCGTGCAAACCATGATTAGCTCTAATTGATCGTACTCGAAGTCGGTGGCACATGATCAGCTGAATAGCTATAGTTGTGATATTTTACATCATGAATGTCAGGCGACCAAGGTACACAAAGTCAAGATTGCTGTGTACTTATTTACAAAGACGATGTGGGCGAAGCTTATCTTTAATTTTAATAGTGATAAGTAACCATGAAAACTTTAAACAATACGTAGATAAGAGAACTCCCAAATTTCCAGTAGGTATAGCCGAGAGATATTGACGGAAAATTTTATAACGTAGTAAGATACTTACCAATAAAATATAAACCAAATATTGGATAAAATTTAAATACAGATCTTAGTATCGTTAGTTATTCATGTAATCCGTTTACATCAACTAGAATATTTAAGTTACTTTAAACTATGACTCGCGTTTGAAACTTGTTCCAATAACATTATTAGTACTGAAAACGAAGCAACCACCTACTCTACACCTATTTTCACAGTAACACCATGTAGACTCCAAATTAAAACGAGTGACGTAATCATATTGTTAAGACACCTCTACCTGAATTACTTTTGGAATATGTCAACGTCTGTTCTTATACCATAATTGTGCTTTAAATGTGCCCAAGCCCAAAGCGTTCTGTAATAATGTCACCGCTTCTACTAACAACACTTTGGCGTGGGTTATTTAGCATGACCATGGCCACCTCGAAGTCGTTTATCAAGGTAAACAGCCAGAGCGATATAACCAGCATTAGGAAACTCGACCGCCTGGACTCCCTGAGGGGCGGCTCCGTCAGCGACCCCCTCACCGAAGACAACTTCGGACCGCTCAGCAATGTGAGGTAATTCGCTTTTGCTGTCTTTGTTGCGCCCCTGTCGTTGTCTGTTAGTTGAGCATGCTAGAAACTGTTTATATGCTTGTCGCGCGAGTAGCTATGTGATTGTCCCGAGCTAGAGTTGCTTGTATAGCTTCTCCAGTTTTGTGCCTTTTCAGTTTTGAGATCAACCCGAAGATGTCCCTATAAACCAACACAATAGTTTTTACCATAATATAAAATGGAACTATAAATATCTGTGACTTAAATATAATAGGTGGTATATAGAAATGCAATTTATGAAGACGTGCCGATAAATAGTATTCCTATTCCAGTTTTAAGGTTTTAAGGTACCTAACAAATTAAGTGGGTGAATGTCTAATCACTAGATTAGTATTTCACTATAAGCAATGTATGTTCTCAAGATTTTCTTCTTCTTTCCATAGGTACCTTCTTTGTTTTCAAAAGTCGGCGTTGTCGAGCACCATGGAAACAGTTTTAATGAAATTGATTTAGATCTGTTGCTGCACGGAAAAGATGTTCAGTATCAAGTCCCCTCCATTTGCATATGTAATGTAACCATTATAATCTTTTTCTTCCAACCCATATTTTACCTTCGATTTTCCTTGGGTGATAAGTCAGAGAATATAATATTACTTAAAGTTTCTTTGAATATTGTTTCAGAGTAGACGTTAGAGAGTAGAAGTACAAAAGACAAGCCTGATGAACAAGTTCTCATTTAATCGGAATATCTGTAGTCGAATTGATACCCTTCTTGTAACCTTCGACCCCATATTTTATTTACCTCAGTTTCTGATTATTGAAAACTCTTGTTGTAGTAAACTCGGGCAAGCCAGGTCAAGCCCGTTACATCATCCATCATGCATCCTTTTTTCTTAGTTCTTGTACTTTTTTGTAATGCATCTTTGTTGTTCCAGAGATAACGAGTTTTTAAGATGCATATATCTGTTGGTAGATAAGTTTTTTGCGCACTATCGGTAAAGCCTAATATTGTAGTAGTGATATTGAATGTTTTATTCATTATTACTACTGCACCCGTTCAAAGATGTTTCATGTTTCAAACAATATCGAAAGCTGCAATAATTTGAGCTACCTGGTCCTGTTTGGATTTCGCAAAAGTCTTGTAAAAATAGCCAACTAAGCAGATTCTTCTCAACCGCTCGATCGGCCACCAAATCTTTTGGAAAGTACTAACCCATCATATTGGTACCACACGTGGCGGCGGATTCCCAAATGCACATTCTCGGGCGCCTGCCCAGATAATCGTGTTAGTAACAGAAATGGTGCAGTTACCTAACCATGGATTATTCCTGCTCTTACATTTACAAACAGTTTTTGCCGATAGCCGCGAATAAATAATGTGTGGATTTTCTTCATCCCATTTGTAACTATTTGGGGTATCGAACAACCTTCTTGTATGAAAATTAATTTATCAGCGAAAAAGACCTGAGTAGGAAGCAGGCTGTTCAGTACAGTACTCCAAAAATGATCGAGCGAATTACATTCTCGGCAAATAGTCCGAAGTTTCTACCTTTTGGGGATGGTGGCGGCAAAGTGATTGCTCCTGTAAAACTTGCCAAAT
This sequence comes from Agriotes lineatus, assembly GCA_940337035.1. Lineage (NCBI taxonomy): Eukaryota > Metazoa > Arthropoda > Insecta > Coleoptera > Elateridae > Agriotes > Agriotes lineatus. The sequence continues at coordinate 167,163,908 of OW679196.1, read as the reverse complement.
ACTAACCCAAGTTATGCCCTACCCTTAAGGAGCGAGTACGTGTGGAAGGATCATTTGGACATTTTGCTGAAGCTTATGAGTATAATAGGTCTTCGATAGGTTGTATAGGACTCCACCGCATAGCTCCCAAGTAGGAGGACCAGGTAATTTGAGTTCCAGGCTTTCTTCCTCTAGACTGACTGTTTTTGAACACTTTAGAAATCAGTCTTCCCTGACTTGGTTTTTCCGCCTTCTTGACCATTAAGACATTTGTCTTCATCTGCTTCTAAAGCCGTTGACCAAATAATTTTTTATCATAGTTTATTCCTGTATGTTAGGATCTGTGTTGTCACTGCACACCAAAGTAAACTTTATTACCCCGTGCTGATACTTTCGTTCGTATAAAATAAACTATGCTATACCGGGAGTAACTTGCGCGACGCAGCAATTTCAATGTTGAATTATTGGTTTCCCTAATTATTTTAGAGCTCAAGTGTAAATCGCGTTCCTCTAGAACAAGAAATATTTAATTTTCCTATTTTCCAAAAGTAGGAAAACGAAGTACATTAAAACTGTTAATTTTAAAAAAATTTGACATTTAAGATTGAACATCGAAACTGCTATACCGTTGCGTAAATCCCCATCTGGTATAAGACTGCTTAAGAAGACTGTGGGGCTACTGGAAGAAGAAGAATATAATATACATAAATAAAAAACTCGACGAATTAAATTATTTTATTACTTTTAATACCTTACATAATCAATCTTACTTATAGGTCTTATATTGGAGCCTGTAATAGTAGGTGAGGGTTGACCCTCACATGAATACTGAATACTATTAAATTTAAATAAGACGCCTCGTACGTCTTAATATTTGCCCTGTTTGACCGGTTAGCTAGCTTAGTGAACATGAATAACTATTGACAACCCAGTTCGTAGTTACGAAGTGTCAATATTTGCCGCGAATTTGATTCCCCCCTGTAGTATTCTCGGACTGAAACTCACTTCAAACAATACACACCGAAAAGCCAATTTGATTATACAAATACATTGACTTTCAAGCGCATAAAAAATCAAGACAAAATAGGATTAATTCCTAGAATGCTTAGTCATTCTTAAATACACATGCAAACCAATGAAATACAATCTATGGACGATATATCTTGGGGCTACTCGCAAACATACATAAATAACATTAAACCAATGTTGAAATAATTGTCTTTAAAAATGCAAATGTCAAACTGTATCAAAATTAGGCTCTACCTTAGAGCCGACCCTGTTAATAACAAGTGAGATCTACACACATATTAGTCGTTCATGAAGCCCATCCCTTTGCGCTTGTTAAAGCTTCGAATTACTTTCCGATCCTCGAAGTTGCACTGGATTGCGTCACCCAAACTTTGGATGGCGTGATGCGTGGAAAGTAACCACACTGCTGGGGAATACCCGGTTGCTGACAATTCCCTCAGCGACTGCTAAAGTTGCGTCTCCAACATGGACGCCTTGGACTGTTTTGCAAATTTTTTATTCTCATTTCGTATACAGTGGACTTAAAAGTCTACTTAAAATACTGGCTTGTCGCACTTTTACTGATGTGCATCAATTATTTACTGCAGGCTTCTCGCCGCTTCTATTTATTTCGAATTCGACTGAAGTCGAGCTTGCACATTTCACTTTTTGGAACTAAAATTGAAGTTGAAAATTAAAATGCCAGCGAAAGATGTTTAACCGTTCGCTGATCCTGCGGGCAGGCTTCGAGGTGCGTGCTGCACACGCAAAATCAACCTCACAATGCATTCACTGCACAGCAAAGAGTCGGCTCCACGTAAATTTGATTACATTAAATACACTGGTTAAATCTAATCTACAATAAAACAGAATATACCAGTTAGCTATATCTTTGGCATTTTCCTATGTTGCGAATCAGACACGCTGTATATACAGGGGGTATCCCATAAGTAGAGCGACTATCTATGGGATGTTCTCTGAATGATGTCATTTATTTTATCTATGGGAGGACACCAAAATGAAATGTTTTGCAAATAAACCCTCGCCGTTTCGGCGATATGGCAACGTTGGGTCAAAATTGTTCACTCTGCATCAAATGTTCTCGCATGACAATAAATCTCTAAAACATGTTGTCATATTTAGCTACTATATTGCTCTAAGAGTTTAAAAGCTTCTAGATAGCCAAGATGAAGCGGTGTATCAAAACCTAGTAAAAAAATTATAAAGACCTTCTTCGATAAGTATGAAGTATGTATCTACTCGTATTACCAGTAAAAATAAAAAATAAGAAATATCGTCTAGTAATGTGTTTAGAGGTGTACATGATGTACATAGTATAATTTATTAACGCTTCTAAAAGGCATTCAATTTCGTTATTTATAAGCATGAAAAATATACTGTCGTAAAAGCATACAATCTTAAAGGCATGCCAGAATCTTGCAACTGTTTACTCACGCCCTTTTCTAACTAATCTTCTCGATCAGATTTGCAGTTTTTGCACTGGGCTCTAGTGCATACCCCAACTTTTGTGCCTTTGGGCAGTACGTAGATAACCTCTTGGGTGAGCTAGGGGGCGAAAAGCTGATGAAGATGGCGTCCGGGGACGAAATGTGCGGCCAGGAACAGGCCTTCAAAAAATGGGCTCCTCAAGTCTTCAGGGTAAGAAAGCAATGCGGCAGATAGTGCAAACACGCTACTGTACTAATGTTACAGGTTGCCTGTGAAACGTTTTGCCTTGACGACGACGACACGTTCTTGGAAGCTACGATGACGCTACAGGCTGACACTCTGTCAGCCACCACAGTGAGGTTTTTGGAGGCAAAGCCTGAGAACATGGCCCTTTCCTTGTCGAAATGTCATAACAAAAAGGTAGGTTGGCGGTTGCAAAGCGTGTTTGGTATAATTTCTGTTTTAAACCAAGGTGGCTGCCTGTCGGTTGCTGCGTCGGACGAACTTGCACGGAGAGAAGTCCACCAGGGCCACGCTTCTACTAGAAATCGAAAGTAACTTGATGTACAAGCCTGGAGACCATGTGGGGATGTATCCCACCAACAGGCCAGAATTGGTTGATAAAATCATCCAGAGACTGAAGGGGGTCGACGATCCGGATGCTACTGTTGAACACCAAATTTTAAAAGAAAGCCACACTTCCAACGGTAAGGTTTTTGTTACATTATTTCTTGGCTTCAAACCAGTTTCTTGCTAGTGCTAACCATTATTTCTCAACAGGAGTTGTAAAGTCCTGGGTCCCCCATGAAAGGCTACCAATATGTTCTGTGAGGGAGCTGTTTTCACGATTCCTGGATATAACAACCCCTCCTTCTCCAAATTTACTGCAACACTTTGCTTCGATTGCTACTGACGAGGAGGACCAACGGAGACTGACACTCTTAGCAACGGTAACTTTAAAATATGTGTTTTTATGATCACTTTTCACCCAGTGCTGTGCCTTAATATTTTTTAATATTTAAAGATTGCGATGGTTAAAATGTTTATACTGAAGTATCGTTATAGGAATCTGCAGCCTATGAGGACTGGAGGCACTGGCGCTTCCCCACCCTGCTGGAAGTCTTGGAAGAATTTCCATCAGTGGCTCCCCTTGCCGCTCTTCTGGTTGCTCAACTAAGCATTTTGCAGCCACGGTTCTACTCCATATCTTCCAGCCCAGCCATGAGCACCAACCAAATACATTTAACTGTTGCAGTTGTCGTCTTTAAGACCCAGGGTAAATTGTATCAACGCTTAAACCAACTTAAACTAACTCGAGGAATTTCAGACGGCGAAGGACCTGTACATTACGGAGTTTGCTCCAATTACCTGCAGGACGTGGATGTCGGAAAGGAGGTGTACCTATTTGTAAGAAGGTAAGTCTGAAACCTTCAAGTGCTGTATGTGATAATAGCAAATGGAAGGGGCTGATAGTATCGACCAAATGAAAATTATTTTAAACGAAAATTGGAAGAGAAGACCAACAAGAAAAGGAAGCCTTTAAAAAATTAAAATCTGACAGGAAAATATTATAAGCAGACTTCGGGGCAACAAGCCAACTAGAGGAAAGTCAGAAACGAACAAAAAGAGAAGAGACATCAGAAATAGACAAAAAACTGGTATTTCAAAGGAAAATGAGAAAAACAAAATAAAAGTAGAAATAGGAAAAAATAAATGGAAAAGCCCAATAGCGCAGTTTCTAGAGCACTACGTTTGCATTGGGCAAGTCCTAGGTTCAAATCCCACGGTGGGCGGAACCTTTCCGCAGCCTTGGCGATCGGTATAGGGTTCGGTGAGCTCATTCACAGTTGGACACCAAATTAACTGTACTCTACTTAGAACTACAGACCTAAGAGATAGAGTAACAAGGTTAACACATCACCAAAACAAAATCTACCACAATGGTTGCTACGCAAGCACAAAAGGCGCGCTACAACTTTGTAACCCCAAACCGAGTTAACTGGAGCACTGCACCGCCAGACAAAAGAGTACAAAGAAGCAGCCTCTACACCGGTGGGTAAGAAAAGGTTACAGATAATAAAATTATAAAATAATTTAAACAATTCAAAAGCATTGAGCCCACTAGAAGAATAAAGGAAAATAGACAAAAGAAATAGACATACACGATACAAAAGTTGGAAGACATGATCCAAAGTGAAAACTACAAAAAAGAAACAATATAGTAATAAAAGGGGTTCAACTCAGTAATAAAGAGCATGGTAAAGGCACTAAATAGAACAATTCAAATTGGAAGGAAATAAAATACAAGGAATTGCTAAATAAAAAACGAGATCAGATAATAAAATAAAGGTAGCATGTAAAATAATGTAACCAACTAAGTGAATGGATACAGTAGAGGACAATATAAGAAACCTACAACTGCAATTCAAAAAACTCAACAAAAATGCATTGCAGCAAAATCAGGATGAAACGATGATGGCATGATAAGTGATATGGCAATGAAAAAATAGGAAAATTTAAAAAAACTGTACTAAGGAAGAAAAGCTTTTAGAGTAAGTAAAATGTAAGCAATGTGAGCAAACTGGTGGTAGTAGCAACTGATAAAGTATAGAATGGATGTGGTATCATTACAAGGAAGCAGTTGGAAGAAAAAAAGGAAAAATCAATAAGAGTAACTGTATCATGTTATATTCTTGAGAAAACAAGCAAAGAAAATTGGGAAAGGATTTACGTAATTTCAGCCCATTGTTGGGCGCCAAACTAAAGCGAGGCGTTTCTACGCTCCTTTATTATTCTAATTTTGATTGCCCTTGAGTTGCTAGCTGGCTCAGATGTCAATGCGCAAGACCCTTTTGTTAACACTTCCTAGTATATACATATTTGAAACTTGTGTTTATGTATTTAAAAGTAAAAACAAATTTATTATAAATAGTCAAGTACACAGTGCTGATACAAGACAGAAGGAGGATTTTAGAATACCTTTTACGAGACTACAGATCTCAAGTAAGCTGACTGCCAATTGTGGCCTCAAGTTATATAATCATTTGCCACGTCAAATTAAGGTAATTACAGAGCTGTCTAAATTTAAAGTACACCTGAAAGCGTTTCTAGTAGAAGGGTGTTTTTATTCCCTACAAGATTTTTTAATTTAAATCAATTGATACATGTTATGGAGATTAACTTTTTATCGATCCCTTGTGACCATTCACCGTTCTGGTGTTACATTGTTTCATGTTTTTTAATGTGCTTTTTTATTGTGACTTTTCCATATTGTATATACAATCATAGGAAATAAAGGCTTATTACTATTACTATTACTCAGTTGTGGTTATATGAATACCAACGCAGTTTTGTCCCGAACTTTTCTCGTACACCTTTAATTCTGAAAATAACTACTCCAATCACACTAAGAATAACAACCAAAGCTGCTAACATGAACGTAGTATACTAAATACTTTTGTTTTACATACACACACATAAAGGAGATATAAAACAACAATAAGCAAATAACATAAACAGTAAACAATAAAGATTCATATTTAATTTGAATGGATACGAGCTCGTGTTTTTGTGATTTGCTATAAGATATGTTATGAGTAGTTCGACCTTCTTCATTATCATGTCGTTAAGGCATTTAGATCTTTTAACCATTTATAATTTTGAACATTTATTAGGTATTACATTTTGAATTACTTTTTTATCTTTGCTAGACCTCACATGATTGTAGAAAGCTATAATTTAATTTAAAAATAATAAGCTAAATTCTACTCGCATTTACAGTTTGTCATTAACGTATACCATGAATGAACAAAGATTAAAGTTTTGTTTGCACTGCTACTAGTTAAGAGCTAAATTCTACGCGCAATTGCAGTTTGCACAAGCTACAACTAACAAAATGTCAAACGTTGACACTACCACGATAATCGAGAAAATATCTGCAAGCACTCCGCCAATTCACTTTAAGCCGGTTCTGCTTCGCGCGTAGACGCTCGCAAGTTTTTGCTGACTCACACGCTTTGAAACCGGCATCCGAATTGCGCAATAAGGATGACGCAATGATGTGCTCTGCTCGAAGTATCATGCGACTTAGCACTTGATGGTGGATTTGATTAAATACATTAGTCATAAATAGACTAACCTGGTTTCACTTTTGCTGACAGCGAGACCGTGAATCAGCCCCTTACTGGCGTCGCTGTTCAGATTTGCACCCATCACGCTCGGTACGGAAGGCGGATTATTTCACCTTGAAATCGCTATAGAAATTTCCAGCTGTTAGATATATGGGCATCGGAGATGCTCCCCAAGGGTGTACAACACGTCTTTGAGCTCGGATGTGGCTTCCAAAAATAGCAATGATGATATCCAACCTCCGCTGGGAGACGGTACACAAAGAAGAAGAAGAAGTGGGCTCCAAGAAGAAAGCGCTGGCAGAGACACTTGGCTCGCACCCGCCTAATGTCACCATTAAACCATTAATGTCTTCAGCGTCCCACACAGTAGCGCTAAACGGTGTTCTACCGGTTTATATTTTGGTTACATTCAGCGTTGATTGGCGCTAAACGCCGGAATTCACATGGGCGCGATTTCAAATGCAGAAAACATCCTAACCTAATTAATACAGCACTAAAGTTGCAGATGAACTTTATGCCAGCGTGTTTTGTATATTAAAAAGCTCTGGTAGACGAATCAGGCCCGTCACAGTAATATAAAAGTCAAATGCAGATATAATGTAATTCTGAGCAATATGCATAACTTCTGTAATTATGAAAAGATAGGAAAAAATATAAAACAAAAGAAAGAGGAATAAAAAATAGATAAGAAATATTAAGCCTAGGAATTACAATATAAGAAAAATATAGATAGAATTTTTGCAAAAATTATTAAATGAGACAGATGCAAAACAAAGACTATAAAAACAACCAGAAGATAATGAAAGAGAAGATAGCATGAAAATAATATAGTAACAACAAATATACACACACGTGACTTGGAGGTAGCACAATAGGCCCATCTTGACGCCTAAATGCACTACCACTACTACCACGTTCATTCTCCATCCAAAAATCCAAACCATATTAATTCAAAAACTACTATTAAAATACATAAGAAAACAATAGGCAGACAACACAACAAGACCATATCACATAATGAAATAAATTACAGGTACATTCTGTAAACATAGTATTGACTTCTATCTCCTATTTATACATTTTCAATAAGTTTTTCGGCATAATCAAAAGAGCAGGTGTAATAAATTTAAGATAAATGAGCCTGCAGGTTACTAAGGCCAATATCAAAACTACAACAAGAGAAACAGCACCTTTTGAAGTTAATATAGACCTAAGGTAAGGAGATGTACTTTCAGCCACCTTACATATAAGTTTAGAAAACATAATTTAAAAAATCAAATTGTCACAAAATAAAAATAAACAAGCAGGTTGGGTAGGTACCTAATTGATCATAAAAGCAAAAACAGAAGAGATGATACCAGCAGGACACTAAGGGCCGGTTGCAGAAAGCAATGTTAAGTCTGGTGTTAGCTAACGTCGCGTCAAAATGAACAAAATGGCATCAAATTTTGTTTACTAATGTATTAGTTACCATAAGCATTTGAGATTTGATTCGTTTTTGTTCGCTTTGACGTCGCGTTAGCTAACACCAGACTTAACATTGCTTTCTGCAACCGGCCCTAAGTTTAATACAACCACAACACCAGATTTAGAAGAAAAGAAATGAGCAAGAAAACAAAGAGTCTATAAAAGATTAGGAAGACATTAGCTGCAGCAAAATTACTGTATAAAACAAGAAGAAGAGCATTTGCGAATATAGGAAGGAAAAAACATAGTAAGAAACAAAAGTACAATGAATCAGTAGATGGGACACACTGAGAAGTAACAGAAATAGCAATGTAGAAACAATTACCGAATTGAAAACAAAGGAAGATAGAGCTGTAAGAATACCTAAAGTAAAATGGTGGATTAAAGTAACAAACGATATCAAAGCAAAAAAGAAAGAATTATGGTAAGTAGTACAATCCAGAAAATAGAACTTCGGAGAAGCTGTTAAATTTCTATTGGAATGTTATGTGAAGAAGAAGACTAAGAAACGCCTGAAATCCTATTATTTTTTCAATTTATCTGTGTTTATTTATTTCAGTGCTCCAAACTTTTATCTTCCAAGTGATTCACTAACTCCTGTGATACTAGTGGGGCCCGGCACGGGCATTGCGCCATTTAGGGCATTCTGGCAACAACGACTGTCGCAAGTGATGGCTAAGAAGAAGGTAGGAAAGATGTGGCTGTTCTTCGGCTGCAGGCAGAGAGAGCTGGACTTGTACAAGGATGAAAAGGCAGAAATGTTGGAGAAGAAAGTGCTAGACAAGGTGTTTCTGGCTTTGTCCAGGGAGCCTAACATACCAAAGGTACTTTTTTATTTTAACTTTTAGAACATTATTAACAGAAATGATTTTGCTAGACATACGTACAGAACTTGGCCCTGGTTGAAGCAGCAGAAATATACAAAATAATAGTGTTGGAAAAGGGGCACTTCTACGTTTGTGGCGATTGCACCATGGCCGAACATGTATATCAGACACTGAAAACAATTATTGCACGTTATGGAGGAATGAATGAAACTCAGACAGAGGCATTCATGCTTTCGCTTAGGGTAATTTTATTTGGTTATTTGCGTGGTACACACTAAATATGGATTTTTGCAGGATGAAAATCGGTACCACGAAGATATCTTTGGCATTACTCTACGTACGGCCGAAATTCACAATAAGTCTAGGGAGTCGGCCCGGATAAGAATGGCATCGGAACCCTAGCGACGATTTAGTATGTTACGCAAATGTATATCTCTTGAACATCATAAATGATTAATCGAGTTGTTAAACAATTTATGCATATTATAAACAATTACGCTACATCTGTGAAAACTACTTTATTGCCTTAAGCAAGCATTTTTTAAACTTTAACTGCATTTTCATATGTAACTAACAATTATGCACAAATTATACACTATATAGCCCAATAGTGTTACATTCATAACTTTGAAGTTTTTAGAATTAATATCATATGTAAATATCAAAACTTATTCTCCAAATATATTATCATCGAATGTTTATTATAAATATTATAAATACTATAAATATTAGTACTATATTGTTGTAAAACAAATGTTAAATAACTTTGGGATTTTATATAAAGTATATCGTATTTAATAAATATCTGAATGTTTAAAAGTTTTCTCTTAATAATTCCTTTAACTAGAGGCCACAAAACTTGTGGTAATAGTTTAAATCAACCATTATACAGTATTATCAAACATTATTTTCATATAGTATGGCTATGGAATAGTTCCTAATTTATAAATGCAACTATAATTCGCTTAAAAATGAAATGTCAAGTTTAACATTTAAATATAAACCTAGATGCATTCATAAATTAGGAACTATTCCATAGACATATTAAATGAAATTAATTTTAGATCATACGTTATACTATTTTATGTGTAAACCTAGATAGACCTAGAAGAAGCCTTAATATATAAACACACCAAGAGTCACTGCGACTAGGTACAAGACTTGGTTGGTAATACTGGATATTATTATAAACTATTTTCTCATTAAAAACCATTCATTTTAAAATAACATTTTACAAGCCACTATAACTTGCATAATAAAGCATTATAAAATAAATAGTGTTTTGTCTCCTTCCATCTGATCAATTATAGAGTTTTCTGTGCGACATTTCAGATCATCTAAATAATGTTCCGATTAGTAACTCTAAAATGTTTCTATTTAAGTATATAATAAAATTGTAATTAGAAGCACATTTCTTCAACACAAAAAAAAACAAGACATGGATGACACTAGATGAAAACACAACAAACCAGAGCGATCATGTACTGATCAAAACCAAACATGCAGACATTTGCAGGGGAACACACCAACTCAGACCACTACTATCAAAGAATTGCAACCCGGCAAGAGAATACAAATAATAATCAGTTATACAATCAAGTAGTACCTAACTATTAAAGGATATAAAAAAGAACAAAGCAAAATATAAAAGGGCTAAAAACACATTGCAGTGTAGAACATAAATAGAAAATGATGAAGAGTTCAATTAACGATGCAGAAAAGCAGAAAGATCGGTACATTGTACAAGAATGATTTGACGGTGAATGCAACGAAGCAATGCTGAAATGAAAATCAGAAGATTTTTTTTTTAAAACACCAAGATGAAAGATGCAAAAAACAAAAAGAGTGGAAGCCAAACTAGAAAAACTCTGAACCTACAAAATTTCTACCAAGAAATGAAAAGGAAAAAACGGGATACCATGCCAAAACTAAATTATATAAAGACTAAGAAGCAAACTTAATAAGAGGAGACCAAAAGATACAAGGAAGATGAGCAATTAGAAAAGTCATGTTGAATGGAGATGAAACAGGAAATGACAAGGACGATGAAAAGAAAACAACTAATCATGCTGGGGAATTTCAATTTCAAAAATAACAACAACCCAAGAGTGATGAAAAGATCGAAGCCAAATTAGAAAAATTAGAGAACAATAGGGAGCTACAAATTTTCTATCAAGAAAATAAAAAGAAAAACAGGATATCATGCTGAAATTGAACTATATGAAGACCAAGCAGAAAATCTAGTAGGAGGAGACCAAGAGATACAGGGTAGACAGACAATTCAAAAGTTATATTAAATAGAGAAGCTGAAACAGGGAATGATAAAGAATGTGAAGAGGAAACAATTAATTGTGCTGAAGAAGCAATGCCCATTCTAATGGACGAAGAGAAAATAGAACTTCAACAACTGGAAGAACTTAAAATTATCAATTTCAAAAATAACAACAGGGCAGAAGTGAGAAAAAATAATGGAAAGCAAACTAAATAAATTAAATAATTTCAACAATATTGAGCTACAAATTTTCTACCAAGAAAATAAAAAAGAAAAACAGGATACCATGCCGAAAGTAAACTACCTACTTATATGAATACCAAAAAGGGAATCTACTAAGAGAAGACCAAAAGATACAGAAAAAATGTACAATTCAAAAGGCATATCAAATGAAAAAGATGAAACAGAAAATGACAGAGACTGCAAAATGGACAAAGAGAAAATAGACCTTCAACTACGGGGAGAAATTAAAAAGTAACAAAAGTCCAGGAGAGGATGTTATCAAAACTGAATTGAGTAAATGTAGTGAAGATCTACGCATCCCCAAAAAGTAGATAGACGCAGTTTTGTGTCCTATATATGAGAAAAGCGAACAAAACACAGTGCAAGAACTATTGGAATATAGCCCTGTGGTAGTAACAGATCATTTATGTAGTATGAGATACACACAGTTAGACACATTCATTCCAACTACTGCGAATATTGAGTACCTATCACTACACATAGGTACTGTAAATAGATAAAATAAGAGGTAAAGAGAGAGAGAGAGAGAGAGAGAGAGAGAGAAAGAGAGCGAGAGAGAGAGAGACAGAATAAAATATACAATTTGGCGCAGAGGCAATTATACCAAGCCCTGCAAGAGCTAAAGATCCCAGCCAACCTAATTCGAATGACTATCCAACACAAAAAGTAAAGTCAAGTGTTAGGACAACTTGAGTTTTTATGACTTGATTTTCACCGTTCGTATTTTTCCGCATTTGTATTTTGAATATTAGCGTTTTAGCATTTAAGTTCAGCTTTACAATTTAATTCTCTCTTACATTTCAAATATTTGCGTTTCCCGGCTCATTTCATTTTGTGTTAAACAAAATTTTATGTAAATGCAAATCATTAGTGACATCTTTTTGTTTTATCCGTCGTTTAGTTGTAGAGTACTGTAGATATAAAGTTCCCTGTTTTACTACCTCATTTAATTTCCCTGATCGTTTAATTCCGTTTAAGTGTTTCGATTACTCGCTCACAGAGGCCGATACATGTAGCGTTTGGAATTAATTCAGCTGGCGCCTTATTGTCCCGGTCTTACAAGCATGTCTGAGCTTGTCAGGCAGTCTCGTGATGAATTGTACGTACACCGTTGTCAAAATCTGATGCAATTCGTGAAATAGTGGGACTAAGTATGAATGTATGAGAGAGATAGACTAAGGACGCAGCTAAGCCGTTGGAAATTTCGATTCCCGCCTCGAAAAATATTGCAAGTGCTTTTGACTGTTCCACCCTTCCAGAGGCTTCGCTTCCGCGGAGCGTAGTTGAATTTCAAGTAATTACGCATTTTGTGCCGTGCCTCAGGGCTCCGTTGTATTTGACATGTTGCGTTTCTTGTGTGCTTTCTGAAGCCGTTGTGTATGCCATTCGAGAGACGTTAGGAACCCATTCCGGAGGCTTTCTGCAGGCCTCAATTTACTCGTTCAGCGGATTTTCTTTGGGTTCTCACTAGCGCTAGCCTATTTTTCCGAGGAAGTTTCGCCTGTTGGAAAACTGCAAAACCGTCGTCGTATTCTTCCGTCAATTATATGTAGAAATGTCACGTGTGCATAGTTTTCTTCTTCTTCAGGTGCCATCTCCATTCAATGAAGGTTGGCGACAATTTCGGTATACTTATTGCGGTCTAGAGTTGTATGAATTAAAGATGATGTGTTCATACCAGTCCAGTCGCATATATTTTTCAGCCATGAATGTTGTCTGCGGCCAGGACCATGTTTTCCTTCGATTGTCAATTTCACGATGGCATACTTGTTGTTATGGTAAATGTAGCCCAGGTAAGCGGTGCATAGTTTTAAAAACTTAAACTAACTTTAAAAAGATCTGAGTGAGGTGGAGCTACACATGCTCCACAAAATAAACAATCTTACTTGAAAACAAATACGGATACCGTCTGATTAGAAAGTGGCTATAATTTTACCCTTACACGAAAAAGGAGATAAAACCGACTGTGGTAATTATAAGGGCATATCTCTCCTCAATGTAGCAAGCAAAGCATACAACATAATTTTAGAATGAAAGCTTAGTGATACTGTAGAAAATAAAGTGGATAAAACACTGAGCGGGTTTAGAATAGGCCGAGTATGATAAGAAAATGGTAGCTTGCTTTATAGATTTGCAAAAAGCCTTCGATTTAGTGCCAAGAGCTTAAAAAAAGGGAGGAATAAACATTTAATATGGGCCGTAGAAAGCTTTTACAAAAACACCAGGGACTACATAAGGACGTGTAATCTATCATCTGAAGAATGTATAACAAAAAAAGGTGTTTGCACTTTTTATAATATTAATGGATCAAATTCTGAAAGAAACCGGAAGAGGTACAAATCAAATGACATTAGGTTATAGTCCCTTAGACGAAGGGTGGACACGACCTGGTAGCCCTCATCAACTCTCGGTAAATATAGCGTAGTGTAAGGACTAGGCAAGAAAATGCTTCAGGCTTTAACACTGAACAGTAGAATTATGAAAATTTGGAGGCCTTGTCGTTATTCACAACATAAAAACAATGTGGGCCTTTGCCCCGTTTATGTAATGAACGTTCATCCCTTTTGGGAAAATGTAAATTCAAATTTGCTCACTAACTTTAATAAGTTTTGTATATATTCTTCCCTTCATGTCAATTTAAACATTTTACAATGGTTCTCCTAGCTTTAACTCTTGTATAATTTTGTTACATTCCTGCGGAAATGCTCTCCAAAGGTGTCAACCTGTAACTTGCCCTTCAGGCCCCAAATGTTACTTTCAATTATTCGTCTAAGCTAACCATTGTTACCCTTAGCCTTTAATAATGTTACGTCTGATGATGACAATTTGTCGAAACTAGTAACGTACATACATTATCCTTTTCAACCGTTTGTAAACAAATAAATTCGTGGGGAAGACTTCAAGTCCTTCATTTATTATAAAAACAAATCTAACTAATAAATAACACGCCACTTACCTTTAGTGCTTTGCTTACCAAACAGGGAAGTCATGTGAAACCGCTCTACACCAACTAGTGGGGAAAATTGAGAGAACCTTGGAGTACAAGAAGTACGCAGTCGGAGCATTTCTAGACATAGAATGTGCCTTCGACAACACCTCTTACCACTCTATTGAAAGAGCAATGACAAACCATCAGATCGATAACACCACGATAAGATGGACTATGGCAATGCTCAACACCAGAGTTGTAAAAGTCAAGTTATTTGACAAGGAAAAGACAGTGCAGGCGACAAGGGGATGTCCACAGGGAGGAGTTCTTTCTCCACTCCTGTGGTGCCTCACAGTTGATGAACTGCTGATCCAACTCAATAACAAAGGCTACTACACTCAAGGATACGCTGATGACATTGTCATACTGATTCAAGGTAAATACCAAAGAACCGTAGACAATGTAATAAAATCAGCACTAAAGATAACCGAAGAGTGGTGTCTAGAGAATAATCTTAGAATTAATCCCAGCAAAGCCACTCTCGTCGCTTTCACTCGTAGAAAGAACATCACAAACAGAATCAACATAAAACTGTTTGAGACAAATGTCAACTGGGAGAACGAGGTTAAGTACCTAGGTCTAATCATCGATTCCAAAATTACTTGGAACTCCCACTTAGACAAAACAATCACCAGGTGCATACAAACATTAGTTATTGGGAAAAGAGCCATAGGTAGTACGTGGGGGCTCAAACCGGAACTGACCTTCTGGCTGTACAAAACCATGGTTCGACCAATAATTTCATATGGAATAATCGCCTGGTGGCCCAAAATAAAACAAGCAACTTGTCCCCCTCATCCTTACTTACCTTTGAAGGCTTACACTTCACCGACTAGCTCAAGATACGGTTTCTTATCAGGGTCTAACAATTGTGGGATTTTTAGTTCGTTTCACTTTCATATAAAGGTAAAAGTTCATTAATCAGAAGAAATGGGCGCCATAACTTTATTTAAAAAGTTTTAAATTCAATAAGTTTACAAAGGTTACGTATTCTTTCTAACAGTCCACAAATCAATTGTTATGCATTAGAGGCTTATACCTTTCTAATTTTAATACACATTATGTAATTATTTAGCAAGTTTTATTCTTCTCTGACAAGTTAGAATTTGTTCTAATAAAACGTTAGGATTAATGAATCTATCAGTATCTAGGAAATTTCTTATACCTATTTAATTAATAACCTCCGGTTCGTAAGTTGAAAATATAAAGAGCTCTCTATACCCTCGTATTTCTCTTTCCTAGGTCTTAATTACGATTAATGATCGGTATTTAGTTTAATTGGTATCATTCCAGGTAGTATAAGAAAGGTCCTTTATGAAAAAAAAACTTATTATTTGACAAGTGACCCAAAAACCAACTTGACAGTCACAGAACGATTTAATCTCACTTCAGGCCACATCTCCTGGTAAGTAACTATTCTTTTTACTTGAAACTAATCTGTTATTGAATATTCTTAAGGCTTACGCCCTAATTTAATTATATTTAAGCTATGACGCGAGTTTAAGTCTAACTAACGATATTAAACCCTTTCAGGACTAACATACGGTTAATGCAGAAAACCCTTGAACCTGGACCTCTCCATCTGCCAACATTAACTATGAAGAACTCCTCATCGAACCAAAGAAGTTGCCCTTGACTGGTGAGTGATCTCCTAACTGGTTATAGATTTCTAATTGCGTCCTCTCTTTTCCTTATCGCTCGTAACTTATCGACACACTTCTCCATGGCGAATATACAACTGACCAGAACTGGCGTCAAATGAAAAAGACCGACGAGCAGGTAGTCAAAGAGGAAGCCCTAAGAGCTGGTGGTCAAAGAGGTGACACTAAGAGCTGAATCAAGGAAAACCCTCTATTACGATTTGTATGTATTAGTTTGCCGTCTACCTACCAGTTATATAATAACTGCCCTTTTCAGAAAGAAAATGTTTGTGGAATTTATCCTATCTGCCTGAAAAATTATTATGTTTTAATACTATGCTGTATGAGTTAAATAAAGGCTTACTATTGTCTACTTGTATCCTTTCTAAGCCAGGATTTTCAATTTGCTTCGCTTCTGCATAGAGAAGCGCCCTTTTGCTTTCTCAATTAAACAGGAAGTAATAATTTTTGTTATTTATTGTTCTTTTATTAACATAACCATGGGCCTTCTAAATTAAATTTCAAAAAAAGTAGGCAACCCCTCCTACTGGTCTTGCGCTTAAAGTTGCCTATCTATTAGGATTAATTAATATTGAACGATATTCCTGTAGAAGCTACGATATGTACTGCTACACTATCTCCCTTCTAGAATTAATAAGAAAATTGAAATCCTCCCCTTTAGACAGTTGGCTAAAGTTATTATAACACCCTTTTTAATATTCGCTAATACATTAACTTTAAACAATCTTTCTTAATAACATTGATTATTCATTATCTATGTACACTAATACCCTATCTTTTAAACACGTTAGACCAGGTTTGATATCTTTTACATGCCAGATTCCTAAATTCCTACCGTCCAAATCTACTAACTTGTACGTTACAGAACTTGTGACTTCGGCTACCTTCGCTTTTATAAATTTCGGAGCTAATTTCTTTGCAAAACCTTCTTTCGCATTTGAAAGTACCATGTTACGTTTCCAGACTATGTCACCCTTCTTGAAATGTAATGACCGTTTTCTCAGATTATAATAATGCTTATTCCTTTCATAGGCTTGATTAAGACATTGTATTACCTCACTATAAATAGGAGATAGTTGATTGACATCTTTAACTAACTGTTCGCGTGTTTCTAATGATATGTCCTCCTTTGTTAAATTTTCTAACCGACCATAATAATCACCGTGAGCAGGAACAGTTCGGCCAAAATTTAAAAAGGATGGAGTATAGCCCGTAACTTCACTAACAGCGTTTCTTATGGCATGTGCTATCTTATAAATTTGAGCATCCCATATTCTATGATTTTTTTTTATATAAGAGCGTAATGCAGTAGTAATGATTCTATTCGTACGTTCGACCGGATTTACTTGCGGATAATAAGAAGCGTTATACCAAACCTTTTGTACTTTATACTTTTCTACTAACTTCTGAAAAAGTCCACCTATGAACTGAGGTCCATTATCACACATAATGATTTGAGGAACTCCAAACATTAAAAAGACATCATTTTCTAGAAACTTAACGATAGAAGAGGCGGTTGCTTTTCTAAGTGGTTGTACTTGCACAAACTTAGTAAACCAATCAGTTACTACTAGAATAGAAGTGTAACCTTTCGTTGATCTTGGTAAAGGACCAATTAAATCTATTGAAATCAGCTGAAATGGATATTTAATTTTCTTTTGATTTCCCATTAACCCGGGACGAAGTTGAGAAGACGACTTACTGGCTTGACATATATCACATTTTCTGACATACTTAGCGATATCTGCTTTCATCTTAGGCCAATAATATATTTCAGCTATTTTTCTAAAGGTCTTAAAAGATCCTAGGTGACTTGAGGTAGGTTCGTTATGAAATTGTTGTAATATATCTAACCTTTTAGCTTTAGGAACAACTATCTTCCATTCTATTAAATTAGACAAGATATCATGTTTATTGCTAATGTACTTATATAAAATGTTATCTTCTACTCTCCACAAGGGATAATTCTCTGGATGATCTTTTATTCTACCAATCATACTTTTATACCACGGACATAAATCTGTTTCCTCTAACGTCATCATGCTAATATTAACAACAGGAATAGGATTTCGGGATAAAGCATCTGGAACAACATTGAATTTTCCTTTACGATGTTCTATTTCAAAACTATATTGTGACATCCTAGCAGTCCAACGAGCTAATCTACCTGTAGGTGATTGTAATTTATGTAGCCATAAAAGAGCATGGTGATCAGTAACAATTTTGAAATGAGTAAGTTCAATATAAGGACGGTATTTTTCTATACCAAATAAACATGCTAAACACTCTTTTTCAGTTACCGAATAATTACGTTCTGCACTAGTCAAAGACCGACTGGCATAGGCAATAACTCTTTCTTCTGACCCTTCACCTTGTAGTAAAACCGCGCCTACACCTACGTCACTGGCATCACATTGTATAATAAACATTTTTTTGAAATCTGGACTACTCAATATGGGAGAAGAAGTTAATAATTTCTTAAGTTCTTGAAAAGAAGACTCGGCTCGCTCATTCCATCTAATAGATTTCTTTTTCTGATGGCCTTTAATTAAATCTAACATAGGAGAAGCTAATGTTGAAAATTTTGGAACAAATCTCCTATACCAGCTAGCCATTCCCAAAAATCTTTTTACTTCTGTGGAATTCTTTGGAGTAGGAAAAGAAACTATTGCTTCCACTTTGGACGGATCTGTTCGCAAACCATCTCCATCAATTAGGAAACCTAGATATGTCAATGAAGGTCTACAAAATTCACATTTTTCAATATTGATAGTAAGTCCCGCATTCTTTAATCGATTGAAAACCTGTTCTAACGTGTTTAAATGTTCTGAAAATGTCTTAGAAATAATTATGACGTCGTCCATATAAACAAATACATTATTCAATTCTGGACCAAAAACATTATCCATTAGTCTCCGTAAAGTTTGAGCGCTGTTATTAAGACCGAAAGGGAGAACTTTAAATTCAAATAATCCTCTACCAGGAACCGTAAAAGCAGTTTTTTCACAACTATCTGGGGAAAGTGGTACTTGCCAAAATGCTTTCTGAAGATCAATTGAACTTAAAAACCTAGCATCTTGTAATCTATCGAGAATACCATTAACATAAGGTAAAGGGTATGCATCTCTCTTAGTAACCTTATTCAATTGACGACCATCAAAACAAAATCTTAATGAACCATCTTTTTTTTTAATCATGACAATAGGAGAATTCCATGGCGAAAAAGATTTTTGAATTACCTCTAACTTTAACATTTCATCAATTTCTTTATTTACTGCTTCTAGCATAAGAGGTGACATTGGATAATATCTTTGTTTAATGGGTTTAGCATCACCGGTATCAATGCGATGAACTACCATATTTGTACTACCAAGCTTAGGACCACTAATTTCTTGAAATTTATCTATAACTACTTCCAAACCACGGATCTGTTCTGGAGATAGATCTTCCCTTGCTAAAATGACTTTATTTAAACTATTCATGCCCGAAACTTGAAATTGACCTGACCGAAAATCTGTAATATTCAAATTAAACACATAGCAACTATCAACTCCAAGAGTAAGAGAAGCCGAAATAGTATTGGAAACTAAACAACTAACAACTCTAGTTATTCCTTCTATAGTTATCGGTAATTCTACTATTCCCATAATAGATTGGTAATTTCCATCAGCTGTTTGCAAGTTCATCTGTATTCCAGGCTTGGTTAAAGGTAATTTAAGCTGATTAATCAAAAATAAACCCTGCCTGCCTATTATAGTTTGATTAGCACCAGTATCTAAAAGAGCTAACAATGACACGTTTTTAATTTTAACCTTAATAAAAGGACGATTATCTTTATGATTATGTGAAAACGTATAATTAGCTTGAGAACTTTTACAAAATTGTGAGACTTTTTTTAACCATTCATTCCATTTCAACTTTTCTGCCCTTAGAATTGTTGGACTTAAGCTTCGCGGACTGCGGACGATGCTTGTCTCTGTTCGTTTTTTCGAAATTGACCTTTACATTTATCGCAATTATTAGAATTAACATTGGGATTCCCACAAATGTAGCAGAAGAAGGTACGTTCTTTATTGCATTTATGATAGGTGTGACCTTTTTCATTACAATTCCAACAAGTTACATTCGTAAAATTTCTTATAAACTTTCTAGATGATACTTCTCTCTTATCAGCATTGGTTAACTTATTTGACAACTTGTTACCAATAGTAGAGGAATGAATTTGACGTTTTACTTGAGCTTGTACTTTATATGCTAAGTCAGGTTCTAAAGGTGTTTTAACTAAGGAAAAATTTGGTCTAAATTTTTTATTTCTTTCTTTCGTCTCTTCTAAATCTCGACAGTAATCAATAAGTGAATTTATGCTAATGACTTGGGTTAACGTAAGGTGACTACTATAATAAGGTTGCAAGTTTTTCCTAATATATTTTAACTGAATATCTTCACTGGGAACCGAGTTTAATCTATTGAACAAATTTATCATAACCGCTATGAAGATGTGAGGACGTTCATCTACACCTTGTACTCGAGATCGAATTTCATCCCATAATGCTTCATCGTAATCACTAGGTAAATAATGTCTTTTTAGTAATTCTACTATTTCTTTCCAACTCCCTATCTTACTTCTAATTGACCTGAACCAAATTACTGCTTGATCCTCAAACAAATCTATTGCTTCTAAGAATAACTGTTCATATGACAAATTTCTGGCCACTCTTAGTTCTTCTACCCGTTCTAAGAATGAGTTAACACCTTGACTAGCTGTATTACCTGAGAACTTAATATTCCACTTGGATACACTAACTGAATTCATTACAAAACCTGTTTGATAATTGTATGACGGAGCTTGTGATATATTTAAATTTTTCATTCTCTCTGTGTATTGATTCATTGGTTCCGAGATATCAAATTATACCTTTCGACTATTAATGTTAGGTGAACTATGAGATGGTTGATTAATTGTTTCTGTTGGTAACTCATAATTAATGTTAGGTAACGGATCTGTACTTCCTACTGGCAGTTCTATTTTAACATCACTTTGATTAGGTTGTCCTGAATGATCCAACACTGCTACCAAATCATTGAATCGCATAGCATCATCCTCAGCTACTTCTGAAATTGTTACTGATAATTCTAACCATTGATCTTTGAGGTGAGTCCATTTAGTTTTAACTTGATCATCTACTGAAGTCGCGATATATTCTAACCTACGATATAAATGTTGTAGTTTGGTAGTTAATCTATCATAAGTAGCTGATAACGGTTTATCTTCAAAGTTCTGCGCTAATGTTCTAAGATATTTTATTCTGTTACTGCAAAAATCTATTTCTTGAGAAACCTCCAAAGCAACTGGTAAATATGTGGAACTTTTAGATACATCACACTTCTCTATATTCAATTGTGTTCTTAATAATTTCCTTTTTTCCTCCACATTCCTATTTTCAGTATTGATATTTCTAGTAACCAACTCCCAATCTAATTCATCTGAGGCTAAATAATTTACTTTTATCATATTGATTTAATTACTATGCAATTAATGAACTGTATGATCGAATACAATGCAACCTATTAGTAATTGTTAAATTCCGGAACTATACCTTTTATGATAGTGAAGCGTTAAATTTTCTTTTAATTGAAATGGTCCCTTTTACTCGAGCCCCCACGTTGCGTCGCCACTTCGTGTCCCCCTCATCCTTACTTACCTTTGAAGGCTTACACTTCACCGACTAGCTCAAGATACGGTTTCTTATCAGGGTTTAACAATTGTGGGATTTTTAGTTCGTTTCACTTTCATATAAAGGTAAAAGTTCATTAATCAGAAGAAATGGGCGCCATAACTTTATTTAAAAAGTTTTAAATTCAATAAGTTTACAAAGGTTACGTATTCTTTCTAACAGTCCACAAATCAATTGTTATGCATTAGAGGCTTATACCTTTTTAATTTTAATACACATTATGTAATTATTTAGCAAGTTTTATTCTTCTCTGACAAGTTAGAATTTGTTCTAATAAAACGTTAGGATTAATGAATCTATCAGTATCTAGGAAATTTCTTATACCTATTTAATTAATAACCTCCGGTTCGTAAGTTGAAAATATAAAGAGCTCTCTATACCCTCGTATTTCTCTTTCCTAGGTCTTAATTACGATTAATGATCGGTATTTAGTTTAATTGGTATCATTCCAGGTAGTATAAGAAAGGTCCTTTATGAAAAAAAAACTTATTATTTGACAAGTGACCCAAAAACCAACTTGACAGTCACAGAACGATTTAATCTCACTTCAGGCCACATCTCCTGGTAAGTAACTATTCTTTTTACTTGAAACTAATCTGTTATTGAATATTCTTAAGGCTTACGCCCTAATTTAATTATATTTAAGCTATGACGCGAGTTTAAGTCTAACTAACGATATTAAACCCTTTCAGGACTAACATACGGTTAATGCAGAGAACCCTTGAACCTGGACCTCTCCATCTGCCAACATTAACTATGAAGAACTCCTCATAGAACCAAAGAAGTTGCCCTTGACTGGTGAGTGATCTCCTAACTGGTTATAGATTTCTAATTGCGTCCTCTCTTTTCCTTATCGCTCGTAACTTATCGACACACTTCTCCATGGCGAATATACAACTGACCAGAACTGGCGTCAAATGAAAAAGACCGACGAGCAGGTAGTCAAAGAGGAAGCCCTAAGAGCTGGTGGTCAAAGAGGTGACACTAAGAGCTGAATCAAGGAAAACCCTCTATTACGATTTGTATGTATTAGTTTGCCGTCTACCTACCAGTTATATAATAACTGCCCTTTTCAGAAAGAAAATGTTTGTGGAATTTATCCTATCTGCCTGAAAAATTATTATGTTTTAATACTATGCTGTATGAGTTAAATAAAGGCTTACTATTGTCTGCTTGTATCCTTTCTAAGCCAGGATTTTCAATTTGCTTCGCTTCTGCATAGAGAAGCGCCCTTTTGCTTTCTCAATTAAACAGGAAGTAATAATTTTTGTTATTTATTGTTCTTTTATTAACATAACCATGGGCCTTCTAAATTAAATTTCAAAAAAGGGTAGGCAACCCCTCCTACTGGTCTTGCGCTTAAAGTTGCCTATCTATTAGGATTAATTAATATTGAACGATATTCCTGTAGAAGCTACGATATGTACTGCTACAAACTGCGATCCACAAAATCAGCAGAATACAATATCTAGCTAATCGGTGCATCACTGGCGCCTTTAAAGGCACCTCAGGACAAGCACTGAATGCTATTTTAAATCTGCCACCTCTGCACATCTTCTTGGAAGGTGAAGCCAGAATGGCAGCCTACAGATTACAAAGTACTGGTCACTGGATGACCACAGCTAATAATCTAGGACATGGCAAGATCATGTCACACATCAACAACCCAATATTAGAAATGGGTTCTGATCTTATAATCAAAGCCTATGACTTTGAAAAGAACTTTACTGTACACACAAGTTGGAATCCGGACCAACTACCAACTCCAACAAATAAGAACATCATTTTTTACACTGATGGATCTAAGTTTGAAGGGGGTACAGGCTCCGGTGTGTACAGTACCAATCCTAGAACCAACGTAAAAGTCAGTCTAGGAAAGTTTTGTAACATCTTTCAGGCTGAAGTACAAGCTATTAACGTATGCGCAAACATCAGCATAGAAAAGAAGCTGCTCAATCGAGACATACACATTCTCTCAGATAGTCAGGCAGCACTGAAAGCGCTAAACGCTTTCAGTACTTCATCGAGACTGGTCAAGGAATGCAAATCCAAACTTCAAACCTTAAGCCAGGGAAATACAGTAAAATTATGCTGGATCTCAGGTCACCAAGGTATTGAAGGAAACGAAAAGGCGGACAAGCTCGCAAAAGAAGCAGCCCGTAATGCAATGACCGGTCCAGAACCTGGTCTAAGCATTCAGAAAAACCAAGCCCGCTCAGCTATTAATGAATGGGTCAACACCACACACCAACTAAACTGGAGAAACTACAATCAAGCAACACACTGCAAAAGATTGCTAAAAACTCCGAATCCACAAGCCACCAAAACCCTGTTGAGACTGAACAGAACTCGAATCAAGCAAGCAGTCAGTCTACTAACAGGCACTGAGCATTCAGAGAATTTATGCACAGGATCAATATCTATAGAGATGAACCTGTTTGCAGACTATGCCAAGAGGATGATGTAACAGCCTATCATATCCTCTTTGAATGCCCAGCATTAGAGCGTAAAAGACACCAACTCGATTGGAGCCTTAACTCTATTGACAACCGCAAGCTAGTAGGGGACATTGCAAATCTAGTAAAAGATACAGATGTCGGCCTGCTAACTTGAAAACTCCCGACAGTACAAAAAGCCCAAAGGGCTGACGTGCGCATGCCAGCAAAAGGCAGTCGTGGAATCTAAATCTAATCTAATCTAATCTACCTTTAGTGCTTCCCTGCATACCTATAAAAATTGTAAAGGTGAAAGGGTTGCGGAAAGAACACAAAACAATTAACAGCAATAGGGGCATTTAATCAAACCCAATTAATCGCAGTATCTAACATATGAATTATATACCTAAGCCATGAAGGCTAAAGTGACAGCAACTTAATATTTGTAGGACAATTGCCTAACAAATAAATAAACCATAACTAAGAATCAACTTCCAAGTATTTTAGTCACAAAATATGATAATTAATACCTCGAGCTTATAACTCAGGATCGCCACCTGTGAGTATCGCACTTGACATATGGGCACAACGGTCAAAGGACGCGGTGGAAGTGAGTTTTGGGCATATACGTATTTCAGCAATTTCGAAACAATTAATCACTCACTCTTTTAGCGTTATAAATTGATTGATTAAAAAGAGTAATTAAACACGCTTCAGTTCGAATTTCTACGGCCTTTGCAAGAACTGATTATATTTGCGGCAACTGCCTTTCTCGATAGAAACGCTGAGAAATGCATGTACTTACATCTTGATTCGGTGTTATGTCCAGCGATGGTAAGGGGAAAGATCCTGGTATGTTGCATCTTGACAAGAAGGACTTCTAAGCCGGATTTGGCTGCATTATTTCGTAGAATCCCAGAACGCCACAAGCAATGAGAGCAGCTAACTACTGCAAAAGCGGCCTACGGCATTCTGGAATTTTCAGCCAGCTTGCACGCCGAAGCGAAAATGGGAGGCCCTGTTATTCTTTGAGTAACTGTAGAATAACCTTAAGAAAGCCGCATTGGAACCGGCCTAAATATCGAATTTAGTATGCAAAATTTAACTAGAAGAGGCATTCGTACCAAAGCTGTTTACGGCCGTTCGTGAAGAAAACAACGCCGCTAGCGATTTTCGTTTATTTAAACAAGAGCGGTCTTGGCCTGTTCCTTGGATTTCAGATCCCGCGAAGGCCCTTTGTGACAAATCAATAACCGAGAAACTCGACTGTTTGCTAGCGAGCCTACTTAGGAAAAGCAAAGCCTTGCCTGAATTCCTTTGCTACATTATTTAAATATAAGGTGGTCCGAAAGAAGATGCGAATTGCTAGAATGCGTTATTGAAACAAGGCGTTACAATAGGAATACGAAACTAGTTCCAAATTTAAAAATTAATGTTGCAGATGACCTAGTAATTATGACAAAGTCGGAGCAACAACTACAAGAAAAACTTACTAATT
Organism: Agriotes lineatus; assembly: GCA_940337035.1. Taxonomy (NCBI): domain Eukaryota; kingdom Metazoa; phylum Arthropoda; class Insecta; order Coleoptera; family Elateridae; genus Agriotes; species Agriotes lineatus. Next base: position 167,138,215 of record OW679196.1, on the reverse strand, counting down.
GGAATAATATATTGAAGAAACAAAACTGCAGCAATGGCAATTGGTACAAAGAGAAGAAACATCTCCATAATACTAGAAAACAATCAGTTGCCCCTAGTAGATAATTATAAATACCTAAAACAGATAATAAGTGATAATAGAATGTTAGATGCAGAACTCAACTACTAAAACTCAATTTCGAGAGAAGTTCCAAATTTATTGATCATTATTCAAACTACTTTTGCTATAAACAAAAAACTTGTGAAGCTGAAATGTTGCTTCTGAAAAAATAGCATAATGAACAAAAAAGAGGCAACTTCCGAATTTAATTACTCTGAAATAATGCAAATTATAAATCCCAATACCTTCATTAATTATTATAAACTTTATAAAGTTTCTCTCATTTTGCCAGTTAGCACAGTATCCTTTTCGGCTATGTGAATTAAAAAATGGCTAAGAAGTATGATGACTTGTAATCTTTTTAGCAATTTTTCACTCTTCAATATAAAAAGTCAAGTAGCAAAAAAATTGACACAGAAGAAATTTTCTGCAAGAATAATTTATCAGTCGAATAGGAAATAGAAAAATACCATAGCAATTTTAAAGTTTTGACAAAATATGTACAGCAAACCTCGCTTATAATGTAGTTCACGTGACAGTCAATATTAGTCAATTATAACCGAGTGTTCATCTTACACGAATTTGATTTTTCCAGTTGGAAACTAAATTAAATTGTAAGTTACAAATAATACATTTATTAAAAGTTTCAACAACACAAAAAATACAAAAATATAAGATTACTTACAATAAATTCATGATTTTGCTTTCAATAAGCTCTTTTTTTAAACATCATCTAAAATTATTTATATTTTGTTTAATTGATGAAGAATTTCACTTGCATCATCCCCTTGCTGAAAGTATTGTAAGGTTTGCAAAGATTTTAAGGCATCTTAAAGTCACTTTTCAACTTGCTCCCCCAACAGAATTCAGTTTGGATTGACTTCTAGCAAATTTTTAGTCCATTACAAGCAAGAGACTATTACAAGCAAGTCCATTAAAAGCAAATCCATCATTATAAGTAGGCTATACTGTATGTATGTTACTTCTATAAATTTTTTTGATATTTTAGATATTAGGTTTTGTTAAAAGTTTCTCAATAAAAGTTGTTTAGTTTAGTTTAGTTTTGTATACCCTGTTTAATAAAAGAATGAGGGCTTAAGCATCTCCAATTTGAGAGTCTAACTACGCTTTGATTCATACGCAAAACATACTTTGCTCATTTTCACGGTACTTGTTTCATCGTTCCGCCGTCTCACACAGCAGGAGACTTGAGATTATCTTGCAGAGAGAAAACTTATCCAAATGTAATTCTAGGAAAGCAAATGGCAATATGGAAGATGAATATTTTTCTGTTCATAACTTTGGCACCCGAAATATGAGAAACATTACGGTAGACGAACAGCTATTTCCTACGAGGACTAGATGAAGATTTACTGAGTATATAGCCAATAAGCCTGACAAATCTATATATTTAAAACGTGAAGCGTTTTCTTTCGACATCTATTTTGAGACTTCCACCAGGCCGATTTCGATCATTCTTTTTTTAAATGAAAGCCGTTACGGTGTAGATGTGCACAAAAGTCCTAAATTGAAAATAAATAGATAATTTGAAGAGTAAAACCAACATATTGAAATTTTCAAGTGGCTGCAGTCGGCCATGCAGTAGCAGTAAACCAAGTGTATTCTCGAAGTCAACCTGCGGCGTTCTGCTCATTTTTTTCACTGGACTACTGTAACTACTAAATGTTTATTTGAAATCAACGGTCTGCTGATTCGTGAGACAAACGTCATAATACATTTAAAATGACAGTTAACGAAAATTGGTATTGCTCATTCGCTGTAAGGTGTTTTTTCTGCTTATTATAATTATGTGAATGTGCTTATTTACACACTGGTTCATTGCTTTCCCTGTTGGTACAAGCATACGTACATTTTTAAAACGTATTTCGACGTTATCCGACACCTATTTTTCATACTCTTCCATCCTCACATTTGCTTTCGTTTAAGTTGCATTCAGTCATCGCTTTTGAAATCTATTATTTCAAAATTCTATTCGGCCTTCTCCTATGTCTTCTTTGATGCACCCTTCCCATTTTCTCTGTGCGCCTAGCATGGGCGATGACAATAAACAACAAGGATAAACTCTGGGTAAAGTGGGAATATATAATATTCGTCACAACCAGTATTTAGCTATGGTCAAGTGTATGTAGCAATGTCAAGTGCGAGTAGTTTTGAACACTTAAAAATTCATATTTTACCTGATGGATAATGCCATACGTTAAACATTGTCTACAAAGAAGTTTTGTAAATTGCAAAATATTTTTCAACGGGTCCCATTATTGGATTTTTATTTACTGTGGTTTTATCAGCTCGACGATGATATTTAAATGGCAGTTGCTCTCAAGACAAATGCGTGTTGTAATAGTGATTTTAAAAAATGCAGTATCACTACAATAAGGACATATCTTGAATTTACATAAGGGTTCACCTGAGAGAATATTCCAAGGCCGAATAGTTTTCCAAACTTCTCTTAAAACTCGGCAATGAAAACCTATGTCAAGCCGTGACATATCGCCAACCTCACTCACATAATATATTCCGATATCAACATCATAACAGCAAAACCTGTGTTCTGGCTTCGAAGAAGGGCGAGTATCACTCTGAAGAATGATAAGGCACTAGAAATCAACAACACACACCTCGGAGCCTTTCATTCGGAGGAAAAGATCTATCAATCGATTAACACTGAGGGGGAGGCAGATGACACAGTGCACTACCATGTTGAGTTTCTCCACACTCTCTACCCTTCCGAACTTCTTCCAAATCGCCTGCCTTTGAAAGTTAGAGCACTTATACTACTGAGAAACGCATCGTAACATCACTGAGGTCAAAGTTGTCATAGGTTTTGGAGAAGGGGAGACAGTCTTCCTTCCTCGAATAACCCTTATTCTTTCAGACTATTCTTTTCAATTTCCCGTAAAAACCTGCTTTGCCATTCCGATCAATAAGTTACAGAGACAGTCGCTGAATCAGGCTGGGGTCGACTTGAGGGAAGACTGTTTTTATTCTCGATCAACTTTATCTAAACTGTTTAGGGGTCGGTTCTCCAAACAACCACTAAGTTATTTGGACAACTGCCCGCTAAAGTTAATGTAAAATAATAGACCAAATCATTTCCAGGGATTTTTGGAATTCTTCCCAAAAGGGTGCTACGGTGTAAATAATCTCTTAGCGGTTGATACTGTGTGAATAAACCTTTAATGCCGATATTCGCTTGGCGCCGATCGAAATTTGTTAGGTTGGCTATTTTTTTTTTGTGGTGCTCGGATTTTGCAAACTCATAGCGTTTCGGCCTTCGTCTCATTTTTACAGCGTAGCTAGCAGCTTGCACGGTTTTTAGCATTCTATAATTCGATGGGGAGTTAGTCTGCTTTTGATTCTTTGTGCGCCCCATGCCGTTTGACGGAGTTTTGGTGTACAAGCGAATATTTGGACATTGAAGTCCGCTCCGATTGGCGGACTCAGTTGCAAACAAGCTTCTGAAAGAAAAATCGTGCACATGGGTCATATTCTTGGGGCGAGTTAATTTCGAGTTTTGTCCGCTCTCGCGTGAAGCGCAACAAAATTATATCTCTCTTGCCTGAATATGAAAAGCAATATTTGAGTGTAAATACAATTGTATCACATAATGACAACATTTTATAATTTTCTATGGAATTAATGCATTCGTTAAATGTCAGTGCAATATATCCACATTGCTTAACGCTAAAAATAGGATCAATAGATATTCATTTGAAAAGTTTAAATAGAAGAGATAAGATTAAGGGTACGCAATTTATTTATAACTGCTTAGATTTGGTATTAAATGGACAAGCCACTAGCCAGGCAGAAGAGTATTATTACTGTGTATAGAATAGATCAACACATTCTAATATTGCACTACCTTTTTGCCTTCGGAAAAGAAATTGTCCTATACGCCTGTCATTTGCGATAACAATTAATAAATTACAAGAACTTACAATGGATAAAGTGGAATATATCGTATTTGCCACAACCAGTATTTAGCCATGGTCAAGTATATGTAGCAATTATCACGTGTGAGTAGTTTTAAAAACTTAAACATTTAAATTTTACCTAATGGATCCTGCCACATGTTACAAAGAAGTTTTCTAACTTGCAAAATATTTTGCAACGGGTCCACTAGTTTGTTATTAAACTTTGACAGGCTACCGATAAGAATTCCCATTTCCGGAGTATGTTATTCTAAAACTTATGGAACCTTTTCTAAAAATGGGTATAAATGTCACTGCTGACAACTTTTTTACCAGTTTGAAGTTGGAAAAAAACGTTACTACAATTGTAAGAACAATGAATCGAACAACGAAGTGCCAACGTCTATCATTAACTAAAATGGAGAATGACATTCCACTATAGTCATGAAACATGAGGAGAGCACCCTGACAGTTTTCCAGGCCAAAGCAAACAAAAACCTCTTGAAAGACTCATCTAAAATGTTAAATTCGAGACTCGAAGATATAATTTTGAAAATATTGTGTATATTATCTGGATCGACCTTGCGGATTTAAATGTGGAGGTGCCATTCTTTTTAGTTTTTTAAAAATTTAAGTTTAGAATCTAAATCTACGTTAAAAATACACAAAAGCGCTAGTCAATATTATTTTTTATTGTAGAATTAACAGTTTCCCAGAAAACTAGATTTACACATTATTCTGGTTGGGACTAAGTTTTCTTTTATTATTATTGATTAACTGATTAGTGTTACAAAATCTGGAATCAGAACAAAATTAATATGGAAATGGATTTGCAAAAGCTTGCTTACTGAGAAAAATTTAAAAGATGACAAATGAATAATTATTTTATTAGCAATAATCTAGTAAATGCACATTAGATTAGTTAAAGCAGTCTAAGTTTAGTAGCGGCAAGCAAACCTCTATGGGCTCATGTTCATACAAATACTCCCAATTTTGTTGATCTCTAGAGAATCGCAAAGTTTCTAACTCCATTAAATAATAAAAAAAAACTTCAACTAGAAAAATGTTGAAATCAAATTTCCTGAAAAACAGTTAATTCTACATTAGAAAATAAATACTATAGTTTTTGTATATTTTTTTAACATAGATTCAGATTGGCAACATACGTAAGATTAATAAATATGAAATGCAATGTACAACCTTATCCATTTGAGACACTTCTGGTTTAGTTAATTTGGTTGTTAGATTGTAGCACTTTCTAGTACCTAATGAATTATATGCCACATTTTATTACCTTATGTTAAAGTGGCCTAGATGTATTTATTGATTAAATAAAATATTTTATGAAGTATTTCTGGGCCCATGGTGGACTGTTGATCGTTGCGAAGTAAATCACCCTGGATATTAGTACAGGCACTTTTAATCCTACTTTTATGCAAATTGAATTTCTCGTTTTAGGTAACTTACTTCTTACATTTATAGTGTAACGTATTTGTTTATAGACTTTCTCAGCACTTTCTAGTCAGAATTACATCTTTCATAGCTCGATTTAAAGTTAATAAAAATTTTAAACAATTTTTCAAATTTTCCTTTTGGAGTTTTGAAAAACTAACCTGCCAATTTATCTCAAGTTTCGTAAATCTATAAAGCTGCTTGAGCAATATTGCTTAGCATATAATTCGAACTGTTACAATTCAAAACTGAATATAAATTCATTGTTCGAGTGCAAATTTTGAATGTCTGTAATTCCAAATTGTAATTTAAATTTGAAAAAAATAGGCAGTTTAATTTACATATGGGATATTCAACAGACTTGAAATAATATTTTAACATTAATGATAATTTATAAATTAGACAACTGTGGGGATTTGTCAGTTACCTCCATCAAGCGCGTCCCCATACGAATTGGGGGAAGCTCACTGGCTATACAATCCAGCAGATCCAGAGGATAGTGGAGAAATAAAATATCCGCCGTGAAAATAAAATTGACCCGGTCCTCCAGGTTGGAGTTCAAAGGTGAGGTTAGCAGCTTGCCTGCGGCAAAAAAAAACAGAAAAGCTCACAGAAAGAGAAGCAATGCCTCGGATAATGGACTGATTTCAAAGATGACGACCCAAGCGAAACAAACTAAAATGAAAAGATGGGAAAAGAATCAATTAAGAAGAGCGTGCTGGAATGTAAAATCATTTAATAACAAAGATCAAGAGATAATACTAGAACTAACAAATGCGCCATTTCAGAAACAAGAAAAAAAGGAAAAGGTACATCTAGGTTCCAAAAGTATATCCTGGTATACAGTAGACGTGCAAAAACAGAAGGAGCCAGCTCAGGCGTAGGGCTACTGATCCATAACAAATACGAACATAACATCGATACAATAGAATATATAAACGATCGTATACTGCTAGTAAAGATTACTCTTTGCGACAAACCTATGCATATAATATCAGTAAATGCCCCAGATAGCAACAAACCAGAGCAAAGTGCTATTGAATTTTATAAACAATTGCAGCACCAAATCGATAAGATACCAAACAACGAAAGAATAGTGATTTTAGGTGACCTAAGTAGAATGAGGACACTTTGCCCCCACCACTTTTAATTGATTCGCGGATTCGCGGTTTAATTCGCGGATTTATTCGCGGATTTCGCGGTTTTAATTCGCGGATTTCGCGTTTTTAATTTCGCGGTTTGATCTAATTAATTTCGCGGTTTGATCTAATTAATTTTCACATGTGCTACTGAATAAATTACGCATTAGCTTCCGATTAAATTACGCGGCGGACTTCTGGAATTACACGTCGGCCATCTTGTTTTTCTGGCGCGAATATTTGAATTTTAAATTTTCAGATTTTTTTTCTAAGTTCAATTTTTTGAATTTAAATCTCCCGGGTGTCGGCCATCTTGGTTTTCTGCGCGTGCACTTCTCACGGCTGTCGTTTTTAATTTTCGCTAAAATATTTGAATTTCAAACTGATAGATCTATCTCGCTCTTCTGCCCCCTTGGTTGTCTCTCTCGTGCATTCACAGAAGGACTATTTATATTTAAAAAAAGCTATTTGCGTCGGGCCCAAGTGGGATTCGAACCCTAGTTTTCTGGCCAGCAGCCTTAGGACCCTTCCGCTGAGCTATCGAGGTCTGTTGAATATAAAGGATTTGAACAAAACGTTATTTCACAGCTCTGCCGTCACACTGCTCGAATTTAAACAAAAAATTTTTTGAGAAATATGATTTATAAGAACGGGAATGTGTAGCTTATTGTGTTTAAAGGTAGATACAAATTTTAAAAAAATTAGATTTGTAACTGGATGTACTAGAAATATTAATTTTATAATTTGCAATATTCTCGTTGCTCCAGACTGCTGGAAATTTCCATTCCCCCCGCGCATAATTTGAAAAGCTACATGAATCTAAATAATTACTTTATTTTATATAGCAAAACCACTTTATTCAAAACGCATTATAATATTACGCATTAGCTTCTGGTTAAATTAAGCGATTTTTCTAAGTTCCTTTTTTTAAACAGGTCGAGACATGTGTTTTGTTCATTTAAACAACCTTGGTGACGAGGCTGCTTTGTTTGTTGCGGTGAAACGTAACGGTTTGCCCTGCAGCGGTTTCGCGAACCGCTTTCTCCTGCTTAAATCACTACAAGGTGGGCAGGTCTGGTTCATTCCGACCCATTCCTCAGCTGCAGTCGCCTCCTAGTACAAGTGCCAGCTATCTTTTGAAAGCGCGAGTGTAAGTGCTACAGTGGGTGCTTTGCTTTTTCAACTGCAACTATGAACACCTCCGAGTTATCTACCTACCAAATTCTTGATTATTTCAAGAATGGGCTATATACAAATGAGGAATTTGTTTTACTAGCTTTTAAAATCATTCAACATAAACTAGCTAATGAGGGCGTAGTGTTGGAACCGGCGTATTGGCCTACTTATTTCGAATTATGCCAAACCGTCGGAAAAATTCGTGCAAGGCAGTCGTTTGCATTAATAACGGTAAGTAAAAAAATATATTTCCTACCTTTTGTAACAACAATTCTGAAAACCTATTAGTTTAAAAATCATTTAACGTTAGTCGTTTAAAAGCAGCACATAGGGTCGTTACTTAAAAACGCTAATATAAATCACAATTTACAGGATGGACCATCGACGTCTACGGCAGCTGCTGCTAAACGTGGTTTGGAAGACGATACGCCTCAATCGTTGCAGGTCAAGTCGTCGACAAATGTAAGTACACCAGTCATTTTTTATATTTAAATCGGCCATTAGAAAATTTTGATTTATGCAAACTAAAATAAAACCCATATTGAACCATACAAGTAATTTTACGGGAAATTTTTGTAACATATTTCTTTTTTAATTTACAACAAATGAATAACCCAGGGCCGTCGACCTCGACAAACATGTTGGTTCTTGCAAAACCCTCGTCGGTGAAGGGGCTTCAGTACATTACGTTGATGGGCGAAGGCCGCAAGATGATAAAGAAGTTCAACACTGAAGCGCTCACCTTGACCTTCAAATTCAACGATGTAGAGGCTGCGACGACCAACCCTGTCATATGGCTTCGTGTAAGTATAACTATAAAATATTGTGTATTGAAAACAAGCACTCTAAATTTACGCTGCAAGTTATTTATTGATTTTAAATGGATTTATAGTTTATTTTTTAGTCACATGTTCTAAATTCATGGCTGTAGTTTTAGCTCGGTTTTACAGCTTTTGAAATTGATAGTTTAATTATTTCAAACATTTGCAACGTTATATACTCAGTTAATATTTTGAAATATGGTGAGCTAGACGTTTTAACTTATTGAAACCCTTATTTGCAGAATGCATTCGATGAGATCATCACGCATATCACCACGGGAGCATCGGCATCTGATAAGATAGGTTTAGTTTTAAGAAATGACAATTTTGCCGACAAGCCGATAGGCATTTCTTTCCGCCGTGTTGACCAGCTCAACGCCGGTGTTGTAATGTCAACCTTGGAGAAAATTCTTCAATCCAACGCCAAATTTTTTGCTCAGGATAAAATGACCTTGCATGTAAACCGTGTTACTTTGCCTGTTGGGTATGGGCGTATCAGAATGACTGGCGTTAGTTTTGAGGAATTTTCTCGAAGGAAACAGGGCATATTAGTTGTTGCAAATAATGACAATTACTGTCTTGCCCGAGTGCTTATTCTGTCTAAAGCTTGGGTAGATAATGATCCAGATCTGCATCTCTACAAAGCAGGTTATCCAATCCTAATGCGGAAAGCTCATGACCTTTGTGAAAATGCAGGTGTCGATCTTCGCAATGGAGCAACACGCGAGCACTTGGAGCAATTCCAACTGTATTTAGTTAATTACACCATTATTGTTTATAATTCGCGTATTGGCGCCAGTAAATATTACGAGGGACCCCGGGAATCCACTAGAAAAATATTAAATTTGTTATTGGAGGATCAACATTACAATGTAATAACCAGTTTAACTTCGGCCTTTGTGGCTGGTTATTTCTGCGAATTTTGTTTAACCCGCACCAATAGTAAGCAGAGACACAAAAATTGTCCTTATATTTGCCCGTGTTGTCATTCAAAACCTCCCTGTAACCTGTTTTTGGATGCAATCGCTTGTAATATTTGTCATAGGGATTTTCGTGGTCAGGAATGTTTTGACGAACACAGAAAATCATTGTGCAGTATTTTAAAAAGATGTAGAGTATGTCTCACGACATACTGGGAAAACAGCAAGAAAAGTCATACGTGCGGTGTGAAATATTGCCATACCTGCGCGAAAGAAATGCCAACCCGACATTTATGTTATATGGCAAAGAAAAAGAGTCCTAAATTGTCTAAAAAGTTTATTTTCGTTTTTTATGATTTTGAGGCAAGACAAGAGACAGCTTTGGAGGGTGTAGATAATGTTTTTGTGCACGAACCAAATTTATGTGTCGCGCAAAATCTATGCAATTCTTGTATTAATCTTGGCGATATCGAACAGGCTTGTAACATTTGCGGTCCTCGTCAACATGTGTTTAAAAATAACCCCGTTCAAAGTTTGCTAGAATATATTTCTAAATTATCCAATATCGCTAACGTTTTTGCACTGGCTCATAATATGAAGGGGTATGATGGTTCTTTTATTATGCAGCATATTGTTAAGCATCAGAAAAAGTGGGCCCCGAAAATTATTGCCACCGGCACAAAATTAATGTGCATCACCTGTCCCAATGTAAAATTTATAGACTTTAAATTTTTTGCCTGTAGCATTAGCTAAGCTGCCCAAAACATTTAATTTTGAAGCTACAAAAGGATACTTCCCCCATTTATTTAACAAGTTAGAGAATCAAAATTATATTGGAGTATTGCCCCCAACACATTACTATATGGCCGATGAAATGTCTCCTTCGGATCGAACAACATTCCTTGCGTGGTATAATTCGGAAATCGCTCAGAACGCAGTATTTGACATGCAAGAAGCAATAGTCAAATACTGTATTTAAGATGTCGATATATTGCGCAAGGCTTATATACAGTTTTGGGTTCGTTATAACAAAGAAAATGGAGTAGATCCTTTTAGAGAGTGTAACACAATAGCTGGATGTTGCAGTTTAGTTTACAGACGAAATTTTTTGAAAGAAAACACGATCGCAATTATTCCACCGGGCGGGTACAGGTTAGGTGATAGGCAATCTACGATTGCAATTAAATGGCTTTTGTTGGTCGAGTACGAGCAAGGTATCGCCATTCAACATGCCGGTAATAATAGAGAAGTTCGATTGCCTGAAGGTCTTTTGGTAGATGGTTTTTGTGCAGAAACGAACACTGTTTATAATTTCCACGGTTGCTATTTCCACGGTTGTGAGCAATGCTACCCTGACCAAACCGTCGATTTAGCAAACGTAAAAAATGATACAATGTTTGTTCGTCGCGAGGCAACAGAAGCATCTGCATCGAGGATTAGAAGGGCTGGTTATACGCTTGTAGAAATGTGGGAATGTGAATTTCATTTATTTTTGAAATATAATCATAATGCAGCTAATTTTGTAAACAATCACGAAGTTATTAGAAATACCCCGTTAAATCCGCGAGATAGTTTTTTTGGTGGGCGTACTAAGGCTGTAAAACTGCATTATAAATGCCAGGAAAACGAGCAGATAAAATATTTCAATGTTTGTAGTCTTTATCCTTTCGTTAATAAATATGGCAAGTATCCTGTAGGCCATCCTAAAGTACACGTTGGTGATGCGGAGTGTAGGCAGCTTCCTTTCGATTCAATCGAAGGTTTAATTAAATGCACTGTATTACCGCCTCAAGATCTTTATCATCCAGTTTTACCCCTCCGAATGCATGGCAAATTAATGTTTGTGTTATGCAGGTTATGTGCCGAAACCAGTTTCGCTGGTGACTGCAGCCATGCAGAACATTCGCGCAAGTTTACCGGTACATATGTGTCCGATGAATTAAAAAAAGCTGTTGAACTGGGATACCGCGTGCTCGAGTTTCATGAAATATGGGCGTACGATATTGTACAATATAACAGGGCAACTAAAACAGACGGTCTATTTTCAGAATATGTCGATAATTTTTTAAAATCGAAACAAGAATGTAGTGGGTGGCCTGCTTGGTGTAACAACGAAATTTCTAAGGACCAATATTTAGCTGAATATTTAGAAAGAGAAGGCGTAACCTTAGAAAAGGATAAAATTTGTTTGAATCCTGGTATGCGTTACAGTTCGAAATTAAATTTAAATGCATTCTGGGGCAAATTTGGACAAAGGGAGAATTTGATGCAGACAAGTATTCTTTCAGATTCTTATGACTTTTTTAAAATGATGACTGATCCTTCAATACAGGTTCATTCAATTATGATAGTCGATGAGGAGGTAATAGTTGTAATCTGGGATAGACCTGAGGCGGGAATAGTATCGCTCAAAACGGTCAATGTTGTATTGGCTGCATACACTACGGCCAATGCAAGACTTGAATTATATAAATATTTGGAACAATTAGGGGAGCGCGTTTTGTATTTTGATACCGATTCCATATTGCTGACCCAAAAGCCTGGTGAATGGGTACCTCCTGTGGGTGATTTTTTGGGGGATATGACGGACGAGATGAGGGAATATGGGCCAGGTAGCTTTATTACGGAATTTGTTAGCGGAGGGCCTAAAAACTATGCATTAGGGTTTTCTCAACCAATAAAAACGATTACGAATTTGTATGTAAAGTAAAAGGTATAACTTTAAATTATAAAAATGCAGAAAAAGTAAATTTTGATACCCTTAAGAGTATGGTTCTTGACAATGCCGATGCGACGTATGTAGAGACCGACCGGAAAATTGCCCGTACAGGGATGTATCAAATTATATCTAAGCCCGAAAAGAAAATTTATCGGGTTCAGTATACTAAACGTCGGCGTGTTGAAGATAGTTTTGATACCCTACCTTATGGTTTTAAATCAAACTAATGTCTATATTGCGTATAGTTTCGTTCTTTTTATAATCAACTGTTTTTATAACAATATTTTATATTTTGTATTGTCTTTTTTAACTTTTATGATGTTTTTATGCAACAACTTATTGCACTTGTGGCCACATATTTTTGTAAAACCAAAGTATTTAAACTAATTTTTGGTTTATGCATTATGTTTACATGTAATTGCTTATTTGTTCGTACGTATTTTCGACGTATGGTTTTCGTTCTTTTTATAATCAACTGTTTTTATACCAATATTTTATATTTTGTATTGTCTTTTTTTTAACTTTTATGATGTTTTTATGCAACAACTTATTGCACTTGTGGCCACATATTTTTGTAAAACAAAAGGATTTAAACTAATTTTTGGTTTATGCATTATGTTTACATGTAATTGCTTATTTGTTCGTACGTATTTTCGACGTATGGTTAGTGTTCACATTTCATAAGGCCCGCTTTGTGGCAATTGTTTTCATAATATTTAATTTCAATCATTTTAGAAAACTAACCACGACTGTCGCAAAACGTACATTAAATATTGCACTTATTGTCACATGGTTCAATTTGCGTTAACTTTAACTGTATGTTAGATTTTAATTGCATGTTAGTTTTATTTTGCATGCTAGGTTTAAGAGGCTGTTAATTTTTGTAAATAAAACAGCCGAATATTGTAAATACATTTATTAAATATCTTGTGTGTAATAAAAATATGTTTAATTACAAACTATTTGTGTTTTTATTTTCTAAATAACATTAAACAAGTTTATTAATGTGAAGTATTGGATATATAATGCTTTTACATAAATGTCATTAGAAACTAAATTATCAGAGAAATTACCTATGAAATCTAGCATAGATGCACCATTCATTTTAAAATATAAATACATTAAACAATATATGCCGCAAACGTTAGAGCTAAAATCTTGCAAAATTTTTGGATTATGAGACCAACTGATTGAATTTTGTTGTAAAAATTTTAAATGATAACCGCTTGGGGGTCTGCCGTATGAATCAAAGTACTCCCCATGTCCATATTGGTCTATATACACAGCATTCCAATGTTCCCCAGGTCGGTTTTCTGGATCTGTGTTGACGATGATTGCCACAGGTCTTGCAATTCTTGTAGAGAGTTGATCAGAAGCAAAAACATAGCGTTTCACATTCAACAGACTCGGGATTGTTTGCAATATTTTCTGAACCTCCAGTGTATTCATTGCGCCACCAATTAGATAAAATTAGTATGTTTTCCAATGCACACACAGGCGAACGGATGTTGTGATTGAGGCAACGTACGGCAGCAGTACTTTTTCGCAAAACTTTTAAAGATGGGCACTCGAGATCCTCCAGATTTACGACGATTTTATTCAGAAAACTTAGAACTTCCTTCTTTTCTTGACCTTTAACGTACACTTTTTTAAATTTTTTGCTCTGTTTCAAATTCATCAAAATGTATAGAACCAGAATCCCATGCTAGACCGTTGTATCTATGCTCCAGATAGTTTATGCCTTTTTTAACGAAATAGGGCAGAGTGTCATATTTTGCAGGGGGTTTTAAAACGAAAATTGCTAACTGGTTGCCATCTGCTGAAATAACAGCCACTTCTTTCGGAATAAACTGTTTCTTATCACCACGGAACCCTTGCAAATCTACGAAGACACTGTCCATACTGACGAAATGTTTGAGCATGACTAAATTTTAAAAAACTGTTGTTGGTTTTTAACTACTAAAATCCACCACCACATTTCTGTGTTTGTCAATTTCTACGACGTTATCGAACTCTGCATAAACTAGACAATTAATAGTTTCTTCTAACGAATCTTGAAAACCCGCCTCTGAACGTAGAGCGCCATTTTTAAGAAGGTTTCAGTGTGTTGTTGCATTTGCAGCCAGATCGGGGGTTAAATCAAAAGCAAATAGACAGTAGCCATGAGGGTAATCTTCACGTTTTATAGCGTTGCCTTCATTGAGGAAGTGTATACCGCTACCGGAAAATAGTGTGTGATATGCTTGAACGTACATGCCATTCTTAGAGAAATCAGGCTGTAGAGGTTTTGAAGGAATTTGTTGACCGTCGATGTATAGGGCGAAATAATTGATTTTGTAGTTATTAAAATTGAAAGGGTTTGCTGCATAATGGCCGTTAAATGCTTTATTCGATACAAAACCTACAATGCATCGTTTTGGTAATTGCCCCAGAAAAATATTATCTAAAGATTTTCTTTGCACACCAGCCGGAATAGTTAACACTTTAACATCGGATCTTGTAATGGGGTATTTAGCAGGCGCAGTCGCCAAAGCTTTGGTGTGATCCAACAAAATAGACGGGTTTATTTTCATTTTTCTCACTAGTAAGCTGGCATCACTAATTTTCACTTTGAATGTAGATCCTTCGGCTACCATTAAATTGAAAGAATCTCGAGATCTGATAAATTTGACTTTCATTTCAACTCCATTTATAAGAAATTTTTCTTGATTGAATAAATCGGAATGCACATGCCCCATCATTTCAACTTGCTTGCTTGCAGCAGTAAAAAATTTCCGCTTTACAAATCCATCATTATGCGTAGTGATGTCATCCATTTTATTGGCTGTGTCGTTGTACCATAGTGTGCATGTTAAATGGGTTGATTTAGCACCATTGCCGTAATTCAGCAGAGTTTCAATGTATGAGCGGTATGCTTATGTATTGTTTGGGGGGCTCTCAAGCTTCTGATTCAAATACAACTCAACTTGATTAAATATAGAGTGCATCCAATTATTAACAGGGCCTACATCATCTTTGTCAGTTAATGATGTATCATCTTGTTTAACAATTTTAGCAGTAATGTATAACATGGTCTGATTTAAATCGATATAATCGTTACCGTTTCCAGGCACAATAAATTCAATCGGTGCATCGTCATTAAGCGAGGAAAGCGGTTTGTAAAAAATCCATTGTCCATTTTCGATACTGGTTTGAGTTGCGGGCAAAGCGAACAAATCTAGCTCGGATTTAACACACTCACAAGACTGCGCATGCAAAAACGCCATTGTGAAAACTACTTGCTGGTAAAGATATCGGCGTATGCGGGTTTGACCAGCTTCTGCTTAGCGTTTTTTCTTGTAGACTGATTGTAATTCAGAGTGCGTTGCCTTTTATACCCCGATCCTTCCATTAGAGTATCTATTTTTCTGTCGGCTTTACGTTTGAGATTCTTTCCAGCCTCCTGTACACGGTTATGAAACGCTTCTTTTAGCGGTCGATTTTCACTAACATCTCCTAAAATGTTAGCGCCTGTCCTTAAAGCTTCCTTTCCAACAACTTTAGCACCGGTTTTAAAAAGAGGCAGGATACTACGAAATATTCCTCCAAGAAAGCTTCCCATGCCATGACCTCTCTGGTAGGCTGCACCTCTGTAGATAGCTCCAACGCCCTGACCTGCCTGATTGGTGTAGTATTGTTGATAAGGACAATCCGTAGCAGCTACTGTATCCTCTTAAAGTGTAGTTTTAAACTCAACGTTCCAAACTCGAATGGCATCACACCCGCCGTTTCGGTCCTTATATTTATGTCGATATTCTCAAATTCCCTCTTCATGACATTTATATAATGAGTCGGCAAAAATATGGCGTCTTTGTGGCAACCGTAATTATAATTATCAGAGGTCACGTTAACAAATGCGAAGAAGCGGAGCCAAGACATCTCCTACAAGCTGTGGTTCCACAATATCGCAGTAAATAAACATTTGTGATGGTAAACCAACCCAGATATTTGCGGGGTGGCTTGGTACAGGTGCTTCAGCTATATTTATATCAGGTTTATAACCAAGTTGTAAGGCCAGACGTTGTGAAAATCCTAGCATTTTCAATGACGACGTTTTAATTTCAAGAGACACGCGTTTTGTTACTCTATTATATTGAAAATTCAGCAACTTTTCTAATAACCTGTGATTGTTAATTTCGGCTGTAATATGTTCAATGTTTTCATAATTGCCGGGTTGAATACAGATTACGTGCCATCCATCGCTACCATAGTAAATTTGCTCTCTATCACTTTTAAAATATGAATTAGCGTTTTGCAATACTTTTTTCAACTCAGTATACGTTTCTTCTCCGGCTTGCACTTTAGGTATTTCTGTGCGATAATAGACTAGATTTTCTGTATCTGTCACGGCCAAAAAGGAGCATGGATATTGCACTTCAGCAATACCTGTAACCCATTGCCCCGGTAACCTTATTCGTTTAGGGAGCTGCGTTATGAATTGTGCTGTGGTGTTATTTGGAAAATAGCCCATAGAACTATTGCTAAGTAATGTTAGATAAAATTCTTCATCTGTATTCATAGTTGCTGAAGATTAGCTGCAGGAATCCAGGAGTTGAACTTGTCGTTATAATTTCGCCACTTTACAAAGTACTCTTTGCGCTGACCGTGTCTTCTTTCTTTTAACACTTGTTCGACTTTAAACAAGACTTTATCATCCAAAGTCACTGGCTGTAATTCCTCTTCATAAAAGACGCCCTCTATCGTATCGTCGCTTAAATCAGCTATTTCGTACACAGGTGGTTTTCTAAGAATCACTTTTTTAATTATAAACACTTCGCCGCTCCAATTAGTTTCATATCCTTTCTCGAATGCGTCCTTCGTTCTACTAATTCTTACATGTTGGTTCACTTTATATTTGGGCCTCCTGGAGACGCTCAACCCATTTCGGTACAGATTGTTCCACACTTCCAGTATATTGCCATCATTTACAGTAGAGGGTGCCATCTTGATACTTGAATGATAGCGGCTATTATACGAAGTCAGTAAATTTTGTAATACGTCTATGTATTTGTATAAATTAGAGTATGTGAAATAGCGCCACATTCTGGTTTTTAATGTTCTATTGAAACGCTCAATGACTGATGCTTTAACATCGGGGTTTTGCGTCACATAAAACGTGATATCGTGTTGTTTGAAAAAATTCTGTACGGCTCTAGCAATAAATTCTTTGCCTTTATCGGTTTGTAAATTTATGGGCGTGTTACCCACTTCAGCAAATATTTCACGAAATGCGTTTATTACTGAAGTAGCCGTTTTAGATTTCAGGGGTCTCGCCCATGCCATTTTACTAAACACATCAATTACGGTTAGAATAAAATTATATCCGTCGTTGTGGGGCGCTAAACTACGCATGTCGCAGAGATCAGCCTGCCATAATTCGAAAATGTTGCTAACAATGTACTTGTTTCTAGGGAATTTTTTTCTTGCAGTTTTGTGAATAGTATAGGCGTCCTGTTTCTTTAGCCAATCCTTTACTTCACCACTGGGGTGACTATTTTTCACGGAAGAAATTAATGAGTTTGCGCCTGCGAAGCCTGAAGGGTGAGCAGCGTCATAATAGATGGCGTCCAAATTCATTCTGCTACGTTAAAGTTTAAGACGCTCCCAGTCAGAAATGCCCTTTATTTTCGATATCGATCTTTGCGTTGTTTTCGGTGTTTTTCGCGTTGAACCCTCTTGCTTGGACGCTGTTGCAGTCGCTATTAACGTTAATTTAGGATCGACGTCACTCTCCATATTTGTTTTACTCACGTCTGACACATTTTGACGTTTAGGATCCCCCATCAGCACTTGAGGTAAATTGTTCTCTTTAATGTAATCTATGAACTTGTGTCGACCTGGCGGGTTTGCAGTTTTCTTAGGTCTTAGAACGTCATGCACTAAATCAATAATGTTGGAGGATGGTAAAATTTCACCTTTTATGCTGACTGTTCCCTTGCCGTCCCACTCCACTTCATCTGACATTCTTAGAAGTCGTAAAAAGGCTTCACCGTTTTTCTTAAAAGTATTAGGGAGCGTCGATAAAATATATGCATCTGAAATACCACTGTTGTTCGATTCTATAGGTATTTTGATTGATTGCCTCGTTTGATCCGCAAAATGAAGGTACCTTTGTAAAACCTGATTGTACTGTAGCCATTTATCGTGATCGGTTAATTTAGACGATAAAACCTTTTGCATTTCGTCGTCAAGCTGCGATAATATATTTTGCTCTGATTTCTCTGTATCCTTAAAGCGATGCATGAATTCAGGCGGTACAATCATCATTTTTCGGGCATTCTCCATTTTTTTTTACTTGAAAATAGAGCTCAATACTCCAGTAATTAATGGAGCTAATATCAGTGGTAGGAAAGCGCCACCCTTCTGTATTAGTATTTGGCGCTTCTTTTTTATAGACTCTCCAGGCTTGACTATACTCCTAAGAACTGCTTTATGCTTCGAGATCGTTGATTTTTGATTAGGCAATAAAGGTATTTTTCCTTTTAAGGTATTATGCACACACTCGCAGATACAATAAATTTGTTTATCGCATACGGCTTTTAATAATGCGGTTCGCTCCTTTGGTCCGAGTTTATGTAGAGCACGCAACAACTCCGAATTTCTAATTACTGATCGAAACATCACTAGTGAATGAGAGTAAATTGGTTAGTGTACGAGCTTTTATACCCCTTTTTCGGAATATAAATATAGCACGCCCCATCTTGGCGAAAAATCGATGTTCTATACCTAGCTATATCAGGTGTACTTTGCTTTAAGTCGAATAACAAATACCCGTCTGGCCTAGCTGTGGCGTCCTCGTATGCTTCTTGAAGGAATCGCGGATTTTCTGGACATATCTGTCTGGTTAAGTGCTTTATTTGAGCTCTATCTCGCGGATTTTTGAAAAGAATAATGTAATGAGCATTTAGGGAAATATCCCGCTGTCCTTTTCCTTGGTGAAAAATGTTTTGCGTAATAAAAAAAACACTGAGATTGTGGTGATGGCTCCCCTTAGTGAATATGTCTACGACTGAGTTATTTGTCTCCCTCATTAAATCGTCGATTATTAAAAGTTTGGGTTCGGACCGCTCAAAAGATGCCATGTCTGGCAGACCTTGTTGAAATTCGACTAAAGATTTTAAATCTTCGTACAATTTTTGCCACTCGCCATAACACCAAATAACTTTAGCGAAATTTACACTGCAGAGTTTTTTCATATTTTTCAAGAAATTTATTACAAAAAACGATTTGCCCGATCCTGAGGGGCCTGCCACAATAGCCGAAAAAGGATGAGAAAACTGATGCTTCATTTTTATGCAGTGAGCGATTATTACAGTAGGGCCGTCGTGAATAAACTAACCTAAAAAATCAACATGCTCATAATAAATACATTAAAAAACATGGTAAGTGCGGGAATCGAACCCACGACCTCTTTCGAGATCAGATCTTAAGTCTGACGCCTTAACCACTCGGCCAACCTACCGCATGTATAAACTAACACTCGCCGCATAATTAAAAAGAAATACAGTTTTAAAACATTTTTATTTACATTTTCATACAATATTTCATATAAACTAGGACATGTACGGTTTCATGCGCTCATCTGCATCAATCAACTTCTGCAGTTCTATAATAACATACATTTTAAATTTGAACACAAGTTCCCACAATAAAATATCGTTAGCGAAAGTCCAGCGTAGAGTATTAAAAATGATTGAATCATCAAGACACAAATTTTCTGCATGTATTACTTTGTCAACGATCACTTCACCAAAATTTTAGAAATTGCACTTTACACGTTTCAAGTCATTTATTTTCACAACCATCAAGTTGTACATCGGCAATAAATTTGATAGTGTTTCATACGTTACGTAAAGAGTAAACTTGTTCTCGGGGTCCTTTGTAATAATCCTGCAGGTATCATTGTTCACGTACTCCACTGTGTGCTCAGTTAATTCATATCTGAAAGTCCGCTGCTTGGCCATCACAAACATGTCCGGTAGCGCTTCCACAAAAGCCATGAACGTCTCGGCTGTGAATGAAACACCAGCTCCAATGTCGGTCTTCAGAATTCTTGCAACAGGCGAAAATTGTTTATAAGGATCCAGACCCAAATGAACAACCTTGCTGGCGCTATTGTTTAAAGGCACAGTGAGGTCGCATAATAGCCGTTTCTTTTACCGTCGGGTTTGGCGGATCTCCGGCGTCACGATCGGTGCTACGTCATAGGAAGGCATCGTCTCCTCAATGAACACCCGCAGGTCCTCCTCGGTGGCATCTAGACGTGGTGAATACCCCTTGGCCGCCACGTTCATGGTTGGAGGTTGTGACTGTGCACCGTGTTGTTTTTTATTTAAAAGATGCGTTTTCTTACTTGTTTTTTCTGCTGCCGGTCTCCTGGTGTAGGGGCCTGGTTTTTCTTGGCACTTATTAACACTTCGAGGATCCATCTTAGTTACACTGGTGCTGTTGACACGACGGTTGAGAGTGAAGCAATTCGATGCGCTATAGAGACCGCAGACACTTTTATACAGGTACTAAAACAATACGTCAGCGGCACCCCACTCTC
Organism: Agriotes lineatus; assembly: GCA_940337035.1. Taxonomy (NCBI): domain Eukaryota; kingdom Metazoa; phylum Arthropoda; class Insecta; order Coleoptera; family Elateridae; genus Agriotes; species Agriotes lineatus. The sequence goes on along the minus strand of OW679196.1, from coordinate 167,117,370 downwards.
GAGCCGGAGCATGTCGGTGCCTGTGTTTTGCAATGCAGCCTCTGGTAGACAAAGCACTGTTAATCACAAAACACATGTCTCGACCTGTTTTAAAAAGGGAACTTAGAAAAAATCGCGTAATCTAGCCAGAAGCTAATGCGTAATATTATAATGCGTTTTGAATAAAGCGATTTCGCTATATAAAATAAAGTAATTATTTAGATTCATGTAGCTTTTCAAATTATGCGCGGGGGGAATGGAAATTTCCAGCAGTCTGGAGCAACGAGAATATTGCAAATTATAAAATTATTATTTCTAGTATATCCAGTTACAAATCTATTTTTTTTTAAATTGTATCTACCTTTAAACACAATAAGCTACACATTCCCGTTCTTATAAATCATATTTCTCAAAAAAATAGTTTGTTTAAATTCGAGCAGTGTGACGGCAGCGCTGTGAAATGACGTTTTGTTCAAATCCTTTATATTCAACAGGCCTCGATAGCTCAGCGGCAGGGTCCTAAGGCTGCTGGTCAGAAAACTAGGGTTCGAATCCCACTTGGGCCCGACGCAAATAGCTTTTTTTAAATATAAATAGTCCTTCTGTGAATGCACGAGAGAGACAACCAAGGGGGCAGAAGAGCGAGATAGATCTATCAGTTTGAAATTCAAATATTTCAGCGAAAATTAAAAACGACAGCCGTGAGAAGTGCGCGCGCAGAAAACCAAGATGGCCGACACCCGAGAGATTTAAATTCAAACAATTGAACTTAGAAAAAAAATCTGAAAATTTAAAATTCAAATATTCGCGCCAGAAAAACAAGATGGCCGACGTGTAATTCCAGAAGTCCGCCGCGTAATTTAATCGGAAGCTAATGCGTAATTTTATTCAGTAACACATGTGAAAATTAATTAGATCAAACCGCGAAATTAATTAGATCAAACCGCGAAATTAAAAACGCGAAATCCGCGAATTAAAACCGCGAAATCCGCGAATAAATCCGCGAATTAAACCGCGAATCCGCGAATCAATTAAAAGTGGTGGGAGCAAAGTGTCCTCATTCTACTGACCTAAATGCCAGAATAGGCAATGATATCGTAGATAGTGTTAAACAAGCGTTTAACTGAGATATATTAAACTCACATGGAGAGATGTTAATTGAATTCTGCGCCACTAACGAGCTGAGAATTAATAATACATTCTTTAAACACAAGAGTGGCAACACAAGTAGGTACACTTCTATAGACAATCCCAATAACTGATCAATTATAGACTATGTAATCACAAATAGAACTACACGCCCAGAACAAGTCCTTGATGTGAGAAGCCTAACTTCAGCAAACATCGGCTCTGACCACAACCCGGTCCTTTGTAAGATGCGAATACCCACCGCCCAACTCAAGAGAAAACCTCCAGAATACATCGAAAAATTCAATACCCAATCACTTACAGATCCAAGTACACAACAGCTATACATTAATGGCCTAAACCGGCATATCACGAATAAACCAATTAACCAATTGGAAAACCCTAAACATGTCAATCTCCACAACAACAAAAAATCAATGCCTATCTCAAAAGAACCATTACACTGCAACCATCTCGGGTCATCTAAAACAAGTTATATGAAAGAACAAGCACCTCGCTACAGAATGTAAATCCAGAGTATATAAGACCTGTGTCAGGCCGGTGCTAACATACGCAGCCGAGACCAGAGCTGACACCACTGTAACTAAAAGACAGATGAGAACAACTGAAATGAGCGCTTTAAGACCAATAGCCGGCCATACACTATGGGACAGAAACACATACATAAGAGAAAAATGCAAAGTGGGAGACGTGGCACGATGCGTACGAGCAAGAAGGCGCGAGTAGAATGAACATGTAAACAGGATGGCAGACAATCGGCTCGTCAAAATTGCACTCAAAGAGATGGCGCGATAGCTGGCAGCCAGTATCACAAGACCAGTAAAGTTCAAGACACAAACAGAGGAATGCAACCCAGCAGGCGTTTCGCCTTACAAAAAGAGGAAGAAGAAGACAAGTTAATTTAGTATTAGCTTACATACAATACCAAAATAATTTTTAGATTCCAGAATGTATTGACAATTTGGACTAGTGCAAAAAATGCTAAAATATCAATATCATTTGCATGTGATTGGGTGAAACTTTAAAATTCTAGTTCTGATTGGTCAAACATTTTTGAGGGAAATAGTCATAGCAATTGCATAGATTGATGTAAAGTACGTTTTTTTTCTATAATAATTTTCAAGGTCAACTTTCTAGGGGATAAGTTGCATTCCTGCAGGGTCCCTAGTTTTAATAATGTTGGTACATAGATTTTTAGTTCTTTCTTTCCACTAAAAAAATGATTTGTCATTTTGACAGATATGTCGTAATTTAATATCGCTTGCTTCATTTTTGCATTTAAAATATTTTTTGGTTTTCTTTTTTTATCCGATTTTATTGATGATGATGATGATTCCATGTTAAAAAAAGAAATTTCTCAAGAGTTCAAATTAAGAAACTTTGACATCCAAAATTGACACATAACCATAATTTTGAAAAAGTTCTACCAACACGAGGTATAAAAATTTTCTAGCGTTTTATTCACATATCTACCAACATTGTAACACTTTGACAGTTATTATAGAAAAAAAACGTACTATATATATTGTTCCTTTGCATGGAATTACAATATTAGCTATATTGGTTATATAAATAATAATAACAGTCTTTTATTCATAAATATGAATTTACAAGGCGAGATTCACAAATACTGTTTTTAAATCTAACCTAGACGAAAATAATAGTATATTATATCATGAGGGACTAAAGTGCACCATTTAATCCCGAGAGTTGAATTTGTTGCCTCGAGGGCGAAACCCGAGTGCAACAACCACTCAAGGGATTTAGGCACTTTAGTCCAGAGGTATAAACGCTATTTTTTGCATTTTTGGGAACATTATCATCAAACATTTCCAAAATTTAGAATCTTTCAATTTGGAAACTGACAATTACAATTTATTAAAAACCGAATATCAGCAGGTCCTGGATAGCCTGAATCAGTTGGCAGTACTGAAGTGTATTGTCAGTTAATGTCAAATTCGAGATTTGCAGGTTCAGTTTTGCGTCAGTGTGTGTCAAATGACAAACAAAACCTAACCTACTAACCTCGTGTGTACATAAATTTACCATAGTTACGGTTTCATTTTTACTTTAGTCCCTAAGGATTAAATGAGCTACTTTAGTCCCTGTTTACGGGGACTAAAGTATCAACTTTAGTCCCGGAAGTGCAAAAATATTAATTAAAAATATATAGTATGTTACAATATAAATAAAAAAAAATAAGATTAATTAATTCTACTAGAGGAGGGCCTAGGTCCGGTACCGTTAGTCAGAACAATAATTCGAAAAAGTGAAGTTCTAGGAGAAAATCATATTACTTTTGAGTTAAAGGTGTTTTCTAGCTAATTCGACCCCGTTGTATCCGAAAATGCCTGTTACCAACTCGAAATTCCGACCGTAAGTAAAATATTTAAGATGGCGGCCAAAAACCGGAAATCGACACATTTTCCGCCTCCTAATAAGACGTATAAACGGAGTTTAAACATCAAATTATAAGTTTTTGAGGGCAAGAATCGCACCCGTATACATGAAAATAGCATTTGGAGTCAGTAAAATCATTTATTAATTTTGGAATTTTGGGTATTAACGCAAGATGTACGCACACTGCAACATTGGGCACTCACGCTAGCCTGGCGCAGTGAATTAGCCACCCAAACATACCAAATGTATGGCATTCAGACTAAATCTTGTTTCAAGGAGGAAACTCGTGGTCGCCGGACTATAGACGCTGCTGACGACGATAATCTTGTACAAGTAATGAAATCCTTTGAATTTCTAGCACCCTACTCATCATCTGATGTGGTCAGCAACGTAGTAACAATGGATAAAGAGACTCCAAAAATAACAGATTGGTGCAAAGAAGCAAAGCGAACATCTTATTGCTGACTTCGTCACATACAGGCTTGTTAAAAATGAAGAGACTGGAATTGTCCGCAAAAGTTTCAACGAGCCTGTAAAAAAGAACATGCCACTCACTTTAGTAGATCTTATCAAAGAAATCCCAGAAGATGGCTGGAAGAAAATTAAAAAAGTAGATAGAGATTTTTTACATTCACTTGTGCTAGCATACGAAGCTGGAAGGAAAATAAACTTACCTGGCATACTCAAACATGAGTTGTGTGAAGTCCCGGTCTCCCTTGATGTTATGAATGGCGAACTTAGGTTAGCGGAGAAAGCATCACTGGCGAAGGAAATCATAAAGCTAGTAGAATGCCCATCTCGACATTGATAAATCAAAATCAGTCTTGATTATTGACGGCATGGCGTTTGCCAACACCCTTGACAAACCTCTAGCAGATGCAAGAACCTTTGGGCAGTTGTCCAATTATTTTAACAACAGGATTCAAAACGTGGCGTCCAATTATCGAGAAGTTCACATAATCTTCGATCGGTATCGTCTATTGTTCGTGAAAGGAGGGACCAGGAAAAAAAGAGGAAAAGGATTTGCTCCTGTTCGAAGTATTATCAGTAACTGCAACGTTCCCCTACCTAAATATTGGAAAACCTTCCTCTCAATGCCTGAAAATAAAGCTGATCAGAAGAAGCTTTAAAGCACGACTTTGGATCATTACAAGTGGTACTCTCCGGTGGATTGAAAGATGAGTCACAAGTAGAATCTATTGTTAGGGATCGTGACCTTAATCATCTGAGAGGGACACATGAGGAAGCTGACACAAGAATGGTTCTCCACGCAGTACACGCGGAAGCCGACGACGTAGTTGTTTCCGTCAAGGACACTGATGTAATTTTGCTCTATGGTGGTGTACTCAAAAATTAAATGTCCAAAAGTTTGGATCATGACTGGTACAGCAAGAGATTGCAAATTTATTCCAATCCATGACGTCTGTGAGAAATTGTCACCTGAACAAGCAACTAATCTTATGATATTCCATGCCGTCACCGAGTGCGACTGCACATCGAAGATTTCCTCCATAACAAAAACAGATGTATGAAAATTATTCAAAGGAGATGCCTGCTCACTACTAGAAGGTCTTGGATCAATCCCCCTGACAGATCAAGTGATTGCGAATTGCGAACGTAGAGTTTGTCATCCAACTGTACAAGGTACACTTCTGTAAAAAAGAGACACGTTTATCTTGGTTTTAATAGTTTTTTAAATGTTATAATCTTCTCGTTATTACAGGTTAGTCCAGAAATCAGAAATCCAGGTGACGCTGCTCGGAGTTTTTTGTTTGGTGCTGTTAAGAAACCTGAGACTTTGCCTCCAACCTCCGATGCTCTACGCCTGCTTATTCAGAGGTGCCAGTACCAAGTCAGTAGGTCAAATATCCCGTGTGGGGTTGCTAGTCCCGTGTGGGGTTGCTAGTCCTCCATCGGGCGCCTCCCCAGGTGGCGGATAGAGGAAGGCCGGCCAGATATGGAGGGGTACCGGGGAAATAAAATACCCGGGCGGACCAAAACTAGCACAGGACACGGCGGTTCTCCATATTAGGAGCGGTACTCCGACAGTGTCTGATTCCATAGGAGCGGCTGAAACACAACTCACCAACCCGCCCGGCAAGCGTGGTGTTTTAATTGCCAAAAACCTCTCATGATGAATAGTAACTTAATACGAAGGCCCCAAGATCCCGGCGATCCTAATCTCTCCCAAGGCAGCGGGCAGAACAAGAGGAGGATCAGGGGTGCTAAGAATCCCCGGGTTACGGCAGGCTGCCAACAACAAGAAAAAATGATGATCGATACAATAAATGCACGAAGTTTAAGGGAGGACGCCCAGTTATATGATCTAGAAGACAAATTAAAGAAAATAAAGTGGAACATAATAGGAATACCGGAAGTGAGAAGAAAGAATGAAGGTTGCATGACATTGCAATCTGGACATGTATTGTATTATAAAGGTGATGAAAATGAAAGTCAAAGGGGAGTAGGATTTATAATACACAAACAAACTGTACCTAAAGTAACCTGCTATAAAGGGGTGTCAGATAGAGTAGCATACATTGTAATAAAATTATCAGAAAACTGCAAACTTAAAGTCATTCAATGTTATGCCCCAACTACATCACACTCGGACGAAGAACTTGAAGGATTTTATGAAGAAATAACGTCAGTTTTAAATGAAGAAAGAAGTACACACACACTAATAATAGGAGATTTCAATGCAAAATTAGGATGTAGACAAGAAGATAATGAAGAATATATAGAAAAGAATAGCTTTGATACACGAAACCAACGTGGACAAATGATGTTACAATATATAACAAGACACAGGCTATATTCCATGAACTCCTTCTTCCAGAAAAAGCGACAAAGAAAATGGACGTGGTTAAGCCCAAATAGGAATACCAAAAACGAAATTGACTACATCCTGTCAAGCGACAAGAAGATAATACAAGATATAACAACGCTAAACTCATTCAATATAGGAAGTGATCACCGTCTAGTAAGGGCAAAAATTGCTATACAATTGAAAAAAGATAGGTTAAAATTCAAACAAAAGAATAGCGTAGCTGTAGACACAACCCTATTAAAACGAAATGGAGATGACTACAGAAATGAACTTAGAAGACAGTTCAGCGAACAAAAAGAAGAACAAGAAGACTTGGATAGGATGGCAAATGAATTAACCAGAATTATAAAAACTTCAGGGCAAAAAATAGCGAAAAAACCTAGACAGAGAATAGATAAAATCACCGACGAAACAAAAAATATGATAGAGAGAAGAAGGACGTTATTTAGGGAGAACAAATATAAAGAATTTCGGGAAGTGTGTAAAGCAACTAGAAAAATGATGCGAAAAGACTTATTAAAACATTACGAAAAGGAAATAGAAAAAGTAATAGAGGAAAATAGAAATATGAGGTGTCTGAGAAGAGGGCAAGGAAAATCAAAAATAATCTGTTTAAGGAATAACGAAGGAACGGAAATTACAGACGCAGACGGATTATTGGAAATAACAGAACAATATTATACAGACCTATACAGTTCAAAAATTGCAGGGCAAGCTCAAGGATTAAATTATGAGGGAAAAGTATTAAATATAAACTCAGAGGAAATGCCAGAAATTGATGAAGAAGAAATAAGATATGCTCTAAAATCTGTAAAAAATAATAAGTGTCCAGGTGAGGACGAGATTTTGGCAGAGATGTTAAAAGAAGGTGAAAATGAAATCTTAGGTAAACTAACCAAGCTATTTAATAAATGTATTCATTCCCACGGAATGGAATAACGCGGTGGTTGTATTACTGTACAAAAAAAAGGAGACAGAAAATTATTAGAGAACCATAGACCAATAAGCTTATTATCACAGATCTATAAGTTATTCACAAAGATCCTGAACAACCGATTAACCAAGAAATTAGATGGATATCAGACTATTGATCAAGCAGGGTTTAGAAGTAACTACAGCACGAATGACCATCTGCTTACTATGAGAATTCTGATTGAAAAAGCCGCTGAATATAACCTACCATTACACTTGGCCTTTGTGGATTTTGAAAAGGCCTTCGATACGGTTGAGCAATGGGCAATAACAACAGGGCTTAGAAATGCAAGAGTAGATTTCAGATACTCACAAATAATAAATAATATATACGAAAAAGCTACAGTAAGTGTTAAACCACATGAAAACACGAATAACATTCCAATTAAAAGAGGGATACGACAGGGAGATGCGATATCTCCAAAATTATTTACCTACATTAGCTCTGGAAGATATATTTAAAAATCTGCAATGGGAAAAAAAGGGATAAACGTGAATGGCGCAAGATTGAATAACTTACGATACGCCAATGATGTAGTCCTGATAACCGATAATAAAGAAGATCTGAAAACCATGCTCACAGAACTAGAAGCAGAAGCGAATGAAATAGACCTACGAATGAACTTAAGCAAAACAAAAGTTATGTGTGAAGAAGACCCACGAATAGAAATAAGATCCAAAACCGTGGAGAATGTTGACCACTACATATACCTGGGGCAGATATTGAAACTGGGAAAGGAGAACCAGACAGCAGAAATTGAACGAAGGAGAAGACTAGGATGGGTAGCATTTGGTAAACTTAGCTACGTATTAAAAAACAAAAAAATACCAATCCATCTTAGGACACGAGTTTATGACAAATGCATACTTCGGGTTATAACTTATGGAGCGCAAACCTGGGTATTAACACAACAACTAACTAACAAACTAAGAGTCACCCAGAGGGCAATGGAAAGGCTTATGCTAGGCATCTCTCTTAAAGACCGAATACGCAACGAACGCATAAGAAGCATAACTGGTGTAACTGATGTGGTTCAACGAATAGCGAAATTAAAATGGAATTATGCAGGTCATGTAGCCAGGTACGCAGACAAAAGATGGTCAAACATTATTATACACTGGAGACCGTGGTTAGGACAAAGAGGAAGAGGGAGACCGCGCACAAGATGGTACGATGATATTAAGAAAACGGCAGGCCTAGCATGGATAAGAACAGCAAGCAACCGGGCAAGATGGAATGAAATGAGAGAGGACTATGTTCAAACATGGACGACGGAAGGCTAAAGAGAGAGAGAGAGAGAGAGAGAGAGAGAGAGAGAGAGGTCAAATATGGAAATGACATTTCGTATCCTTATTCGAAACTCACACACTTGTCTTTTCTCTCGCAGGTGTGCGTTTGGGAGAACGCCCATATCGCGAAGCCTAGTGTTTCCTCTCCGGAGAACTTTGGGTGGAAAGTTGACGGCAGTACAACGCGTCTCGAACCAATCCTCATGCGGCTACCGCCTATTCCCGCTTCCTGCAATGCTCTTCATGCATGTGGTTGCAAAGGACTGTGCCAGACGAACCAGTGCTGGTGCAGAAAAGAGTCCGATCCATGCATGAAGATCTGTAAATGCCGAGCTCTATGCTTAAATACACATAGCGAAAATGTTTTTGAGGACTTGTCTTTTCTTGGCTTAAAAATTGATTAAAAATTAATAAATTATTTTATTGACTCCAAATGATATTTTCATGTATACGTGTGTGTTCCTTGCCCTCAAAAACTTATAATTTGATGTTTCCATTACGTTTATACGTCTTAGGATGCAGAAAATGTGTCGATTTCCGGTTTTTGGCCGCTGTCTCGAATATCTCACTTACGGTCGAGATCTCGAGTTGGTAACAGGAATTTTCGGATTCAGCGGGGTCAAATTAGTTAGAAAACATTTTTAACTCAAAAGTAATATGCTTTGCTTCTAGACTCGTAACGGAAGTCTTTTTCTTAAATCTAGTCCTGACTATGTGGCCATTTGATCTAAAATATCCACACCAAAACTTTAATTCGTTGTAATATAACACTTTTTGGGGGTTTTTCTTTGTACCATTATCTATTAGCACAGTTTGATGAAGAGTACTTCGAGTCGTGAATTTGACATTTTAGATGAGTCATTTGAGAGGTGTTTTCCAGCTTTACAGTGATGCATTTTGGTTGCAAGCCGTTAGTGTATGGTCAATTTAAATTTCAAAATGTAAATTTTATATCTTGCGCGCCGAGCTCCGGCCGTCTTTGGGCGTTATCTCTAACGAGAAATGTGGAATTCTCGAAGCGATGGCACTAAGTTTTCATGGTAGCAGGTGGTGATCAGTTACTTTTACAGCCTTTTATTTATATATATCAGCTCTGCAGGCTTTCAAGGCCCTTGGCTTGGTTGATTATTTTCCTCCATTCCTCCCTATTTTTCGCTCTTTCTTTCCATTCATGTATTCTCAAAAGGTGTAGGTCTTCTTCCACGCATCTTATCCATCCCATTTTTGGCCTTCCTGTTTCTCTACTTTTGCCTGGAGCTTCTAGTAAAATTCTTCTTGTCACGCTTTTTTCGTTCATTCTCAGTATTATGTGTCCAATTCACCTTAGTCTTTGCGTTTTAATGACGGTTATTATATTTGGTTCCTTGTATAGTTTTTTGAGCTTTATGTTTGTGCGTCTTCTCCATGTTTCCTCTTCTTTGATTCCTCCGTATCTCTTCCTTAATATTTTCCTCTCCCATACTCTGAGTTTCTGTTGCGTCTCTTGATTTAGTAACCAAGTTTCGCTCGCATACAACACTGCTGGTCGGATCATTGTTTTATAGATCTTAGTTTTTACCTTCCACGACACGTTTTTTCCATAAAGCACCTGTACTTTTATTCCCTGCTGTTACTCTGCCTTTTCTCCTGGTCATTTCCATGTATTTTGTCTTTTTCTCGTTTATTGTTAGGCCGTATTTTCTTTATGTTTTCTCTAGTCATTTTATTAATTCTTTGAGTTCTTCCTTAGTTCTGGCCATTATTGTTATGTCGTCAGCATATGCTATGCATTGGTGCGAGTTCTTAGTGATTATGGCTTCTCTATTTAGTTTGCTCGCTCTTATAATTTTCTCTAATATAAGGTTGAAAAGGATTGCTGAAAGTGGGTCCCCTTGTCTTAGACCACTATTTGTGCTGAAACTTTCTGAAACGTCACCTTGGAACTGTATTTGGTTTTCTATTTCTATTAGCGTCATCTTCACTAATTTTACCAACTTATTTGGAAGCCCCAATTCCCTCATGGTCTCTATGAGTTCTGTTCGTTCCATGCTGTCGTACGCTTGTTTATAGTCGATGAACAATGTGTGTAGGTGAACCCCTCTTTCCACAGTTTTTCTTGGATCTGTTTTATTGTGAAGATCTGGTCTGTCACTGACTAAAACCACATTGGTACTCTCCTATTATCTGCTCAATATATGGTCTCAACTTTTCCTCTATTACTTTGGCAAGCACTTTATAAATTACACCCAATAGTGCTATTTTCGCATTAGTACTTACTTCCGCTTTTGTATAGTGGACATATTATTGCAGTTTGCCATTCCTTGGGCATTTTGTTATTCTGTCATATATTTTTTATTAACAGCTGGATTTTCTGGTGCAGCCTCTTTCCTCCATATTTAATCAGCTCTGCCTGTATGTTGTCCTTGCCAGGGCTTTTGTTGTTTTATAACTTTTTGATGATTTCAGTGATAGTTTCCAGGTTGGGTGCTTCTATTTGTTCTTCTGGATTCTCTGATTCCTCCGGTTCTTCGTTGTTATTATCGGTTATGTTAAGTGTTTCTTTTAAATGTTCTGCCCATCGTTTCAGCAATTCATCTTTTCCTTCTATGAGATCGCCTTCCTTACTTCGGCAGTAAGGTATGCTAGGTTCATAGTCCTTCCTTTGTTGTCCAATTTCTTTGTAGAAGTTTCGTAGTTGTTTGTTATTGTGCATTTCTTCTAGCCTCTCTATCTTTTCAGTTTCCTGTGTCCTTTTCTTTTGTCTACATATTTTCTTGACCCCTTCTTTTTTCTTCGAAGTCTGCTCTCGTCTCTGTCGTTGCATTTTCCATCATCTTCTTTCTCGCCTTTGATCCTGCTTCGATTATTTTTTCGCATTCACTGTCAAACCATTCCCTTTTCTGCTTTTTTCCTTTTGGTTCTAATGTCTTTTCAGCTGACCGCTTGATTATGCCTTTCACCTGACTCTATAGCTCCTGTATGTCGCCAGTTTCTTCTATTTCGTTGATCCTTTTTTCTACTTCTTTTTCGTATTTTGACCTTATCTCTTCTTCTTGCAATTTATTTACATTTCTTTTTTCTTCTGTCCCTTTTTTTGTTTTTTTTTGGCTGGGTATTTCTTGTTTTAACTGTATTTTGATCATGAAATGGTCGCTGTCCACATCTGCGCCTCTATAACTTCTAATATCTTTTATACATCTTGCATGTTTTTCCTCCACTAAAACGTGGTCTATGTAGTTCACTGTTTTCTGATTTGGTGCTGTCCACGTACCTTTGTGAATTTTTCTTGTGAGTAAAATAGGTGCTCTTTATTTGCATCTTCCTACCTGCTGCCAGGTCTATTAACTTTAACCCATTTTTGTTACTTTCTTTGTGCAAACTTTAGTTTCCTATCACTGGTCGGAATATTTGTTCTACCTATCTTTGCATTAAAGTCTCCTATTAAAAATACTGTAGACCCAATAATTAAAATTAACAACAAAACAGACTATTAAAATAGTCTAGCACTAAATTTAATAAACTAGCTCTGCTAGGGGAGGTTAAGAATAATAGGATTTCTCCAACATTCTAAAAGAATGGAAATAATTAACATCTAATAACTTTGATATAACGTCCACGTTCGATCAGCAGAGTTAAGCAACGCTCTCTCTGGTCAGAACTTGGATGGGAGTTCCACGGCTGCTTTTCCCGGCACCTCGTGGTACGGCTATCACGGAAAAAAGTTGGTCCCGGCGGTCATAACAACATCATGACAATCGTTAGTGGGGTTGGAAGTTCCCATAACTGCACAGCGACGCCTATAATTGGCCTAACCGCTGTTGGCTGAGTGCGAAATAAATAAATTAATTAAATAAATAAATAAATAAATAAATAACTGAAATAATCTATACATATAGGATTTTTTTAAACATTCACTAAATATTAATTAAAAATATATAATCTTTTAAAATGATTATTAAATTAAATATAAATTTAAAAAAATTCAGATTAATTAATTCTACTAGAAGAGGGTCTAGGTCCGATACTGTGGTCATTTGATCTAAAACATCCACACCAAAACTTTAATTCGTTGTAATATAACACTTTTTGGGGTTTTTTTTGTACCATTATCTATTGCACAGTTGGATGAACAGTACTTCGAGTCGTGAATTTGACATTTTAGATGAATCTTTTGAGAGGTGTTTTCCAGCTTTACAGTAATGCATTTTGGTTGCATGCCGTTAGTGTATGGTCAGTTTAAATTTCAAAATTTAAATTTTATATCTCCAACAAGAAATGTAGAATTCTCGAAGCGATGGCACTAAGTTTTTACGCTAGCAGGCGGTGATCAATTACTTTTACAGCCTTTTATTTATGGTGATCAATTTTGGATTTGTGAATCGATGTCGCAAATAAAATCTATCTTAATTATACTAAATAGATTTTACCCGTATGGGGATCTTAACACCAAGGTATGAACCGTTTTATTGTAATCTCATTTACACTTCTGCATTTTTTCCAATTCTATTCCTTTCATATTTTGCAACGCTTTTAGTAAGGGGCTCCATATGCCCTATTAAACTTTTCTGCCCGCTATATTCGAGGATATACAAGACTGGTTAGTTGTGAGAGAAAACAAAAACTACGTACAGCTGTTAAGAACCTTATAACCACATGGCAAATCAGTTTATTGTTCCTATAAAATCTCACGGTTGCACCCGTAAGAAGGAATTTGTTGAAAATCTAGCACCACAGGGCAATGCAGTTCTTCATCCCTTAACATTCCATCGATGCAGAATTGTTAAAGATGGTATGGGACTGAATGCTGAGATTCTGCGATATTAAGGTCGTGAACTTAATTATAAATCTCCTAAATCCAATTTTATTTGATGAAAAAAAATCCTTAATGGGAAGTTTTCTACTGACCTAATGAAAAACAGGATACCTTGCCTGCAGGTAGCTTTATGTATTGAATCATTTTGCCGATTAGCCTTCATCAGCAGAAAGCTTTCTCGTCCTCCTGTGATTTTGCACAGTTTATTGTTGTGTGCCCAGATGTCACATATTTAATTTAAATGAACTTTCTACGGCATTGATATCACTTAAGGTACGCTGTATAATTAATACCAAATGTAATATTCACTAAAGCCTACATTGACTGTATTTTTTTTTTATTAGGAAATATACTGTTATGATATCATAAGAGTGGATATAGTTTGATGATCAATACGATAAAAAAATTTGGTAAAGCATTGTAGTCAGTCTTTGCAAAAGTTTAGAATAGAAAAGGTTATTTGAATTAATTTTTAAATAGAAATTAAATTTTAAGAAATGAGACTGGAAAGAATAAATTTCATATAGTTTAATTTATAAAGTAAGATGTTAAAAGATAGAAGTTATTTACTACTGATATCAGATACGACAGACCAAATTAAAATATTATAAGATAACAGAGTATGTAGGTTTCAAATGTACACTTCACCGCAAAATTAAGGGATCAGAAATAAAAGTGCAATATTTTTTTTTATCGTTGAAAATATTGTTATGAAACTCAGGCAATAAAGATAGCACTATTTATCGCTACATGTGCATATTTTAGGGAAATTCGTAGCTTGAGATACCACAAAAATGCTGCTTGATAACAAATACTGCAGATATCGCATAAGTCTTGTAATTAAAGGTTGTCTGTCAGGGTGTTCTACACAATTGCTACAGTGATATAAATCAAAATAAATGGCAGCCGATGTCCATAGAAACTCTCTTTCGGAGGTAGATGTATCTAAAGTGGTCACACTGCTCGAGGAAGGCTATACTCAGAGAGAAGTTGCTGCAAGGCTTTTAGTTGCCCAGTCAGTGATCTGCAGAGTGTCTGGGCGGTTTCGAATGACAGGTAATTATGCCAGGGGACCTGGCCAAGGTTCTAAAAAGAAAACCACCATGCGTGAAAACCGGTATTTGGCCGTAACAGCGATACGTGAAAGGTTCATCACTGCTCGATCACTGAAGAATGATCTCCAACGATCCACCGGAACAGTCACTAGCTGCGATACCGTATTGAGGAGACCACATGATGCTGGTATGAAGACAAGACGTCCTGCAACCGGTCCAATTTTGACCCCCCTTCACCAGAGGCTACGTTTAATATTTGGTCATGATCGTTTGAACTGGGGAGATGAAGAATGGGCAGCAGTGTTGTTCACCGACGAGTCTAGATTTTCTCTAACCACCGATGATCGAAGTTATGTTATTTAATGTTTATTAATAGTCCGATATTTATTGCGTATGAGTTTCATAACAATATCTTCAACGATAAAAAAATATTGCACTTTTATTTCTGATCCCTTAATTTTGCGGTAAAGTGTATATTTTAAAATAGTAAGCATCAATAATTAAAATACGGTAGTTAAGAGAGTTGTTTTAGATTATTAAGAATAACAAATTTGAGAAAAAAATGTAACATAATATTTTGGCAAGTAATAAAATTTTGAAAACTTTACTGTTTTATATAAAAATAATGGTCCTGGCATAATCTACGAGGTCTAAATAAGGTGAAACATTATTATAATGGTGTACGAGTAGCAAGATGTCTCAATTAATGAAGAGCTTTGATATATGATAATTTGAATTGGATGAAGAGCATTTACTAATAAACGAAAATATAAGATTTAGATTGAGCTGCTTTATTGGGGCTGATACAGTTTTAAAAAAAAGGAGTGAAAAGGATTCGACTGGTGCGGAGTACTGCAGGTGTAGGAGCCGTTGATGGAGGACTGATGTATCTGCTCGAGGAGCATTCTGAGTGATTAGCTGTATTTGGGTGTTTCATTTGCATGCAGAGGACGGATCGTCGTGACAGTTAAACCTGCAAGGAAGTAATATTAAATTTGGAGTACATCAAGGATAGTTTACTGGCAGAAGAGGGTTGTGAAGGATTGATCTGTAAGTCGACAGGCGCAGTTTTGGTTAAACGGAGGTTGGATTGTTCGACTACTTTGAGATTTTCTGGAAGATTTAACGGCTGTAATTGGTTGGACAGTTACTTGCGGTTGGACGTGTTCGTGTGGTGACTGATTGTACAAAGGGGTCCGTGGTACTGGATGTGCAATTAGTGGCTTTAATAAGGTTGGTTAGTAGTTTAGCCTAGAATAAAACTGATGTATATGAACAATATTTATTACTTGAAATAATTAAAAGAGTTAGTACTTACTATAAAAGATAGAGAATGTCATACGTCATAATAATATTGAGAACAATGTACGTTGGTTGTATCTGATTACAAGTAGAGGAATAGATTTGAATTCATTCAAGTTAAGTGACATTTAAGGTCATTTGACAATTGAGATTTATTCTAAATACGACAAGTCAAATATCAGACAACTAGATACTCTGATACATGAACCTAACCCTGATTGAGTTTTCATGGCAATAGTATTTTTCAAGTAGAAATCATTTTAAATTATTAGATAAATACGAAATTAATACTCACAGCTAGCAGAGCAGGGCAATCGAATTTACTACAATGAATGATATTTAACAATAATCATATTACTATACTATACTATACATACTTTAACATATGTAATTGCCACTGCTGAGGTGGTACATTCATAACATATATACAATACTTATGGTGCCGAAACGTGAAGCCATTGCAATACGTACCCCTTTAATAGAACTGTTACTGGTCTAGAAAACAAGATCTTGTGTTCGTTAGTTAGAGAGACGTAGTACTGTTTTCTTGCAACTGGTAATGCACCATACGTAAATTTTATTCCCATTATCACAGTACGATCATGCACCTGATGTTCTCTGGCTACTCCGCCCTAGGTGATTTGACAATTCATAGTTTGCTTTAAAAGTGTAACAGAACTTAGTCACAGAAAGCCATGTATTTCACAAACTAAACAACAACAAATGGTTGTTGCTTCAATTTAAATTTTTGTTTTGTTTTATTAGACGTCTTAGTATTTTGGAATATTGTCGGTTTAATTCATTTTGAAATTGTTACGTTTCAATACTTGTAGCATATCTGGTAATGTTGATACTTCTAAGTGTTTTATACTGCAATGTTTAGAAATATTTTGAGCCAAATAAGGTGATACTTTGCGAGTCGAACGTTAGGTATGTTGACAATTGTAAATTATCTCTTCTTTTATTTAGGATAAACTTCCTTTCTCTGACTGGTAAGTCCATAGTATAAGGTAGTCAGTCTTATACTACAACTGTCCACACATATTTTACACTGTTCACTATTATTCACTTTAGTTTGGTGAGTTGAGTCCGTTTTGTTCTTGTTGGCTGCATATAGATTGAACAAAATATTTCCATCTGTTTTTGTTTTGGGCTAGTTATTCACTTAGTTCCATGTTGTATTTATTGCTTTTACTTCCTTAGTACATTTCTTCTCCAAGTTTGAGCTGGTCTGCCTCTCTTTCTTTTTCCTTTAACATTATATTCAAGGGCTTGCCGGCTATATATGAGCATGGTTTCCTTAATGTGTGACCAATAAATCTACAGCGGTCACATTAACTGGTTCTTGCTCTGTAATATTCCAGAGTTCTCTATCTGAGATTGTAATTGGCCAATGGATTTTCATTATTATTCAGAGACATTTGTTTATAAATATTTGTAATTTCTGTAATTGTTGTTTATTTAATGACCAGGTTTCACACCTGTATAGAAGTACAGTAGAAACACATTTGTTCTGAGTATCCTCAGTTTTGTTTTCTTTGATATATCATTTGACAAGCAGGTTTTGTGGAGGGTTCTAAAGGAGTTTCGTGCTTTATTTGTCCTTGCTTTTATATCCGACTTACATCCTCCTTGTTCGTCCAGTATGCTGCCAAGATAAGTAAAGTTTGTAACATATTGCACATTGCTTCCTTCTATCCTTATTTCAGTTATATCTTCCATATTTGTTCTTATTGTCTTTATCTTGTTTGTGTTAATTTCCAGACCCATTGTACTTGCTTTTATTTTAAGTAAATTTAGTTCATCTTGTAAGTGTTATCTTTTCTCTGTAATTAAACAGATATCGTCTGTATATTCTAAATCCTCAAGTTTCGTGTTAAATTTCCAAGCTAGTCCTTTTTGATTATCTACAGTTGTTCTCATTACCCAATCGATACTTATTAGAAATAGTAAGGGCGATATGATGTAGCCTTGTCTCACGCCATTTTCAATTTCAAACCTATCTAATTTTTCTCCGTTGTGTATTATTTATATGCGTTGTAATTTTCATAGAGTAGCTTAAAAATTTAATATATTTATTTAATATTCCGTAAGTCTTAAGTATTTGCCACATTTTCTCTTGATTTATTTTGTCGAATGCTTTCTTGAGATCAATGAATCCTATATATAATTATTTCTGCCATTCGTTACATTCATCTAGTATTATCCTTAAAGTGTTAATCTGATCTATACACGAACTTTGTGGTCTAAAACCGGCTTGGTCGTTTCTGAGTTTATTTAAGGTTGCATCTCTTAACCTTTCTAGTATTATTCTCGTTAATATCTTACTTGTGGTGTTTAATATTGTAATGGCTCTCCAGTTATCGCATTCTGTGGTAGGTATTGCCTTTCGACACAAATTATCCTAGCAAGAATAAAAGGATATATAGAGCCCAAACTTAGAAAAGAACAAGCTGGCTTCAGACCCCACCGATCCTGTGTGGAACAAATACACACTCTACGCTTGATAATAGAACAATCCCAAGAATAGAAATCACCACTCTATCTGCTATGCTATTCATTGACTTTGAAAGAGCTTTTGATAGCCTAGCCCACTCACCAGTCTGGAAAGCTCTCACAGAAATAGAAGTACCAATAAAGATCAATAACCTAATTAAAAAACTGTAGTGGTGCCACCTACCGAGTAACCCACACAGGAAGACAAAGTGAACCAATAACCGTTAAAATCGGAGTAAAACAAGGATGCATTCTCCCCCTATTTTGTTCAACCTAGTCCTGGACTCAGTTATGAGAAAAACAAACTATGCACAATGAGGTATAGTGTGGGGTTTGCAACAAAGGCTAGAAGATCTGGACTACGCTCAAGACATATGCCTACTATCACACACCTATAATGACATGGGTAATAAGTTAAAACAGCTAGAAGAAGAATCAACCAAAGTGGGATTAAAAATAAACATCAGGAAAACCAAGGAAATGCTAATCAATAGCCAATGCAACAACAGGCTCTTCTGTCAAAATTAGCCAATTGAAGAGATAGGTACTTATGTAGAAAACTTCACCTATCTTGGCAGTGTCATAACTAAATATGGAGGAGTTTCTGCAGATGTACAAAGCAGAATTCAGAAAGCAAGAGGAGTGTTTGGTATACTCAACAAGATCTGGAACTCGACACAATATTCTATCAACACCAAACTCCACTTGTTCAATACAAATGTCAAATCTGTATTGTTGTATTGCTGTGAGACATGAAAAGTCTCAAAAAACATAACACACCGAATGCAAGTTTTCGTGAATAGATGCCTGCGGAAAATACTACATATTTACTGCCCTAACACTATCAGTAACATAGACCTATGGACAAGAACAAAGGAAGAAAATATGGAAACTCAAATCAAACTCAGAAAATGGAATTAGATAGGCCACACCCTACGAACCCCTATAGGCAACATTCCTAGGTGTGCACTCGATTGGAACCCACAAGGAAACAAATCCAAGGGAAGACCCAAGATGACTTGGAAACGGTCAATAATAAAAGAGGCTAAAAAATAGGAGTTTCCTGGGGCGAAATAAAAGCATTAGCCAGCAACAGAACCACATGGAAACTTTTTGTGGAGGCCCTATGCTCCCAAGTGGAGTGAAAGGATATTATATACAGGGTGAGTCATTAGTACGGGAAAGCTCGATTGCACTTAAGCCGTTATAGATATCAAAATGAGCCAACTGCCACTATATACAAGAAGTTATGATGAAGTTTGTAAAATTATTTTTCGTTATACAGGGTGTTTAATTTTTTCAGGGCAGTATTTAACTTAATTTTTTTAAATAGAACACCCTGTATATTTTTAAAAATATGAATTTATCTTTTTCTGAGACTTACAATAAAGTTTACTTTTTGAAATTTACTTCAGCCGTTTTGAAGTTATTCGATTTTTTATGTAAAAACGTGCGCTTACGGACACTTATTCAAAAAATCACAGGGCACTTGATCGTCGAGATATCTAATTGAGGTTTTGGTCATGCCTAAACAACTTCGTGGAGTATCATTTCGAAATAAGAACGGTTACCTGCGTTGTGGGATTACTTAGTTGTGAGACGTTAACTTTTCGAAACTTTGAAGGGCCATAACTTTATTTTTTCAAATGGCACTCCCTGTATTTTATTGCTTAGTCGTATTCGCCATCTTATTTTACAATTTTTATGTCCGCCATGTCTTATGCCAAAAATTGATAGTTTAGGAGGTAATTCGGATTTTTTGAAAAATGCACAAATATCTCATCTATACCGACCTAGTGTGCCATGGAAACAAGTGTTCACGAGTTATTGTTTGAGGCATGTCAAAATTGCACTAGTTTAACCTCATGTTTTTAATTTGTCGAAAAAATGAAATTAACGAAAGATGAAATGGTGGATATGGTTTATGTATTAGGTGAAAGTAAGCGAAACACGTTACTGACGTCTAGAATTTATGCACAAAGATATCCCGGTAGGAGGCATCCAAGAGCAAGAGACTTCGGAAATGTGCAAGCAAGATTTGAAGAAACGAGAGAAACCCAGCGACCGAGGGTGAAAACGAAGATCTGGTTGTGCAAAGTGTTGTAGAAAACCCGCACACAAGTTCCCGTGCCGTAGATTAGATTAGATTAGATTAGATTTCACGACTGCCTTTTGCTGGCATGCGCACGTCAGCCCTTAGGGCTTTTTGTACTGTCGGGAATTTTCAAGTTAGCAAGCCGACATCCGTATCTTTTACTAGACTTGCAATGTCCCCTACTAGCTTGCGGTTGTCAATAGAGTTAAGGCTCCAATCAAGTTGGTGTCTTTTACGCTCTAATGCTGGGCATTCAAAGAGGATATGATAGGCTGTTTCATCATTCTCTTGGCATAGTCTGCAAACAGGTTCATCTCTATAGATATTGATCCTGTGCATAAATTCTCTGAATGCTCCAGTGCCTGTTAGTAGACTGACTACTTGCTTGATTCGAGTTCTGTTCAGTCTCAACAGGGTTTTGGTGGTATGTGGATTCGGAGTTTTTAGCAATCTTTTGCAGTGTGTTGCTTGATTGTAGTTTCTCCACCTTAGTTGGTGTGCGGTATTGACCCATTCATTAATGGCTGAGCGGGCTTGGTTTTTCTGAATGCTTAGACCAGGTTCTGGACCGGTCATTGCATTACGGGCTGCTTCTTTTGCGAGCTTGTCCGCCTTTTCGTTTCCTTCAATACCTTGGTGACCTGGGATCCAGCATAATTTTACTGTATTTCCCTGGCTTAAAGTTTGAAGTTTGGATTTGCATTCCTTGACCAGTCTCGATGAAGTACTGAAAGCGTTTAACGCTTTCAATGCTGCCTGACTGTCTGAGAGAATGTGTATGTCTCGATTGAGCAGCTTCTTTTCTATGCTGATGTTTGCGCATACGTTAATAGCTTGTACTTCAGCCTGAAAGATGTTACAAAACTTTCCTAGACTGACTTTTTCGTTGGTTCTAGGATTGGTACTGTACACACCGGAACCTGTACCCCCTTCAAACTTAGATCCATCAGTGTAAAAAATGATGTTCTTATTTGTTGGAGTTGGTAGTTGGTCCGGATTCCAACTTGTGTGTACAGTAAAGTTCTTTTCAAAGTCATAGGCTTTGATTATAAGATCAGAACCCATTTCTAATATTGGGTTGTTGATGTGTGACATGATCTTGCCATGTCCTAGATTATTAGCTGTGGTCATCCAGTGACCTGTACTTTGTAATCTGTAGGCTGCCATTCTGGCTTCACCTTCCAAGAAGATGTGCAGAGGTGGCAGATTTAAAATAGCATTCAGTGCTTGTCCTGAGGTGCCTTTAAAGGCTCCAGTGATGCACCGATTAGCTAGATATTGTATTCTGCTGATTTTGTGGATCGCAGTTGCTTGTTTTATTTTGGGCCACCAGGCGATTATTTCATATGAAATTATTGGTCGAACCATGGTTTTGTACAGCCAGAGGGTCAGTTCCGGTTTGAGCCCCCACGTACTACCTATGGCTCTTTTTCCAATAACTAATGTTTGTATGCACCTGGTGATTGTTTTGTCTAAGTGGGAGTTCCAAGTTAGTTTGGAATCGATGGTTAGACCTAAGTACTTAACCTCGTTCTCCCAGTTGACATTTGTCTCAAACAGTTTTATGTTCATTCTGTTTGTGATGTTCTTTCTACGAGTGAAAGCGACGAGAGTGGCTTTGCTGGGATTAATTCTAAGATTATTCTCTAGACACCACTCTTCGGTTATCTTTAGTGCTGATTTCATTACATTGTCTACGGTTCTTTGGTATTTACCTTGAATCAGTATGACAATGTCATCAGCGTATCCTTGAGTGTAGTAGCCTTTGTTATTGAGTTGGATCAGCAGTTCATCAACTGTGAGGCACCACAGGAGTGGAGAAAGAACTCCTCCCTGTGGACATCCCCTTGTTGCCTGCACTGTCTTTTCCTTGTCAAATAACTTGACTTTTACAACTCTGGTGTTGAGCATTGCCATAGTCCATCTTATCGTGGTGTTATCGATCTGATGGTTTGTCATTGCTCTTTCAATAGAGTGGTAGGAGGTGTTGTCGAAGGCACCTTCTATGTCTAGAAATGCTCCGACTGCGTACTCCTTGTACTCCAAGGTTCTCTCAATTTTCCCCACTAGTTGGTGTAGGGCCGTGCCGTAAGTCAACAACTGCAAATTTCCCCAAACCAGTGTTTCTAGGATTATCCTTAAAAACAAATTCCATCCGTTCCATGTCCAGTTAGTACAGCACTTAAATGAAGACGACTATGTAGATAGGCAACATTTTTGTTTATGGGCCCGAAATAAGGAACAGCTGGAAAACATTTTTTTCAATAACGTGCTATTTGCGGATGAGGCGACATTTAAAAAAGATGCACAAGTTAATATTCACAACTTTCATTACTATGACACTCAAAACCCCCATTTCATTCGAACACTCAACCACC
The DNA here is from genome assembly GCA_940337035.1 of Agriotes lineatus. NCBI lineage: Eukaryota > Metazoa > Arthropoda > Insecta > Coleoptera > Elateridae > Agriotes > Agriotes lineatus. The sequence goes on along the minus strand of OW679196.1, from coordinate 167,094,632 downwards.
AACATCGATGGTCACTTAATGTTTGGGGTGGTATGGTTGGTAGTAGGGTTCTTGGGCCGTATTTGTTTGACGGCCCACTGAATGGAGAATCGTATTTGCACTTTCTCCAAAACGATTTTCAATTGTATCTGGATGATTTGCCCATCACATAATAGTCGTATTGTAAGGGAGTATTTGGACGGCGAATTTGAGGGACGCTGGATTGGCAGGGGAGGTCCAGTACCATGGCCTCCGAGGTCGCCTAACCTAACGAAACCAGACTTTTTCTTATGGGCTTCGTCCACGATCGGGTGTATGAAGCTGAAGTCACTACTAAGGAAAATATGCAGCAAATAATTACAGAAGCTTTTCATAGCATTGACGCTGCCACACTTGAAGCCGTTAATGCGTCGTTTTTAAAAAAGGATTGACAAGTGTATAACCCAAGGGAGTCGTCATATTGAACATGTTATGTAATTCTAAGTGCTATTTGTTATAAATAAATAACTCCCAAGTTTCTAATTATTGTTTGTTTTTGGGTACAAATGTATACTTCTGGATATCATAAAAACATGTTTAGCACTTTTCAGAGGTCTAACTTTTGTTCGTCTTCTATGGGGGTATCTATTACTTTCCGTAAATACATATTTTTTTAAATTTATTTTCTCGAAAAATTAAAAATCTGATGTACAAGTGCAATTATAGTGTGTCAAGCTATAATTCATTTGTTTTCCATGGCACACTCGGTAGGTATCGATGAGAAATGTGTGCATTTTTAAAGAAATTCTAATATCTCGTAAACTATCAATTTTTGGCATAGGACATATCGGAGAAAAAAGATATAAAATGAGAGGTTGAAGACCACTAAGCAATAAAATACAGGGAGTGTAATTTGAAAAAATAAAGTTATGGCCCTTCAAAGTTTCAAAAAGTTAACGTGCCACAACTAAGTAATGCCATAACGCAGATGAGTGTTCTTACTGCCAAATGATACTCCAAAAATTTGTTTAGGCACAAGCATAATCTCAATTAGATATCTCTACGATCAAGTACCCTGTGATTTTTTGAATAAGTGTCCGTAAGCGTACGTTTTTGCAGAAAAAATTGAATAACTTCAAAACGGCTGAAGTAAATTTCAAAAGGTAAACTTTATTATAAGTCCCAGAAAAAGATAAATTCATATTTTTTAAAATATACAGGGTGTTCGATTTAAAAAATTAAGTTAAATACTGTCCTGAAAAAATTAAACACCCTGTATAACAAAAAATAATTTACAAACTTCACCATAACTTCTTGTATATAGTGGCAGTTGGCTCATTTTGATATATTTAACGGCTTAAGCGCAATCGAGCTTTCCCGTACTAATGACTCACCCTGTATATTGAACTATGTCCTCGAACATCGTGGTTTATTTTTGACTTTTACAAGCCTCACGCTTGGGCGCCATAAATATGAACTGTACCTTCAAGTATATTTATATTAATCTGTTTTTAAATTACAAATTTGCCCTATTATGTATTGGAATGTCAATAATTATTATTATTAGAAATAGCTCCTGAAAAATCAGAGGTGGATTCTTTTATCTAGTTACTCGACTTCTGAAAAATTAATGTTCTAATATTTTTAATCTCATCTGCATAAGTCACAATACTTATGTCAACCAATCTTTACAACGGTACACAACAGTATTAAAAACACAGTAAGTAATTATTTCTTAATTAGTTCACCTTTTAAATGTTTCTATTTCGTTTCTAGTTATGATTTTAATAAGAAATTGCTCACCTTTCATTTGGTCCGCACAACGTTTCCAGATGTCAACCTCCTTTTAACCTGCTACTCGACCCTCTCAAGCACCTTCCCGCAATGCATGGTTCACAGACGGACAAGACGTCCTAACCGTCCAAGATCAGCAAACTCCACCTTTTCTACAGCATTCAGCCAACAGGGCAAACCTGCAGACATCTACTTGCTACCCTCCTGGAATGTGCTTCTTTTGTGCTCTGGAAGTCCCACTTAGCTCCAAACAGCTTAACGTAATCCACTTTGATTAATGTAATATGTCAAATGGACTTTTCCAATAAAATTGACCCATACTATTTCTTCAATAATTTACTTTTATAGAATAATTCTTCATTAGTTTTTTTTACCACATACCAATAATCTTCATTAGTTAAGTCTTTGCTTCTTCTTGTTATTTTTAAAATTCCATTTTTATTCACCACGTAGATTTTAGTATACCCTTTTTTATTAGTCAAAACATTTATCAATACAAACAGGGTTATTTTAAATATTTTTAATCACACCAAATTCATTTTACTATATTTTCAAATTTTGTTATTATTAATATTTAAAACAAATTTCCTAACGATATCACAAATCCCTTTTTATACACTCTAGTCTTAATATATTTGAGTTAAACCTACTAAATTTCTATTTTATTTCAAATTAAGTATTTGTCATTCGTTTCAAACTGCAATTTATACAATATTATATTATTTTCAAATCTATTTGTTTTTCAAATAGCTATTTTTCATTCATATTCCCACCTTATACATGAATAAATCCAAATTATTTTTAACCATTGTAATCCTTTAATATTTTCTAAATTTAATTCTAACACCCCTATAGTTGTATCATTACAATATATTGCCTTTTTTGGCTATTTTGAAGATTAGATCTTCTGTTCATTCTTTCAGGATTTTTTCTTCTGTCCAAATTTTCTTTAATAGCTTGTGTAGAATTTTTACAATTGGTTCTGATCCTGCCTTAATCAGTTCCCCCGGGATGTCATCCAATCCAGCCGCCTTATCGTTTTTCTACTGTTTAATAGCTTGTACAATCTCTCCTTCTGTTATTTCGTTCATATTTATATTTGGTTGTAATTCTGCTTATTCGTCCTCTTCATCATTCGCTTCTATATGGCTACTGTCCCTTTGGTTACTAAAGATTTCCTTAAAATATTCTACCCATCTATTTATTATTTCCTTTTGTAATGTGAGCAGTATTCCTTTCTTGTCTTTGATGTGATTGGTTGTTAAGATTTCTTCACCCTGACATTTTTCGTGTTATTTTGTATAACGTGCTTAGGTTATTTCTGTCTGCTACAGTTTCGGCTTCTCCTAGCATCTCCTCTATTTGTTTTCTTTGGTCTTTGTTTATCTGTCTCCCAGTATGCTTGTTCGAGTGTTTTCTTCTGTTCGTCTGTTTTAACAGTTAGTATTTTTTGTTTAAGCTTATTTTCTTTCTATTGATTTCTCCGTGTTCATAGTCATCTACGGCTTGTTTTCTCTCTTTTATTCGTATGTTTCTTCTGCTGTTGTTTTTAGGACTTCTTTATAATTTCCCCAAAGCTGTTCTATATTTAGTTGGTTCATGTTTACGTTCACTTTATCTTCCAGTTTTGCGCAGAACTTTGTTTGCATTTCTGTATCCTTCAATAGATGTGTGTTGTATTTTATTCTTATATTGGTTTTTTTGTGACTGGTTTTTAGTTTAACTTTAATCTTTACTCTCACTAAAGCACGATCAGTAGATCGCGGATTTATGGCATTTTGCTTATTTGTCTATATCATAAGCAGTTCCAAATGCTTTTGGATCTACACATTTCACAAAAAATGCAAGCGTTTGGCACTACCTTTATTATGCTTATTTTTCATATTCTTTGCATAAATGCTTGCTTAACGCTTTTTTAACACTTTGGTACTAGCGTTTGGCTTATTTTTAATTCATTTTAAGTATCATGCCTTTAAAAATTGAATGACTAATTTACTTGTTAGTGTTTTAGCTAATGAAAAATCGATTGGACCTTTCTTGATTTCTTACAAAGAATTACAAAAAGCAAATCATTAGACAATTGCTAGATTTGTGCAAGAAAGTCTTACTAAATTCTTCCCACCACATCACGTTCCTAATGAAAAATACTGTTAATGGTAACAGATGCGGCAGCCTACATGGTCAAAGCGGCCAGCGTTTTGAAAGTTGTTTACGAAAATATTATCTACTGTATGTCTTGCACATGGATTAGCTTGAATAGTCAAGATATAGGTAGACGTAGAGAGAAGTTTCTCTATTTACAATAATATTTTAACAGACTGCAGGCAATCTTTTTCACCGAAAAATTTAGAAAAATAATTTATCATAAATTGCTTTTATAGTATTTTTAATTTATCATCTATTAACTATATGTAATACAATTTAATATTTGTTTTTATTTTGTCAATACAATTCCTAATGAAATTACCTTTTGAATTTTTTCTTTTATTTAGCTTCTTTGAGTGCTTATTTTGGCTTCTGTTTTGTTTTTTTTTCAGGGTTAAAGGCTTATAAGCGCTTATTCTCCATTGCTCTCACATCCAGCGGGCAATTTCTATATCTTCTCTCTAGAGCGACATGATCAATCTGGTTGCAGGGTTTACCACCTGGTCCTATCCACCTGATTTTGTGTTTTAACTTATGACCTTATGAGGAAATATACTTCCACCTACTTATAAGTTGTTAAACAGCACAGAAACCTTTTACCATTATCATTCCTCTCCCCTATTCCTTTTCTTCCATTATTTCTTTCTACCTTCATTTTTGCTCCCAATTTTTGTGTTCATATCTCCCATCAGTAGGAAAATATCTCTTTTGTGTTTTTTCCTTTGTTTATCATACGTTTTTTGTAACTCTTCATAATAATCATCTTTTTTGTTTTGTACTGCCATATTTGTTGATGGGTACGTATTGATTATTGTAATGTTAAAAAACTTTGCACTGAATCTGACAATTATTCTCTCGGAAACCGCTTCCCAATCCATGAGCACTCTTCTCTTGCTTCTTGCTTCATTATAAAGGCGACCCCATGTACTTGTTATTACATTGTAAATAATATTTTGGGCTTATTGTATTTTGCTTCTTCCACAAATATCGTTGTTAATATTTTCTTGAATTCTAATCAAGTCCTTAAACTTGTGTCTATTTGGTTTTTAATTTGGTTTTACCTTTCTTTTGGTATGACGATTCTTCCAAACCACAAATCTATGTTATTGCCTTTCTAATCTGGGTCACACTGGGAAAAAGCATCGACGTGTTGGGCAGTCTACAACAAATTAGTGACGCCCATTTTAGATCTTGGTATCTGAGCAAAGACTGGACGCGACACCTCCATTGACTCTAGCCTGGGTAATCGCCTACGACACTGTATGCTGAAAAATCAGCGGGCGACGCTAACAAATGTTTGCATTCATCACGTGGCAACCCCAGCCGTTTATATTAAACTGACAGAGGCTAGATTCCCGACTGTTGGCTTGGATAGTTTTGCGGATATAAACTATTCCAGTTACAACTATGAAAGAGCCTTCAGTAAATTGGAACATATAAAAAAAACTTTTAGATTTTAAAAAAATAACTGATGGTTTTACGAAAAACAAGCCAAAAATGTAAGGATTTAGGTTCCCTTTCTGTGTATTTTGTTATTTAATATAATGTACTTACTTCTGCAATTAAATCTAAAAATCCATTTTACAAAACGTATGAAACGTATCTATAATTTTTTTCCTATGTATTTTATGAAAAAGTCTGCAATTGAAGTTAAAGAACGCTCTGCACATATATGTGATGGTTTGTTCTGTCCCATTCAATACCCCTCAATTTTTTATAATATGAAAGGAAGGTCAGGTATAAGCTACGCCAAAATTCATATATTGGGCTCTGAATGCCAGGAAATATTCTACTAAAGCTGGATCACGTAGATAGCAAGTTCATGCCAAGATGGCAGTATTGTTTATACAGAAGTTACAAGCAGTGAAATAAATAAATGTTATTTTCAATCTAGTCAAAGAACCACGAAGAGAACACCTAGTTTCAATAATAGATTCAGATACGAGTAATACCAGTGGTGGAGAGAAAAATAAAACATCCGAAATGTGTTCTGCATGTAAGAAATACATTTTTGGAATATGTGTAGGAAGTGTACCGAAGACAGTTTAAGGCATCCATGATTTGAGCTCTTTTTTGTATGTAATATTAGCATGAAACTATTTCAGATTAAACATTTCCATATTTTTTTCAATTAAATGTTTGAAGTTCTTGCCTAGCAGTATTAGATATTTTTAATACCTGGATGTTCTAGCGTTATGGAGAGTTGCAAAGCTATTTCTGTAATTATTAACATTGCCATTGGAATGCTCATGAATTTCAAATCTCCATCATTTACAAGATTCTTTAAGACAAGATACATTACTTTTGCTATTTTGCAGGTTTATGAAAATTGTCTTAATTTGGCGATGCTTTTGCTTTTATAATCAAGACGTATTCTAGCATTTTCTACATACACAATTCAAAATTGAAGCTCAACCAGATTCTAAACGATAAAGTTTGGCCTTTTTAACATCATGTGACAATCCCTTATTCTTTGATCATAGTTAACAACTTTTAAAAACTTTTGGGTGGTCTCCTTGTGTAGTTAATATAAAACTAAACTTCTGAAGTGCATGTTTTTCCTTTATGCCAGATTCAACCGCTGTAAATTGAAATTAACCAATAAAGTGTTGAATATTCAAAACTACCGATGAAAGAAATGTTTTATTTCGATTAATACATCAATGGCAATTTCAGGTATTTATAAATTGTTGCACAAAACTGCTGCCTATATGAAATGGTTGTTAAATCTATAGCTGTAAAGTGTAAGCATACAACATATTCACATTGACACAGTGAAGTAACCAGACGTGTTGCACAAATTTGAAATCTGATTCGATCATTTGCAATTCAATAAATTAAATTATAATTAAAGACTACTTAAAGTATTTTCAACTTAAGTCCATTAACACCAAGGTATAGTCGGATTGATAACAATAACGAATTTATTTCTACGAAAACAAATAAAATGTTCTACTTCACTTTAAAAACTATATTTTACCTTCATAATAAAAAGTATCGATTCAATTTAATCCCATCAACTTTGTACCTGCTTTTTCCCCAGAAATGTTAAGGTGTGCATTATAAACTGGAGAAACCTATGACAAATCTAACAATCGTAACATGTAGCCCAAAGCATGTTTATTCACACGGTATAAAAATAGAAACAATTTTTCTGCTATAACAAAGATTAGGCACAAACGGGGGGATATCCATTCGGCTTTAGCACATGAAAAGTAACGTCATAAAAAACTACGATTATTCTGAATCACGGTTGGCTTTGCACAGTGCACTAATAATTCAATATGTATTGCTGAACTTTGAACAAAAAATGTGCATAATGCTACACCAACGTCATTTTATTCTGTATATTAACATAAATGGAGGGTCACTTGACATTTTTGAATGCTTAAAAAGGACACTTTCAAAAATGGCCCGGATTAACACTGTATTTTGCACTAATTAAACAGAAATAATGTGACTACCTACTAAAATATATAAAGTGCAAATACAAAACCAAAAAACACAAACTAAAACAGTAGTATTTTGTACCACACAGGTTTTTTTAACTATAGTTGTTTTTGAACAAATAAATAAAAACAAAATGTTTAAGGTCATAAATTAAACTTGTTCGGGCAAATCAATGGCAGTAATATAAAATCCAGAGCTTCAAGCCAGCTGTATAAAAAAATGCATATAAGAAATTAACTATAAATCTACCTTATGATTTATTGGTCAAATATTGGATTACGGTAACGCTAATCAGTGAATATAAATATTAAAAAATACTAACTATAGTTAAACATTTAAAACACTGCAAAAACTTCAAGTTAAAACTTATAGTAGTAGGTACTGGAATGCCTTTACGCGTAGTTTCCTCTCCTCTCGTTGTTACGTATAGAACTCGACAGACACAGAGCGACTATAGCACCAACAAGCTGCAAATTAAAAAGTCAGAATGCAACTTATAAATCAGGCAGAATTAACACATACCTCAGTAGCAGCAATCGTAATGGCTATGATTCCAATGATTTTAATAGTGTCCTGCAGGAAATCAAAGAGTGGCTCGAAGCAGCCTTGTGTGTAAGTGTCACCACCATTGGCATAGCATTTGCTAGGTGAGTTTCGGCAGCAAGATAAAGGAACACTGTTGTCAGCTGACCAGCCAGCCCAGTCAGCAGGGCCATTCACACCACAACATTGTCGCTATAATTTATATTTATTAGATAAAACTCATCACCACTTTTTAAATATCATACCTTGCTTTGCAAAGCATCAATGGACTCCCTTGCCACATCATCCTTGCTGTAGAGATCCATAGCCTTCTTCATTCCATCGCGAATTTCCGTTTTGATGTCTGTATCAGAGTCTTTGAACTGGATAAAAGTGAAAACTCCCAGAGCAACTTGGAGAATGAATAGCGTCAACAGTATTATTGCATACTGAAAAAGTTCTAGGTTAAAAATTTGCATTCAAATTGCAAAACTGTACTTACTGTAGTCAGCATGCAACTGCTTTCCCTGATTGCTCCACAGCATCCAAAGAAGGCGATCACGAAGACGACGCAGCCAACTATGATCATCAACAGCGGCGCAATGTTGAAGTTGACATTGATATCCTCTAGTACCGACGTGAACTCATCGATGTCCAATTTAAAGACTATTCCGACGGCGATGAATGCTATCGCAGCAAGCTGTAAAAAATAATTAGTTTGCATCATTCTTGTTTATATAAAAAATGCCGAAAATAATTACAATAGACTTTCTTGGCTTTACAGACGGTATATTCAGCGTTATTAGTTCCTGCTCCCGCAAAAAATTATCACTTGCGTATAACAGCACTGAGAATTAATAATACCAGTCGAGTCTTGTAATTTCAAAATTTTACTACAAATCAATCTAAAAAGTTTTTAACAAGAACAAATGTCTGTGCAATTTGATTTTAGATAGACTTAGATATAAACAAAAATTAGAATATTCAACTAAAGGCTAAGTCTATTTATCGTAGGTATATAATTTTTATAGCTAATATTAATCTGGTTCCAAATCATAGAGCAAACATAGATAATAATTTATTTCGACAATATCAACAATATGCCAAATACTCTATGTAAATGTAACAACTTTGACAGTTCCAATTCCAATCTAAGCTGAAGTTAATTACTGCCATAAGCTTTTTCATATCTTACCATGGAGTATTAATCTTTTTACTAGTCTGCATCATAATTAAATCGCTACGAACAATAAACAAAAACAACAAAATATTTAAAATATATTTTTAAGCTAACTGGAAACAACATAGAATTGAATAGAATTTTAAAAACCACTTGTAACAGAACGAAACGCAAAGAATACCAGCTTCAAAAATCAGTCATAGTTTTGAATATAAGAATACTGGAAAAACCTTCTAACCCTACATGTTAAATAACACTGGGGAAACACCAACCTAACACGTTCTAAGATTTCGAACAATGGCTAGGGAACTCTCATGCTGAAGAGGTTTGGTGTATTGGAAGCTAACTAACATTCAATCGCACAACTACTAAAAGTAAGATATACTGGTTTTTACTTCTTTTTACAATAAAGGAAGTATTGGATTCACCCCAAAAATTCGAAATTGAGTTTTCAACAGATCTTCACGTTTTAGAGTCCCCTGAACCCAAAAAACGTATTTTTTTTCATTGGTCTGTCTGAGAATAGAATATCTCAAAAACGAAAAGAGGTATGGCGTTGAAACTTCATATATACGTTTTGTGTACTATGTAGATGCGACAGCAAACTTTTGAAGAAAATCGCATAACCGGAAGTAGGTGTTTACTCTTGTGATTTTTCAGTTTTTTCGGTTTTTTCAAAAACGGCTCTAACGATTTTTTTTTAAACTTTACATGTTTATTACATTTTTAATGTGTATTGATATGAGAGAGGTGATTTTCCAATTGAATACTTCTAAAATGAGTTTGTTTTGTTTTTTTCTATTTTATTTATTAACTTCAATTTTAAATAGAACTCCCGGTATATTATTACATTTTTGAATTCAGCTTAAAAATCTACAGAAAATTTGTCACTTAAACTAACGCTCTATTTTGTACCGTTTTTGAAGAATTTGTAATTTTTGAAAATTTTTGGCAAATGCTTAAAAAATTTAAAATCAAATTTTTGGCTAATTATAAGATCAGTTGTGTGCGTGTATCACACCAGATTTTAAATAATGAAAGAGTATTTTGCAGTTTTTCTTTTCATTAAAATTTTATTTATATCATACTCTGAACAAGATGATATAAATTTATATATCTGGCGATAAATAATGAACTTGCAGTAATTATTTTTAATATGAGAATTTGCATTTTCTCAAATGAGTTGCTAGTGCTTGGCCATAATGACCTTTACCTCCAAACATACTCAAAAGCAATCCCTCGTCCCTCTTAGATGAACCTCTAAAAGACAATCCACGTCCAGCAGCAAGAAATAAGGTCATATCAAGAAACATTTTTAATCAGTTTTTCCAGATTTCGGTTTCATTTTTATTTTTCTTCAATAAGAAACTGTCAATTGCAGTTTTATTTATTAATAATGATTCTAAGCTTCGCGCTCCGGTAATTTGTACCGGCTCTGCACCCTCACTGTGTGTCTGATTAAAGCTAATAACCAGGGCCGTAACTAGGTATAAGCCGAGTAGGCAACCGCCTACAGGCGCAAGAGGCAAGGGGTGCCAAAATGGCACTGAAAAAAAATCTTTCGTACTAATAAAAAATAAATAGGCAAGTGGCCAATTTTGCAAATCGATTTAAGTTCAAATAATGCTAATTGCACATATAATAATACGAATTGCGCCCAATCTGGTCGATACATTACTTTACCTTGTACAATTTGCAAAGGAAATATTATATGTCTACCAGATTTATTTTATAGTTCTCACCTATATCAATCAAAACATTAGAATTATTAGCTTGTTAGCCCACCGCATAGATGGACTTATTCTAATTCTAAAAATGTTTCCATTTTTAAAACAATGTAATACAGCAGTGGCGACAAACTAACTTAAATTTTTAACAACTGTTGGAGCTGGTTCACTGATATGACCTCGGATATGACATATAGAGGGTGATTTTTAAAAAACTTAATTGCAGCAGGGCCTGGATAGTCTGAATCAGTTGGCAATACTGAAATGTATTGTTAGTGACACTGTAAGTCTATGTCAAATTCGAGGTTAGTTAGGTTTTGCGTCTGTTTTGACACAGACTGACACAAAACCTAACCTGCTAACCTCGAATTTGACATATACATACAATACATTTCAGTATTGCCAACTGATTCAGGCTATCCAGGGCCTGCTGCAATTGAGTTTTTTAAAAATCTCTCGGTACATTCACTGCTTTGGGCTCATTGCTGATACAGTTGTTCATTGCAACAATCAGCAGAATACCACAGAGCGATTTTGAGAGCTTACGTGTTCCACTACTATGGTATTTTTTGCTACAATCACGTTCCCGGTAAAATTTCTTCAAAAAATACTTCTGCGACCCTACCCGATGGTAGCTTTTATAAAAAAAAAGAATGATCGAAATTGGCCTGATGCAAGGGTTATACTACGAGCTGACAAAAAAATCTGCGCGTTTTAAATATATTGATTATTACAAAACAGTGTGACAGTGTGGCTGTGAAACAGAACATTATTCTACGTTCACATGTTACTACACATAATAATATGTAATTATTTGTTTATATTGTATTATTTTAACATATTGATATGTCTTTACTAGTTTTTGAACGCACCACAAAGGTGGTCTTATTCTAATTAAAATAATTTTTGAATTTTTAAAATAAAAAAGTTAGAAAAGAAAATGTTTTCAACGTCTTTAATACAGAAAACGCGCTGCAAGAAAAACAACTTTTGCTAGATCGAATTATGGTTAGTCTTCAAAATTCTCTATAGAATAAGTAAAAAATACCTTAACGCTGCTAATAATACAAAAACACTTAGTAAAGCGAATTACCTACATGAATTCGGAAATTTAAAAAAAACATACCAGCCAGTGCGATTTGAACCGTGGTCACTGATAAATGCATATGCTTATTGTTGCACTATAAATGACGCAGTGGCGTTCGGATTTTGGGTACTCCATATTTTTATATATAGGGATTTGCAAAATGTTCTACTGTTTACATAATAATATGTACTTTTTTTTTTAATTAGAATTGTGTTTTCTAATCTTGTTTTCTGTTCTCATTTTATTTGTATTGTATTTTTCTTATTTTAACATTTAGTTGTTTAGTTTTAAGATGTTTGAATAAAAAATGTTGGATTTATTTTTGAATACCTACCTGTTTGTTTGAATACATTACATCATATATCCGGAGATAAATGCAGAAGTCATACAGTATCATTAGTATTTTTTGTAACATACCTATATCGTTTTTGTACTGAGGGGCGCAAAAATGTTGACTTGCCTACAATAAAAGTTTGCTTAGTTACGACCCTGCTAATAACAACTATCGGTTTATTTAAATGTTTCCTCCAAAACCATCCATGATGATTAAAATGACTTCACATAAGAGCTTCTAGACAATTCTAATTAAAGCTGAACAATCAATATTTTTTCAACAAGGATATAATTTTATAAGCATAACCATAACGATTACGACTAGTTAATCCTTTCACCATATGAGGGATTACTGGCACATTGCACGGGAAAAAATGTTCAACCAACACGTTGAATCACACTGGTGAAAAACGATTACAAATTAAGATATTGCAAATGGTTACTACAGAATTACCCACTTGTCTGCCAAAACAACACAGGTTGGTGCCATTGCTAAATAACTTAATTCAATTCTTCTACTACTACTACTACTACTAAGTAGAATTTGCTACTTTATGGACAAGAATGGAACTAATGAGTCTCCAGTATTAACGCTAATTACTGCAGCACTATTTTTATTCATCCAAAAACGCACACAAGTTAAAATGCTTGCACATAGAGATCGTAGGCGGCCCTAATGAACCCAAAAATAGATAAATCATACTGGCTGATACACAATAAGAGAAATTATCCGAATTATGCAATTTAATAGCTTGATAAGTTAGTAATGTCAACGGCCTTGGCCACATTTTGAAATGCCATCCTGCCCGTGCATTCCCGCAATTAATTCGCAAGGAATTTCCGCGGGGGGATTCCCATGCAGTGAAAAGAGGCACACGTCCAGAAATGCACGGCCTTGGGCGAATGTCATTACTGAGGATAATCCAACGATCGTGGGGCATGCAATAAAACGCCTCTGCGGAATCTAACCTTGCGGAGGAAAATTTAACCGAATTTAAGCGCAATCAAATTTTATTGTGTAATTGGCGTGCCCTTGTCGCGCCGATTAAAATTTGCAATAATTGCTGACGACTGGAAGACAAGCGACCTCTGGTCGTTCTCAGTGCTGTTATTATCGCACCTAAGTTAGGTAAAGAAACGTCCAGCATTGGAATACTACAAAAAGCCATTTTTTGCCTGACCTCTTCGAAATGACTCACTTCACGACTAGAGCCAAGGATGGAGCGTTTCGCAGTAAAATGATTTCACTATAAATGGTTTTGGCCACCACACAGCAACGGTAGAATTTGTGCCGCCACGTTTGCTTTTGATAAGCTATCACAAAGTAAGCATAGATAAGAGGTGGGTGGGACGTTGAAACCAAACAAACATGGCTTTAAATTTTCAATTCTCATAGCTGCGGTACTACAAAAAAAAATGCGAGATAACATTTAAAAAAATAACAGGAATTTGTGGTGGAACACTTGCAGGGCGATTCAGCAAGAAGTCCGGACCACAGCCAACCCATTTTACAATTTTAGTGCTGAATTCGTCAAGGCAGTTGCAGATAAATGATCTGAATATTACCAGACGAGCCCGGCTTTATACTATAATTTTCATATAATCGATTTACTGGGACATGACTCAAAACACGTACTTCCACGTTAATAACAAAAATGATACAACCTCTCTTGAAACTGGTCAAAATTCACAGCAATTTTCTCACAAAATTGCAGGAAACTCATCAACGCAACTGCAGAGTATTTAAAAACTAGGATATTGACAGCTATTGTGAAGAGTTGAATACCGTACCGTTGTAATTAGGGATGTCGTACCCGGTCTAAAATCAAACCCGGGTACCCGAAAGCAGTACCCGGGTACCCTCGGGTACCCGAAGAATTTACATTTTGCCTTATTATTTTCTGGCGAATGAAAATATTTTCATACAGGCGATTTTTTATGACATTGTTTTCGTATTTGTTTGTACTTGTGTAGTTTCATACAATGTTCAAACTCTATCTTCTAAGCATTTTAATGCCTCGAGTTTTCAAGTGAACTAATTTGAAATAGTACCTACTCGCCAATTCAAACTGCAAGTTGTCTGTCCTAAATATTTTCAGACTTCCAAGTGTTATCAAATTCAAGTACGTGACTTTTTATGCGAAATTGGTAGCAGCATCAACATCACACAGATGATGTTTATGTTAGTTCAACCAATACTGATGCGATTTAATGGTGCTATTGACGGGTTGAATATTTCTGTGAAGCGCATTTATTGCCTTACATGAAACAATAATCAACATTCTGTGGTATGGGATGGGTTGATTCTTGTTATTACTGCATTGTTGTGTTTTTCTAGAACTTATTCCTATTCTTTTTAAGTTTTTATTATCTTCTCCGAAAAAGACTGAGTTTTTGGGCATTACATAATTTACTAGTCGGGTACCCGGGTCCTGAAAATATACCCGGGTTGACTATTACCCGGGTCGACCCGGGTACCCGGGTACCCGCCGACATCCCTAGTTGTAATGCTTACAAGTACGTACGAAAATGAAATCAACTTCAACGTGTACCAATGGTTCAATATTAAAATTACCAAGATTGTAAAAATTATATTCGGTGGACAGTACCTAAAAATGTATCTAATACCCAATGTATGTCCAATCGAAATCTGCAGACGTAACAACCATACTTGACTAGTCAAAATGGAAGTAAATCAAACAAAACCGATTATAAATTAAATGGCAAATATTGTTTTGACAAACATCAACATAACAAAACACATGTCATGACCTTAAATTTATTGCGCCAGAAATAATAAATCGTGTTTAACCACACTTGTTACTCCATAAAATTATGTTACATATTACCAACAATGGTTTCTACAGTATATTTAAAAGTGCCTATATATATGTGCATTTCCAGACAAGTCATCAGACTATAGATTAATGAACGGAACCCGCAAAATCAAATCAATGTTTTCCATAGAGCAATAAAATTATAGAATCTCTTCCATTTCCCTCTTGATGTACGGCGATGGTCGCAAACAAATTCGACAAATTCAAACCCAGGTACTTGATTTACTAGATAACATATTGTTGATAAGATATACCCAATTCCATACACTAAATAGAAAGTTTAGCAAATGATGAATTGCCCTACGCTATTTTACAGATATAATACGAGTTGCTTCAACAGACCTTCTCAAATGTAGTCCAAGTAAATTTATTCACTAAATAAATGTTTACTACAAGTCCTCACAATGAATGACAAATTTAGTAGCGATTTATTCTAAGCTGCTGCTTACGCATCTGTCCCGGGATGATTGTGGATATTTTTTGCGGTTGAAGTCCCAAGAATATATCCCACTTAAATTTATAAGCCATTGAGCTTCAAGTCAACTTATTCACTAGATGACTGTCGATCGGTATCTTAACATTTTTGTGTTTTAGTTTGGTCAAAAATATGTCACAGTTAAATTTAGTCAACTTATTCGCTACAAAAAAAATTGATCAGTTATCTACAATTTCTCAATATACATGACATGCTGCATACGCTATTGTCCCGAAATGGTTGTGGATGTTTTGCATATATTTGACGTACCGTTGTATTCAAAATTAACGTATCAGTTAAATTTAACATCAGCTTATTCACTGCAAAACTGTCGATTGCGTATCTAAAATTTCCCATAATAACAAACAAGTTTAGTACATAACGATTTCTTCCAAACTGATGCATACGCAATTGCCAGATATGGTTACGGATAATTTTTTTGCGTACGTACAGCGTACTCAAAAATAATGTCACAGTTAAATGTGAAATCAACTTATACCGTACAGAAATGTTGATTGCGTATATGAAATCCCCATAGTAAATGACAAGTTTAGTAACGATTTATTCCAAGCTGCTGCATACGCAGTTGCCAGATACGGTTGTGGATCATTTTTTGCGTACAGCTGTACTCAAAAATAATGTCACAGTTAAATGTGAAGTCAACTTATACCGTACAGAAATGTTGATTGCGTATATGAAATCCCATAGTAAATGACAAGTTTAGTAACGATTTATTCCAAGCTGCTGCATACGCAGTTGCCAGATACGGTTGTGGATCATTTTTTGCGTACAGCTGTACTCAAAAATAATGTCACAGTTAAATGTGAAGTCAACTTATACCGTACAGAATTGTTGATTGCGTATATAAAATCCCCATAGTAAATGACAAGTTTAGTAACGATTTATTCCAAGCTGCTGCATACGCAGTTGCCAGATACGGTTGTGGATCATTTTTTGCGTACAGCTGTACTCAAAAATAATGTCACAGTTAAATGTGAAGTCAACTTATACCGTACAGAAATGTTGATTGCGTATATGAAATCCCCATAGTAAATGACAAGTTTAGTAACGATTTATTCCAAGCTGCTGCATACGCAGTTGCCAGATACGGTTGTGGATCATTTTTTGCGTACAGCTGTACTCAAAAATAATGTCACAGTTAAATGTGAAGTCAACTTATACCGTACAGAAATGTTGATTGCGTATATGAAATCCCCATAGTAAATGACAAGTTTAGTAACGATTTATTCCAAGCTGCTGCATACGCAGTTGCCAGATACGGTTGTGGATCATTTTTTGCGTACAGCTGTACTCAAAAATAATGTCACAGTTAAATGTGAAGTCAACTTATACCGTACAGAAATATTGATTGCGTATATGAAATCCCCATAGTAAATGACAAGTTTAGTAACGATTTATTCCAAGCTGCTGCATACGCAGTTGCCAGATACGGTTGTGGATCATTTTTTGCGTACAGCTGTACTCAAAAATAATGTCACAGTTAAATGTGAAGTGTACAGAAATGTTGATTGCGTATATGAAATCCCCATTGTAAATGACAAGTTTAGTAACGATTTATTCCAAGCTGCTGCATACGTAGTTGCCAGATATGGTTGTGGATCATTTTTTGCGTACAGCTGTACTCAAAAATAATGTCACAGTTAAATGTGAAGTCAACTTATACCGTACAGAAATATTGATTGCGTATATGAAATCCCCATAGTAAATGACAAGTTTAGTAACGATTTATTCCAAGCTGCTGCATACGCAGTTGCCAGATACGGTTGTGGATCATTTTTTGCGTACAGCTGTACTCAAAAATAATGTCACAGTTAAATGTGAAGTCAACTTATACCGTACAGAAATGTTGATTGCGTATATGAAATCCCCATAGTAAATGACAAGTTTAGTAACGATTTATTCCAAGCTGCTGCATACGCAGTTGCCAGATACGGTTGTGGATCATTTTTTGCGTACAGCTGTACTCAAAAATAATGTCACAGTTAAATGTGAAGTCAACTTATACCGTACAGAAATATTGATTGCGTATATGAAATCCCCATAGTAAATGACAAGTTTAGTAACGATTTATTCCAAGCTGCTGCATACGCAGTTGCCAGATACGGTTGTGGATCATTTTTTGCGTACAGCTGTACTCAAAAATAATGTCACAGTTAAATGTGAAGTGTACAGAAATGTTGATTGCGTATATGAAATCCCCATTGTAAATGACAAGTTTAGTAACGATTTATTCCAAGCTGCTGCATACGTAGTTGCCAGATATGGTTGTGGATCATTTTTTGCGTACAGCTGTACTCAAAAATAATGTCACAGTTAATGTGAAGTCAACTTATACCGTACAGAAATGTTGATTGCGTATATGAAATCCCCATAGTAAATGACAAGTTTAGTAACGATTTATTCCAAGCTGCTGCATACGCAGTTGCCAGATACGGTTGTGGATCATTTTTTGCGTACAGCTGTACTCAAAAATAATGTCACAGTTAAATGTGAAGTCAACTTATACCGTACAGAAATGTTGATTGCGTATATGAAATCCCCATAGTAAATGACAAGTTTAGTAACGATTTATTCCAAGCTGCTGCATACGCAGTTGCCATATACGGTTGTGGATCATTTTTTGCGTACAGCTGTACTAAAAAATAATGTCACAGTTAAATGTGAAGTCAACTTATACCCTACAGAAATGTTCATTGCGTATACGAAATCTCTATAGTAAATGACAAGTTTAGTAACGATTTATTCCAAGCTGCTGCATACGCAGTTGCTAGATATGGTTGTGGATCATTTTTTGCGAACAGCTGTACTAAAAAATAATGTCACAGTTAAATGTGAAGTCAACTTATACCCTACAGAAATGTTCATTGCGTATACGAAATCTCTATAGTAAATGACAAGTTTAGTAACGATTTATTCCAAGCTGCTGCATACGCAGTTGCTAGATATGGTTGTGGATCATTTTTTGCGAACAGCTATACTCAAAAATAATGTCACAGTTAAATGTGAAGTCAACTTGTTTACTACATAATTGATAATCAGGTATCTGCAATTCTCACAATAAATTACAAATTTAGTAACAATTTATTCTAAACTTCACATTCGCGGTTGTCGATATTGTTTGTGTGCAGTTGTCAAAAATAATGTGACAGCTAAATTTCAAGTCAACATGTTTACTACACAAATGATGATTTAGTAACGGTTTATTCTAAGCTACTGCATACGCGTTGCTCGAGATTATTGAGAATATTTTTTGCATCCAGTTTTGGTCAAAATAATGTCTCAGTTAAATTTAAAGTCAACTTATTCAAATATTCACTACGAAATGTTGATCAGTTATCTACAATTTATCATAATAAATGATAAGTTGAGACGATTTATTCTAAGCTGCTTCATTTGCGGTTATCCGAGATTACCGTGGATATTTTTGGGTACAGTTACAGTCAAAAATAATGTTTCCGTTATATTTAGTCAATTCACCATCTGCAATTTCTCACAATAATGGCAAACTTTGTAAGAATTCATTCTAAGCGAAGTATTGCAGATGATTTACGTACAGCCGTAGAAAAAATGCAGTCGTAGTTAAATTTAAAATCAACTTATTCATTGGATAAGCTAATATTGATCAAGTAACTACACTTTCTCGCCAAAAATTAAAAATGTAGTAATAATTTTATTTTGCGGTGTTGCATACGCAGATGGGCGGTGAGGATTGCTGTGCATATATTGTTTGGGTACAGTAATACATAAAAATAATGCATGTCATAGTTAAATTTAGAGCCAACTTAATCGCTAAGTAAACTGTGATTTAGCGTCTGCAATTTCTCACAATAATGACAAGTTTAATAATAATTCAGTGTAAGCGAAGTGATTGCATGTATTTTTTGTGTACATCCCTATACAAAAATAATGTCCCAAGTAAATGTAAGGACAACTTAAATAAATGTTTATTAGGTATCTGTTAATTTCTCGCAATAAATGACAAGTGTGGTAACAATTTGTTCTAAGCTGTTTTAGCTGTCAGCTGGGACATTATTTTCGACCGTGGCTCCCGTTGAAGGGTTAAGGGAGAAATAAAACAGATTATTCTTTGTTAGATACTTTATTGAGGCTCAGAGTTGTTGCTCTGCTCTCTGCTTATTAACTGATTGAAAAACAGAATGCCTTAGAACTTTCAGAATGCTTGTGTTAGCATTTTACAAACATACACATAATCTGAGCTCATACATTTCCGGAGAATCGATACAAGAGTAATAAAAATAGTTAGGCCAGCTGAAGGCTGGCCTTCCAAGAAATGTTTGGTGACATCAGATTAAGGTCAGCGATTGCTGAATTTTGATACTCCTGTTTATGTAACTTTATTATTCTGGGAACTGCAAAAAAACACCAACGGCTCCTGGTTTTATTTTATGAAAAAGCTGATCAGAACCGAAAATGCTATGCCGCTGCTCGATATTATAAAAAAATATATCTAAATATATTCATAGCACATGCATTTTTGTGAATCTGATGAATTTGGTATACGATTAATGTGAATAGGGGGTGGACAGATCCCCAACCCCCTGAACTTGTAGTCTATGTAATGAAATGGAACAGCCTGGTTCTTTCGTGTGGAATTAAACCAGTGTTATTGAACAAATTATGTACTTTAGAAAATATCAATTTAAATTTTACGGTATATCAGAGATTAGGCAAGTAACTAACTGTATATGGGTTATGGCACTTTTCATTCGAACATGGCAGTCGTAGCAAATTATAAAAACACTGCAGTAAAAGTGTTATTGTCAACAAAACAAGTCGATCACCAGAATAGTTATTTACGTATAGAAGTCCGAAGGTAAGATTACGCCCGCATCCAAAATTTGAGGCCCGACGGAGGAGGGCCTTTATTTGGCTAAGGGCGTAATCGACTTTCGGCCTGAGATACGTGCGTTTAACGCACAACTGTATGGAACAAACACTTAGAATAAATTGAGTTTTTTTTTAATGCCAAAAAATGCTACCACAGTTTTAAGGTACCGGACGGTAATAGCTATTTACGTTATTAGACCGGTAGCAACATTTTTATGGCCGCGCCAATACTTTACAGGTTGAGCCCGTAGGGCGAGACCTGTATGTTTGGCAAGGCCATAAAAATGCTACCGGTCGTGTATCGTATAAGATTTTTTAGGATACGAGTCCGGTAGATAAAATTTACCGGCCGGTAGTTCTACTACTGGTCTAGGCCGGTAAATTTTATCTACCGGACTCGTTTGTAACTATGTAAACGCTAGTTACCAATGCAGTATCCTAAAAAGTAATTTGCGGGAAGCAACGTTACTTTACCGCCCGCGTTTTTATTTTACCGCCCGCTGGACGTACTTGCGGTCGTGGTAACTAAGATGTAAACTTTCATTTTCGGCCCGGTTGTGCGTAAACTGTACTGCGATTGTGTTTTCAAAAAAATTCCATTACAGTATAGAAGTATCTAGAATTATTGTTGCCAACTCAGCACAAATCGAATTTGGATTAATTTGGTGAAAAAACGAGATTGTAATTAACTACTTTCTGCTTATTATGTTGTTGCTATGCATTTAAATGTTTTGTTTCCTGCGTCAGGTCCATGTAATTGTTGAAAAATATCAGTAAACATGCAAGAAATACAAAAACCGCAATCTAAAGAACAAAATAAACAATGAGATCTGAAGGGCAGAAAATACATAGCAATCTTTTATCTTATCGTCTGTTTGTTCGTGTTTATGAAGAGGCTAATAATGAGAGTCCAACCGAACCACCCGGTGGGAGGTGGCTGTGCCCATGAAACATGCAACAGAGCGAAACACTTGTAGATCTACGAGGCCTATGTACTTTACAACCTTCGTAAACGTAACCCAGTTTCTGGAAGCAATGCGTTAATTATGCGACCTTCGGCCAGCAATCGATATTTTTGTAATTCATTGTATCCCTGCATATAGGCGGCGTAGAAAGCTGAAATGGTGGTCTTTAAGGTTTATACGACCGGAACAATACGTCCATAACCTTGTAATTATTCTCGTCAAAAACAAGCCGGTCTGAACACAGCATCACAAACCACAGCCGCCTTTTTAGGGTTAATTTGAAAACAATCATTGAAGCCTATCCCCGTCCTTCTCTAACCGTCCATTTAAAATGTTTCAGGGGAAGTTTCAAACTTGTTCGAAGCTACGTTACAACTTACCACAAAGGCCAAATTGAAAAGGAAGACGATGTACTTCACCAACGCTGTTGCACAACCCATCTTGGCTGATTTCTAACAAAATACACACACTGTAGACCTGCACTCAAAACGATTAAACTAGTCCGGATGGTTTCGAACTAATGAAAGTAAAACTTTCGACGCTACTTTATCAATCGGTAGATTATGCCGTATACTGATTACAGCCAGCGTGCACTTGCGACTGAACCAAAATAGCGATCGCACTAATCGTAACGGGCGAAGCCTGACGCGTTCTAACTTGGTAACTTCCGATTCCCGTCCGGCAGTCTACTACAAACTGGTTCCTTAGCGTTCTTGTGGAGACTGTACTTAGATAGAGCACATAGTCACGACTACCTGGAAGCCGCGGAATTTTGATCCCAGCGCGTCATGCTCATGAGCCACGAATTTTTGGCGATAAGGCTTCTGGGAGATTTCAGTTGGTTTGGGGCTTACGCGTAGCTGCTGTGGTTAATTGCGTCAAACAAAATATGGTAAAAGTAGCTGTCCAAATTATCTATTGTTCCAGCGAATCGATTATCGGCGGTGGTTACTTGTTGTAATTGTTTGTGCCGCGCACCATTAACAACAAAAGTGGTCATATTAATTTCATTTAGAAATTAGTGTATTGCTTCGGTTAAAACCACTTGTTACTCTTATTGGAAATGACAATCATGTTCTACATTGCAACGTGTTCTCTAAATTGGCTGGTCGTGCTCAAATTTTATTAACAATAAATAATCCACCCATGCTTAGCTTCGGGCCACAAAACAGAAACGCTAGGGGCTTCTAATCATAGAAAAGTGTACTATAATATAAACTATAACAATAATAGAAATAATATTTAAATTCAAAAAATAGTCACAAGTTGTGTAATATATTTCACCTGGTGCCAAGTGCAGGTTTACCTATGTACTGAAATTTGATAAACAAATTCTGTAAGTTTCATAAAAATTTGCTTTACACTCCACGAAAGCATGGCATTTTTCCATCACAATACAGTAGCGTCTCGTAATCTGGATTCCCAGTAATTCGGATCCAATTGCAAAAACAATTGTGTACCTCATAATCCGGATGTTGACTGATTCATTAATCCGGATCCACACAAAATGCATTCTGTACTTCGGACTGCGCTGTGTATTTTGTTACCACAGTTCGGATTATTTTCAACGCATGTAAAATTGTTCCTAGAAGGCTTTGTTTAGTCTTCATCTTTGCATCGTTTGATGTTTTGCTTAATGTAAACTTCCTTCAAAATATGTTCACATCCCACTCTAGAATATTATGCATGTATGTATTTATACACAGATTGGTGGCGGAAAATGCGAACACAGGAAGTCAAATGAGTTAGAATACAGTTTTGTGCTTTAGATAGAAATAGACTAATATGATATTAACACCTAGTAACCCCAGAATCAAGGTGTTTTTAGATAAAGCCGAATTCTAGGATACTAGATTATAAATTATATATGTCTATTTCTGTCCAACGCATACAAAGCGAAAGCCCATAAAGTCTATTCTAACTCATTTGACTACCTATGTTCGCATTTCCGCGACCAAACTGTATGTGCTGCGTTTAGTTAATGATAAATAAAGTATTTCTTTATTATATACTTAAGTGTTAGTTTTTGGATATGTATTACGTAGTACAGGTCATTTTTTCATAAATAAAACGTGTTTGGAATTGATTCGAATAATCCGGATTTTCGATAATCCGGTTTACTACGTGCATTAAATAATCCAAATTAGCGAGACGGTACTGTACTATAAACTTACTCAAAATTTACTACAGAGAGCAGATGTGCTAACAACTTGTTGAAAACTTTTTGCAAACACGGTGAATATACAGTGAGGTCGTAAATTTTGGAATAAATTCAGTATTTCCTAACATGTACACTTCTTAGTGGCGTAACTATGGGGGGTGATATGGGTGTCGGAACACCCCCCAGAGGCTTCAGGAATAACTAAAATTCGTCTTGAGCAAAAAATCTAAAATTACATTTTAGGTATAATAATTGATGTACTGTTTGAGGCTTTCGCGGTTACTCGAATTATTCTCCTTAGCATAGAATTTCGGCTTAGACCGCGTAGTATTTGTATATGAATGCTGGGTATTCATATACAAATACTACGCGGTCTAAGCCGAAATTCTATGCTAAGGAGTATAATAATTGAGTATACAGTGAAATCTCCCTTACCGGACACCTCTAATAAGCGGACACCTCTTTTACACGGACATTTTGTTGGGAACCAACTTACTTGCATTAACTTTACTAATAAAGTTTTCTCTAATAAACGGACACTCTCTTAAACGGACAAGGACACCATTTTTCGACAATTTTTAGACTGTGAATCTCTCTTGTACGGGCACTTCAAAATGCAGGCCCAGCTAATGGCGTCAAAACAATCCATAAATCCAACATTTAATGATCATGTTATTATTTTATCGAATTCTTTTGCAATACGGGCGGTATTAAGTCAACTCAAATCAGCATTATGACCGCAGGAAATTCGACACTTTCATTACCCTATGCACGATATTACAAAACAGTCCATGTCGCCCAATTTTAGAGGCCTGCAATTCAAAACTACTTTGCCTTTTGCCTGGAGAGCCCATTATGATAAAAATAAAAGTAGGAAAAAATTGTCCTGCTTGCTTTTATGGAAAGACAGAACAAGAAAACTAGGCCCAGGGCCGTCCCGCGGCCGCGGAGCCTGCGGGTATCAAGTTACGCCACTGTAATCAATTTGAACCAGAGGACGATTTACCCTTATCAGTAATGGCTGAACTATAGGAATATCCCAGAAATCGAAGACGTCGACCCTGACGAATTTATAAACACTGACAAAGAAATAATCCTGGAAGATGATGTATCCGAAATTTCAGGTGCCGTTGATATGTAGTTGGCAGAATTAGAAAACGATGGCGATATTAGAAATTTGTGAGAATGTAATCAAGACCTACACGGAATCATTAACAGTGAATAATTTTAAATGCTTTGCTAAAGAAAGTAACGACTTTAAAGTATTCAAGCTGTCAAAATATTTAGAAATACATGCGGAAAGTAACGAGTATTTTAGATTTTGTAACAACTATTACATAACTTTGTTTCAATTATTTTATTATTCTTATTAATTGCTGGCGCGTATACCTTGGCATAATACGACTTTTTTAAACATAAAAATTGATTTTTCCCTTAAGCGGACGCCTCTAATAACCGGACAAAAAGTTTGGCACCGTGCGTGTCCGCTTATGGGAGATTTCACTGTATATTATTACATTCGGAATTCGGACTCAACCATTTTTAAAATCCGATCTCAACGAACCTTCAAATTGCCAAAATGTACAAAATCTTCCATATAAGACAGCAATGGATGCGCAAGCATATTCAAGTTGCTGCAAATTCTTGCAAGGATTCCTGTGTCAACTGCCACAGCTGAAAGATCATTCTCCACCTTAAAAATAATTACGACTTACCTCCGAAATACAACAGCGCAATATAGGCTGAATGGATTGGCAATGCTCTCCATTCACAGAGAACTGCAGGTGAACGTAGATGAAATTATAAACGAGTTATCAAAAAAAAAGCCAAGAGAACTTGAATTACTACTATAAGTTGTATTGCAATTGTAATGATTTTATTGTTTATAAATAAACAGTATAGTTGCTTTCATTTCTAAAGGACTTGCAGTAGGCCATGATTTAACTAATTTTCTACAGTCAAAATATCATTTAGCATTTTCATAGGTTATAGAGTTATTGCAAGATCATGCATTATCTTCGAATTTTGTTTTGCAAGCAAGCTGTAATATAACTCTTTCTCGCGGTGTTATTACAATTAATATCAAACTCCAAAGTGTAAGTCAACATGTAATAGCTCTCTTTTTGGAGCACTATTACATATCAAATTAAATATACCCTTTTTATAATTATCAAAAAGAAGCACTATCAGTTATAGCTCACTTATGTACTTACCCTACTTCTTAATGTAATGACTAGTAATTGACGTATCTTATAAATCAATTTGACATTTAAAATTATGTCATGAGATTATTGTTTTTGAAACCTCGACTAGTCAGTTTTACAAGCAATGGGACTCATAAATCCCAGCTGAATGGGTTAATCTTCAACTAACAACTTTATCTTGTAGTTAAGACTGAATTACTTTTAAAATATAATAAATATTTGGCTTTATGTATCAAATACACGTTTCAGGTACTTCAGTTTGTTAGTAGCACATTCAACTTTGATCTGACATTACAAAATAAAATACAAATTGTGAAAAACAATTTAATCAAATATTAAATATGTCCAAACTTGATTTATATGAAAATTCTAAAAATAACCTAATTCCAAGAAGTAAATTTCAAAATGGAATTGTCGAAAAACGTCGAGTACTCGAATCACTATTAATTTTAGAAAAATAATCCTAAATTAATTTCTAAATACAATTACAATTATCTTAATGATTTGCCGCACCAAACTTGCTGTATAACTTCTTAAGATTTCGTAAGAAATGGGCACTAACCTTCTGATTGTTTCTCTGGTACCTCAATGCTCTACGTCAGCTTCTAACTGGATAAATTCTAGTCAGAAAACACCTGCCGGGGTTGTTCCCGGCCAAATCAACGCTCGTTTTAGCTTTTTGAAACCTCTATTATGTGGATAGATAGTTCAACAGCATACCATAACACTGGCTTTCACTGGTTATACAATATATCAAGTTAAATGGAATCAAACAGTCTTGAATTTTATATTTGTACAATATTTGTGACTTAAAGTCACATTTGATCGTAGAGAATACTACATTGCTACTACGTATCAAATCATCAATTATTATTATTCTTCACAATTAAAGGGAATTTAACCCTTAACGTGACTATTTCTCGTAGATTATCAATCCAAGTTATTTTAGTACTACTAAATATAAACAACTCTCTGTCTGGTTGCCCTTCCAACCCCACTAGTTAAAACATACAACTGTTATATCACATGATATACATTAGATATCTGGATATTATTTAAATTAAATGCATCATTCATACGGTATGCTGCATTACAAAGCTAAATTGTTATTTATTTAGTAAATAATTATTTTTGATTTCTTTTGGTTAATAAGTAAATAATAAGCAAAAAATAAATTCTTAAATGTAACTAGGTGGTCTATACTGCCAAGAAGTTAAATCAAGGCCTACCGCAAGTCCTGTAGCAATAAAATCAACTATACTTTATGGTACACTCATTTTTTTTATTCTTATTGTAAAGTTGATCAGTCTCCCAGAACACCCCCCAGAGCAAAATCTTAGTTACGCCACTGACACTTCTGTGCAATAAAATTAAGCACACACAGCTTTGTTGCATTTATTAATAGCATTGTTTTTTTCGAAAGGCCTTAGTTTTGGTCTTTTAATAAAGGTGAGTAGAATAGAGCTACCTTGATCGTGATATCAAATTAATTCGCGGTTTTATTCGCGGTTTTCGCGGTTTTATTCGCGGTATTAATTTTAATTCGCGGATTGACCCAATTAATTTCGCGGTTTGAGCTAATTAATTTCGCGGTTTGATCTAATTAATTTTCACATGTGCTACTGATTAAATTACGCATTAGCTTACGATTAAGTTACGCGGCGGCCATCTTGGATTTCTGGCGGGAATATTTGAAATTTGAATTTTTCCGATTTTTTCTAAGTTCCATTATTTGAATTTTAAACTTCCCGGGTGTCGGCCATCTTGGTGCACGCGCACTTCTCACGGCTGTCGTTTTTAATTTTGAATTTTCGCGGAAATATTTGAAGTTCAAACTGGTAGATCTTCCGTCTCCATCATCGAAGCTGCTGTCTCTCTCTTGCATTCCCTCGCGGAAATATTTGAATTTAAAAAAGCTATTTTGCGTCGGACCCGAGTGGGAATCGAACCCTAGTTTTCTTGGCAGCAGCCTTAGGACCTTACCGCTGCGCTATCGAGGTCTGTTGAACATATAGGAATTGAACAAGACGTCATTTCGCAGCTCTGCCGTCACACCGTTCGAGTTGAAACAAACTATTTTTCAAAAATTTATATTATGAGAATAGGGAATGTTTAGCATATTGTGTTTACAGGCAGACACAATTTAAAAAAAAATTATATTTGTAACAGCTTTGCTAGAAATAATTTTATAATTTACAATATCCTCGTTGCTCCACCCTACTGGAAATTTCCATTCACCTGCGCATAATTTGAAAAGTTAGAATATGGTTAATTTTACGGTTCTATGTGTAATTACAAAAGACATTATAGCCTCGATGCGAACTTTCTATTTTGTCATCCTCAAATGGGCTAACAGGTAGAGTTTTAGCCGCTTATAAATTACAACAGCTAGTTTAAAATTAAATGGGCGATCGGTCACAATTATATATATCAGCAATAACATGAACAAGAAGATATACGTATTGCTTGAGTAAGAAAGAGATAAACATATAATCCGTTCACGACCTTTTTGGGACAGAGTTGGCTATTATTTTTTCTTTTCATGTTGGACTAACTGATTCGGTGATGTAGCGGATGCAACTTTTTTTCTGTCAGTGTCTGTTCGACATTTTCTTGCCACCACATTGCCAAACTTATTATTTTAATATTCGTAAGAAAATAAATGCTTTATCAAGTGTGTAAAAGTAATTTTAATTTCCGTCAAAGGAAAAATCAAAATGCCCAATATAATTTTGTTACAACAAAAAATTTCCATTAAACGATGCTAGTTGCAGTTTAAAAAGGACAGACCAGATCTAAAAGAACACGAGTTGATGTCGAGACTAGAGAGAGATCAGGCAACAATGTACCTATTCAGAAAATATAACCTTAAACTGAAAACAACCTAACCTAACAGAAAAAGTGTCAGTTTGCATTAGTGAGTTTAGTTGCCGCAGAGGTACTGCCAACAAAATTACTAGATGGTCATAGCCTTACCTGACCCAAAAAGATCGTGAACGGCTTATATTAGCAAGTATTGGAGAAGGCTTGACTAATTTTAATTATGACATTTGTCAACTAAACATAAAATAATTTTGAATAAAAGCACGCAAAATTACGAAAATACGTAGAAAATTTATAAAAATCGGCATCTTGTCACATTAAATTCTGCAAAAACGACAAAAAACAATATTTTTTTACAACTTTTATTGAAAAAATAGTAAAATTTTACGAAAATACGTCTGTGTTGACGACCAATGAAAATAAATTTGAATAAAAATACGCAAAAATTACGAAAAGACGTATGTGTTGATCCCCAAAGTAACAAACATTTGAATAAAAACGCACAATTTCGTTGAAAATCTTTACAAAGCGACTTTATAGTACCGAAAAAATGATGTAAAAAAGTTTTAAGAGTTATTTCTAAGCATAATTTTGCAAACGTTTAACAAATAAACCGTAATTTTTTAAAGTACATTACACAATTATGAAATCGTAGTTCAATTTATATGATTTTTCGATACTTTGTATGTGAAAAATAGCTTCAATTACTAATATTTGAATAAAAACATGCAATTTCCAAAGCATTTCGACAGCATCTCCCATGAAAATTTATAAAAATCGGTATCTTGTCACATTAAATTCTGCAAAAACGACAAAAAACAATATTTTTATACAACTTTCACTGAAAAATAGTAAAATTTTACGAAAATACGTCTGTGTTGACGACAAATGAAAATAAATTTGAATAGAAACACGCAAAAATTACAAAAAGACGTATGTGTTGACCCCAAAGTAACAAAAACTTGAATAAAATCACGCAATCATAAGCATCTCACATAAATTTTCGCAAATATCGATATCATGTCACATAGATTATACAAAAACTGTCATCACGTCACTTGAAATTATACAAAATACGATATTTTTATTTAAACCACGATGAAAATTGAACAAAAATCACGCAATCACACATCATATCACATAAATTTACACAAAAATCGACATCATGTCACATAAATTATACAAAAACTGACATCATATCACTTGAAATTATACAAAAAACGATATTTTATTCAACACACGATGAAAATTGAACAAAAATCACGCAATTACAAGCCATCCCACATAAATTTTCACAAAAATCGACACATGTTACATAAACTATGCATAATTTTGCAAATGTTTTACACTTTTTATAAAATGCATCGCTCAAAATTAAAAGAAATAGCAATTTCGTTGAAAAATTTGCAAATGTTTTACACTTTTCTATAAAATGTATCGCCCAAAATTAAAAGAAATCACAATTTTTTAAATTATATCACGCCATTATGAAATCGTAGATTGATTTTCACAAAAATCGACATCATGTTACATAAACTATGCATAATTTTGCAAATGTTTTACACTTTTTATAAAGTGCATCGCTCAAAATTAAAAGAAATAGCAATTTCGTTGAAAAATTTGCAAATGTTTTACACTTTTTTATAAAATGTATCGCACAAAATTAAAAGAAATCACAATTTTCTAAATTATATCACGCCATTATGAAATCGTAGATTGATTTTTTGAAATTTTACACTTTGTAACTGTAAAATAACTGCAAATACTAATATTTTAGCTTTAGACTTTGTAATTATTGCAGATTCGAGAAAAAAACAAAGCAGAGTAGAAATAAAAAACACAAACACTTTGTAATAAACAAATATATTGTTCTTATTTCGTATAATACTTAATAATATAAATATAAATGTACAGCAGAATGTCTTATTTCTAAAAATTCGCTAGCAATTTACAAAACTGTAGTTTGAGGTGCACGACATTTCAAATTAAAAAGACTGCAAGTAATAAAATCAGAATTTCATTGTGTAATTTTAAAGTTTAAGATGCACCCAATCTAGAATTCCCTTCGTTTTTGGTGTTGATGACATCTGCCTTAGAGGCGTTTTTCTAACGGCCCTTTTTTGGAGGCGTTTCCTTATCGGCGTTCTTCTGACTGAACCTTTTTGATGTGGACTTGGATGAGTAGCTGGTGTTTTTAATTTATATTCTAAATCGGACTCGCAGTTATCAGTTTCCATTTCGGTTTTTCCTGTAGTACCAGTCGGGGTTGGCTTCTTTTGCTGTTTAGGTTTAGCTAGCAGCACATTAGCAACGTTAAGGTCTTTGATGTAATCAGCAAACTGTAGGCGTCCGGGTGGATTAATAGTTTTTCGAGGCCGCAGAGTGTCGTGAATTAAATCGACTATGCTAGACGCCGGTAAAATTTCTCCCTTTATAGTAACGGTACCCTTGTGATCCCAGCTCACATCGCTTGAGGTACTCAAAATGCGTAGGAAAACTTCAGCTTTTTTCTTAAAAGTTTTGGGAAGTGTAGATAAAATAACGGCATTTGATAGGCTGTCACTGGTTGTTTCAATAGGTATTTTGATTGGCTGCCGCGCCTGGTTTGTGAAATGAAGGAATCGTTGTAACACTTGATTGTACTGGATCCATTTATCGTGATCAGTTAATTTGGACTTTAAAACTTTTTGCATTTCGTCATCAAGCTGTGATAATATATTTTTCTCCGCATCATCGCCAGACTTAAGACGTTGGACAAATTCCGGCGATACAATCAACATCTTCCGCTCTTTGTCCATTTTAGTCGAAAAGGAGCTCAGTCGTTTGTTCTGGTAGAGCCGTCGTGAATAAACTAGCTTAAAATTAAGACTTTCATAATAAATATATAAAAAAAAATATGACAGGTACGGGAATCGAACCCGTATTCTCTCTAGAGATCAGAGCTTGAATCTGATGCCTTAACCATTCGGCCAACCTGCCTCCCTACATAAACGACCACTCTCTGCATAATTAAGAAAACATATAGTTTAAAAAGCCTTCTGCATGCAATTTCATACAATATTTCATATAAATTAAGCCATGTACAAATTTCTTAATCAGGTTTTGATATATATTTTATCGAAAGACATGACCCTCAGCTGCCGTTTTATTATTGGTCGAGATGCGTCATCGTTGAATTTACAAGAGCCAACCTGTCTGCTGTGTGACGCACGCAATGTCTCCATCCCTTTTTATTTTAAAATTCTATAAAACCAGAGGCCCGACTGCTGCCGCACTAACATGTTTTAAACCATTGTACTCTGTTACCTGATGCGGCAGCAGTTTGGACCTCTGATTTTATAGAATTTTAAAATAAAAAGGTATGGAAACATTGCGTGCGTCACACAGCAGACAGGTTGGCTCTTGTAAATTCAACGATGACGCATCTCGACAAATAATAAAACGGCAGCTGAGGGTCAAGTCTTTCGATAAAATATATATCAAAACCTGATTAAGAAATTTGTACATGGCTTAATTTATATGAAATATTGTATGAAATTGCATGCAGAAGGCTTTTTAAACTATATGTTTTCTTAATTATGCAGAGAGACCACTCTCTGCATAAGAGAGAATACGGGTTCGATTCCCGTACCTGTCATATTTTTTTTTATATATTTATTATGAAAGTCTTAATTTTAAGCTAGTTTATTCACGACGGCTCTACCAGAACAAACGACTGAGCTCCTTTTCGACTAAAATGGACAAAGAGCGGAAGATGTTGATTGTATCGCCGGAATTTGTCCAACGTCTTAAGTCTGGCGATGATGCGGAGAAAAATATATTATCACAGCTTGATGACGAAATGCAAAAAGTTTTAAAGTCCAAATTAACTGATCACGATAAATGGATCCAGTACAATCAAGTGTTACAACGATTCCTTCATTTCACAAACCAGGCGCGGCAGCCAATCAAAATACCTATTGAAACAACCAGTGACAGCCTATCAAATGCCGTTATTTTATCTACACTTCCCAAAACTTTTAAGAAAAAAGCTGAAGTTTTCCTACGCATTTTGAGTACCTCAAGCGATGTGAGCTGGGATCACAAGGGTACCGTTACTATAAAGGGAGAAATTTTACCGGCGTCTAGCATAGTCGATTTAATTCACGACACTCTGCGGCCTCGAAAAACTATTAATCCACCCGGACGCCTACAGTTTGCTGATTACATCAAAGACCTTAACGTTGCTAATGTGCTGCTAGCTAAACCTAAACAGCAAAAGAAGCCAACCCCGACTGGTACTACAGGAAAAACCGAAATGGAAACTGATAACTGCGAGTCCGATTTAGAATATAAATTAAAAACACCAGCTACTCATCCAAGTCCACATCAAAAAGGTTC